>CM067351.1:59466336-59633836 GCA_034190875.2 Urechis unicinctus | reverse complement strand
GTGTGTGTGTGTGTGTGTGTGTGCGTGCGTGTGACTTTGAGTGGGTGAGTTTGCGTGTTTATGTGTGATTATTGTTCCATCTGTGCTGCAAATGACACCACAGAGCAAATCTCGACCAATCGTATCTCTCCTTCTTGTATGTACGCCTTGGAATGCTCGATCACGTCCAC
Organism: Urechis unicinctus; assembly: GCA_034190875.2. NCBI lineage: Eukaryota > Metazoa > Annelida > Polychaeta > Xenopneusta > Urechidae > Urechis > Urechis unicinctus. The sequence continues at coordinate 59,633,666 of CM067351.1, read as the reverse complement.
CACAGCTGTTACCAACTGACGCCGGAGCAGCAGTACTTAAACTGCTCTGTTTTTCTCGCTACAGATGTACAGGCAACATGTGGCTTTTCCTAATTACGTCTTTTGGCGGAATGGTGTCACTGTGCACTTGTTTCTACCTAGAGAATGAATGGCACGGGGATAATTGGAGGGGTCACATGGGAGTGGGGGGGGGGGGGGGGGCGGTTTGGGGGTTATTGAAATGAGTCATATATAATTTACAAATATAATATTATTGATTACAGGTAAAAATAAATTATATTACTGGTTGATACAAATATTGTATCTGGCTTAGAGGAATAATGTAACTGCTTGATATGAATATTGTAACTGGTTTACATGAATAATGTAACTGCTTGATATGAATATTGTAACTGGTTTACATGAATAATGTAACTGCTTGATATGAATATTGTATCTGGTTTACATGAATAATGTTGCTGGTTGATATGAATAATGCAACTGATTCATGTTAATATGGTAATTGATTAATATGAATATTGCACATGATTTACATGAATTGTGTAACAGCTTTTCATATCCATCGCCCATGAAAACAAATGGATCATTTAGTTAATGACCAGATGTTCAGGATCTAACCGAATTCAATACCGTGGTGACATATTGATTAATTAAACTTATTTGGTGGTAGTCCCAGTTAAAGAAAGACATACATGTTCTTATATTATCTGATACAACAAACGAGCATACATTAGCGAGCATGATGGCAAGCCAAACTTTTGGGTTGTTACTGACTGTACATTTTATAAAAAAATAAACAAATCTTAACAGTAGCATATATCTGGTCTGCCTACAAGTAGCTGTAAATCACGTGACCTCGTTCTTTTATCAAGCCGAAGAACTCTCCTTATACACTTTCGCTAAGCAACACTTACTTTTAAGAGACTTTAAAGCCAATTACCATAAAGTACTGCCGTAGAAGCCTGTACAAAAGGTATCAAATAGCTTTGTACGAACGTCGGTGCGACAAAAGCCGAATCTGGACATAAATATGTTCGTACGATACAATAATTCTCCAACAGCCTTTTCGATATTCGCATCATTATTTTCATGACCAATATAACTTCCAAGGTGAACAGCATTAGAGTACTTTTTTTCAAATGGCTCCATTTAGCCGTAATTCAAGATCGCTATTACATTGTGAAATATTGTAGCACAGCAACATACCTTTTTCACTATCGTTAGCTCGGCAAGAGTGACTGAGGTAAAAAGGAGTGTTAAGTCGTCAGCATATCCAAATGCACCTGTAAAGTGATGACCGACATGACAACCTACATTACTACGTTGAAGACGATTAAAAAGCTCGTCCATATAAATACAGAAAAGAATCGGCGATAACACCCCGCCCTGCTTTATGCCATTACTGCATTGGAATGCCCCAGACACACACAAGCCCCGTTTAACTACCAAGGATTGAATAAATAACATATGCATGAGCAACTTAACTATAGTAGGAAACCAACCTCTTCTTATCAATAATTGAAACAATTAAACATAGTTTACCCCATCGAATGCCTTCGATGCGTTTAGCATCACAACATAACATGGCTATTTTTGATAGGCATAAAAACTTCTTGAACCACTGAGAAGTGGAATGGTCTCGTTTAAAACCAAACTGGAGATGAATGCACAGTCATAGAATTAACAGGAAATATAAATGACTAAACAATTCATGATTGTCATTTATAATATGGTCCGAATTAACTTTTTCATTAACGTCAGCCTTAATTTTCACCGCAGCTGCCATGACGTCTTTCACTGAAACATAATGACCAGATTCGCATTTGCCTGAATTGCATCTTTGAACAACTTGGTCATTCAGATCTACTTTTATGCGCTCCTTATCATCAACGTTATACGACACACTATTATACAATTATTTTTATTTGGTAGAGAACAATATTCGAATACATATCTCACCTCTCATTTTATCTATAGCTAGTGGCACAGCACTTGACAGTCTTAACTTACTACTTCTTTTCTTTACCTCAGACCAGAACCCACGGCTTCTATCGGTTGTTAGAGCTTCCGCCGTGCGTTCTATCGACAACTTGTCCTGATTCCTGACAACCCATCTCAGAATCCTTTTATATTCTGGTTTGGTCTTTATCATTATCTCCTTCACCCAGCCCGCAGCTGGCCTTCCGTTGTCGATCTATAAACGCTCCTTATAAGGATTGACTAGGGCAGTTTGCGTCAGTACATTACAGAGCTTCGTATGGCAATTCTATACCAGCAAGTACATCATTAACCAATACAAGACGTAGCATACAAAAATGAATTTTCATATGTATAGTCTTCAGTTGAACATGCACTCAATAAAACCAAATTTCAGACTTTCGTCCTCACAAAATGTCTTACGTAGTGCAGAGTGTTTTGAGTTATCTCTGCTTAGGTCAGTATTAAAATCACCACAAATGACAAAATATGCCACATCATTCTTAAGTACAATTAACGTTCTTATGTCGCTCTGCACATCTCTATACACTTGTATATTACTATTACATTTTGTGTTGCACGGCATGTATATAGAGGTAAGAAGCATTTTAGCGTTGTGAGGTACTGCTCTCATACAAGCACTAAGCATGCTATTAAAAGCGATGACGCACCAACCATAAGGTCGCCCTCTCAATAATTGACCCTCATTGACCCCTGATACGCCATCACAGTTACATTGTCTAATGAATTGACAAATTGTAAACACCAGTGTATTTGAAGTGCTAGTATGTCCTGTACAATTAAAAGATATGAGTGTTTATTTGTTTTTGGCAGCCATTAATGTATGGATAAAAAGTGACAAAATATGGACCGATAATAGTTAAAGCGAACTTTTGTCTTCATTGGTTACTAGCATTGACTTGAAGAATCTCTGCACACAAACACCAACTATTCTAGGGAGTAGACAAACAGCAGAGAATATGTGTTTTGTCGCCCCGTTCGCCCATAAGAGAAGCAACAAAAGAGATTCAACAATGCTCAGCTAAACTGAGGATAATCGACACTGACACATGAAAAAAAGTGCATGTATTTTGTACTGAATAATCAAAAACATGATTATCATAACTGAGAATTCTTAAATGCTTATTATGATAATGATAATCAGGAAGAAAGTTTGAATGTTAGTATTTATCCTTGTCTAGCAAACATATGACATTATTGAGCAATCACAATCTCTTGATTGACAAGATGTGGTGTTGTCTTTATTCGGAACTAAACTGCACGATGTAACAGGGATACCGAGATGGGTGCAGGGCTGTATTGTTATTTTGCTGCCTACTAAAATTATAAAACAACTCCAGACCCGATGTCATTGCGCTTTGCTTTTGTTTTACTAGCAATAAATTGGTCTAGATTTTTTGTTTTTGTATGATGTTTATATTTGGTTTTAGAGGCTTTTGTTTGGATGTGAATAAAGTTATGTTTTCACGTTTCTTTGTGTCAATAATGCTTAGTTTTAATGTTTTTTTTATTCTTTACACAAAACTGTATATACCATATATACCATTACACTGATATACCATATGCCATATATACCATAACACTGATAATACTTGGTTTTGGTGTTATTAAGTACCTGAACCAATCCACAACCGAAATTCTTGTACACGCATTCATATCATCTCGGCTTGATTACTGCAATTCGCTGCTATATGGAGCCCATTCGTACCTTATCGCAACACGCCCAAAATACGGCCGCCCGCCTTGTTGCAAAAGGAAAACACGGGGATAACATTCAACACATCATGCGTACACTTCATTGGCTTCCTGTGGAAAAACGTATTGTATACAAAATTCTTCTGCTCACCTTTAAGGCTATTATTAGAACCGCGCCAAGCTACCTACAGGAACTTACTGCTCAATACCAACCTGCAAGGGAACTTCAAGTCCCAAAATCCCCAAATATGTCGTCATACGGTGCCAGAGCGTTCAGCAATCCCGCACCAAGTTTGTGGAACGCACTTCCCATCGACATTCGTCGGTCGAATACGCTTGATGTATTCAAATCAAAACTCAAGACATTTCTTTTTAATCAGTGCTATGGCAATTAACAGCCTGTCTAAGCGCCTTTGAGCAGGATTATTTCCTGGAAACAGGCGCTATACAAATGCCATATATGCTATATGTTATGTTATTGTATTTTATAAATAAATCTTTCCATAATATTTGTTGCATTGGTTTAAAAAATATTATGAATAAAATTATGCATTTTTGCATTGATAATGCTTTAGATCCATTTCGTGATAAACTGATTTGTACACCTCATTGCACTGATATTCGTTAGTTTGTCGATGTTGAGTATAAATGTGTTATTAATCCAAAAAGTAAAGTTGCTGCTATTAATGTATCATTTCATAGATATCATATATGTCTGTCCCTTTCTCTCTCTCTCTCTCTCTCTCTTTCTCTCTCTCTCTCTCTCTCTCTCTCTCTCTCTCTCTCTCTCTCTCTCTCTCTCTCTCTCTCTCTCTCTCTCTCTCTCTCTCTCTCTCTCTCTCTCTCTCTCTTCTCTAGAGATATATATCTCTCTCTATATATATATATATATATATATATATAAATATATAAACATATATAGATATATATATATATATATATATATATATATATATATATATATATATATATATATATATATATATATATATATATATATATATATATATATATATATATATATATATTATTTATATATATGAAAAGCTTGCATACCAAATATCAGAAAGATACAGGGTAATCGTTTGACACCGCTACATGTATTGTTCAGATAGTTAACGTCCTTTAATAGCAATTACATCATCATCATAATCCTTATTATCATCATAATCATCTTCATCATCATCATTTTTTATCAAACGATATCGTGCAGTCATTGAAAAATAGCCTCATTCATGATATAACCTAATAAAAATCTTCCTATCATCCCTCACTACCTTATGTGATCATCATCATCATCATCATCATTAGTGATATCATCTACCGTGCCCACTGGGAATTATTATCATGATTAAGAATGTTTACTAATTTCTTGTGATGATAACGATGTCTTTAAAAATGAATCAATACCACGATCGGAAAAATTGTGGCGGACGGTCATTGATGGTGATGATAATAATAATGATTACGATGCTGATGATGACGATGATATCCATTATGATGATTATCGTCGTAATCATCATCATCATCATCATCATCATCATCATCATCATCATCGTTATCATTATTATCATCACCACCGTCGTAATTATTATACCTAAATCATCATTATCATCATCATGAGAAAATTTAATCATCCGCTCATCTAAACGATGAACCTCTCTGTGTTAAACGACTGGCTCGTAGGGGAGCAACAAAGCCGCATCTTGAGTAATAAAACAAACCTTATAATGCTCCTGGCATTTCATTTCTGGCTCGTGCGCAAACACCAGCCGGCCTAGCTCGAACCCCTGCTCGAACAAAAAGGGCTCGAAACCGGGTCTTCAATCATAACGTCCCTGGGTAGCGTGCAGGCAAGCCGATTCATACGTCCTTGACATTGATGCCGGCTCTGGCAAGGTCGTCTGTCGGCGTTTGTATTTTGTCGAGGCGACTGTCAATTTTCTCAACTCAAATCATGGCGTCGTACAAAGTTGTCATGATTCGTCATGGGGAAAGTGAATGGAACAAACAGAATAAATTCTGTGGTTGGTTTGATGCGGATTTGTCAGAGCTCGGCGTCGAAGAGGCGAAAAATGGAGGCAAGGTAAACGATGACTATACTTGTTTATTGATAAGATGAGTTCATGTAAATGAGACCTAAATGTTTCCATTCAATTGCTGATCTATGCTAGCAATGGGGACTCATCTCGCCATTTAGGATTCCATTTGCCTCCACTACACTACTCGCTAGTACTACTAGTAGTAGTAGTAGTCTACTGTTGTCAGTCAGTGTCAGCAGGTTGTTGAGGTTATTTAAAAGCTTCAGTTACCTAGAAGGCTAGATCTGGAGATGCCCTGATGAGCATGAATAGACATGTTTCCAGATTATCTCGACAGATTGTTGACTATCTGATAGCACCATAAGTGCTGAGATGAAACTACTAACAGCAAATATTCTTAGGGAGGGGGAGTATGTTTCCCACATATCTGTGCTTCCTGCAATTATGGTTTCATTGAGCATTAATGATCTGTATTATTAATTTTTTTCCCTTTCAGAGGTAAGACATTTGTTAATTCTTGCAACTTTTCAGTACCGATTTGATGCAAATTAAACTCAATTCTTTTTCATTCCGGAAAACGGCTTGATGTTATAGTAGGTGCTTGAAGAATCTGTGAATAATGCCCTGTGACGTTATAGATGCTGAAGGACAAGGGTTATAAGTTTGACATCGCCTACACCAGTGTGTTGAAGCGAGCCATTAAGACCTTATACGAAGTCCAGGATCAAATGGATCAGCATTGGATTCCTGTTGTCCGACACTGGAGGTTGAATGAGCGCATGTATGGTGGTCTTCAAGGCCTCAATAAGTCGGAGACAGCTGAAAAACATGGAGAAGCCCAAGTTAAGGTACTTGACATCATGACAAATGGTTAAACCAAACTATATGATTCTTAAAGGCTGTTGTCATTCCACAGCATTCATATACTCTTGAATCTAATTTACTACACATTTGTAAGTGTACACATTTATTTATTGTTCCCTTAAAACCATCAAAGTTGAATGCTTTATTTCATTTGGCCTGGTGCACTTTTCTGGTATAAGGAGCCTCGAAAAAACACCTGGTGTATAGGCTTAGTTGCTGTGCGTAATCGGGATACTTGGCCTAGTGTAACCGTGCTTTATTGGAGTGTATGGGCTAGTGTTACCGTGCGTTATTAGGGTGTATGGGCTAGTGTTACCGTATGTTATTAGGGGTGTATGGGCTAGTATAACCATGCGTTATTGGGGTGTATGGGCTAGTGTTACTGTGCGTTATTGGGGTGTATGGGCAAGTGTTATGGCACATTAAGGGAGGATGTGTATAAAATAAGCCAATTAAAGGGCAAGGTCAGTTTTGAATCATCCCTAACATGTTGTGTGTGGTTTTCAGATCTGGCGTCGTTCCTATGACACTCCCCCACCCCCAGTAGATGTCAGCAGCGAGTACTGGCCAGGTCATGACCCCAAGTACCAGGTTACAAACTCAATAGCTACTAGTGTGTTTTCAATTGTAAATGCAGACTTGAGTGCTACTGTATTTTCCCAAGTTATTAATCAAGCGGAAAATTAGGAAATTTAACGCCAAGTCATCAAAGCTTTTGGCTTGACCAGCAAATCATTATTGATACCAAGCACATGATGAATAGAGCAACATCCTTTTTTTATGCTTTCAACATGGCAACTTGTTTCATCAATCAACCCCAACACCAACATGCAAGCTAAGACATATAGCAATATTTGAAAAGATCACTGGGCCTTTTCGTCCCAGCTCCCTTGTACATTTTGATTGTGAAAGTTTTGATATGAAGTAAGTTGTGATCTTTGCAGCCCTCTGAAACTATCCCCTACAACTGACTGTGGTTAGATGTCAGGGTGAGCTTCTTGTTGGCATGTATATGTAACAGTACATGTGTGTGTTTGGTGACTCAGATGGTCGACAAGAACCTAATCCCCAAAAGTGAGTGTCTCAAGGACACTGTGGCTCGTGTGTTGCCCTTCTGGTATGATCAGATCGTGCCATCAATCAAGGTGAGATGGCAGGGGTGTATCACGGGGTGTACTGAACGCTTACGGGGGCTGGGATGAGATATGAGTGCTGACTGTGGCTGTTATGAGATATGAGTGCTGACTGTGGCTGTTATGATATATGAATGCTGACTGTGGCTGTGTTGAGATATGAACGCTTACTGGCTGTGTTGAGATTTGAGCGCTGTCTGTGGCTGTTATGAGATATGAGTGCTGTCTGGGCTGAGATATGACCACACTTTTGAGTGTTGATGCTGCTCATTTGTGTTACAGCAAGGCCAGCGGGTGTTGATCTCTGCTCACGGTAACAGTCTACGTGCACTCGTTAAGTACCTGGACAACATGACTGACGAGGCTATCATGGCACTCAATATTCCCACAGGTGAGCAGCTTTGTCTTAATGACCTTGGGGTCCATTGAAATTGAGGGTTTTCATTTTTTTATTGCTTTAAGGTAAGGTAAGGTAAGGTAAGTATTGGGTTTAACAGCACACCAACACTGGTGATGAAAAGGTTATGGAAAATGACTTTTTTTTCTCTATGTATCAATCATGTGGTTATAAGTTCTCTATAGAAAATGTTTGATAAGGTTTTAAGAACTGGTGGTATAATGTTGAAAGAAATGACAGGCAGTTATATTGCTTAAAGAGATGACAGGTAGTTATATCCCTTATAGAGGTGACAGGTGGTTATATCATCGTTTAAAGAGATGACAGGTGGTTATTTCGTTTAGAGAGATGACAAGTGGTTAAATCGCTTAAAGAGGTGACAGGTGGTTATATCGCTTAAAGAGATGACAGGTGGTTATATCGCTTAAAGAGGTGACAGGTGGTTATATCGCTTAAAGAGATGACAGGTGGTTATATCGCTTAAAGAGGTGATGGGTGGTTATATCGCTTTAAGAGGTGACAGGTGGTTATATCATGGCTTCTGGTTATTTATCAGTGGCTGTAAAACCATGTATTTTGCAGGTATTCCCCTGGTATATGAATTAGATGGAGAACTCAAACCAATCAAGCACTATTACCTAGCTGATGAGGAACAGGTAAAAATTCTCCTGATTTTTCAATTGTGTTCAGTGTTAGAATTATACATACAGTAGAATGGATGTTTGGTAGATCAATAGATACTGAATCAACAAGAACTCGCTGATTTTTTAAGTATTCATTTGAATTCGGAATTGACATTGCAGGTAAAGGCTGCCATGGATAAGGTAGCAGCTCAGGGCAAAGCCAAGGCTCAATAATGTCGGTGTTTCCTGTGGAATACATCTGTTCCCCATTCTCAAGTGCTATATTTTGTTAATTCCTTTCACTGTGTGAAACCTCATATTGAAAATGCCATCACAAGCTTCATCCATATTTCGGGCATTTGACTTTCAACCCTGGTTTCCTAATGTTTGAACGCTGTCTATTGATTTGTTTATCTTAAGACTCTTGTTTTATTAAAATAAATGACTAAAAAAAAGATCTGAATTTTAGCACCCTGGGGGTAAAGGGCACTGTCGGTGTGGGAGAGTGGGGTTAATTTCCATGTGAAAATCTGGACTTGTGTTGTGTGAATATTACAAGCCCTGCTGTTGTGTATCAATAAATTATTAACTATCCAGATTATTATTGAGCTTGGTTTTATTAATTAATACAAATAAACATAATAAATTTCAAGGCTTTTAATATTTGAAGACATTGCATTGGTTTGGTTCTAAAGTGACTAACTACAGAAGTGGCTGTAGTTCCATCCCAATATGTAAAATAACCTCCCATATAAATACTGAGTGCACTATGCAATCTGTTGATAGCTTAGCAGCGTCTCTCATTGGACGACTACCAAATAACATGTCTGTAGACATAATTCCCATCATATTGCTCGTTGTTAATTGAGATCTCCCAATGAAGACTGGAAAATCAAGATTAATGATATACAGTTTATTTGGATCACAATGATACATCCACTGACCAGACAGCAATATGAAAATGAACACATTTACAACTCATAAGCTGAAGACGGGTAATTTACAACTTAGAGATTATATAATGACAACTGTGGAAACGACCCTCAGAGCATTCCATCCCCTGATCACTGAATGAAGCATGCATACATTCAAACAAAAGCTAAAAGGGCTAATGTACCCAAAACTTGACAATTACAGAAGAATGGAGACTGTTTTATATTGACTTCTGTCAGATTTGTAATTTGACCACCACATGTTAAAGGTTATGCACCATGTTCAGGGTAAGAAAGACTGATTAAACATGGAACTGGTATTGGGAATTTGTTGAAGCAATTTTGATATCAATCCAGCCGTCAATGGCTGGGTACTTGCACGATGGGAGGATCACACACCACTGTCCAGCAGTATCCTGTAACATCAAAGGCAAAGTACCATGGTAATTAAAATAGGCAACATGCAAATCCAAATCCAAAACACTTAATCACTTGCTGCTAGGAAATTAGAACACTTAAGTAAACATGATAAACTTATCATAATGAACATAACTTTCATCATTACTATCATAATTATTATCATCAGTCATCAAATTACATCACAACATTATCATCATCAGTAGCAACATCAAGGAACTCGCCATTCAGTGCGAGCCAGGACGGCTTCTTTACGGACAAGTCTCTTGTGGTCTCCTAGTAACGGGACTAGACCGCGGGTCACTGCCTGAGAGTGCTTGACAATGGTTGGCAAGGGCATGGTTGTCATGGCGCCCAGGCAACGTAATGATTGAATCCGAACATTCTGTAAAACACAAAAAGTACAACTGCCACTTCAAGATGAAACGACTCATAATAACTGGTAAACATATTTTAACACCAGATAGCAATATTAAAAAAACGAAATTTCAGAAGGCATGAATGGATGATATACATGGTTTCATCTACAACTTTCACAACCCACCATTGTTTTTTTGAAACCAGCAAGCGATAGGAACCTAGGAATTATATCATCAATGTTCTTCGACAAGGAAGCAGGCGATTCCATTATCAGGTCATAGAGGGTGGACAGGCTGCTTGATAATGACTCGGCGTCACTGTCTCCTCCATCACAGGACTGAATGGACTGGACCAGGAGGGGCACCAACTATAATCAAAGAAGACTTGCAAATCATAGTTTATCAAATCATACAGGCAAAATGTTATCATTACACCTTCAACTTTGATGTCTCATTGAGATAAAAAATAAAATATATTATCCTGAAAATCGAAGTGATCATTGATGCATTGGTAACAAAATACGCAGAGTTGTGCATAAAATGGATTACCTTAGGGAGCTCGGGTTGAACGACAGGTTTAGGAACGAACTGCAGTAGGTAGGAGAGGGCCTTCAAATGGTTCCGCTTGGATTCTGATGCAGAGGAGAGAGTTCATCACTATGGTTACACAAACTTACATATTTCTATTGTAAGAACAAAGAAGAAATACAGCGTGTGGCTTTTAATTATTACCTGGGCCTGTTGCTTCGAGATAAGCTTGTTCAATCAGAGGCAGGGTTGTGATGAAGACTCTCTGCGGATATAATAGCGTTATGATGGCATGTTGTGGTGCAGTCATAATGTGCATCGCGGGCTCCAATACGATTCTGAAGCCCTCCGCTGCAATGCAACCGATTCCTGGGGAGCCTAGCCAAGAACATAGCTTCAACAGACAAATGTAAATGTTTTGTGTTAACTTAGAATCTTTTATCAGCGATTGTGAAAATGACGACGACAACGAAAATGATGATAACAATATTGATGATTATGTTTTTGGCATAAAGGAAGGTATCAATATTGATGAAGATGATAACGATGATTATGATGAATGGGGACAGCAACCTGAATATACATTCAAGAAGGACTATTCGATAGATGATACTAAGAAACATTACAAGTGGTTCTCTGACAAAAGCAATCCAATCATTTAGTAGGGCCAGCAATCACTAATTGAGAAAGGTTTGCAGACCTAACATTTGATCTGATTAAAGTTTGACCCATGTTACGGTATATCACCGTAGGATTTAACAAAAAGAAACCTACCTGCAGGAGACATGTAGATTGTACTGAATGACCCCTTAGCACCAAGGCTTTAGTGAGCCATGAGTAGGCAAAGATAACAAGGCTTTGTTGGTCCTCGTCAGATGCCAGACGAGACTCAAGCCCTTTCTTAGCCAATGACACAAGGTTTTCTAACTCATCACCTTTGAAAACAGTTTTGTTTTAAAAATAAAAAATATAGAAATTGATTTAACAATCAACACAAAACAAAGGAGCTTGTAGCTACATAAAGAGGGTTCACTTTAATTGGCTTATGCAGTGAGCATTTCCAGCACACCGACCGTCAGGTGGCGCTACCATAAAATCAACAAAAGCACAGGGGACTGTTGTCAATGTAAAAGTAATGGAGACATCTCATTGGTCGAGGCAACCATGCCTCCAATTTTCCATGCGGGGTTAAGATATATGTTTTGACAAACAGCGTACTGCACACAGGTGGCATGTTCACTAATATTGTAGGAAGTGAGCCTTCAAGTATAGCTATAAGCTCTTTGACAAAACTTCAAAAGGAGGATCCACTTTTGCGACTTATGTTTTAAGTGAACATGTTCATATTGATAGACAGATATAAAATTGTGATTGACTGTTAAAAACTGCTGAAAAAGAACACAAATATTACAATATACAGATATGCTGGATACCTGCTGGGGTTTTGTTGAGGATACCAGCAAAGCATCTTGAGGCTGCATTAGATGATGTCACATGACTCGAGTCACATGACATGGCCAACAGTTGATTCATGAGGGAATCTAACTCAGGAATGACAACCTGCAGAAGAAGACCATCAGCCTCAAAACACCACCACATGAAAGGTAGGCCACTCTTAGAAACGTGACGTGAAATTGACAAAGCAAGTGTTGTTGTTTACCTCTCTGTGGGCAGAACACAATACTGCTTGTAATACACAAAGGAGTTGGGTTTGACAAGAAGGTGATTCAACCTGGGAACAAATTCACACAATCACTACCATGTTCACATGTTACCTTCGTCCCCTCTGTTTGACAATGCAATACATATCACACTTTCAGTAAAGATATCCCCATTTCAAATCCAAAATGGCTAATTGCTCTGCAAAAAAACCCCATCTTGGACCATAATTATGCTATGCGCGCTTAAAAGATATTCTCGCTAATAACCTTTGACCTCTACTACAATCTATAAGTAAACATTTAGAAATTCTTCTCTTGCACTCTACAAATGGCAATGTATATAGCTAGCCAGATATAACAAAGGAAATTATCACTTTTCACCAAGTAGGATTTATAGTTATTATAGCACTTGTAAAGGTTTGAAGTTGGCTGTATCAATGGAGTGTGTGTCTTGCGTAGGCTTGTATTCCCCATGTAAAAACAGCCTAAGAGTGGAGTCCACCAAGCCCTGCGCCACACTAAACACAACATCATAGGAATGAATGCAGCGAAGAGAATAATTAGTCTAAAGTAATTCCTATGCATCGTCATAGATCAACAAGTTATTAACGACCAGTGAAATGGATATCACTACCTTGATGTCTGGATACGAACAATGTTGGTGAAGGTGGCAGCCAGGTGCTGCAGTAACTCCACTCCTTGTAGTACACTTGTCAACACCCCTGGCTGGCCACAAGCACCCAACACACAGAGGTCCACACAGTGATGGAACAACCAGTCAACGTAAAACGCCGCTGAGCTGGTTTCACGTGATGTGATTTCCTGCAGACTCTGACAACACACCAGGCTATCTGCCATAAGAGTCCCCTCATCAACGCTAGCTGAAAACGACACAATCGTTGATTTACAAGGGGGATCTGACAACCAGAAGAGTTACAGCAGTCATGAAAATGGACATGCATCCGATTTCTGAGTCACAGTAGCCTTTTAGCAGTTAACAGACATTTCCATGGTGTGAATATTCCAGTGGCAAAAACCCAGTCACAGAGGGTAGATCAATAGATAACTTGAAAGCTACAGCTAATGAAAATGACAAACCCAGCTGGGAAAGAAGGTCAGCTGCTTTGATCAACAGGAAAACCACATAAAAATCGTTCCAAGCAAACGAGTATCCACAAATGTGAAAATAGGGGAGACAGTAAAGTGAGAAAGGTAACAGCTACAGCGACTAGTTCATACCTTGCTTTGCATCGGTGATACAAGACAGGATCAGAGGTACGGTTCTCTCCACCATCAGAGGGTGGACAGAGAGGTCAGCCAGAGTCTTGATGACGTAGCTCTTCGTCATGTGGGCTGCTGCAGCTGTGATATCATCTGTCTCCATGGCAACATCTAGAAGCAAGAGAAATATCAGTCTTTAACACCTGGATCTGATAGCAGAAATATTGTACATATTATTTTAAACATAAAACACTGGCTGTATTAGCATAATACGAAGACGATTGTAATGCTTGTACATTGCATCTGAAATAACACTACCAACTTAACACAAACAAGTTGCCAACTGACCGAGGGAGAGATAGGATGCGATGACTGGCAGAACTTTATCTAGTACTGTATCAGGGTCTGATCTGGCGAACGAAACGAGGGCTTCTACAGCCTTTCCTCTGTCACACATGAACACGAGCACATCTTGTAATCGCCAAACGTCGGCCTTACACCCAATTGCATCAGTATACAGCTTGTGATAAGGCCAACACTTTCCCACCTAACAGCGGCATCAGAGTCTGACTTGACGATGTGGATGAAGTGATTAGCCACCAGGTGTTTCTGTGGAGCATCCAGCACCATCGTCATGGCAACAAGTGTTTGCAGCAGCCTCACTGCACACTGTCGGAGATGAGGGTTAGGATCGGTGACAAGGGTGGCTCCGGCCGTAAATATCTCCTCGGCATGATTCATAACAGCCGCTAGTGAGGGGAGAAAGCGCACACATGATCATTGAACGGTAATACAACAACTAACACCAACATACAATAGAGGGTGGGGGGGGGGGCGGGGGGTGCCATTTACACGGTGTTATACGAGTCAGTATACACATCTGTCAAGGATTCAAGCTGACACAAATGCAACTAATAGAAGGGTGATTATTGTGTGTATTGGGGGGAGGAGAATAAAAGACAGGTTTCAAATATCATATTAATATAAAAGAAAACCACTTTTATACAGATAATGTTGAAGAATTGATCTTCACACATATAGCCAAACAAACCTTTCCCGTATAATCTGTGAAGTCAACCTACCAGTGGAAGCAAGCCCGAGTTGATTGGCAAGGCCGAGGAACAGTGACATAGTGTCAAGGAGGCATTTCCTCTTGCCGACCTGAAAACCAGAATGCACATATATGGTGTTCGAGAGGATTCATAAGTTGATGAGATATTGGAAGCTAAATGAAATAGCTTACAATATGACAACTGAGTAACCATAGATATATTAATGTGGTAAGTGTTCATCTTTGATCATTGCCAACCAGTGTGTTCATCTTTGACAGCTGTCCACCTGTGTGTAAAGTGTTTATCTTTGATCATTGTCTACCTGTATGGTGCATTTTTCGGCAATTTGGTGAAATTTTTAATTTGCTTCCATTTTTGTGTAGCTGCTAAAATGACTTGTTTACAATCTGTTCATGTTATTAGGAACATCACGTCATCAATGATTAATCGATAACGGCACATTGAAACAGCCTCCAAACTTTTTACAAAAATTCTAATGAATAGTGATCTGGACCAGTAATTATGCATGGGCAAATCTACCATTTTCTTGAATTATCACACAAACTTAGTCTGTTATCAGTTTCGGATAAATTGTAGCTTCTACTGCGTGCCATATATGGGTTAAAATTCACGTCCCGTCAAAAATAAGAAATCAAAACTTACCAAGGCCATAAACACAGCTCGGGTCTCCGATTTGACTCAAGTGAATTTGTTTTCAAAACAGAATTTGGATGATTTTTGATGAAATGCACAAGTGTTCATCTTTAATCAGTCTACCTGCGTGTTAACTGTTTATATGTTATCAGTGTTCACCTGTGTATACATCTTTGATCATAGCCTATACATATAATAGAGAGTAATTCTCATAATGATTAATGCATACCTATGTAATTGTGAGATCATACCTGTGTATTTGAGAGAATATCTTTGACACAATGTGATAAGACAGACGTGAGGATGCTTTGGGCTGCCAGCTTATCTCCCCGTGCTGCAGCATCCAACAGCTGGCAGCTGGAGGCGATCGAGTGCTCATCCGCCTCTTGGAAGTAAGGTCGGCATCCTGTCAAGGGGTTCATTCAGAAATCAACATCCTCATCTTCATATATTAAACATACAAGGATTCATATCTTCTTATTACTGTACACTTCATTCATCTAATGTATACGAGTATGCCGTGGGGGACAGTGAACTAACCTTGCCATATTTCATTGATGAATTCCGTTACCACAGACGTTTCCATCTATAACACATTGTGACAACAGCCACTGTGATCAGGTGAAATGTCGTGGGAACAGACAAAATTGATAGCAGGACCTCATGTCATGAAACCACCTAAGGGACAGTTTCTTCCCTCAGACAAAATAATGATGAAAGGCTAGTCAAGGATAGAATGGATGTGCAGCATAAATCAATGGTCCGTGATAACTGATAAGAAGGTACATAATACGTTTGTTACCGCTGTAGCCAGAGTGCGAACCATGACTGTCAGTGTTTCCAGTGACGACTCGGACACTTCAATATTCAATCCCATGAACACCTGGTACATAGCAACAGTTACCATGCCAACCATCAAAACACAAATCAACACACAATATGGTGCACCATTGTGGAAAATATTAATACCATGACACTATTTTAAAATTATAAATGAAATGTACTTTTTAAGAGATATTCTGATGTTTGTTTTGTAAACAGACACATGACAACTCACATTGCGTCTGATGGCATTGAGAATTGAGCTGTTGTATTCTTCTAAGGCCTTAGGACCATATACAGGCATGCACACACTCTGCAAAACACACAGCGGAATATTTTATCACGAAGATTAAAAATATTTAATGATCATTGATCATTGATAGAAACAGCAAATAAATAGTGAGAAATTTTTAATCATTTTTTGAGGATTGCTTTTGACCTGATACAGCATTTACAAGTACGAGCTAAGCACTGTTTGTTGTTTACATCTCACCAAGGTACGTAGAGCATCCAGCTTTGAGCTTTTCATGTCAGATGTGAGTTTTTCTAGGAAGAGCGGGTATCCAAACTCTGCAAAGCTATGAGAGGCAGAGAGGCACTCTCTGAGATTGATGACAAGCTCTTCCTGTGTGATGGCATTAGGGTCATTAGGTGGCTGAAACCAACAAGATCCATATTGACATAACAAGATTGATATTGACATAATGATCTCAACACAAACATACCAACATCAATGTTAACATAAAATGACTGATATTGACCAAACCAGAAGGATATTGATATTACAAGACAGACATTGACATAACAATTTTGAAATTGACATCCACAGCACTGAAGCTGGTGTTCACTACCAGATTGATTCTTACACATGCATGTTTAAAACGCACATCTTCTCCGTAAACATTTTCATCATCAGTGGACTCACCGGGGTGAACTCGATGGGAAAGTAGCAGGACACGACCTCAAAAAGCTCTTCACAAAACACCCCTGAATACAACACATGAGATCAATACAATACGAGTAACCGGGTTATTACACCAAATGAAATAGAATCCAGAAATGACAGTGATTTCTCTTGGTACACATACAACATTGCCATATATCTCCACAAGCTTAGTTGCATATAGAGAGTAAAATTACAGAGATAAAAGTAATTACTAATTACCCAGAATATATAAGGGTATTTACATAAGCATATGTGGCACCCACCATGCCCCACACACAAATACTACACAACCCCCCCCCCCCCACCCACCCACCCCACCTAAAAATACAAAGCAAGGTGGAAGTAATGGACAATTGAATGGGGTCAGGGAGTATTCAACACCCTGTCATGGGTGTGACGCAGGCAGTTAGGATGGGGTCGATCCAGGTAACAAATATGAAGATTTTATGCAATTTTCATGGTGAATTTCACCAGGTTGGGCAGACAACTTTTCGCATCGTTCAAATATATGAAACACTGACCGACCGGATGATTTTATTGGATGGCCACATCTAATGATTAGCATTCATTTTAAAAGAAGACACTGCCTACCACAAGGTAATCAATCATAACATTTGTATTCCGTGCCAGTTTGTACAGGTATTGATAGAAATCGATTATAATTTTCATATTTTGGGCATGATTTCCAAACTGCATGCACAGGTCACACCCCACTTTTTCTAAATGAATTTTGGTCCCCCAAAAAGTAAATATGTTAATAATATTAAACTGTATATAATCCTCACTAGAACAGACCCACTTGATAACCTACCAAGATCAAAGTTCTTTGCAATGAGAGTGACACAGCGGAAAGCCAGCAGGAGATTCCTTGGATCCTTCTCGCCGTCCATAGCTTGTACAAAACCAAACACAAAATCCCCGCTCAGCGCTAAAACATCTGTAACATATAAATGCATTTTAATGAAAGCATTTTCATATCATTCATCTAGATATTTGTTAGGCATTTAGCTTCTGAATTAACCAATGACAAAACAGTATTTATCAAGGATTTTTCCACTTTTGATGAAGGAATGGTGGGCCTGGGGTGGGTGGGGAGGGGGATAGGGAATCAAATGTCCCTTGCAATACTGTAAAATTTTATCTTAATAATACCCATTACTACAAATAACATTTCTTGGTCCAAACTATACCCGATAGTCCACATTATCAACTTTATTAGGAGCATACACATATGTTTCCTTCAATTCAGTTTTTATAGTGAAGCGTGTACTCAACCTTGTAGTCTGTGTTCCAGTAAATGCAGAAAGAGTGTGTAGATGTTGCGTCGATCTGCCTGAGAGAGAGACTGAGTCATTACCTCCGCAAAGATGCTCCGAACAAGACTAGCTATATCAGGCTGTGAAAGGTGCTGCTGTTGACACTACCGAAAAAAACCCAAATGGCTGTAAGATTGTCTCTGACGTGGTCGCTTTGTGGTAGTTACAAATATCGCCACCCATCTTCCTAGTAAGGTATACATGTTGAAAGTTAACAGGGTTAACATTTGTCCAAAATGTGTCTTACAAGAGCAAGGAGTGCTTTGATGATGAAAGGTGTGATGGAGTGATGGTCACGAAGACGCTGAGTCATGAACACCACACAAACATTACCTGCAACACCATAACCACTGTCAATAACCTCCTTCAATAACCACATAACCACTGTCAATAACCATCTTCAATAACAACATAACAACTGTCAATAACCACCTTCAATAACAACATAATCACTATCAATAACCACCTTTAATAACCACATAACCACTGTCAATAACCACATAATCACTGATCATCATCAAAAACAACATATCAACAGCAAAAGACTATTTGATAATATGACAACTATCAAACACCAATGTAAGAAACAATACAACCACTGTCAATAACCACATAACCACTACAAATATAACTATACAACCACAGTCAATAATCCCAGTCAATAACAAAATAACTTATGTCACTTACTGCAAAACCACTGTACATAGCCACATAACTACTATCAGTATTCTTAAAACCACTCCCAACAACCACATTACCACCATCAATAACACTCCCATCATTATCCATAACCATTGAACAACAAACCCCACCAATAACCATGCAGCTACAACCAATCGAGGAATAAATATTGCCATCAATTAATCCCACATAAAAAAAAAATACCATCAATAACCACACAAATCTGGTCAAAAACCTCTACCAATAGCCACATAACCACCATTTAACACCTAATAGTATGACAGGAACGACAATAAATACAATTTTACTAATAAACAATGCGTTATGATGACAGAAAAAGTGATCACTTGAGCATACCCTCTTTTGGTGTGAGCTGATTGGGAGCCAAGGAGGTGAGGATTTCTGTCAGGAGCTGTGTACCTCTCACTCTTAGCCGCACTTCTGATGAAGTCAGGCACGGTCTACTCCACACACACAAACACACGCAGGAACACACACAAACACACACACACACACAGAATAAGCTTAATGAATACAGTTACAAACCTAAAAACCACCCATTGATGAGCACACTTATCTCCAAAACTGACAAACACACAATGAGCAATAAATGAAATTAATTTTATCGCAACACAATCTTGTTTTCCCTCACTCAATCAAGGACTTATAGGAGGAATATTGATAAAATAAGTCGTTGACTCAAGGCATCACTGTTGACCCTCATATAATCATTGATTCTGCTACACTCACCCGAGGCATTCCACCATTTCAATAAGCGACACCTGCTTTTCTCTTATTCCTATGAAAGAATAAAAACATTGAATTGACAAATAGTAAAAGAAAACAGGGTTCAATTAATTTATTTAACATACAAAAGTGACACTAAAACCTAGTGATAAAGACAGAGGGGATGAGGGTTGTCAGATGATCTGGGTAGACCATCACAAACATGGGTCATGGCTCACAACTGAGTTAAATGTGTGAAATGGTGAAGCCAATGCTGTATTGAGAACACATAATTAGTCACATTGGCAATATCAAGGTCATGTGCTCAACTATGCATGAATTTATTTTCTTCTGCATGCATGTTAATGGTAAATTCACATTTTCGGGGAATCTTTTTTGTTTGGATGGGTATAATCTGTTAAGGACGGGTAACATCTCCTGTCTACCAGTCCTGATGACGGGTGGCCATTTTAGTTAATTTCCAGCCCTGCTCACAACTTAGTAGGTAGCAACTAACTACCTGATACAAACTGACTAAACTCTTTGAATGACTAACTTATGTCAAACCCAGAAGAGCTTCCCATCACCCTACATCATTTATTTAAGGATACATGTTTGCTCACATATAAAGAAGTGGTGGTGGTGATGGGGATTTACAGGCACAGGAATGGGCATCTTGGAGCGAGGATACAGGATCAGGCACAAGGATCGTCATCAATTATAGTTCCTGAAGCAGGGACAGGGATCCAGATATGGGTCCTGGAGCATGACAACAGTGACAGGAAAGCAGGACATCAGCTGAACAGCAATCCTTCAGCAGGGATTCATGGGCAGGGATCCAAAAGAAGGGATAAAGTGACAGGGGACCAGGAATATGGATCATTGATAAAGGATCCAAGTAAAAGGGGATCCAGAAGAATGATTAAAAAAAATTAAGGTCCAGGTTCTTGACTAGGTTATTGTGGTTCTACCATGTATGCTGGAGATACAGAACACAGTAACTTAATGTAAAAGGTCAATGCTAAGTGATTCTCTGAGTGGACTTAGAGATAGCACAAGTACCAAGTTACCATAACGAGTGTTGCAAGGTCACAATTTCATTGCTCAGCTCAAATCTTCATGTATAGATGTGACACATGACTGGGAATCGGAATTAGGAATGGTGAATTAATGGATTATTTAACTTAACTGATCTTTGTCCAAATCTTAGCATTATAGTTAATTTCACTCTGACAAAACTCTTTTAATAACCACTTGAATTTCAAACACGCAACCATCAGGAATTTCGAAGTTAATATGGAAGAGTAGCCAATAACAAAGCAACAGAGTCAAAATAAACAACTAGAAAATATGCCAGAGCAATATCAACAGGCTCTTTGTTTCCTAGTGTGAGGGCTCAGAGCAGCAATCAGCTTGATCCACAGCAGCCAAGTGTTTGACATGGCAGCAACAACTGACAAATTAGTGTTTATATTGAACAAATATGACCACTGTCACTGAACAGCTTAATACTTGCAAGGTTTATTTACTCTGATTTCAATTCTTCTTGATATTTCAGTACACGTATTGTCGCGGAGTAGCGTTTGCATAACTGTGTTTATGAATGTTATTACTTGAAACCTGTGATAGGGAATCGAGCATCCGTGGAGGTTATTAATTAACATGGAGATACGCGAATCAAAACTGACCCAGGTCCACCTGGCGTATCGTTGGAACCTCCATTATCGCTCTATATGTAAGAATTTGTTCATCGCGGGGCGAAGACAACACGAGACACTACCAATATTGTGTTATAACTTTGAATTGCATTAACTCTGATAAAAAATTACCTGTAATGAAATCTTGCAAAACATCGTCTTTCCCTTCCTTCGTATACTTGTCGGTAAGTGACATCCACATGGAAGTCGCCATGTTTCAACAATGCAGGATCGCAGAAAATGTGAGGAAAATGTATATGTTGATCATCAAACAGTCAAAGGGGTGTCACCGTACGCTTCTGGTTGTTTGCATTCGGTTAGGATTTTAATGGGAGTGATTTACTAAAATGACAAACAAATAGGGTTTAATAACCACAGATGTAATATTGTGTGACCCGCGTATCTCTTTTTATTCCTTGATTCATCTTGTTTCAGCCTGGTTTAGTTGTATTCATTGGCTATAGTATTGATGAATACGATTGACATATAGTCACACGTCAATAGAAAAAAAAAAACCACTTGATTGATTTATCTTCACAATCACTTTGTTTCTGGTGCTAACGTCTTTAATCCAATGTTACATAGAAGCATGCTTGGTACTCAGTATTGCTTTCAATTTAGGATTGTGAGTAGTACGTACGTGTCTCAACAATTAATATTTGTTGTGGTGCAAATCAAAGCATAGCCTGACGTAAGACATGCAACGCACGCCGTCAAATTTAAATTATGTCAAAAAGCTTTCAGAAACAAACACGTAAAAAAACTCTTTTATGGCTGTTAACCATTTTCACACTCTGATAACTGCCGCTTTATGCAGACTGCGTTAACCTGTAAAAATTGTATCACATGCTTATATTCATGAACCTTCTACCACTATAATTGCTTCCAAGTATATAATTACTGCTAAAATTTCTGGCATCGATCGAGTCAATAAATCTTGTGGTGGAATACCATTAGCATTTTTCACTTCTAGAATGGTCGACCTCTGCTTATTTGCGAACCTATATATGTACAATACACAGTTTACCGTGATTACGCTCTATACATCGAATCATACTGTCAATGCCGCATCTATTGTATTGTATGAGGATGGCAGAGAGCTATTCTTCAAAATCTCTCAATATAAGGCCTAGTCACTGGGATTTGCATTGGCCTGCCGGCCGCTTTCTTCTATGTATACATAAAAGATTGCAGCCAGTGGTATTTGATTCCGATTGACATTTAAAAAAAGATTGTATCAGACTGATGGATTTGGCTGTTTATTGATTGCTTGGTATTTTGTCGGATGATTGAATGGTTGAATGGTTTTTTAAGTGGCTGTCAAGCTTTCCGTTTGGTATGATTTGCGCATAGGGCCCGTTTGGGTTGTAAACTGTTCAGGGCCAATCTGTAATCGGGCGGGTATACAGGTATAAGACCACGTATAATTTCTCGTTTAGTTATTACCGTGCAGATTGTGGATATTTTATGTCAAATATGCTTCACTTCGAAAATATATTTCATTCGTGTCAAACAATTTGTAGTTAAAGACAATTCAGGAATAATTAGGTCGTATTTTTGTAACTTTTCCGTGACACTTCTAACCACTTCCGGTAAGATGACAGGCTAAGCAGCCGTGTGAACCAACAAAAACAAAGACGTTCAGGGCTTTGTTCTTTTAGATATTTGGTGCTGCGAGGGAGGCAGCCTCGGCCTGCGATGGGAGGTTGCATAGGAGCACCGCGGGAAGGCAGGTCACCAAGCGGTGATTCTTCCGATGGTACTGGCGCAGGTTTGTAACATCTGAACATTCCGAATCCAGGGAATCCGACATGAAACAGGAACCAGCCATGGGAACCTCGAACCTCAGGCTCCGGTTGTA
Organism: Urechis unicinctus; assembly: GCA_034190875.2. Classification (NCBI taxonomy): domain Eukaryota; kingdom Metazoa; phylum Annelida; class Polychaeta; order Xenopneusta; family Urechidae; genus Urechis; species Urechis unicinctus. The sequence goes on along the minus strand of CM067351.1, from coordinate 59,610,041 downwards.
GATTGTGATGATCATTCATTATCATGTATACAAGTTTCAATTAACGTGTAAGCTAGCTAGTGGATGTATCATGTCAACGTAGACGCCCTGTGCTGTAGGGCGTTACATGTCTTTACTCTGTTACCAGGTTACTACTAGTGACTTTCCTTTGGTTGGGCACAAAAAATAGTAGACCAGTAATTTTTGACTGATACAAATGATACCTCTAACCCAGCAAGGCAAATTACCTCGTCCTTATGATTGACGAGCTGATTCTAAGCCTCATATCTGGCCACCCCTTCTGCCCATTGACAGTGGCCACGCACGCGTGGGTCCAGATAGCAAGGGGACAGTAAGAGGTATAGTAAACCACGTATACCCATGTTATTGCTGTTTACACAGCCATTTTGTTATGCAATGGGTTATCTGTGTGGATTTGCGTTGTGATTGCAATTCGCCAAGTCCCTGAGGTATTGTCCAAACGAGAAACATAACGTGATCAGAGGCAAAATGTCCAACTCAAGCCCTTGTTATTCCTATACCAGGTATTATTAAAACCTTACCTAACTCACTGATAAAATATATCAAGGTGCTTATTTTGAGATGCAATCCTAAAACCTTTGATGCTATTCTTCCTGGGCTTACATAGCATTAGTTGATGACCATGATACTTCCTGTTTAGATATTTACATGTGATATAGTGTTACCGCTGTCAAATCAAAGAGTTATATGGTAGGTTTATTCCCATGTCTGTTTTACTACCAATCCACTGTTCTGGATCAGATAATAATCACTTTAATGAAGATTTATCCACAGCTATGCTCTTATGTCAGATTCATAATTTAAAACACACTTTTGTTCATATACCCAAGCAAAAGTTTGTGTTTGTCATGTTACTGTTCTGTAGACTGTAGTTCACAGAGTAACACCAAGCAGTTGATATTTAAGTGCTAAAGATGCTGGGTAAGTGCAGAGTAATAGTCTCAGCAGCTGCTCTGGGTTATCTGTGTGGATTTGCGTTGTGATTGCAATTCGCCAAGTCCCTGAGGTATTGTCCAAACGAGAAACATAACGTGATCAGAGGCAAAATGTCCAACTCAAGCCCTTGTTATTCCTATACCAGGTATTATTAAAACCTTACCTAACTCACTGATAAAATATATCAAGGTGCTTAGTAATAGTCTCAGCAGCTGCTCTGCAAGTGCTTCTAAACCCCAATTACATTGTATTCATTCACTACCTCAATTTTTACACTGGCAGTCTTCATATATTTGCAAGGTTGTAGAATCTTTGCTTGTCACAATCCTGATGTGGGCAAGGTGTGATGGTGCCGTTTTATAGATTTGATCCACGTTCTCATCAGTTGTTGTTTTATTGCCAGCCTTGTTAATAAATTTATTGAAATTCAAATATCTTATTTTTTTCTTATCACAGGTCAACTGAATTAAAATGATATTATAAAAATGGCTTATTACATTTCTGTTTACGTTCCAGTTTCCATTGGTCGCAATCAGGCGTTAAAACCAGAGAAACCTAAATGGAAAAGTGACGTCCCTTTAACCGACGGGCAGTTGCGAAGTAAACGGGATGAATTTTGGGACACAGCTCCAGCATTTGAGGGTAGGAAAGAGATATGGGATGCCCTCAAAGCTGCTGCCTATGCAATGGAAACAGGGGATCATGAGTTGGCTCAAGCTATTGTTGATGGAGCAAGTATCACCCTGCCCTCTGGTTAGTACGATCAGTATCACAGTTTTGTTGTGATTAAGATGTCGACAACATTCCAGTAAAATGTCATGGAAGTGGTAGAAATTGTGAATTGGGCTGGTATTGTTGTTTCAGTACATTAAATAATGCTGTGTTTTGTTTATAGGGAAGCTTTTATATCTGCCTGCCATATAGTTTTTGATTTGTTAGACAGTGTTGGCAGTTACTGTTTTGTTGATTTTAATGCTTTGTCGGTTCTGTTGACAGGGAACTTGCTAGACTGCTATGATGAGCTCGGTAGCCGTTACCAGTTGCCAGTCTATGTACTGAGTGCACCAACCAACCTTGTGGAGGACAGTAGCGGTGTTGATTCTACCCCTTCAGACGAAACAGCTCCTATTGACCCAGGAGTAGAGTTGCCGCTGCGGTTCCACCTGTCCACAGGCAAGGACTTGAAGCTGGCTGTCCACACTAAGGATTCTGTTCTTAAGGTTAAAAAACTGATCCAGTCAATGGAAGGGGTGGAGCCCTCTCATATGCGGATGTTCTTTTCAGGCAAACAATTGGTGGACAAGATGCGAATTGAGGATGCAAACATTCATAAAGGATATACTGTGCAAGTTATCATTAATGCTCCACAAAGACCCACCCCTGTAGATAGCTGAAAAACAGCAGTCAATCTACTGGTGTCAATGCTATTTATTTCTCCTTTAAATTGTGTAACTGCCACCCCACCACACCCACCCTGTTATCAATTGGAATCGATCAGTTTGAGAATGTGATGGTTGATATTTAAGTGGTGTCTGAGTATGTACATACCGCCTCAATTCTTATATTTGATTTGATATTTATTCCAAATGCTTATTGGTTTACTTGCATTCCTTTGTGCTATGTTAATTATTAGTATTTAAATCCATTTTTATTGATATTACAACCACAAATGGCTGGTTTGTTGACGGTGTGTTTGTATGTTGGTGCGTGCTCATCATTCAGTGGCCATCTTATCGTAGGAAATTGAATAATTCCATGAATATCTTGCATGTTTCTGATCTCCTTAGATAAGTGAATGCGAGGGTTGGTTTTTGAGATTGTTGGTTTCTCACCCCCACACCATTAAAGATAAAACCCACTCATCTTTAAGAATAATGTGTGTAAAATTGTACAGTTAATCAGGCTGGTTGGAGAGACAAAGCTGATTCTTGCTTCTGCTCAAGTTCAGTTACTTGAGTAGTTAGGTAATGCCACTCTATGGGATTAGCCTTATCAGTGACATACATTCCAGACTGATGCTATCTGATCTGGTTTATTATTGAGGCTGATAAATGACTACCATTACTTGCTATTAAAATTGGTGCACGCTGCACGTTGCTGTGATTTCATGGTATAATATTAGCTTGTTTGATCATATCAAAGAGCTAAAGTATTGAACACACTGTAAATATGCATCTGAGAGCAGTTAAGTACACGGTTTGATTAAAGCTGGACTTCTGCTTCCTGGCAATAGATGATTGAGTGAAGTGTTAGCAGTCTGAATGTGTAATATGTTACAGTGTGTGTGTTTGAAGTTAACTGTATGTTGACGACAGTGGAGCTAGCATATGATAGCAGAGATGATAATTGAAGATCAGGCAATTAGCTGTATGTATTAGCAGCCTTAATGTGGGTTGGTACCAAAGTTGAAGGAATTTGCAGGATATAATTGGGCGTTAGAGTAGTTGGTGACCTTCTTCAAATGATAAAATCATACTGGGGCCTTCACCCAAGTTGAATAAAAAGGAATATAAGTTTGAAATAACTGTTTGCCATGTTTCTATCATGACATTTACTAACCTTGCACCAACAGTGATATAATTTGGATGATATCTGCATTTCCAAATGACCATTCTTGTACATCATCATATATTAACGTATTCAATATGGAACTGACGAGTTATTTTGAATTTTATTCTGCTGATTTTAGTTGACTCTATATGCCATCTTAAATTTATGGTCACAGAAATAGTTATATATGTTTCTTGATCATTGCTATTGAAGGTTTTTTTTAATGACTAATTCGAGCATGTAAATAGTTGATTTCAAAAACATCTAACTGAATGAGAAACCTCAAGCTAATGGTATGTTTAACCATTACTGTGGACTGAATGTTTGTTTTTTTTTTAGCTGGACGACGCATATATATTGTCAGTGCATTTGTGAGTGGAATTAGTTCAGCAGTTATCTACATTCAGTAATTTGTGAAACTTACAGCATCACTGAAATATGTGACATGCTGTATGTCCTTGACAAATTTATGTTCATATGTATTATATAAGAAATGTACATAATTCTTAATACTTTGTTACAACTGATGTTCTGCATTGACATGGCAACATGTTATAAATTTAACATTATTAGTGAACTACTGTTGATGTAAAAGTGACTGTTTTGAGGGTATATAAGTTTGGAGTGGTCATTTCCACCATCAATCAGTGAGACTGGTGGCTTTATCAAACCAACTTGTGCTTTTCTTGTGGATATGTCCCATGTATGTCGTCCTGGTGTGCTTGAGAGTAACAATTCTACGACATACCGGTTGTGTTGTGGCTAAACATGTCGCACCTTGTATTTGCACAAAATCAAAATAAATGATTTGTGTGATTTTAACTGCTAACATCTTTCCTCGCAGATCATGAATTCAGGTGGAATAAATCCAACATATCAAACTAGGATACCACAGTGGTTCCTATGGGACAATACTTAAATAATATACAAAAAAAATTGCAACATATATATATATATATCAAGATTAAATTTATAAGCCCATACCTAAATGTGTGGGTAATTAAGCCAATAATCTATCACTGATAAGACTGGATGATGGGGGGGGGGGGGGGGGGGGGGGTTGGATACCAGTCGTCATTATGATGCAGCTATCTTTCCCTCAAGGATGTTTCAACTGTGTATCCTCTCATAATCTACATCTTATCGAGTTCCCTCTGATGTGTACCAATTGGCATTGTAGTGACCGCAGTAGAAATGCACATGTGACATGATTGTAGCTTTATTAGGTTGCCATGGCTTAGGACAACTTGTTTTTACACATTTTTTACAAAAACATCAACCTCTATCAGATATTAAAACTAAATTCATGTCAACTATAATAGATTCCAAAAAATCAATAGGGTTTCAGTGGTCACAGACATCAGTAAGTTAACAAACATATGCACATATACTGTGAGAATCTTTTAAGGCAAACAAGAGCAGTTAGTATAGTTAAATCTACAACAAAAGTTGCTAAAGTCAACCACAGTAGGTCAACAAGGAAACGACTATCCACAACACTGGCAGTGACAGCCACCCAGAGTAATCTCAACCTCATCTCAATCCACCTGGCACTGCTTATGAAGGAGGTATAAAGAGCTGTTTCCCGTTGATGATGTTGCTTATTTTGGTTCTAATCACCAGCTTTGATCGGCTGTAAGCCGCCAAGTCTCTCACACCTTCATCCAACTGATCCAAAGATGGCATTTTACGATCTTCAAGGCATTTCTTGAATCTCTTGTAAAAGATGCTGTTTTCGTCCTCTGTCCAGCGTTTTCTAGAGCACAGCTTTGACTTTGAGGTGTCTGTTGGGGTTAAAGATTTCTGTTTTGGTTTTCTTCCTCTCTTGGATGGTGTGACAACATTGATCACTTCAACTATTGGTCTTGGGGGTCGATAATCGGGATCATTTCCATCTGATCATTGCAAACATATGTATTGTTCTGTAGAGCAGTACCCTGATAATTTTTGTGAAACATACATATAAGTATATAAAACAAATTCATCTGAACTAATTCATAATTTTAGTTCAACCAACCAAATTCATCCCACTTCAGAATTGGTGACTATTTGATTTCCACATCCAAGCATTGATGTTATGGAATTGTTTTGGGGTTTTCAGTAAATACAGTAGCTTTATTGCACTCCCCAATAAATCCATGTAGAATGCAACAGTACTTACTGTCTTCCACACAGAGATCATACTCCAGTGTTTCAAGGTCTACCCCAAGAGCCTCCAGAGGGACGAGGGAATTCTCAAAGCTGCTGGTGACGGGATCTTCAGCTCGGGCTCTGCTGGGTCCAGGCCTCTCCAGACAGACTCGCTTCTTAGGGGAATTGGAACCAGAGCCTTAGAATAAAAAGCAAAATTCACAGAAATATTTACATGCATCAATTTCAAGAGCTGTAAAAATGAAAAAATCATATTAACAATCGGTGGTTTTATTAGCTTTCCATATGTATCAGACTAAAGAGATTGTGTATTACTGACGGTAGAAATGTCCTGGTAAACTTACTCCTTGGTCTCTTCTTCGTCTGTTTGCCTGGTTTCTGAGGGGTTGCAACTAACCCCAGCATTAGAAGCTCAGAAGGACCTAAAAGATCCCTGTCCATCTCATCAGCTTCAGGGCTGATAGCGTCACCTTCAGAATTGAACGAGTCTGTTCCATCTTCACCCTCAGGAATGTAATCTGAAATAGACAAGGGATCAAAGGAAATACTGGGTTTCAATGTGGCTTAGACATAATTTTTGCAATATATGACTGAAAGGAAGATTTGTTAAAACGTCTATTTCGTCACAAACATTCATTGCAAATTGCTTGATAATACGACAGTGCACTCACCAGTTATGTTGACTTCATCTAGGGACTTGCCCACATAGTTGGAAATCTGTCCATCCTCCAAGGCCAGCAGTAAGCGACACATACGGGCAAGAGGAAGAGACTCCTCCTGAATCTCATACATGCTGCTCAGCGAGTTGAGTTCGGACGCCAGGACGTCAGACAGCTCCCCCTTTTCACGGCTGGTTAACATGAGCACCTACAGATTTGGCAGATGATGTAATAAAAACAGGTTTAATGTTGTTTTTACTTAAAATTAAATCTATTATTGCCATGGTTGTAAGACAGGCTGCTTGAGTAGCGTCAAAACAAGTGGAGCAACTGGTTGAACCCAGTGGTTTTCTGGGTAGGGGTGTAATGGGACCTCGAAAACCCATACCCGTCATACAAGATGAATATGGCAGTAAGCATACCCTGTTGTGCAAGGTATTATGCAAATTTATAACCCGACGTACAAGGCGGAAAGCGTACCACTTCGTACAAGGTATTATGTAAATGTATAACCCGTCCTACATTGTAAGCAGGATAAAAGTGTCAGACAAATCTCAAAATCTGATCAGCTGATTTCTGATTACATGCAGTAACAACTTTGTGCGTTTGCACGGTCCAGCGTCACATAGGAACCATTCATTGCATTTGCAATGTCAATGATCGGTGGGAAATCCTGGGAGATAATCTTGACATACTGAAACATACATGTTTAACCCACCGTAAAGAAGGGAAGGGAAAAACATATCCCGTCTTACAACACGAAGCCCCAAAAAACCTGTTGTACAGATTGCAGCTGAAAAACATACCCTGTCATACATGTACGAGGCCCAACAAAACCTGTTGTTCAAGTCGAGAGGCCAAAAAAACATACCCCGTCGCGCAGCACATGTATACTACATCTATACACTTAAGTGCCCCCCAGGGGAGCAACGAGTCATGAATCAGAGAGTTGATTGATTTGACCACAGAATCTGCCTAAACAAACCCTGCCACTGGTATGAAATATCCATAAAAGTTGAGCATGCATTCACAATCAATCGTCAAATTCAATGGAGTTGTTTGTCAACAACAAGTGGATGCCGCCATGATGGTGAAGGAGGAAGATTGAGACCCTAGGACAACACTCCTTAAGTGCCATCATCTACTCGGCGCAAACTTGGCACAGAGTCAAAGTCACATTCAACACTATTGAGTCACCAGATTGTGGGGTGTGGACTTTTTAACATTTTCTTTACTGATGAAATATTAACCAAAAAGCAAATTCTCACCTGATACACAGTTGCTGAATACTTGTCATATTTTGAAGATAAAATAAGCTGTGGCAACAAGCATCCTGCTTTGGTCACACATTGCTGTAACGCTTGGCTTGAGTTTAGGTGCCCTTGTTGTGTGTTGGCAAACACATACTTGTTTGTGGTTGAAATGCCACACTGGGCTCTGGATTTGATGAGGGTGTCCAGAGAATCAGTCATTACAGGAAGTAGCAGGGTAATCAATTTCTGATGGTGTTTTCCTGGGCTAAGTACTTTCAACAATCTGAGGAAATTCCCAAAAACAATTGATTTGATATTGACATATGATACATTCAAGTTCATGTTTGTTCCGGGGAATCAATTGTAACATCGTGAACAAAGAATGGGTGCATTTGAGAACATTGAGAAGCACAGTACCTCTTCACTCCATCAACAACCTCATAATTCTTATGGTATTTGTTGTAATAAGGCCTTGAGATGTTTAGGAATTCAAAACGGATGGAGGGAAGGGCTTATACAATAAGTTAAGAGGAGCAGCAGTTACCTAAATCCATCCATCAAAAAGGGTTAAAATGTTGAATTTTCTTCCAGAAAAGGGTTGGAACCTTTAATGGAACTGGGGCACTAATTAGAATTAATAATTAGAAATAATTATTCAGGCTCGTCAAGAAAAGTGCCTCTTCCACATAAGAAAACGTGTGCATGCATGCAATGAATGTCACCTAATCCTTGCAACTTAAGTCTCTTATCTTGGAATATACCAAAGCTGAAAGCTGATGTTTGTATAAAACAGCCACTTAAGCCCAGCTCTTTTAGTGTCCACTTTGGGCAGGTTATATTACTGTAAAACACAGATCGTGGTTCACTGATTCGACATATATGTATATATATATATATATATATATATATATATATATATATATATATATATATATATATGTATATATATATATATATATATATATATATATATATATATATATATAAAAAATAAATATCTATATATATATATATATATATATATATATATATATATATAAATAAATATATATATAGATAGATACATAGATATATATATTGTTCCATCAACATTTAGCACAACCCTACTTTTTCCCAATGCTGTTTTATGGTCCTCAATGGTTGTGTTTTTATGGAGTTTCCCTGTACATGCAGATTATTCCACTTACCTCTCCTGCATGATCTTCACAAGCCTCGATGCGGGACCCTCATCACATGTTGTGTCCCTACACATCACCCGCTCCTCATAGCTAGAGATCAACATTTTCCCCACGTCGCCCCCACCGGACTTGTTCAACAGATGCACCCACGCCAACATACATTCTGCCAGTTCCCTCCAAGTCTCAAAGCCAAATTCTTCTCGATCTAGACACCCTTTCAGGTCACAAGCACGATCACTCAGGTAATTCTTAAAGGTGACCAGGTCACTTGTGATGGCATGCAGTTTGTCTTTTTTATGTTTCTCTGTCTTGAGAGAGTCCAAGGCTGGTGTAGAAATGCGATCACACCACTCCCAGTTCATAAGCTTGAGGAAGCTGTTCACTTCTGGAATAAAAAAGAATGTTAAGTTTAAATGCTTTGCCAACCATGCAAATTTTTTCATCACATTGAAGATAAACTCTGGTGACATACACAACTTGAATGTGCTTTTCAGCAATATATGGGAATTATGATATCATAATAAGAACCTCAATGATCATACATGGATATGTTTCAATTATTCATTTGTTCAAAAATTGATTTATCAAAATAAGAAACGATGATTCTACCTGCCAAAGACTGCTGATTGTCCTCGCGAACAGCTTCCCCTGCCAAGATGGCCCCGACTTTCTTCAGGTTGTTTCCGAGCGCCAAAGCAAGGCTAGGGCAGTTGAATGTTGTCCCCCCATCATCATTGAACTTCTCCCTAGCCAGTTCCTTTACCCCTTCCACAACCCTCTCAAATGATGACCCTTTGATCAGCTCACTAATCACCTCTACTTTGCACTGAATCTTAAGGCGGGCTAACTGCCTGAGCCTCTGGATGACAGAGTTTTTCCTCTTCTCACCCAGTTCTCTCAGAAGGACAGCCCCAACCATCTTCAGCGCAGCATCATCAATGATGTTTGCCTTGATTTCATCATTGTGTGCCTTCAGCAAGGCAGCGTTGATGAGCTTAAGTTCAGCGCTGATGACACCATCAGGTAGAGAAGCTGAGGAGAGAAGGATCTTGGCCTGTGATGTAATAGAGGTTTTTTGAGTTGTTTCCGACTCCTCCATGACAGGAGGTTTTTCAGGGCAGTGGTATTTGACGTGTTGCCAGAGCTCCTCGCTGCTATAGAACCCCAGGCAATAGGTGCAAGGCAAATACTGGCTGACATCAACATTTCCATCATTGTGATCAGCAGGTATAAAACCTGTTGCCTCACCACAAAGAACTCGCATGTTATGATGAAAGTTTCCCCTGTTCCTAAGCAAGTTCAGGGCTTCAATCCTGCGTTGGCTTTTCTTCGGGTGGGCAAAAGCTGCTGCTACTTCAGCTTCCTCTCCTAGTATCCTCTGAAGATGCTCAGAGCTCTGATGGCAATTCCGGTCTTTGCTACAGATGCCAGCATAGCTGCTTAGCACATTTCCTTTAGGTGATTTCTTGATGAGGACAGCATCGCTATTTTTCACTAAATTGTGGATCTCTTCAATGCAAGCTTCAACCGTCTCAGATGTACCTCTCACCACGCAAACAAAGTCACCATCTATGGGTTCAAAAGTCACCATACACCCATGTTTGGCTTGAAGAGAGCTCCATAGTTGAGCATTTTCACCTATGACTGTAAACAATGCTACAAGTTACAATATTTGGGTTAAACTGTAAATGATTATGATTAATGACATTAAACATAGCAAATGATTATGATTAATGACATTAAACATAGTAAATGATTATGATTAATGACATTAAACATAGTACAGTACAGATAAACACTATCATCAACTGCCCATTACTGACACAAATGATATTTGTTATATTTCAAAACTTCATTTTTCAGAGCCAAAATAATTACTAGAGTATGCCTTACCTTTACATCAAGCATACATTATTGTTAAGTATTTGTTCCAAATAAATGTACCTTAATCAGAAGCATCGTAGTGAAACCTCACTCGGCGATGATGAAACACTCACCCTTTAGTAGCTGGTCACCTTTGTATGACAAGACGCTCTCCAATATGGATTCACTGACCTCTGTCTTTTGATCGTCGTCATGTTCGGGTGTTACTGCCTCTGCACATTATTCGTAATGATAATTTTTCAGCCAAAAGTCTCGCGCGCTGGCAGAGCCAGAGGTGACACTGGTATGGTGATGATCACTATTTAAAATCAGCATTTATAATATTTTGAATAGAAGTGATATTTTACCTGCTTGCATATTGATACGTAACACACGGATGACGCCTTCGTTGATTGTATCTCGGGATATCTAAAATTAAGATAGAGACTGGAATGTATGTTGTAGATAACTAGTGCCCAGATTCAATGAAATCCTCGCAAACAGTGCCAGTATGATAAGCAGGAGGTTGTATATTGCCTGTGTATTATCGCTCATTGACACTTTCTCCGCAATTAGGGTGGGGGGTGTTTCATTTCATGACATATTTCACATACACAAAGTAACATTTAAAAATTATAAACATAATGTGAAAGATCGTGAAGGGATAACTGCATATCGTATCGCTCGTGATATTTTACACGATTGTTTATGCAGGAACACTATTTGAAGCCATATTGTCTTTTTTTATTGACGGATGCAAGGAAGGAGAAGTTTTAAAATCGATTGCCTCTACCTCTGTCTATGGTTGAACCATTGGAGTCTTAAAAAAACAGCCCGCGCAAATTGATTCTAATTTACAGAGTTGAAGCACGTCCCCTCTTATGTTCTCCTTGTCGTTCATCTAAATGGAATGTTGTGTACATAAATGGTGTAGCCCCACCATCAATTATTGTTTTCGGTGATGTCACAGGAAATGATTGCACATGCGCACTTTGAACATCTGAACATGGCGGACGACGGCGACACGGAAGCCAGATAGTAGATATTTTCTGTCCGAACTCAATGTATCAGTTTATACACACGACATATGATAAAGTTGTGATTAACTTCACAAGTCAAGGAATTGTGCATTCCGTGGGCATTTTGGATAGCATTGAGGGTGTGTGACTGAGTGACCTGTTTTTTTTATCGACTTGCGATGACAGCTGAGTGCGAGGTTTCATCGCAAATAACATCCTTTTTCTGACGAAATATTATTTGTCAGCAGCAGTTGACGCACCCGCCATTCTGTAAAGCAATTGATCTTATTGACCATTCGGTTTTGTTGATCATGTGAGTGATATTACACGTGCAATCAAATCCAGGAAAATGTCTTTTATGGACAAATTGAAAAGTTTCTTCTCCAGCTCTGGAGGGGACAAACAGAAAAAGTTGAAGTTGAACCCAAATATCAAAAGGGATATCGACCCGAACGAGTTTTGGTCAATAGTTGGCGAACTCGGAGATGGAGCATTTGGAAAAGTGTACAAGGTAAGATTCATTTTGATAGTTGAGTATGGGAACTTTTTCACAAGAACTCTAGTATGTACATGTGCTTTTGGCAGGTAGGGCGACGTCAGCTGATTTAAGTGATACTCAACGAACGAAAACGCTTACATGTAAGTGACTCTGGTCACAAAATGAGCACCATACCTATATATTGGGGATACATATTAAGTCTGCGATTGAATACGAAACACATAACACGCTTTCTTTCAGGAAGTGCAAGACTGTTCGTGATACTCAACATATAACCACTTTTCCTGTAAATTTCGATAACGAAAAACCTTCGAACTATTTGTAACCTGCTGATGGTTAAGGAACTGACATACCAATTAAGTATTGTTGTCCACAGTTTTGTAGATGGAATCGGTGTGCAGTTGTTCAAGGACGAAGAATAAGTCCTTGATTTGTGGTACTCTAATTGTGCGTAATTAGTCATATAGATATATTTTATTTACTTAGATATGTGGCTATACAGTTGATCAAATATTTTGCCAGAATCCCAACTCCAGATGATTTGTTTTTTACTATCTTGTGCTAGTATAGTATATATTGTTCTCATATTAAAATTATATCTTTTAATTTATATGATGCTCAACTATTGCCCTTTGTGGAGGTGTCATTTCAATATACATGTGGGCATATGGTTCACCAAAAGTTTTTTTATGTTATCTCGTGAATGCATGCATTGATGATCTTAATTATTTAGAGTGGAAATTTTAGCCAACCACTTTTTTGGGGATATTTCTCAAAATTTGAAATGGCTTCAAATGCCAGTCAGGTGATCATAGATCATTCTTTCTTTTCATTGGAAAGATATGAGAAATATCCAAAAAGTCATCTGATAATTGTTTCTACTATCAAGCTACTTTAGTGGTCATTCAAATTTGGCTAAGAATATATGTGTTATTGCCTTAAGCAACCACTTTGTTCTAATTTTAGCGGTCATTGCTGGTCGAAGCACCTGCACTAAATGATGATTGTAACCCAATCAATCAATATCCAAAAGCCATATCCAAAGCAAGAGCATCTAGAAGAAAAGCCCTCAGATGTAATGCCTAAGAATTTACTATATGCATATGTATGTATATATATATATATATATATATAAATATATATATATATATATATATATATATATATATATATATATTTATATCAGGGATGTGATTTGTCCGCCGATTCGCGGATTTCCGCGGATCCGATGGCTCCAGGGAACATTTCTGTGAAACCTGTAAATCCGGGGAAAAAAATTCGGGGGGGTATGGTCGACGAGTCTCAGATCCCGCATATTTCCGATTTCGCGGGCTTCTGGAGCCGAGAAATACATGCAGCGCAATGGTTATTCATACACATCTTCTCATTGGTCGAAACCTACAATCTAGTCCAATCAAATTGCTTATTATACTGATCCACAACAATGGCGTCTTGCTGAAAAAGAGCTTTTGAAACGCCAGTTTTGCTTTGCCTTTAGCGGCCCCCAAACCCCTTGCCGAAATTATTTCAGCCCTTCAGCTGATATATATATATATATATATGTGTGTGTGTGTGTGTGTGTGTATATATAAAACAGAGTTTGAATTTTGGGGGCCCAAAAGTTGTCTTGGGCCTCCTGATTACTCCCACAGGTGTCCTTGGGGGCTACCAAATGCTCAACCCCACAAACAATCTTCTGCCAATGATAGGAGTTATTTTGAGTAAGCACTGCAACTATTGTGGGAATTCTACTTCACTTTATGAAGTCCAATTTTGATTATGGGCCACCAGCTTCCGTGTTCTGGTGGACCGACTGGCCACCAACAAAATAAATCAATTCGACCCCTGTATAAGATGTTTCAATAATGTTATTTACATTTTCACGTACCTACACCTATGCATTGTTCAGTATGAAACTGTCAGCACCGCAGACTATCTGCTATAAGGAATGGAAGTGAAGTAGTTCCCATGTTACACTTCAGAGAGTTATGCGACCGTGTGATTTGCATATGCCTTATCTCTGGTTAGCATGTCATGCTCATTGGATAACGTCTAGTATGAAGCACAAACAATGCCCATAACAGCGATCACAGGTCTAAGCAATATGACACCCAAACATAAGGTTGCCAATAAGGAAGCTAGAGCTATTATGAGAAAACTTCAACTTCAAGCTGTACACAGGGCTGTCTGTACCATGTGATCGATGGGAGTTACGTTCTGACAACCATTGAGATTAGACATCTAAACTTCGGCTACTGCAAGACACAAATGACGAGGTGTTTGATAGTTGTGCACACATATGCACACACAGACCCCCGGCCCCAACTCACACCCATGCACAAACACATGCACACAATATGTGCATGCGCATGCAAACATTTGTTCATGCTCACGTTAGTCCTAACACAAGTGGTTGTAGTTTCTATATTTATTTGCTTCTATAATTGTGACATACAGTAAGGATTGTATCTGAATTGGTTGAAGGGGTAAGGCATTGCAAATTACTAAACCCATTTTCATAAACTAAACGCTGACAGAGAGTTCTAAATGACGTCCCTACATGAGTGCCAAGTGGTAATGTATGCTTTGGTCAGTGGTCATAGGTTGTGCTTGTCAATTGTGAAGCCATCAGGCCGTTGGTAAGAGTGGTGAACTCAGGAGGACACTGGGCTATGACACTTAAATGAAGCCTGCAGTATTCTGTGTGCTGTTGTACACATTCAAGTAGAGCCTTATCTCTATGTTTCTAGTAGGCCATTGAGATAAAGTGGAGGGCTGGGAATATGGGTTATGGGTGGGTTCAAATTATTCTATGGAGTGTTGGGTATTTGTTAAGGGTTGATATCTGACATTTTTGAATCTTGATGATTGAGGTATTCTCAGAAATCGTGACAATCTTACAGGGGGCTTTCATTTTCAATTTCTTTCATGCTTGGTTGGTGATAACCATCTCTTAACTTATATCTTATCCAATGTTGGATAATGCCCCAGATTTCATTATCTACTGACAGTATGGGTGAGATTAAATGAATGTTGTTTGACGTTGAGTATGTCTTCAGTGGTATTCGAGTTGTATTGTCACACGCTAAGATACAAGGTTCCCTAAATTTGGCATATATATCTAGTCATTCCTATTGGGACCTATAACTTTCTGTAAGCCTTGCATTGCAGACCGAGCATTTAAGTTATGTTGTAGTTAAGACAGAGTAGCTGTTGATTCTACAAGTGTAGAAATGCATTAAGGATTTGCATAAAATCTTTGATTTCCTTTGCCCTTATGAGGCTTGTACATGTTTTAGAGTCAGCACTTACACCATCAAGGCACTGAATGTATATAAACCACAGCTGTGGTAATTATATACTCGTCGTTCAGTGTAGACCACACTGCTGTGTTGAGGATGTGGTGTGTCTTTCCAGATAGAAAACACTGGATACACTTTATCTTCGATCGAAAAACTATACTGTGTCGAGTATCGTAATTTCACCTTGTCAGTTGCGGTAACATAGATTTTGTATGTGTAGAGTTGGTTAGAATCTGTGTGCCAATATGAGGCCTGTACAACTGTACAGTTGCCGTAACCTTGTATCAAGTAACAACTCTGTACTGATGCCATTTGAAGTAGCATTGTCAGTGTCAGTTCCTGTTCTGGCATTTTAATGTCTTGAAACATTGTCAGTTTCTCTTATATTGTTGTCTTAACATTGTCAGTTCCTGTAAAACATTATCTGTTGCCTATTGCCTGTCCCTGTAACATTGTCAGTGTCAGTTCCTGATCTGGCATTGTCAATTGCTGTAACATTTGCTCTTACAATATCATTGTCTGTTATCATAACATAGTTAGCCGACATAACATTCAGTTGCAATATTTTCATTTGCTCACATAAACAGTTGTCATGACATCCGTTGCTGTAACGTGACCTTGCCCAGATTGCACGATCAATTCTATGATTGCTGTTGCAGGCGGAGAGTAAAGCCAAGGCTGGTGTGTACGCAGCCCTGAAACAAGTGGAAATCACCAGCGAAGAAGATCTAGAGGACTACAGCGTGGAGATTGACATCCTCAATGATTGTGTACACCACAATGTGGTCGCTCTGCGAGAAGCCTTCTACTTCGACTCCAAACTATGGGTGAGCGCTGGCTTTATGCCGAGAGTTTCTGTGTTATTGCTGGTATACAACCACAGAGCATACTGGTTTATTACTTTATGTATCTTTGAGCAGTTTGCCACAAGGATGGCAGTTATAGCATCATAATCAGCCTGGTGCATAGCTTTCAGGATATGACCTTAACTACTTTAGTGTTGCTAGGGACACTCAACACCAATATTTCATATTCATTTCATTGCTTGTGGAATGAGATCAACAGTGTTGGTGTCTTTACATTCACTTATTCAGATGTATTTGTATCGTTATCTGGGAAGTGTCTGGTTTGTTTACGGCCTATAGAGCTGACACATTCTGATGATGAAGGCTACTAATTGAGTCGGTTACAGTGACATATCTGATATCTTTTGTTTCTATTTTTAATTGTCCTATATTTATGATGGTGTAATTGGGTGGTTGTCAGAAGTGCAACCTTATGATGACAATATGATTAGTTAAACAGTACTTACTGGCAGGGTAAGATATAAATTGTCATGGTATTCTGAAGAAACATATACTCTTTGGTAAGGATAGTAAGTTGGTTTGCTTAATCACATTAAATGGCCTGGTGGGGTTACTCTTCATTTAATTGTGTATTATGATAACCTTGTGTACTAATTCTATTGATGGTTGTATTAAACATTTCTTAGGTTTATTGATCATTCATTGCTGTGTCCTCACTTGTGATTGTGTCTCTATGCTATAGATGTACATCGAGTTTTGCGAGGGTGGTGCAGTGGATTCCATCATGGTGGATTTGGAGAAGCCCCTTACCGAGCCCCAGATCCGCTCCATCAGTAGACAGCTGACCGAGGCCATTGCGTTCCTACACTCTTGTATGGTCATCCACAGGGACCTTAAGGCCGGCAATGTACTCCTCACCTCTGATGGCACTGTCAAACTTGGTATGGGTTCAAATGTTATGATATGGATGTCAAATAGTTATTCAATCATTCATTTGATTAATTTTCGTTTATTCATTTATCACCTGCTGCAGTGCTGTCAACCTCGTTCACTCACTAGCTTTCCCCCTCTCTCTCTCTCTCTCTCTCTCTCTCTCTCTCTCTCTCTCTCTCTCTCTCTCTCTCGTACATTTATCACCACATAAGCAGTAATCCAAACTGAGTGTTTGCATCTCGTATTAGGTTTTCAATAACAATCGACTGTCCCAAACCCTGTCATGTTAGCTTTGGCTGACTTTGTTTGTAAAACAGCTGACTTTGGTGTGTCTGCCAAAAATACCTCTCCTTCCCAGAAAAGGAATTCCTTCATTGGAACGCCATATTGGTAAGATGATGTGCCATTTTAGAGCGAAATGTGGAAATTACTTAGTTAATATGAGTGACAACCCAGTGTGGCAATTGTATACATTGTTTGTATTTCAGGATGGCCCCTGAGGTGATCTTGTGTGAAACTCTAAAAGACACACCGTATGACTTCAAGTCGGATATCTGGTCTCTCGGTAAGGCTCACTCCATCATTCCAGCTTGGATTATAAGTACCAATGTTGGGGGCTGCCCAGTTGAGACAGCATGATGTAGGTTGAGGCTGGGATCCTGTGATGACATCTGGTTGATCTTGTGGTAAAGTGACCATCCCATGGATTGCTGAAGTCATCCACTTTATTCTTTTCTTTTGTGAGCTGTGTCCATGTGAGGGAATCTGTCTCACTTGTACCAACTGGTTCTTGAGCTTCAAAACAACCCTTTCTCTTTATCTGCAATATATAAAGTTAGCGTGTGCAGATGATGTGCTTTTTATGACTCTAGTGTCTTGTTATTGGTTATACACTTGCTAGTGGCTTTTTGACACAGTCTCGCTGGACTATATGTTGGAGAGGTAATCAATGACTTATTTTAGAGGTCACATCCACAAATAAGGATTGGGAGAATCTGATATATTTTGGATGGCAAGTTTTTTTATAAAGTAAGCTAGCTGCGACAAATACAACTTCTTATGATATTGGGTCACTGCATACCTTAATTCAGCTCTGCATGACCTTTGACCCCTGAGTTGTTATAGGAAATCTCATGCACTGTTCAAACCCTAATGTGACATCATGATTAAATCATGTTGAAGATCATGTCAAAAGTATGACAGCTTCAAGGTCTATTGGCCTCTTATTTAGGTATCACCTGGTTCAGTTGCTGTTAGAGGATCACACTGATCTAGTTATTGTTGTTGTTGATGGATCACACTGATTGAGTTATTGTTAAGGGATCACACTGAGTTGTTGTTTACGGACCATGCTGATTGAGTTGCTTAGGAACACTGATTGAGTATTGTTTAGGGATCATACTGTTGTAGTTGCTGTTTATGGACCATGCTGATTGAGTTGTTGTTGTTTAGAGATCACACTGTTGGAGCTGTTTTTACAGATCATGCTGATTGAGATGTTTTATAGGGATCATGCTGTTGTAGATATTTTTTAGGGATCACACTGATTGAGATGTTTTATAGGGATCATGCTGATTGAGTTGTTGTTTAGGGATCATGCTGTTGTAGTTGTTAAGGGATCATGCTGATTGAGTTGTTGTTTAGGAATCACACTGATTGAGTAGTTGTTTAGGGATCACCGATTGAGTTGTATAGGGATCATGCTGATTGAGTTGTTGCTGTTATTTAGGGATCACACTGATTGAGTTGTTGTTGGTGTTTAGGGATCACACTGATTGAGTTTGCACAAATCGAACCTCCCAACCACGAGATGCACCCTATGCGTGTCCTAATGAAGATACAGAAAGCCGACCCACCCCGACTCAAATGCACCCAGTAAATGGTGAGTAGCCCCCACTCACCCATCCCGTTACTCTCAAAGCACCAGATAGCTTCCCCATGAAGTATATGACTAGTCATTGTTGGATAAAGATTGTATGCAAATATTCTGTTCTGTTTATTGTTAACAGTAATATTTGTGTGTTGCAAGCGGTTAACCATTTAGTGGTCCATATTTAATTCCAGCTGTTGCCCAATACATATTAAATGACAATAATATATGACGTCTTGCAAGTGATGGTCTGTATAACAAATTAACAATGAATATAAAAAATATACATTAATATGTAAAAGAAATGATTTCATTCTTCTTGTTGTGTGTGCATTCTCTGTGAATTGTTTAACTTTTGTTGATGTTAAGGTCCAAGAACTTTAGTGATTTCATTTCCAAGTGCCTCAATAAAGACCCCGATCAAAGACCCACAGCTGAGGAACTGCTCAAGGTTTCACCTCCTGTCTACTCAAAATCAAATCTATGTGACTGGTGTTTACAATTTGTTCCAGAAAATGAGAAGTTTTATAGGGTTTATTGGTAAAACAATGCTTTCAATTATATTTTCACAAGTTTTTATAAATTTAAATGCTGATATACATGTTATTTTGCAGCATCCATTCCTAGATATGACTGACAAGAAACCTATCAGGGAGCTTCTTGGTGAGGCCAAGGCAGAGGTCATTGTGGTGTCAGAAGAAATTGACGACGCTGAAATCAAGGTCAGCTCTTGTCATGCAATATAATTTGTTTAATCAACAATATGGCACCTGCCTTCTCCCATGAATATGTGTACACTACAGTCAAAGTGACACTCCACTTATGATTCTTGATGTTTTTATACCTCTGTCTGCTATGGGTGTTTATGGACAATCAACCTCACACACATCCTCGCTAATATACCTGCTTGCCAATAACCACCACAGCTGTATCAATAGGCGGGGGCACTCTCCATGCTGTATATATAACACCCCTGTATTTGCAGGATTCAGAAGGCAGTCAGCTGGACTTGGAACTTGACGACGTGTCCATACCGTCTGCAGAAGGTGACACCCCAAGGGTAAGGCTAATCGCTTCACATATTTGTGCGAGCTCCCTGTGCTCAAATTTATGTCAACTTATATATATATTAGCTTGGTCCACCTATCACCACCTGCCACCACCCCCCCCCCCCTCCCATCCCACCTGCTCTGTAGGTGATGACTGTGTTAGTCACTATGTTGTCATAGCTTTACTCAGATGTTCTTTCTCTTCCTTAATTGGCTTCTTCTCTGGTAATATTGAGGCAAATATGATTCTGGTTACTTAACCCAAACTGAATATAGTGATGATGGTTTCTGAGTGATATTGCTTTCATGTGTTACATATCATTTGGATTTGTCATAGTCTTAACGTAGGGTTGGCTCATTTATGAATTTGCCTTAGTAATGGAAGTGTCAGTGTTGATCTCTATAGTGCCTTCTCCATAATTGATTTTTAAATATGTGGTACTGGGATAAAGGAAAGTACTGCATCGTGTCTATGAAAGATTTGCTTACAGCAAAGGTTGAGTTACTGTTGTTTTGGCTATGTTACCAATATTACTCATATGTATGTTTTTCTGTTCACTCAATCAAGGTTCTGTATCAATATGCATAATGATATCCCCATCAGTTTGTATTCCACCTTCTCTCTGCCTTCCTCTTACATCTTTTGCAAAGGCGTGTCACTTTGTTGATATTGCACCATAATTTTGTGTTCCTCATCTTATACCATAAAGAGTGACAGTGAGGGTGAGGAGGATAGGTACTCATTGGAGGACCTCCAGGAGGAGCTTGAGGAAGAGACCAGTGAGGTCTTATCTGAGGTTGGTTCTGATGAGATGGCCAGTGGCACAAAGATGGGAGTAGAGGATGTCCAAGATCAAAGTCAAGTACAAGGGGATGCAGAAATGGAGGATATGATGATGATGATGATGTTGATGATGAGGAAGTAGGTCAGGGTGACACTGCTGAGGTTAGTGAAGACAAGGTCAAAGATTGCTCTAGCTTTGAATCGCTTGGTGCTCCTTGCTCTGCTAAATCTCAGCTTGCTGATGATGCTCTTGCACTATCGGCTGATTTGCCTGCAAGTAAAGACGGGAATGAACAGGAAGTGCTTGTGACTGACCTTGACCTTGATGTAGACGAGGTGATGGATTTTCTCGATCAGAGCATCAGGGAGCATGAAATGGAACTGTTCCCAATGTTTCCTGAAATGTCCATGACCCCAGCAACCAGAGAAACTTGTCCTGTTCCATCAGAAACTCAACACAGCTCACCATCTGTAGCATCCGACTGTAAAGAACTTGCAGAATTGGAGCAAACTCTTGTTCAGCAAGCATTGACGAGTCTTTCATCAGAAACTGATGATAGTTTAATGCTATCAGGAGCACAAAATAAAGGAGTGTTGTTAGAAGATGTTGCCGATCAAGACACAGACAGTGTAGCTGAGAAACTGTCAGGGTACAGCCACAATAAGATCATTTCTGAGCCAGGGCCAGAAGGCGATAGCTGTGATACACGAGTAAATGCTGACATCAGCACTATCCATCCATCCAGTAAATCACCAGAAGTTTATATGATGAGTGAGGATGCTGATTCGGTAAAAAGGGTCCAGTATGTAGCCAAGATATGTCTCCATGATGACAATGACGTGCCTTCTGTTGATCCGCATCTAGTCCTCCACCCTCAGCCCGTCTCCATAGTCAAGGCAGACCACACCCTGCCTCACCATGCAGCCTCCGCGTCAGCTTTTGTCTTAGCATCATATCAGCCTCGAGTGTGGGACCAATCAATCGCCATGGTAACCCTATTGCATGTTAGGTGTTTGCATTTGGCTGCATTCCGTTCCTCGTTATTTCACGTTGATTCCCTTGCTTATTTTTCGTGTGGCAATTTTATATTTTCCACGCTGTATGCTGATTGAATGGACCGCTGATCGTTGTCTGCCTGATCCCCTCTAGTTAATCATCACCAATAGATGTGATTGTTTGTAATGTGTTCCATGTTGAGGCATGATTGGGTTTGTAGTCGTGTCTTGTGTCTGCCTTGCCGCTGTTGTGATGTGCCTGACATCACGCCGCTGTTTCTGCTCATTGTACTCAAAATAAAGGGGAAGAGGTTATCAGTAATGTCAGTAAACGCTGACTACAAACAAAGAAACTAGTCCTTATTTGTTCTCTTATAATGGTACAGGATGAATAGGGTGTGTAAGTTAGTTTCATTAATTCTCTGTTATATTTGATAAGTGAAGTATTTGGTCAGTTTAATTTTTCATGAATATGTTAATAAAGGTGAGTGCATTTTGTTTTGTATCTGAATGACACCTAGTACACTGTAAACACTACCCATTGTTTGCATGACTGTACAAGTTATGCATGGTTGGCTTACAGTGAGTGGTCTGTGATATAAAAAGCCCTTTTAAAAGATATTTAAAACATTTTGTTTTAACATAATTGAATTTTTGAGTTTTGAATTTCCACTTATCCTTGTCTTTGGCATATCATCTATCATTGTGTTTTTGTTGTTGTTCCAGTCTCCCCTGGATTCTGCTCCTTCCACACCCACCATAGAGAGCTCACCCCAGATACCCAATGGGGGACCCATCCTCTCACTACCCACCGAGGACCTGCTATCAAATGCAGCCCTCAACAAGCCTGAAACTGAGCCCCCGGTGTCACCCAAACAGGAAACCCCACCCCCTCCCTCACAAAAGGAAGAAACCCTCACGGGAAAGGAGAAAGAGTCCCAACCACCATCCCCTCAGACAGAAGATATCCTACCACCTCCTCCTCAAATTATAATTGATACACCTTCCCCCAAGCCAGACGCAGAAGACTTACTACCACCACCTGATTACATGGATACAAGCCCACCCCCTGTGGATGTGAAGACAGCTCCTCCTCCTGTTGTTGTAGCTCCGCCCTCAGAAAATAAAGACACGCCCCTACCTGTGGCAGATACAGCAGTATCTTCAGACACTAAGGGAGACAGTAGTGCTGGGGTGAGTGAGGGCGTGGCACAAGCGCTGGTGGATGATATCATTACAGATGTCCTGAGATCCACCAACAAAAAACCATCAGTACCAAGTGTTCTATTCGATTCCATCCAAGACCTGACAAAAGAGGCTGCTCAGACTGAACCAAAGTCTCCCACGGGAGAACCAAAGTCACCTCTAGCTGAGCCAAAGTTGCCTCAACTGGAGTTAAAGTCGCCTGAGGCTGTTGTCAAAGCAGCTGAGCCTCAGCCAGCATCCCCGACCCCCACCCCACCCAAATCACCTGTAGCATCCCATGAACCCACCCCTTCATCACCTCCACAACCCACCCTGGTTTCCACTCCATCACTTGACCTTCCACCCCCAGATTATGATGAAGAAGAGCCAGCCGACGATGTCACCAAACAATCTGAGTATGACGAGAAGGAGGCCAGGATGGAGATTGGTGACGAGGATGTAGGCAAGGTGATAATGAGGGCCGACGTCGTGGCTAACGGTCACATCAAATCAGACGCCACCGAGCAGAAATACGACTCCAAATCAAGACCCTCCACCAAGGGGAAATATGATAAGGTTAAAGAGAGGAAGTCTTCTCTAGATGAGAGGCTGGCGGTCCCTGTGGCCACCACCGGTGTCTCAATGGTAACCAACCCAGACAATGCATCAAATGCCACCATGAGTAGAAAGGTAAAGACAAATCTGCGTCTTATTTTGTTGCTATTGATATATTGATTTTCTGTTGTGATAGCCAACTGGTTTTCCTGTAACAATGTGCTGTTTTTTCTATGATAGTGCTTTTTTTTTTAAAGCTTGGCTCTTGAGCAGAGCTTCATCATATACCTTTGCTTCAGCATCCAGCTATTTGACCCTACATAAACTTGAGTGACACATTTTCTTATCAAGCAAACTACCACCCCCAAATTACACATAGACCCCTCATGTTGATGGCAAACCAATTATCAGTCCCTTATGACCTTCGACCCCTGAGTTATTTGAGAAAAACGTGCTATGTAAATCCATTGGAGAAATACTTTTGATGGCATATTGAAGCTTCCTTAGATTACACATGGAACACTCAGATGTTTATGACTCATTGCAAATCAGTCCTCTATGACTTCTAACCAATCAGAACTGATTTAGAGATGCAGCTGTTTGGGGAATCTTATCATATACTTTCACTCCGGTGTCTGTCTGTCACATATTTCACAAGACTGTCTCTCTTTTCATAAAAGTTTCATGGCAAGTTTGCTAATATAGCAAGTTAAGACTTTTCACAATAATGGGTCTTTGTATACTAAAAATTGGTTCTGTATGACCTTTGACTCCTGGGATATTATTGGAAATCTCATGCACCATTTAAACCAAATATTGTATCAGGATTATTCATGTGATATCCAAGGTGAGGTTTACGTGACATAATGTATATTGTTTGGATTTAAATTAAACCTAGTTATTGTTTTTTCCTTGCAGGAAAATAAGTCTCATTACCGCACGCTGACCAAGACGAGGAAGTACACAGTCGATGGTCAGGAAGTGACCACAACCACGTCCAGGGTTGTCGTGTCTGGGACCGAAAACAAGAGGCAGGAAGACCACGAACTCTGGTGAGTCACGTGGATCAATGAGAGTTGTAGTAGAACAGAATATCATTCTGCCAAGGCCACACCTGTATCATTGACACACCTGTAACATTGACACACCTGTATCATTGTCACACTTGTATCATTTTCACACCTGTATCATTGTCACATCTATATCATTGACACACCTGTATCATTTTCACACCTGTATCATTGACACACCTTACATCCGAGTGCCTGCAATATCAATCTATGATTCCTGCTTAATTCATCTGCAGTTCAGTTAGTACTTACTGTTACAGGTGCTCTATAGCTGATGATAGGAAACCCAGTATCACAGTACTAGTGGTGTCATATTACATGATTGGCAATGAGTTGGTTTGGTGGGTTTGTAACCGTAAACTGACTCCCCTAGAAACAGGTTGAGCTATTTTTAACTGACGCTAGTTCCAATTGGTCAGAATGTGCAGGTGTCGACAGAAACCAAAGTTGGTGTAATTAGTTGTTACTGAGGAATCCGATCTGTGCAACCAAATATGCACTGGGGTTGCATGCCAGGCTACTGGGGGTCAGTGGTGTGACCGGCGTGGGTGTTCGCTCTAAGCACTGGTCAGTCTTGTGTGGATATACAATGTATATTATACATGTCAGATTTGTAAAAGAGACCAGTGTCATTGATGAAGCTTAAAAAAGCTCTCTGTCAAACCATTCCGATGTGTCCTGCATCACCCAAGTTTGAATCTGATGAAGACTTTTCTGGAGATGTTGGCCCATGCAGCTGGCCACTGTTCTTACCCACAGCTGGAGGTACATCCCAGCAGCCATCATTAACTCCTCCCAACTCCACTTCTCAGTCTGCCTGGGACCTCTGTAACTCCTCCAGGTGTGACATGCGGAGGCAGACTGGTCATTACCATGGCAGCAGTCTCAGGATGGGCTCAGCTGCTGTAGCCCATAGGGAGTGTTTCAGGGGAAAGGTGATGTTGTCTCAGTTTTCACGGAGATATTCTCTGCCGACTTCTACAGGAGCATGTCTGGATGTACACCTCTCCCTGGATTTGATGCGGTAGGTCTACACCACTCGTGGAGAATTGAGGTCCCTTGCTGTCAATAGAGCATCTCATATCATTGTCTAGGGTCATGGTTGATTGTGAAATGCAACCATACGAGGATCCATTGTGATGTTTGCCCTCCAATTTCAGCTTGTGTCATCACCCTGATTGTCTGTAAGGTAGGCAGGTACAACTGACCATCTACTGTAATCAAGGCAGCAAACTTCTAGTTGATCAATGCAATAACTGACATGATTCACTGATGTGTATGAAATGGCTCATGTTGTAGATGTAAGGTAAAGTGGAGGTTCTTGGGGGAACTTGGGGGGAGTTCATTATTTATCGTGAGAGGAGGACTAGGATAGGTTGTTACATGAAAATCCCCTGCCGGTTTCCGTGGTATAGTGTCGCCTTTCGACCAATAGGTTGTGGGTCCGATCCAAAGGTGTGTAAACCTGACTGATCCCCTGGGATTCAAATGATCACGTTATATGGCGATCCCATCTCTGAAAGGGGATGCATCCAACCCGGTAGCTCAATAATATCATGCTGGACTTTGATCCAAGCTGCATGGGGTTTACAGCCCGATCTGAGCATGGGTTTGTGCCAAGTGGGCACTGGCACTTAAGTGGAGCCAAATATCACAATCATCCTCATCCATCACCATTGCGATATCCCCTTGCTGTTGAAAGTTATGTAAAACCCCAATATGACATTTTTAGATGAGATTCCTCACTTTCCCTCTTTTACAGGCAAAATTTCCTTGCCCTCTACCCTCCCCTCGTTATTTATCCTCAGAGAAGAACCAGGATGCCTTCCCCACAACCCAGCTGTGTGTTATTATATATTTAAATATGTTGCATTATTCAATCTCACCATTGCTGTTAATCTCACATTTACACCCAGCACCCGACCCAGCCAACTGGGAAATACAAAGCCCATCATGCAAGAATTGTCAGAAAAAACTGCCCTGCCCCTCGCCCTCATCCCTGGTGTCCCAGTAGTGGCCAGCAGGCAAATCAAGTGGGAGATATGTAGGCCATCACACATCAGATTGTTCTATATTGCAGACATTACGGGGACAATAAGAGGATAGGAAGGTGAGGTAACCGAGTCATATGACCAGTGTCTGCGTGCTGTGTTGTCATATTAGATACAGGTGTAGGGCACTTCATGGCATCACCTGTCTGGTAATGTCAGGTGTCTTGTAATTACTGTTTGAGTATTGCATCCCTTATCTGCCTCACTCCACATGTTGAGGGTGGGTACTAGATTGAGATAAGCCATGCTGGACCTCATCCATCCCCCCCCCCCCCCCCCCCCCCACACACACACACACACACACTCTAACTATCGCTGGGGGGGAGGGTGTTGACGGGCAGGGTGTTTCAACAACTCTGCCGGTGTTTGACGATTCACAGACTATCCATGTGGTTTGCTCTGACCGTTTCTGGAACTTGACTTTTGATCATTCTTCCTTACACGGTAAGCAGCATTTCATTGTGCAGGTGTTGGTTGCTAGAAATGGTATATATTAAAATGGGAGGTGTCTGTGTGAAGAAGCTGTCTTTATTGTTGGGTCTGGTCGGTTCTTACAGCGTTACAGTTCCTGTCTTTTTGTAATGTGCCTGTGGAATTGGAACCCTGACATACATTTGTAGCTACTTTACTTTGGTATGCCAAAACTGGGTCGTAAGACCGGAGGCTGTACTGATGGGTAACTTGTAAGTTGTCTGCAGTCTCTGAACCCTTACCTGAAGAGCTGCCTTATTTGCAGTTTGTAAACTTTCTGAATTTGAGGCATCAGAAATTATCGGTCTATTGTGATGTATTGATGGGTGTACCATACATAGACGGGAGAATTGTCTTCCAACAGTCACACAGATGTCTGTTTGGGGAATTTGGGTTGTCAATGTTGTCAGTAACCATACAGCATTCACCAACCCTGGCATCACTGGCGTCATCATCAAAGATAAATCTGTCTTGGTCTGAATCAAAAACATGATTAGAATTATTGGACTTGTTCTCCTTGCTTATTTAGTTGACAAGTGATGTATTAGAGGTGTGTCCATGTTGAGGATGAGGTGCATGTGTTCAGGTAGTCTTGGTGTGTGTGCAGGAAACAGGACCTGCGTGAGTTGAAGTTTCTTCAGAAAGCGGAAAACAAACAGTACCAGGACCTCGTGGTTAAGGCCGAGTACTCCCGTGAACAGCAGACTCGTAAAGCTGAACAGGAGATGCAGGTGAGTAACCCCTCCAATCATGTGTGTAGTCAGTTGGGAGATGGAGGCGAGTAACCCCTCCAATCATGAACCAAGACCAAGAAATATCCTTACACATCTAGCCATGGATATACATATATACTATATATGCATTCTGGTTCTGTAATCCAATTTATTGCATGGAAGTATTTTTGATTAGACAGTACTCAAACAGCAGAGAATAAGTCATCTTAATTAAAAAATCCCCCTGACATCACAGTGTGTGTGTGTTTGTGTTTAGTATTTGATGAAGAAGTTTGAGTTAGAACTGGAGCAGCTTAACAAACAACAGAAAACAGCCGTGGAGAAAGCGGAATCTGCTCAGGGCGTTGACATCAAGGTGCAAGCCAAGAAACTCAAACAAGAACAGGTATTTTCTTTGTGCACCAGATCTTTATTTTACACATTTTTGAATATAAATTTCATGCATGGTTTTTCAGAATTTGCATCTCCTTCGAATCTTTTATTTTGATGTACTCTTTATCAGGAGAAAGAGCTGAAGACTTTTAAGGACGGTCTTCGACAGGATATGAAGCTGCTTAAACAGGAAGTGGATATGTTACCTAAGGAGAAGAGGAAGGATTTGTTCCGACGGAAGAGGGAGGAGAAGGAGATAGAACAGGCAGAGAAGGTGATTCACCTGATGACCCCTATGGCTGTCATGAAGTTCTCTCATACATAGAAAAATAGGCAGTTTATTATAACATTCAGCAATGTAGACAACATCACCGTGTTCATTTGATTAGATGCGTAGTCCCTAAAAAATGCACATCTGCCTTTCCTAGGCAAGTTACCTAATGGTTGATGGTATTAAATCATATCTAGGCGGATATGAAAGATCGCGAGTATTAAACAGCGGGGACACTGTCTTTGCCTACCCCCTTTCCAAGCCTGCCCCTTTTGGGTGGCCTGCCTGTCAGACGTAGCGTGCTGTGCTGTCTGCTTTTTGTTTTGGGCTTCCCAGGAACATGGTCAGCATCTTAGCTGCATGGGGTTTGCTTATTTCCATATATGTGTTGGTTGTTTCACACGTGTCACTATACAGATGTCAAAATTCAACAAAGCCCATTTAACTTGCTGTATAAAAGCACTACTCTTAATTACCATAAGCAACGGATGGCACAGCAACGTACCATGACCTAATGACTCGATCCCGTATAGACGTGCACCTATTTTCTTTGCACTTGCGCAGTGCGCGTCTAATAGAACGAACACGGTATATGGTTAATGTTAACATGAACACATATTTTGTGACTTGATAAACATATTTGAAAATTTTAGGCATAACCACTTGAACATTATGATGACATTAAACCATGTCTTGATGCAGTAAATGCTATATGAAATTTTCCAAATCGTGTTTAACATACATTTGAGAGGAACAAAATAGGGATTAACTTTTCGAAAACCATTTCAACAACATATGATGCATATAACCAGTCCATGATGGCTATACAGGAGCGCAAGTTCATGGAGCACCAACAAGAAAACCAGGAAAAGGCCATGAAATTCCTCACAGAGCAACACCGTGAGAAAGTCGCGCTCCTTGAGCGCCAGTTTCTGCAGCAGAAGCAACAGCAGCTTAGAGGTACCTTGAACAGTCAGGATAGTGATGACAAGCAATATTTGACCCGGCTCTTGCCTTGCTTTCCTTTCTGAAACTTTAACTGAATAATCCTGAGATTTGTCATCTTGAAATGGAACCAAAATATGCCTATTATTACCTCATGAAATGAAAAACCATTCTTGGTGAGTTTCTGTATGAAAGACTGATGTTGATCTAGGCAATGTGCTTGTGTGTGTTCAGCACGGGAAGCTGCCATCTGGGAACTGGAGGAGAGACAGATTCACGAAAAACACCAGCTCATCAAAGTGCAACTGAAGGACGTCTTTTTTCTCAAGAGACACCAGATGCTGACCAGGCACGAGAAGGTGGGTGACAGTGATTCTGATATCACCAGGATGTTGAAAACAACATTTAACCTAACCGTTTCATTTCATTTACTCGTCCATTACCATTCTGACATCAATGTTTGATGTTGAAAGAAACACTGAATTTGTTAAATTTCCATCCCCCAGGAGACAGACCAGAATCGACGAGTGAGCACTCGTAAGGAAGAAGAGATGTTACAATCCCAAGCCCTTGAGAAGAAGCGCTTACCTCGCATCCAGAAAGCTGACCTCAAGACACGCGCCCAGATGTTCAAACAGAGTCTGCGCATCAGCATCATTCCATCACAAGAAGAGGAGAGGCAGAAAATCAAAGAGGTACAAAGTGACATTTGGAATGTGCTTCCTGCAGTGTGTGGTGTATAGAACCAATGTGGTTTACAAATAACTGGGATGATCATTTGACCTTTCAGCGCTGGATTAACATAGTTTAGATTCATGATCAACTTATAATTGACTGAATAAGGATGATTGCGTGCTATCATCTCTTGAAAGGGAGCGCAGTTAAGTATTGTATATAAAGTAACTTTCCTTACTAGATTGGATGCTTGTGTGTAGGGGCTGTTGTGTGCATCTCAAAGATATTCCCCCTTTACATTGACACATAATACTGCTGCCCAGTATGCATTTGTAACTAGTGACTCATAAAAATGCAAAATTTTCCATTTGAAATTGGACTACTACAGATATGGAAGGGTTTGACATATTTGTATTGGATGAGCACTTTGGAGGTGGAGAATCTCATGGAGATGTTGGTGCCCTGTATCCAGTGTGTGTGATGGTGTGTGACAGTTTGACGAGTCGGAAAAGAAGCGGATGAAAGCCGAGCAACTGCGACTGGAGCTGAAACACAAGAAGCAGTGGGATACGCTTCAGCAGGCCAACGACTTGGCCAAGAAGGAGCTGGATCAACTGCAGTCGGAGAAACGCAACATTCTCATGGACCACGAGACCAGTAAGATGAACGAACTGGACAAGCAGTACGAGGTGGAACTCAACCAATGGAAGAGCCAGCTGCGGCCCCGTAAACAGGTGGGTTGGTGATCAGGTGGTATGCTTCAGTAAATGGAAGAGTCAACTGTAGCCCCGTAAACATGTGGGTAGGGGATCAGGTGGTATGCTTCAATAAGTGGAAGAGTCAACTGTAGCCCCCGCAAACACAAAGGCGTAAAGAGGAAGTTCAATAAGACACATTGCCACTTGTGGCTAGACAAGGTATATAGATCTTGTTTCTTTGCTTTTTGAGGGACATTTTCAGTTTGCTGACACTATTCATATTGATTGTAAGACTTGTCTTTTTCATTATTTCAGAAACTGGAAGACGAGTTTTCTCGCCAACGCAAGGAACAGGAGCGGTTTTACGGCACTTCTTTACCCAACGAAAACGACATAAGCTTTGGAAATGACACCCTTTCTAAAGCTGCAGCTGCCAAACAGCATCACAGAGTGTCAACTGTCATGTGATTGGCTGCCCAGGGCATTTAAGAGATGAGCTGTGATTGGACAGTTTGCAGGATGCTGGCTGTGATAAGACATTTGATTAGTGAGTGTTTGAGTTGGTCATGGTCAGGCTCATGGTTATGAGTTCCTTCCTCACGCGATCTGCCATACTGACGTTGTTTATCATTCTCAGTACTTGTGGTTGGCAGATATTTTTGCATAAGCCAGCAAAGATAATAGATAAGATTAATTCTATATATAGCATTTAATTTGCTGATGTCACAAGTATGTTATTTATCATGACGATAGATATGTATTATTGCTATGTATATTTGTTTTTCACAAGTGCTAGTTCGGTGTACAAATTTAGACACTTAAATTTGAAAATTAGTGACAAACCGGATATTGTTAAGTGGGTCACTTTGTTGGTTTATGATGCAATAGAAAAACAGACTGGGAGCGCTCTGGAATAACTAATGCTAATGTTCTAGTCGTTTCTGGGAAAACATGAGCTTGCACCCCTACATCACCACTTTAGATCAAACTGCTTATTAAACTGTGCTGGGGTTACCTAGGTTGAAGTAGGCTGTTAATTTCATCATGTTGAAACCCCATTCTTACAGGTTTCTGAAATCGTATCACTATGATAATCTTGCCTTTTCTTTTATTTATCAGCTTTTTTCATTAATTTTTGTGTGTAAGTTTTGAAGAATATTTTTGTTGCTAAGATATGTCATACACAGCATTGTATTATTTTGTACATCATGAAGAAAATTTAACCACAGGTAAATAGTATTCTGCAACATATGTTCACAATGCTGTAAAGTTTGGTTAACTTGGGATATGACATTAAATTGCCTAGTTGGTGGGAACTAGTTTAGAATGTTTGTTGTTTTAGATGCTAATCAAAATCATAACATTTACTTCTAGTTATCGGCATGATTTTTATATCGAATGGAATTTGAATCGAAATTTGGCATTTGTTACTCTCAGATGTAGTCAACATGGCTCATCATCATATATTTTGCTTTTTATTTATCATTTTGTGGTCTGGTAAGGTTTTGTTTTTTTGTCATCGAGCCATTAAGAATTTCATCCAACCATTCATCTATTTGATCATTGCTTATAACTTGCACCTAACTTAATGACCATTGATAAATATTTTATAGAAAATCAATACCGCCACACATACACTTGAGTGTTTGTTCTTTTCCATGAAAGGAATGATCTATGCAAGGAAGTTAGTGTATTCCGTCTGTGGCTGTGTTCCAATTGCTTCTTGCCTGCTCGTGCCATCCAAGATAGTTAACGGCTGGCGAAAGGCAGTAGCTTGTTTGAAGGAAAAAATCATTTCTAATGGTCTGCTAATAAATGAGGTACAACACTGGTAAGGGGTGTATGTTGTCTTTATCAATGTAGTATTCATTATTTATTAGGTACCCTGTAGCCCATTGAGGCATTCCTCTGCCTCGTTATTGAGTAATATCAGGGGCTACATAGTGAGGTGCATTGCTGTTCAGAATCCACTGCAAACAACCAACTCATGGCAAAGGCCTCAGTCTGAATCTGCAGAGAAAAATCAATCTGGTTGTAATCATGCATCTGTAAATACACCCCTACATACATATATATGTGTGAAACACCTGTTTTGTAAACAGATTTTAAAAATGTTGATTGTACGAACGACCTATGACATGACTGACATCAACAAACAAATTTAACATCAACGAAGCCTGATTTCTTAAAGTAATAGAGCATATCATTCTTATTAAAAATGTCTGTTGTATTGTTTTTAAATATGCCGGCCTTCTATACTAAACGTCCACGCACAAACACTGAATGAGTAGAAAGGAATAGACGTCTTCTAAATTGTTCAACTTGTAAATGCCCTGGAAGGGGGGGGGGGGGGGGGGGGGCAAGGTAAGTAAATGTAGGATTTAATGAAGTCAAGGTCCCCTAGCCCTTGGCAGCCGGCCCTGTTTACATGTATAGGCATCAGATCATCAAAACACCAGGAGCGAGTGTCTTGCCTACTCAATTATCATCCTCCACCACAGAAGGGATATCGATAAAACGCTAGTATTTCACTTGTGATTTTGTATGGAAAACCTTATGACCCTCCAATAAAAACAAAATTACCTTATCCCAGAGAGGAGTTGGCCCTCTCCAGCAGATGAATATGGAACATTCCCTTGAAGCTCTAGGCTAGGGCTAGCCGCGCACGACGGTAATAACTAATATAAATATATACGTTAATAAACGTCGTGCACGGCTAAGCTAGGGCGAGAATAGTATAAGATGATTATTTGCAATAATTCTATTAAATGCTCACATTTGGTTCCACAGCATGTTGTCCTGGGGACAGGCCAGCATTTTCAAGCAAAATGAGCAGTTCTGGGCAAATATCCTGTTTCTCAGCTGGTCCAACCATGAAGTCCCCGTAATGAACATTCTTATCAAAGTTTCCACAAATGCCACACGTGGTTCCGCGCATGGCGGGAAGCACTTGGACCGCCACCTGGCGATTGAAGTCCCATTCGATTCGCACACCGTTCCCCAGTACGAGGCGCTGGTGCATATGTCATGTACATTAATAGCTCTACATGCAGTTTATTGAATCTTAAACTGAACGAGGCAACGGGAGTTTTCTTGTCAATGTTACAAATTACCGAATAACTCGTTTATATTGCCCTCAGCTGGGGTTAAATATGGATTCTAGTGTATATTTATCGTACTTGCACTGTTGTTAAGTTTGAAATAATTGATTTAATGTGCAAGATCGTGAAACGACCAAGTAGTAATAAATTGCATAGGAAAGTTAAATTGATTATATATCCATAAATAGAGTCAATATTTTGCCGCATCTGAACTAAAATATGCCATAATTTAAAAAGGAAAAAACACACGCTTGTGTCTTCCATTTAAAATAACTTACGACCATATTGTGATGATGAAAAGTCAGGTTGAATCCAATCGAGTGGTCTACTAACTCTGAAGCATTTGTTAAATTCAGGGTTGCATTATTAACCACTACCACACCTGATGTCCTCCCGAATGTCAGTCTCTGTAAGCATACATCTCTATGTAAACACATGAATGAAGCGAGTGAATGAATATTCATGTTTATAGTGTATTATCAAGATTCAGTTATTTGAAGGATATCACCATCTTCCCCGCCACGTGGCATGATGTAAATATATTAAACGGATATGCAAGAGATTTGCATTAAATGCCCCCTGTATGCAGATGTCAGTTGACTGCATGTTATGCGAACGGTTGGAACTGCTACATACAGGCGCCCATTAAACTGTTCACCTCGGAGAAATATTGTCCAGAATATAATTTAAGTTGCAATATTGACTTGATGCATGATTGAGTCATACCTTGCTTCCATATAGAACAATGACCTCTTCAACAGTGACTCGTTTGCCGTTGGGGGAGAATTGAGGGTTGATGATGACTTGGAATGTAGGCTGGGTTCTGGGTTGTCCATCCTGGCATCCATCCCGAGCGAATACCAGCTCACAAGCCACGCGGATGTCCCGGAAACGGAAGCCGTCAAAGCTTATGCAATGGGGATCGCCTTTACATGAGCAGATTCCTTCCTCTTTAAACAAACAAATAGGCCCAAGCGATTGTTATTCAGTTTTTCGTTGAAAGAATGACCACGGATGAATAGGACTCGAGGGTTTGGTGGTCTATTGTGTGATTCTCCTAAGTGGCTGTTTCTCAATGTGAAACCCATTATAACGCGATCGCTTGGGTCATCGCGAAAGAAGCGGGGTTGCGCTAAATCTCGGTACTTGTTGCGAAAAAGGGGTCCGTGCATTACACATCGCGTTACAACCGAATTCGGGCTAAATCCATCGTCTAAGGTGACGACCTCTATTTCGGCTCTTTATATCAATCACCTCGTAAGAGGCCGTAAATGAAGTGGCTTGATAAACTTGAGCAGCTAGCAATATTCAAAGCAAGCCCGCAGCAATCAACTTCAGTCGCATCTAATAAGAACGCGCGCCACGTTATAGCACTCCAATCGCGTGATATTTTCTAAGCCAGGGACGCTCGTTTTTCGTTGTCAAGCTTCCGTGTACCGAGCTCGGAAACTAAAGATCGGGAACCGAGCGCGTGTGTTCCAAGCGATTTCAAAAGCGATTTCATTGGACATTATCAGAGCTATTCAAGACCAATTTTGGACTCGTTCGCTGAATCGTATTCACAGATATAGCCTTAGCGCAGCCCAATAAGGAAGTTACATTTTTGTATCAAAGAAAATTGAAGTGGCAGCTAAACTCGTT
This sequence comes from Urechis unicinctus, assembly GCA_034190875.2. NCBI lineage: Eukaryota > Metazoa > Annelida > Polychaeta > Xenopneusta > Urechidae > Urechis > Urechis unicinctus. Next base: position 59,574,403 of record CM067351.1, on the reverse strand, counting down.
CAGCGCGTTGCGCTATCCAATTCGCTGTTTCAATAATGTCTAAACTACTTCGCTTACGATTCGCCCGTTCCATCCGTTAGAGCCTGTCCTTGGCCTGGCGGCGAGATGGCTCTGTGGCTCAGAATGTGGGGCTTAAAATCGAGGTTCCACTGTACATTCTACATTTGTAGGTAAAGATGTTGCACTAACCTGGTCTTTGACAAAAGTGTAATGGTTTTTCAGGAGCTGCAGGGTTATGGACCCCCAATCCACAGGAGTAGTTAGCACTGTTGACAGCCGGACACTCGGTGTATTCAATGCAGCCCCGCCTAACCACCAAGCGCCCAGTGGCCTTGATGTACTTGTCATAGTAACACGTAGTCTGGGAGATTTAAGAAATATACATACGGTAGTTAGTACAAGTGGTCCCTTGGAAAGTGATCTCTATGATGTAGTTTCAAATATTTTCTGATTAACATATTATTAATGCTCAGAACATGTCGGAGGTTCAGTGTTAAGGTAATGATTCAGTTTTAACCAAACTGACCAGTGGTGGACACTGCTGGTATCGACCGGTAATCCAACAGGCGTCGTCTCCAGAAGTATGACAACTGAAGCAGTACAGCGTTTCACATGGTGCTATTGACATAAAACAACACACTCCGCCAAATGTGCAGCAATCTAGCGCCACAAAACGAACAGAGCTGAACTGGTCACCACAATTTGAGCATAACTAAGAGGGCAATCTGAGCAGTGTTGCATAATGTGCTCCTCTATATTCCTTGATCTGCAAGAATTAAAAGATGTTCATTATTAAACAAAGCCCCAAATTTACAAATGTATAGATGTATCACCGATGAACTCATGACAAGACGACAATGGCAAGCGATCGCAGACTACGCAGATTGTAATCTTAGGGGGACTCGCAAATCCTCGTGTAAATAATTGAAAAACAAATAAGTCTAAATTTAAACAAGAATAATCCAGATGCTCTATATTCTTATACAGAAGCATTCCTAAAAGGTAGCTAGATATAAAACTGAGCTGAAAGATGAGTTAACGAAGTTTTCTGCAAATAAAATGTTCTCGCGGGTGAAATGATTTATATAGATTTATACAGTGGCGTGTAGATTGGATATAAATATTTCTTAATAAAGCTGGTACGATCATTTTATGTCTTTATTATACGATATCGATTGACATTAATTCAGTTTGAACAAGAGGGCCATAGAAAGATCAAAGACAGTGCATGTTTTGGATCAGCCAGGGGTCACCTGCGTGGATAAGTTATAGGCGTGACGATTGGCAGCAGCTTCGGGGCGCGTGACCTGCAGCTGCAAGTCGGAAGTATATACAGCTGGCAAGTTGCTTGATTAATTTCTTAAATTGCCGTTCAGCGTTTCGCGCGGACATTTGATGTGACATCAGTCACGTTCAAAGAGGTAAGAACGACTGAGGCACACACACCCACACACGCGCGCGCACACACACACACGCACACACACAGACACACACAGACACACACACACACACACACACACACACACACACACACACACACACACACACACACACACACACACACACACACACACACACATTCAGTATTCGGGCAACGATATAGTCACCGTCGTATGGACCAAGTTGGAAGGCCAACTCCGTACGGCACGTAGCAGTCTGGAATTCCAGCTCAGCAGTAGCCTCTGGACATCACCAGAGTTAATCCATTACCACAGTTTTGTAATTTATATTCGAACTTGCGCCACCCCCCGCCCCAATTCAGAAATAAACATCCGTTTTCCAGTTACCATTCAATTGACGTCTCGTCATCATCACTACGACCATAAAGAGTGCCGACATTCACGGTGAAAACATATCTATGTATTCAAATCCACCACCCCACCCACCAATAGCTTTAATAAAACGCGCATTGCAAACCTTAAAGCTCAACAGGATCTTCTTAGACCTTACTCATAAATGGGGTCTAAAAGGCTAAGGTAGTCTTTTTAAATACATACTTGGCATTGACCAGTTGAAGACCTGCATCTAAGCGTGTCGCGTTGCCAACTTTGTCCGATGCCGTTAAAAGACAAATGATTAAAGCCCGCATTGTGTGTTTCGAGGCTGTGATTAATTTGTTTTTCGACTTCTGTTAAAGATCGTGAAGGCAGTTAAGCGATGAGCTACATGAATGCGGGTTATACGATATTAGCATTCAAAATGGCGAATTTAAAGAAGCCTCTTCTGGTCATGTGCAGTGTTTGTATTATTCTGATTGGATATTATTCAGGTTCTTTCCACCACAATCTGCCTACGCAAGGTAATCATAAACTAACCTTATTATATTCGATTTATATATATATATATATATATATATATATATATATATATAAATTGATTCACATCGCATACAACCACGAAACAAAACTGCTTACCTGGGTGGCCTTTCCTCCTGCGAGTCGCGTGTTTGTAACAGCGCCACAGATTGGTTTGCGGCTCAACTTAGCTTAATGAGGCAATGGTCGTGAGGAGAGACACTCATACAGGTATACGAGTCTTAACATGAACCTTCTCTTGGCGCTGAAGTCAGTAAATGTGGTAGCCCCGATAGCACGGTGATATATATACAAATACGCCAATAAGACGTCCTGTAGGACTACAGGTGTGGAGTTGGTAAATAATGGTAGGGATTGGCTCGGGGTCGGGGTAGTTCACTTGTTTTACCCCCTTTCAAAGCTTCGAGATTTCACCCCATCGCCTCATCATTCCCGACGCTCACACTCCATCATTATCATCATCATCATCATCATCATCATCATCATCATCATCATCATCATCATCAACATTGACCAAATCCATGTATATTCGCTCCAATACAAAATATATATCAATATAAGCCATTTAAATGAATAACCCAATTCACCAGTCATCATATTATATATCTCATCTCATACTACAAGTTACAATCCTCAAGTACCAAGGTATGTTTTCCACGATAGTGTTGAGATGCGTTTGATTATCTAAATGTGTGTGAATTTTAAAAAAGAGCACCGAACAAAGTGTTGAGGCAGTGATTGTGAAATGATACTATGTACTGTCCAGATGATGCTTCCGGTCAAGCAGAGGACTCGCTTAAATCAGGTGTACGTGGAAATCAGCATAGCCCCACAACAGATATTCCAAGCGCTGCTGAAACATTGGTGGGCAATCTACCCAAGACGGGCGTTCGGATATCTATTGTGAAACCAGAACATCATAGCAGTGAAAACGTTGACAATGCCACGCTCTTGCAGCGTGCAATTGGAATATCAAATCTGAATTACAGTTCACGTGGAAATGGCACAGTAACACAAAATGTGAGTTCGTCTACGATGACAACAACTCCATATCCAAACGAATACAGGACAAAGGGGCTTTACAGTAATCGACCCCAGGAGGTCACTTACAACATTACTATTGAAAATCAAGACGGTCGCAGAACTGGAAACTTAATGTTCAACTTTGCAGTAATGATAGCTACAGCGCATCGAAATCATCTCCAACCTGTATGGATTTACATCGATAGACCGTATGGTATTACCAGCATTTTCACTACTAATGTAACTGTGGTCAAATATTTAAATGAAACCACAGGAAAGAAAAACTCCAAAGTGCTGGGAGAAAGGGGCGCATCTAGGTACAACTTGCAGGTGGAAAATATAACAAATTACGGTTATGGAAATCACAATATTGTTCTGAAAGGATGGTTTCAAAGTTGGAAATACTCTAAGGACTGCGTAGACCTAGTGAGACAACATTTTCAATTCAAGTCCAGAATATTATCCAAATCTATGAGCTTTTTTAAAACCTATGTGTCAGAGCAAGCGTACCTATTGGAAGGTAACGGAATTGCAAAAGCTATCATTAATGATACTACCCTTATTGGTGTGCATGTCCGTCGCGGGGACATCATTAAGTCAAGTTTTGCTAAGTTTGGCTACACTGCGCCGGAAATTAACTACTTTGAGAAGGCTGTTGCCTATTTTGTGAATCGTACTAAAAATCCTCATTTCGTAATCTGCACTGATGACTTTAAGTGGGCTAATGAGACGCTTCGTGATCTCCACCCTAGGATATCGTTCAGCAGGAGCCTTGACGGAGCAGTGGACTTAGCGATTCTATCTATGTGCAGACATACTATAATGAGCACTGGAACCTATGGATGGTGGGCAGCATGGCTTACTAATGGCACTACAATTTATTACAGTAATTGGCCCCGAAAAGGAAGCACGTTAGATAAAAAGATTGTCAGAGAAGATTTTTTCATGCCCCACTGGATTGGCATGGAATGAAATCTATATGCGGAAAATATGTCTGGTTCAATATTGGCCAAATTTAGAATGAATTGGTGAATAGATCACAAATTCATGGTATTGTATGTCAGTTGTATCAAGATGGATGTTTTGATTATTGTGAGAGGAGGTTGACTTGGTTACATCGGTGTGTGTATTGTTAGGGGAGGATGATTTGGTTAATTCCGTGTGTGTATTGTGAGGGGAGGTTGACATGGTTACATCCGTTTGTGTATTGTGAGGGGAGGGTGATTTGGTTACATCCGTTTGTGTATTGTGAGAGGAGTCGGGCACGGAAGAAAATTAACATATTCTTTGTGTTACTAGCAATATATTTAAAACAAGACTTAACAATTTTATTTTAGGCGTCTCCGAATACTTAAGTGAATGCTGTTGTGACACACTGTATTTGAAATCGTGATTCATTCTCTTTGATCCAAATTAATGTCCATGTTTGTGTTGTAAACACGCATAGCTATATCTGCAACTCACACACTCAATGAATGAAAAATTCATGGATATGTGGGATGAAAAGGGAGTGTAGCAATGTTTATTTGCGCTGAAGTCGTTACATTGAATGTATATTTTAATAAAATTGCCTTGTTTGATCAGATGAGATTATCGAACACACAGTAAATTTGTCAATCTGTGACATTTAGAAGCATGGCTACACGTCCTGATATTGACTTTCTAGTGTACACTGTATGGACTAAGTTGGTTATGAAGCCAAAATTTGACTTCTGCTGCGTGCACACTGTGAGATAAAGGCGATGGCTAGCGCACGAAATTCGACGTAGTCACACATGCTTAACCTTCACAAAAAGTTCATTGGAAAATTAAACCTTGCCCTGTTCAACTTCAATAAGAAATCGGTTCTTCCTTCAATCTTCCGGGCCGCGATAATTGCATGTGATTTTAAGAGATGCTATGACAAAGCAGCGCGGTGCACACAGGTGGCGTCTTCACCTATTTTGTCAGGTGGAGGCCCGAGAGAGCATAGCTATAAACTCGTCGGTAACTTAATGCAAGTTTGCGCGTCATAACGCTGTCGGTAACGGTCATCCTTTACATATTCCTTTCATTAAACTAAAACAACGAGTTTACAGCTACGCTAAGAGGGCTCACTTAGAGTGGCTCTGCGGTAATCGCTTCCCAAAATTATAATACATTGCAATCGTAAGGTGGCACTACCGTGACACAAGCTAAAGAACATGAGAATACTGGGCTGAAGTCACTGCGATTGATGAGAGCGGGAAAAATGTCGTTTCGCAGAGCCTTGCCACGAGCGAAGAGTTTATAGCTATGCCAAGCTGCGTGACGATTATGAAATTACACGAAAGACACCCCGACATCAGGCGACGATACCATGAAATCAACGAAAGCACTCACAAGGAGGAAGAGATGTTACAATCCCACGCCCTGGAGAATAAGCGCTTACCTCGCATCCAGAAAGCTGACCTCAAGACACGCGCCCAGATGTTCAAACAGAGTCTCCGCATCAGCATCATTCCATCACAAGAAGAGGAGAGGCAGAAAATCAAAGAGGTACAAAGTGACATTTGGAATGTGCTTCCTGCAGTGTGTGGTGTATATAACCAATGTGGTTTACAAATAATTGGGATGATCATTTGACCTTTCAGCGCTGGATTAACATAGTTAAGATTCCTGATCAACTTATATTTGACTGAAAAAAGATGATTGCATGCTATCGTCTCTCTTGAAAGGGAGCACAGTTTAGTATTGTGTATAAAGAAACTTTCTTTACTAGATTGAATGCTTGTGTGTAGGGGCTGTTGTGTGCATCACAAAGACATACCCCCTTTTCATTGACACATGATACTGCCGCCCAGTATGCATTTGTGACCAGTGCCTGATAAAAATACAAAATTTTCCATTTCTGTATCCAGTGTGTGTGATGGTGTGTGACTGTTTGACGAGTCGGAGAAGTGTAGCGTGCGATTGTTAGGGTTCAAATAGCAAAATGGGATCGTTATCAGACTTTCCGTTAGCTTGACTACAGTTATGATTCAGCCACAACTATTGGCGATAATACGAGACAGTCGAATGTGTCGTTTATAGGTCCTACTTTACAGGACCTCCACAAAACCTCTGACTTACCCGAATACCCGCAATATGGTTCCACTTTATGGAGCTCACCAATAAAACTTCAAGAAGGCTTTCGTGACAAAACTACTAGTCTTTATTTCAGCTCCAAAAATGCTATCTGCCGTTGGCGGAAGATGCCACAGCTTATATATAAAAGGTCACGTGACCACGCGGTTTTCAATGCGAAATGTTAACATCATAATAAATGCATAGACATAAAAATACACATAAGTTACACATTATATCAAAATACAGGTAACATCAATATACGCAGGAAAGATCAATATACACAGGAAACACAAATGCACCAAATGAACAAAATATCTCACCCATCATTTACTGCGCGAGTCAGGCCCCCCACCTAGAGCGGGAAAACAGTTTGGCGCGAAAACCCGCTTCTGCCACACTGCCCCCACATTACAAAGTGTTTGGCCCAAACATACCGCATACAAGCATACACACATATTGAACACGGCATACAACAACACTAAAGAAAAAAAATTTTCAAAATAATCACAACACGAATCTAAGTAGAGGTCTTGGGTTGACTTGCTCTTTCTGCATATCACACTTGGTTTCGGTGTCCAGGTCGCTGACAGTTCACATATTGGGCCGCTTGGTAGCACAGCCCTTTCCGTCCGCGTTATGGTGCTAGCTTCGTCCTCTAGGAAGGTCCTGCAGGTGTGGGATGGCCCGGCAGGCTTCCAGCCAAAATTGCCTCATCAGAGCTGCCTGTGGCGATGTATTGGTAAGCGATGGTGCTGCCAAGAAGAAAGAGCGGGGGTCTGCCCATCTGCGAAGGGGAATCCCCAAAGGAGTTAGGGGGATCAGCTTAAGGTCTACCGCAGGGGTTACCAGCGTGAAGGCGGAAGATAAGATAAAGGTCACAATCCTGGAAGCAGCAGCTGAGGTAGAGGTAGCCGATGAAACGGAGGTCGGAGGCAAAGAGGCTGCTGGTGGTGACAGTAATTCCTTATAAGGGTTGAGCGAGAGTTCCGCCAGTTTCCACATGTCCGAAAGAGGGGTCATAGGTTGGAGAGGAGAAGGGGTGCGCAGAGGGAAATCCGCATCTGCCGAGACAGGTGGCTCGGCTTCCCTCTTACGCCAGACGGAGTCAGTGGATGGGGTAGCAGATGGAACGGAGGTCGGAGGCAAGGAGGCTGCTGGTGGTGACAGTAATTCCTTGTAAGGGTCGAGCGAGAGTTCCTGCAGTTCCCACAGGTGAGAAGGAGGGGTCAGAGGCTGGAGAGGAGAAGGGGTACGTAGAGGGTATTCCGCATCTGCCAAGATAAGTGGCTCGGCTTCCACTTTCTGCCTGACGGAACGCTGGGCGGAAGAGGGAGAATGCAGCCTCTTGTAAGCGTTTGAGTGGCACTGCATCACATGGGCCTACATCTGCCGGTGTTCCCCAAACGGCCAACGGAACTGGCAATACCTGCACAGCCTCCCCTCGTCGTGTGTCTCAGCATTGTGAAGCTTGAGTGCCCTCCTACTGGGCAGCATCAAGTTGCACCTCTTATAACGGCTCACTCTACCCGACATGGCTGAACACATATAACGCATATACGTTAATGGCAAACGGCCCAAAGCTATTTATAGCACCAGAGGTCATCACCCTTAGCCTCTAGATAGGCTTTGTGAACCTCCACTTATTTATCAATAAAACAACTAACAGTATTAACGAGACTAACTAACGACAACATACCATCATTGTAAACAAAACTTAGAAAGTGAGTGGTTGGGGGGGGGGGGGGGGGGGGGGGGGGTGAGTGTTAGCAAGGCAGAAAGTTCCCCAAATCCGACTGAGCATTTACTCATTCCTCAAATCGCCATGTTACCACCCCAATATATCTGGAGGCCTGACATTCCTCCGCGTATGAGTTCCCTTATTTCTTACAAGAGAGTCCCGTACAACTGGTCGGAGATCATTAGGCCTATCTCGGTCACTGTCAGACTCAGAAGGTTCAATTTCACTATCTGTATCTGCCTGATCAATGGCCTCATTCTTCAGCCACGAAGTCGGGTGATCAGGGCCCCAATATTGTTTCAGATCGTTCACATGGGACAGTAACTTCTTTTGACCTTGATGCCTTTTGCAAGGTGCAAGTTACTGCATTTGGTTTGGCAGTGACCAAGATAAGGGGAGGCTAGCTTATTGCCAACAGTGGCCAGAGGATAGTACCTCAATACCCAATCCCCTATACTGAACTCTCTGGGGGAGGACTTTGTATCATAGTAGGCTTTCTGCCTAATTACAGCCTTGCCCAACTGCCGCCTAGCCCAATCACTGTTTGCCTGCAGAGCTTCCCTCACCCATTCTACGTACTCACTAGCACAACGGGCCGACTGACCTCATCTGGGGGCGTATATAATAAGCCAACTGGAAGAGTTATCTCCCGTCCAAAAATCAGGGAATTTGGAGTGCATCCTGTGCTGTCATGTGCCGTTGCCCGGTATGTGCGCATCATATATCACTCTTCCGGGTCGTGCTGGCATAGCTTGGCAAGTAGATTCAAGAGGGTTCGGTTGAATCTCTCTACTTGCCCATCTGACTGGGGGTGGTATGGGTAGGTTCGGGTCTGTTTCATCTGGAGGAGCTTGCAGAGCTCTTTTGTTAGCTCAGCCTGAAATTCTGGCCCCTTATCTGAGTGTAACACTAGTGGCGTCCCAAATCTACAAAACAATTCAGTCACCAGGGTATCAGCTACAGTGACATCCTTGTGGTCGTTCAAAGCGAATGCCTCTGTCCACTTACTGAAGTAGTCGCTGACAACTAAGATGCAGGCTTTGCCACTTGAGGAAGGGACAGGAACCTCCTCTGAATGATATCCTAGGTTATCCTAATGCCCATGTGGGTAGCCATTCTACTAGTGTGTAAAAAATAAAATATTTCCTTCCTCATAGCCCGGGGGATGACCAAACGAGTGGGCACATGGCCCTTCCGATACAGAATACTATTCTCAACCTGCAACTCTTCAAATACCTGCCACAAGCTTTTTGTCAAGGAACAATTTGCTCCAATTGCCCCCCCCCCCCCCCCCCGCACTCTGGTTTCACTCCACTTTGTACCCACTTCAAAGCTTCGACTATAGCTGGGTCGGCTTGCTGCCACTGCTTGATATCTGGATCTGACCACGACGACACCCATCTCTCATTAGTGTTATTTAAGGCTCTAACACACTCCACTGTGTGTCAGGCGCCTGACTACGAGTGTCTAGCTCTGAAGGTATACAGGTTACAGCCTCCCTCTCCTCTAGCTGAGAGCAGCGTCAACAGTCTGAACATGGTCTCCGTGACAAAGCATCAGCATTGTTGTGGACCCTGCCTGCTCTTTGCTGAATTTCAGTGTTATATGTGCCTATTATTTCCAGCCAACGGGCCATTTGCCCTTCTGGCTTTTTGAACCCTAGTAGCCAACGAGGAGCCCCATAATCAGTGCGCACAATGACATGACTGCTAAACAAATAGTGGTGGAACTGTTTTAATAAGGAGATGACTGCAAGTAATTCTCGGCGGGTTACGCAATAGTTCTTTTCAGTCTTACTGGAAGTCTTACTGAAGTATGCGATCACCCGCTCAACCCCATCTTGTTGCAGAGAAAGCACAGCCCCCAAAACTGAATTGTTAGCATCGGTGTCCAGTTTATACTGTCCAGTCGGGTTTGGGTACCATAGCAGGGGGCTTGAGGTAAGGGCAACCTTCAGCTTATGGAAAGCATCTTGACATTGACCTGTCCAAATAAAGGGCTGTTTGCTTTCCGTCAGGTTGTGCAATGGACATTTCTTGGGGAAGGCCAGTTTGTTTTGGCTTCTACTTTCTTTGGGTCTGTACTTATGCCATCGCTTGAAACCGCATGCCCTAAGAAGGGAACCTTATCCTTCTGGATCCGGCACTTTTGGGGAGCTATCTTCAAGCTGGCTGACCTGATACGGCCAAGCACTTCATCTAGCCTCTTCAAATGAGACTCAAAGGAATCCCCAAAGACAATTATGTCGTCTAGGTAAACTAAACACGTTTCTCAGTGCAACGCAGCCAACACACGCTCCATCAAGCGTTCGAACGTGGCAGGGGCACAGGCTAGGCCAAATGGCATCACATTGAATTGCCACAGCCCACCAGGTGTACAAAAGGCTGTCTTGACCCTATCACTTTCCTTCACTTCTACCTGCCAATACCCGCTAGACAAATCTAGAGTAGAGAACCACTTGGAGCCACCCAAGGCCTCCAAGGACTCGTCAATTCGGGGTATGGGGTAACTATCTTTGACTGTGATTGAATTTAACCTCCTATAATCTAGACAAAATCTCAGTGAACCATCCTTCTTTTTTACCAAGACCACTGGGGAGGCCCAGGGACTGCTGGAAGGTTCAATGATGCCCAGTTTCAACATCCTTTGCACCTCTTTGTCTTCCGCTTGCCTTAGGGTCATGGGTATCCGTCTTGGGTGTTGCTTTATTGGGGCAGAATTCCCAGTAGATATCTCATGACTCACTAAACTGGTCCTGCCTATGTCCCCTTTAGACCTTGCAAATGTGTCCTGATATTCTACTAGCAGTTTACAGGCTTGCTGTTCCTCTGACAAATCCTGAACTGATTCATTGTACAAGTCCCTCAAGTGTTCTGGTAGGGAGGCTACCCCATCAGCTGTACAACTGCTTGCAACAGCAAACACACACTCAGTGGCTTCTTCAGTCTGACTAGACACCTCTTCAATGCCCTCAACTGTTGCCATAATTGTTCCTTCATACAGAGTTACCGAGATTGGTTTACATTCATCACTCTCAACGGTACCATATCACCACTAAGGTCGACCACTGATTAAGCAACTACAATATTCCTCTCGAGAAATTTCCGGGTGGGCTGAAGCATGGCACTGGTGGCACAGACATTCCCAACTACAGAACCAGGAATAAATATCTCGGTACCAGGTGGGACAACTACAGTCTCCACAAGAGAAACATGACACACTGAATCCTTTAGTCTGCCGCCCTGCTACACTTGTGTTTGTGTCCCGCTAGCGACAAAATACCCTCATCGGCATCCAACAACCCCTTATTTCTACTCAAGAAATCCGTACCTATGATACCAGGGACTATTATATCCGCAACAACAACTGGGTTCTCTAGACGCTGGTGGCCTATCTCAAATGTCAGTGTAGCTTGCCCATCTGCACCAAGCAAGCCCAAGTCAGCCAACTTAATTTGACTTGACCATGGCATTAGGGGAGGTCGCTTTTCCACCTCAATTGCCATAAACTTGTTTGGGTGTATCACCGTGATAGTGGACCCTGTATCAATGAGGCAATCCAATTTCACCCCAACCACCTTGGTGTGCAAAAACAAATTATCCCTACTACCATCTAAATGGGCTTGAGAGTGGGTTCATCCGCTGAGACATTGCCCTCTGTCCAAGCAAAAATTAGTTTCCCTGGTTCTCAAGGGGAGCATCTGTTTGTTCGTTATTGGCATCCGCAATTGCCACACGGTCGACCACAGGTTCCCCTCTAGCATCCCTTTCATCTCTCTGCTTCTTAAAGCATTTTGCAACAAAGTGCCCTTTTCGGCCACAGTAGTGGCAACTGCCGGTCACCTTGCCACCCCTCAACTTTTGAGAACGAGAACTGTCAGTATTCTGGGACAACCGATCTAGCTGTGCTTTGACCTGTGCCAACTCAGCTCGTAGTTCATCTTTACGGCTACGCTTATCGCTATCTTCCTCCTACGTTGCACAGCCCAAGCAGGAAGGTCTCATGGAGTCAGCGGATCTGGCTGGGTGGACTCAACAGTCTCTGCTCTGGCCGCTTCACAGCCAAGAACAGAAACCAGTTGAGCACCCACTTGCTCCCTACCCCCAGTTTGATTCACCCTGCTGATCTCGGACGCCTCATCATCAGCTAGTCTACCTGGCACCTGCTGTGATTGAGTATTTGGTCCCGCCAGTTAGACTGAGACTGAGTTCCCCGCCCCTCAAGAGCCTGACTCGATCTGAACCCTATTTGGCTGTAACCCCAGTAGGGGTTCCACGAACTAGATGCAACACCGTTGGTGTTCTGCATTGGAGCGGGGGTAGAAACCGTGTATTGCCCAGGGCATTGGCATAGCATGAGGAAATTAATGAGGTGACAACAAGGGTTAGTAGCCAGGAAATTGACCAAATTGTGACATATGCAGATTCATATCAGCCGGCCTATTTACATTGGTTGGGGGGTACTGAGCATCAACCATACCTAGTGGAAACTGAGCCTGAGGGGCTCTATCACTATAATGTGAAACCCATTATAACGCGATCGCCTGGTTCATCACGAAAGAAGTGATGTTGTACTAAATCTTGGTACTTGTTGCGAAAAAAGGGGTCCATGCATTACTCATCGTGTTACAACCGAATTCGGGCTAAATCCATCGTCTAAGGTGACGACCTCTATTTCGGCTCTTTAAATCACCTCGGAAGAGGCCGTAAAAGAGTTGAGTTGATAGACATGAGCAGCTAGCAATATTCAAAGCAAGCCCGCAGCAATCAACTTCAGTCGCATCTAATAAGAACGCGCGCCACGTTATAGCACTCCAATCGCGTGATATTTTCTAAGCCAGGGACGCTCGTTTTTCGTTGTCAAGCTTCCAAGTGCCGAGCTGCTTGCGAGCGCCGAGCCGCTATCAGTATACATGTTAAATATAGATAGCGGCGCAACGCTCGGAAACAAAAGTTCGGGAACCGAGCGCGTGTGTTCCAAGCGATTTCAAAATGGCATTGGACATTATCAGAGCTATTCAAGACCCATTTTGAGCTCGTTCGCTGAATCGTATTCACAGATATTGCCTTAACACAGCCCAGAAAGGAAGATACATTTTTGTATCAAAGATAATTGAAGTAGCAGCTAAACTCGTTCAGCGCGTTGCGCTATCCAATTCGCTGTTTCAATAATGTCTAAACTACTTCGCTCACGATTCGCCCGTTCCATCCGTCAGAGCCTGTTCTTGGCCTGGCGGCGAGATGGCTCTGTGGCTCAGAATTGGGGGCTTAAAATCGAGGTTCCACTGTACATTCTACATTTGTAGGTAAAGATGTTGCACTAACCTGGTCTTTGACAAAAGTGTAATGGTTTTTCAGGAGCTGCAGGGTTATGGACCCCCAATCCACAGGAATAGTTAGCACTGTTGACAGCCGGACACTCGGTGTATTCAATGCAGCCCCGCCTAACCACCAAGCGCCCAGTGGCCTTGATGTACTTGTCATAGTAACACGTAGTCTGGGAGAGTTATGAAATATACATACGGTAGTTAGTACAAGTGGTCCCTTGGAAAGTGATCTCTATGATGTAGTTTCAAATATTTTCTGATTAACATATTATTAATGCTCAGAACATGTCGGAGGTTCAGTGTTAAGGTAATGATTCAGTTTTAACCAAACTGACCAGTGGTGGACACTGCTGGTATCGACGGGTAATCCAACAGGCGTCGTCTCCAGAAGTTTGGCAACTGAAGCAGTACAGCGTTTCACATGGTGCTATTGACATAAAACAACACTTGTTCACGACACTCCGCCAAATGTGCAGCAATCTAGCGCCACAAAACGAACAGAGCTGAACTGGTCACCACAATTTGAGCATAACTAAGAGGGCAATCTGAGCAGTGTTGCATAATGTGCTCCTCTATATTCCTTGATCTGCAAGGATTAAAAGATGTTCATTATTAAACAAAGCCCCAAATTTACATGTGTATAGATGTATCACCGAAGAACTCATGACAAGACGACAATGGCAAGCGATCGCAGACTACGCAGATTGTAATCTTAGGGGGACTCGCAAATCCTCGTGTAAATAATTGAAAAACAAATAAGTCTAAATTTAAACAAGAATAATCCAGATGCTCTATATTCTTATACAGAAGCATTCCTAAAAGGTAGCTAGGTATAAAATTGAGCTGAAAGATGAGTTAACGAAGTTTTCTGCAAATAAAATGTTCTCGCGGGTGAAATGATTTATATAGATTTATACAGTGGCGTGTAGATTGGATATAAATATTTCTTAATAAAGCTGGTACGATCATTTTATGTCTTTATTATACGATATCGATTGACATTAATTCAGTTTGAACAGGAGGGCCACAGAAAGATCGTTAAGGCAGTTAAGCGATGAGCTACCTGAATGCGGGTTATACGATAATAGCATTCAAAATGGCGAATTTAAAGAAGCCTCTTCTGGTCATGTGCAGTGTTTGTATTATTCTGATTGGATATTATTCAGGTTCTTTCCACCACAATCTGCCTACGCAAGGTAATCATAAACTAACCTTATTATATTCGATATATATATATATATATATATATATATATATATATATATATATATATATATATATATATATATATATATATATATATATATATATATATATATATATATATATATATATAAATTGATTCACATCGCATACAACCACGAAACAAAACTGCTTACCTGGGTGGCCTTTCCTCCTGCGAGTCGCGTGTTTGTAACAGCGCCACAGATTGGTTTGCGGCTCAACTTAGCTTAATGAGGCAATGGTCGTGAGGAGAGACACTCATACAGGTATACGAGTCTTAACATGACCCTTCTCTTTGCGCTGAAGTCAGTAAATGTGGTAGCCCCGATAGCACGGTGATATATATACAAATACGCCAATAAGACGTCCTGTAGGACTACAGGTGTGGAGTTGGTAAATAATGGTAAGGATTGGCTCGAGGTCGGGGTAGTTCACTTGTTTTACCCCCTTTCAAAGCTTCGAGATTTCACCCCATCGCCTCATCATTCCCGACGCTCCATCATCATCATCATCATCATCATCATCATCATCATCATCATCATCATCATCATCATCATCATCATCAACATTGACCAAATACATGTATATTCGCTCCAATACAAAATATATATCAATATAAGCCATTTAAATGAATAACCCAATTCACCAGTCATCATATTATATATCTCATCTCATACTACAAGTTACAATCCTCAAGTACCAAGGTATGTTTTCCACGATAGTGTTGAGATGCGTTTGATTATCTAAATGTGTGTGAATTTTAAAAAAGAGCACCGAACAAAGTGTTGAGGCAGTGATTGTGAAATGATACTATGTACTGTCCAGATGAGGCTTCCGGTCAAGCAGAGGACTCGCTTAAATCAGGTGTACGTGGAAATCAGCATAGCCCCACAACAGATATTCCAAGCGCTGCTGAAACATTGGTGGGCAATCTACCCAAGACGGGCGTTCGGATATCTATTGTGAAACCAGAACATCATAGCAGTGTAAACGTTGACAATGCCACGCTCTTGCAGCGTGCAATTGGAATATCAAATCTGAATTACAGTTCACGTGGAAATGGCACAGTAACACAAAATGTGAGTTCGTCTACGATGACAACAACTCCATATCCAAACGAATACAGGACAAAAGGGCTTTACAGTAATCGACCCCAGGAGGTCACTTACAACATTACTATTGAAAATCAAGACGGTCGCAGAACTGGAAACTTAATGTTCAACTTTGCAGTAATGATAGCTACAGCGCATCGAAACCATCTCCAACCTGTATGGATTTACATCGATAGACCGTATGGTATTACCAGCATTTTCACTACTAATGTAACTGTGGTCAAATATTTAAATGAAACCACAGGAAAGAAAAACTCCAAAGTGCTGGGAGAAAGAGGCGCATCTAGGTACAACTCGCAGGTGGAAAATATAACAAATTACGGTTATGGAAATCACAATATTGTTCTGAAAGGATGGTTTCAAAGTTGGAAATACTCTAAGGACTGCGTAGACCTAGTGAGACAACATTTTCAATTCAAGTCCAGAATATTATCCAAATCTATGAGCTTTTTCAAAACCTATGTGTCAGAGCAAGCGTACCTATTGGAAGGTAACGGAATTGCAAAAGCTATCATTAATGATACTACCCTTATTGGTGTGCATGTCCGTCGCGGGGACATCATTAAGTCAAGTTTTGCTAAGTTTGGCTACACTGCGCCGGAAATTAACTACTTTGAGAAGGCTGTTGCCTATTTTGTGAATCGTACTAAAAATCCTCATTTCGTAATCTGCACTGATGACTTTAAGTGGGCTAATGAGACGCTTCGTGATCTTCACCCTAGGATATCGTTCAGCAGGAGCCTTGACGGAGCAGTGGACTTAGCGATTCTATCTATGTGCAGACATACTATAATGAGCACTGGAACATATGGATAGTGGGCAGCATGGCTTACCAATGGCACTACAATTTACTACAGTAATTGGCCCCGAAACGGAACCATGTTAGATAAACACATTGTCAGAGAAGATTTTTTCATGCCCAATTGGATTGGCATGGAATGAAATCTATATGCGGAAAATATGTCTGGTTCAATATTGGCCAATTTAGAATGAATTGGTAAATAGATCACAAATTCATGGTATTGTATGTCAGTTGTATCAAGATGGATGTTTTGATTATTGTGAGAGGAGGTTGACTTGGTTACATCGGTGTGTGTATTGTTAGGGGAGGGTGATTTGGTTACATCCGTTTGTGTATTGTGAGAGGAGTCGTGCACGGAAGAAAATTAACATATTCTTTGTGTTACTAGCAATATATTTAAAACAAGACTTAACAATTTTATTTTAGGCGTCTCCGAATACTTAAGTGAATGCTGTTGTGACACACTGTATTTGAAATCGTGATTCATTCTGTTTGATCCAAATTAATGTCCATGTTTGTGTTGTAAACACGCATAGCTATATCTGCAACTCACACACTCAATGAATGAAAAATTCATGGATATGTATGGGATGAAAAGGGAGTGTAGCAATGTTTATTTGCGCTGAAGTCGTTACATTGAATGTATATTTTAATAAAATTGCCTTGTTTGATCAGATGAGATTATCGAACACACAGTGAATTTGTCAATCTGTGACATTTAGAAGCATGGCTACACGTCCTGATATTGACTGTCTAGTGTACACTGTATGGACTAAGTTGGTTATGAAGCCAAAATTTGACTTCTGCTGCGTGCACACTGTGAGATAAAGGCGATGGCTAGCGCACGAAATTCGACGTAGTCACACATGCTTAACCTCCACAAAAAGTTCATTGGAAAATTAAACCTTGCCCTGTTCAACTTCAATAAGAAATCGGTTCTTCCTTCAATCTTCCGGGCCGCGAAAATTGCATGTGATTTTAAGAGATGCTATGACAAAGCAGCGCGGTGCACACAGGTGGCGTCTTCACCTATTTTGTCAGGTGGAGGCGCGAGAGAGCCTCTTAGCATAGCTATAAACTCGTCGGTAACTTAATGCAAGTTAGCGCGTCATAACGCTGTCGGTAACAGTCATCCTTTACATATTCCTTTCATTAAACTAAAACAACGAGTTTACAGCTACGCTAAGAGGGCTCACTTAGAGTGGCTCTGCGGTAATCGCTTCCCAAAATTATAATACATTACAATCGTAAGGTGGCACTACCGTGACACAAGCTAAAGAACATGAGAATACTGGGCTGAAGTCACTGCGATTGATGAGTGCGGGAAAAATGTCGCTTTGCAGAGCCTTGCCACGAGCGAAGAGTTTATAGCTATGCCAAGCTGCGTGACGATTATGAAATTACACGAAATACACCCCGACATCAGGCGACGATACCATGAAATCAACGAAAGCACTCACAAGGAGGAAGACATGTTACAATCCCACGCCCTGGAGAATAAGCGCTTACCTCGCATCCAGAAAGCTGACCTCAAGACACGCGCCCAGATGTTCAAACAGAGTCTCCGCATCAGCATCATTCCATCACAAGAAGAGGAGAGGCAGAAAATCAAAGAGGTACAAAGTGACATTTGGAATGTGCTTCCTGCAGTGTGTGGTGTATATAACCAATGTGGCTTACAAATAATTGGGATGATCATTTGACCTTTCAGCGCTGGATTAAGATAGTTAAGATTCCTGATCAACTTATATTTGACTGAGTAAAGATGATTGCATGCTATCGTCTCTCTTGAAAGGGAGCACAGTTTAGTATTGTATATAAAGAAACTTTCTTTACTAGATTGAATGCTTGTGTGTAGGGGCTGTTGTGTGCATCACAAAGACATACCCCCTTTTCATTGACACATGATACTGCCGCCCAGTATGCATTTGTGACCAGTGCCTGATAAAAATACAAAATTTTCCATTTCTGTATCCAGTGTGTGTGATGGTGTGTGACTGTTTGACGAGTCGGAGAAGTGTAGCGTGCGATTGTTAGGGTTCAAATAGCAAAATGGGATCGTTATCAGACTTTCCGTTAGCTTGACTACAGTTATGATTCAGCCACAACTATTGGCGATAATACGAGACAGTCGAATGTGTCGTTTATAGGTCCCGCTTTACAGGACCTCCACAACACCTCTGACTTACCCGAATACCCGCAATATGGTTCCACTTTATGGAGCTCACCAATAAAACTTCAAGAAGGCTTTCGTGACAAAACTACTAGTCTTTATTTCAGCTCCAAAAATGCTATCTGCCGTTGGCGGAAGATGCCACAGCTTATATATAAAAGGTCACGTGACCACGCGGTTTTCAATGCGAAATGTTAACATCATAATAAATGCATAGACATAAAAATACACATAAATTACACATTATATCAAAATACAGGAAACATCAATATACGCAGGAAAGATCAATATACACAGGAAACACAAATGCACCAAATGAACAAAATATCTCACCCATCATTTACTGCGCGAGTCAGGCCCCCCACCTAGAGCGGGAAACAGTTTGGCGCGAAAACCCGCTTCTGCCACACTGCCCCCACATTACAAAGTGTTTGGCCCAAACATGCCACATACAAGCATACACACATATTGAACACGGCATACAACAACACTAAAGAAAAAAATATTTCAAAATAATCACAACACGAATCTAAGTAGAGGTCTGGGTTGACTTGCTCTTTCTGTATATCACACTTGGTTTCGGTGTCCAGGTCGCTGACAGTTCACATATTGGGCCGCTTGGTAGCACAGCCCTTTCCGTCCGCGTTATGGTGCTAGCTTCGTCCTCTAGGAAGGTCCTGCAGGTGTGGGATGGCCCGGCAGGCTTCCAGCCAAAATTGCCTCATCAGAGCTGCCTGTGGCGATGTATTGGTAAGCGATGGTGCTGCCAAGAAGAAAGAGCGGGGGTCTGCCCATCTGCGAAGGGGAATCCCCAAAGGAGTTAGGGGGATCACCTTAAGGTCTACCGCAGGGGTGACCAGCGTGAAGGCGGAAGATAAGGTACAGGTCACAATCCTGGAAGCAGCAGCTGAGGTAGAGGTAGCCGATGAAACGGAGGTCGGAGGCAAAGAGGCTGCTGGTGGTGACAGTAATTCCTTATAAGGGTTGAGCGAGAGTTCCTCCAGTTTCCACATGTTCGAAAGAGGGGTCATAGGTTAAAGAGGAGAAGGGGTGCGCAGAGGGAAATCCGCATCTGCCGAGACAGGTGGCTCGGCTTCCCTCTTACGCCAGACGGAGTCAGTGGATGGGGTAGCAGATGGAACGGAGGTCGGAGCCAAGGAGGCTGCTGGTGGTGACAGTAATTCCTTGTAAGGGTCGAGCGAGAGTTCCTGCAGTTCCCACAGGTGAGAAGGAGGGGTCAGAGGCTGGAGAGGAGAAGGGGTACGTAGAGGGTATTCCGCATCTGCCAAGATAAGTGGCTCGGCTTCCACTTTCTGCCTGACGGAACGCTGGGCGGAAGAGGGAGAATGCAGCCTCTTGTAAGCGTTTGAGTGGCACTGCATCACATGGGCCTACATCTGCCGGTGTTCCCCAAAACGGCCAACGGAACTGGCAATACCTGCACAGCCTCCCCTCGTCGTGTGTCTCAGCATTGTGAAGCTTGAGTGCCCTCCTACTGGGCAGCATCAAGTTGCACCTCTTATAACGGCTCACTCTACCCGACATGGCTGAACACATATAACGCATATACGTTAATGGCAAACGGCCCAAAGCTATTTATAGCACCAGAGGTCATCACCCTTAGCCTCTAGATAGGCTTTGTGAACCTCCACTTATTTATCAATAAAACAACTAACAGTATTAACGAGACTAACTAACGACAACATACCATCATTGTAAACAAAACTTAGAAAGTGAGTGGTTGGGGGGGGGGGGGGGTGAGTGTTAGCAAGGCAGCAAGTTCCCCAAATCCCACTGAGCATTTACTCATTCCTCAAATCGCCATGTTACCACCCCAATATATCTGGAGGCCTGACATTCCTCCGCATATGAGTTCTGTCACTGTCAGACTCAGAAGGTTCAATTTCACTATCTGTATCTGCCTGATCAATGGCCTCATTCTTCAGCCACGAAGTCGGGTGATCAGGGCCCCAATATTGTTTCAGATCGTTCACATGGACAGTAACTTCTTTTGACCTTGATGCCTTTTGCAAGGTGCAAGTTACTGCATTTGGTTTGGCAGTGACCAAGATAAGGGGAGGCTAGCTTATTGCCCACAGTGGCCAGAGGATAGTACCTCAATACCCAATCCCCTATACTGAACTCTCTGGGGGAGGACTTTGTATCATAGTAGGCTTTCTGCCTAATTACAGCCTTGCCCAACTGCCGCCTAGCCCAATCGCTGTTTGCCTGCAGAGCTTCCCTCACCCATTCTACGTACTCACTAGCACAACGGCCGACTGACCTCATCTGGGGGCGTATATAATAAGCCAACTAGGAGAGTTATCTCCCGCCCAAAAATCAGGGAATTTGGAGTGCATCCTGTGCTGTCATGTGCCGTTGCCCGGTATGTGCACATCATATATCACTCTTCCGGGTCGTGCTGGCATAGCTTGGCAAGTAGATTCAAGAGGGTTCGGTTGAATCTCTCTACTTGCCCATCTGACTGGGGGTGGTATGGGTAGGTTCGGGTCTGTTTCATCTGGAGGAGCTTGCAGAGCTCTTTGTTAATTCAGCCTGAAATTCTGGCCCCTTATCTGAGTGTAACACTAGTGGCGTCCCGAATCTACAAAACAATTCGGTCACCAGGGTATCAGCTACAGTGACATCCTTGTGGTCGTTCAAAGCGAATGCCTCTGTCCACTTACTGAAGTAGTCGCTGACAACTAAGATGCAGGTTTTGCCAGTTGAGGAAGGGACAGGAAGGCTAAGGATATCCATGGCCACGCGTTCCAAGGGTGAACCCACCAGACATTGTTGGAGGGGAGCTCTACGGTGCCCTTGTCTAGGATTCCTCAATTGACACTCCACACATTCCCTGCACATTCTATCTACATCCTTCCTTATGCAAGGCTACCAGAACCTCCTCTGAATGACATCCTAGGTTATCCTAATGCCCATGTGGGTAGCCATTTTACTAGTGTGTAAAAAATAAAATATTTCCTTCCTCATAGCCCGGGGGATGATTAAACGAGTGGGCACATGGCCCTTCCGATACAGAATACTATTCTCAACCTGCAACTCTTTAAATACCTGCCACAAGCTTTTTGTCAAGGAACAATTTGCTCCAATTGCCCCCCCCCCCCCCCCCCCACCCCGCACTCTGGTTTCACTCCACTTTGTACCCACTTCAAAGCTTCGACTATAGCTGGGTCGGCTTGCTGCCACTGCTTGATATCTGGATCTGACCACGACGACACCCATCTCTCGTTAGTGTTATTTAAGGCTCCAACACACTCCACTGTGTGTCAGGCGCCTGACAACGGGTGTCTAACTCTGAAGGTATACAGGTTACAGCCTCCCTCTCCTCTAGCTGAGAGCAGCGTCAACAGTCTGAACATGGTCTCCGTGACAAAGCATCAGCATTGTTGTGGACCCTGCCTGCTCTTTGCTGAAATTCAGTGTTATATGTGCCTATTATTTCCAGCCAACGGGCCATTTGCCCTTCTGGCTTTTTGAACCCTAGTTGCCAACGAAGAGCCCCATGATCAGTGCGCACAATGACATAACTGCTAAACAAATAGTGGTGGAACTGTTTTAATAAGGAGATGACTGCAAGTAATTCTCGGCGGGTTACGCAATAGTTCTTTTCAGTCTTACTGGAAGTCTTACTGAAGTATGCGATCACCCGCTCAACCCCATCTTGTTGCAGAGAAAGCACAGCCCCCAAAACTGAATTGTTAGCATCGGTGTCCAGTTTATACTGTCCAGTCGGGTTTGGGTACCATAGCAGGGGGCTTGAGGTAAGGGCAACCTTCAGCTTATGGAAAGCATCTTGACATTGACCTGTCCAAATAAAGGGCTGTTTGCTTTCCGTCAGGTTGTGCAAAGGGCGGGCATTGTCAGCAAAACTCGGGACAAACCGTCTATAGTAGGAAGCTAACCCAACAAAACTACGAACCTCTGAGACATTTCTTGGGGAAGGCCAGTTTGTTTTGGCTTCTACTTTCTTTGGGTCTGTACTTATGCCATCGCTTGAAACCGCATGCCCTAAGAAGGGAACCTTATCCTTCTGGATCCGGCACTTTTGGGGAGCTATCTTCAAGCTGGCTGACCTGATACGGCCAAGCACTTCATCTAGTCTCTTCAAATGAGACTCAAAGGAATCCCCAGAGACAATTATGTCGTCTAGGTAAACTAAACACGTTTCCCAGTGCAACGCAGCCAACACACGCTCCATCAAGCGTTCGAACGTGGCAGGGGCACAGGCTAGGCTAAATGGCATCACATTGAATTGCCACAGCCCACCAGGAGTACAAAAGGCTGTCTTGACCCTATCACTTTCCTTCACTTCTACCTGCCAATACCCGCTAGACAAATCTAGAGTAGAGAACCACTTGGAGCCACCCAAGGCCTCCAAGGACTCATCAATTTGGGGTATGGGGTAACTATCTTTGACTGTGATTGAATTTAACCTCCTATAATCTAGACAAAATCTCAGTGAACCATCCTTCTTTTTTACCAAGACCACTGGGGAGGCCCAGGGACTGCTGGAAGGTTCAATGATGCCCAGTTTCAACATCCTTTGCACCTCTTTGTCTTCCGCTTGCCTTAGGGTCATGGGTATCCGTCTTGGGTGTTGCTTTATTGGGGCAGAATTCCCAGTAGATATCTCATGACTCACTAAACCGGTCCTGCCTATGTCCCCTTTAGACCTTGCAAATGTGTCCTGATATTCTACTAGCAGTTTACAGGCTTGCTGTTCCTCTGACAAATCCTGAACTGATTCATTGTACAAGTCCCTCAAGTGTTCTGGTAGGGAGGCTACACCATCAGCTGTACAACTGCTTGCAACAGCAAACACACACTCAGTGGCTTCTTCAGTCTGACTAGACACCTCTTCAATGCCCTCAACTGTTGCCATAATTGTTCCTTCATACAGAGTTACCGAGGATTGGTTTACATTCATCACTCTCAACGGTACCATATCACCACTAAGGTCGACCACTGATTAAGCAACTACAATATTCCTCTCGAGAAATTTCCGGGTGGGCTGAAGCATGGCACTGGTGGCACAGACATTCCCAACTACAGAACCAGGAATAAATATCTCGGTACCAGGTGGGACAACTACAGTCTCCACAAGAGAAACATGACACACTGAATCCTTATAGTCTGCCGCCCTGCTACACTTGTGTTTGTGTCCCGCTAGCGACAAAATACCCTCATCGGCATCCAACAACCCCTTATTTCTACTCAAGAAATCCGTACCTATGATACCAGGGACTATTATATCCGCAACAACAACTGGGTTCTCTAGACGCTGGTGGCCTTTTCAAATGTCAGTGTAGCTTGCCCATCTGCACCAAGCAAGCCCCAGTCAGCCAACTTAATTTGACTTGACCATGGCATTAGGGGAGGTCGCTTTTCCACCTCAATTGCCATAAACTTGTTTGGGTGTATCACCGTGATAGTGGACCCTGTATCAATGAGGCAATCCACCTTGGTGTGCAAAAACAAATTATCCCTACTACCATCTAAATGAGATAGCACGGGCTTGAGAGTGGGTTCATCCGCTGAGACATTGCCCTCTGTCCAAGCAAAAAATAGTTTCCCTGGTTCTCAAGGGGAGCATCTGTTTGTTCGTTATTGGCATCCGCAATTGCCACACGGTCGACCACAGGTTCCCCTCTAGCATCCCTTTCATCTCTCTGCTTCTTAAAGCATTTTGCAACAAAGTGCCCTTTTCGGCCACAGTAGTGGCAACTGCTGGTCACCTTGCCACCCCTCAACTTTTGAGAACGAGAACTTTCAGTATTCTGGGACAACCGATCTAGCTGTGCTTTGACCTGTGCCAACTCAGCTCGTAGTTCATCTTTACGGCTACGCTTATCTTCCTCCCACGTTGCACAGCCCAAGCAGGAATCTCATGGAGTCAGCGGAGCTGGCTGGGTGGACTCAACAGTCTCTGCTCTGGCCGCTTCACAGCCAAGAACAGAAACCAGTTGAGCACCCACTTGCTCCCTACCCCCAGTTTGATTCACCCTGCTGATCTCGGACGCCTCATCATCAGCTAGTCTACCTGGCACCTGCTGTGATTGAGTATTTGGTGTAGGTATTTCCGCCAGTTAGACTGAGACTGAGTTCCCCGCCCCTCCAGAGCCTGACTCGATCTGAACCCTGTTTGGCTGTAACCCCAGTAGGGGTTCCACGAACTAGATGCAACACCGTTGGTGTTCTGCATTGGAGCGGGGGTAGAAACCGTGTATTGCCCAGGGCATTGGCATAGCATGAGGAAATTAATGAGGTGACAACAAGGGTTAGTAGCCAGGAAATTGACCAAAGTGTGACATATGCAGATTCATATCAGCCGGCCTATTTACATTGGTTGGGGGGTACTGAGCATCAACCATACCTAGTGGAAACTGAGCCTGAGGGGCTCTATCACTATAATGTGAAACCCATTATAACGCGATCGCCTGGTTCATCACGAAAGAAGTGGTGTTGCACTAAATCTTGGTACTTGTTGCGAAAAAAGGGGTCCATGCATTACTCATCGCGTTACAACCGAATTCGGGCTAAATCTATCGTCTAAGGTGACGCCCTATATTTCGGCTCTTTAAATCACCTCGGAATAGGCCGTAAAAGAGTTGAGTTGATAGACATGAGCAGCTAGCAATATTCAAAGCAAGCCCGCAGCAATCAACTTCAGTCGCATCTAATAAGAACGCGCGCCACGTTATAGCACTCCAATCGCGTGATATTTTCTAAGCCAGGGACGCTCGTTTTTCGTTGTCAAGCTTCCAAGTGCCGAGCTGCTTGCGAGCGCCGAGCCGCTATCAGTATACATGTTAAATATAGATAGCGGCGCAACGCTCGGAAACAAAAGTTCGGGAACCGAGCGCGTGTGTTCCAAGCGATTTCAAAATGGCATTGGACATTATCAGAGCTATTCAAGACCCATTTTGAGCTCGTTCGCTGAATCGTATTCACAGATATTGCCTTAGCGCAGCCCAGAAAGGAAGATACATTTTTGTATCAAAGATAATCAAAGTAGCAGCTAAATTCGTTCAGCGTGTTGCGCAATTCGCTGTTTCAATAATGTCTAAACTACTTCGCTTACGATTCGCCCGTTCCATCCGTTAGAGCCTGTCCTTGGTCTGGCGGCGAGATGGCTCTGTGGCTCAGAATGTGGGGATTAAAATCGAGGTTCCACTGTACATTCTACATTTGTAGGTAAAGATGTTGCACTAACCTGGTCTTTGACAAAAGTGTAATGGTTTTTCAGGAGCTGCAGGGTTATGGACCCCCAATCCACAGGAGTAGTTAGCACTGTTGAAGCCGGACACTCATCCGCCTAACCACCAAACGCCCAGTGGCCTTGATGTACTTGTCATAGTAACACATAGTCTGGGAGAGTTATGAAATATACATACGGTAGTTAGTACAAGTGGTCCTTTGGAATATGATCTCTGTGATGTAGATTCAACTATTTTCTGATTTACATATTATTGATGCTCAGAACATGTCGGCAATTCAGTGTAAAGGTAATGATTCAGTTTTAACCAAACTGACCAATGGTGGACACTGCTGGTATCAACCGATAATCCAACAGGCGTCGTCTCCAGAAGTTTGGCAACTGAAGCAGTACAGCGTTTCACATGGTGCTATTGACATAAAACAACACTTGTTCACGACACTCCGCCAAATGTGCAGCAATCTAGCGCCACAAAACGAACAGAGCTGAACTGGTCACCACAATTTGAGCATAACTAAGAGGGCAATCTGAGCAGTGTAGCGTAATGTGCTCCTCTATATTCCTTGATCTGCAAGAATTAAAAGATATTCATTATTAAACAATGCCCCAAATTTACAAACGTATAGATGTATCACCAAAGAACCCATGACAAGACGACAATAGCAAGCGATCGCAGACTACGCAGATTGTAATCTTAGGGGGAAAATGCCAACTCGATGGGACTTGCAAATCCTCGTGTGAATAATTGAAAAACAAATAAGTCTAAATTTAATCAAGAATAATCCAGTTGCTCTATATTCTAATACAGAAGCATTCCTACAAGGTAGCTAGATATAAAATTGAGCTGATTCTGCAAATAAAATGTTCTCGCAGGTGAAATGATTTATATAGATTTATACAGTGTCAGGTAGATTGGATATAAATATTTCTTAATAAAGCTGGTACGATCATTTTATGTCTTTATTACACGATATCGATTGTCATTAATTCAGTTTGAACAAGAGGGCCATAGAAAGATCAAAGACAGTGCATGTTTTGGATCAGCCAGGGGTCAACTGTGTGCATAAGTTACAGGCGCGTGACCTGCAGCTGCACCGCAGCGGTCATTGCTGGGCCGGAAGTACAGCTGGCTAGTTGCTTGATGTTAATCACAGACAGATTTATTTCTTAAATTGCCGTTCAGCGTTTCGCGCGGACATTTGATGTGACATCAGTCACGTTCAAAGAGGTAAGACTGAGGCACACACACACATACGCACACACACACACACACACACACGCGTACGCGCGCACACACACACACACACACACACACACACACACACACACACACACACACACACACACACACACACACACACACACACACACAAACACACACACACACATTCGAGGCTCCATGATCTACGTAGTGGTGAGTGCGTCATCGAGAGCTGTCATAAAAGGGAAGTTCACTGCTGGCCGATTATTGGTTGATCATCTTGTCTTTGTATTCAACTATCGCCAATCCAACTTCCTGACCGTAGAATTTAATAAAATGCAGAGAAAAACAACCATGTATTTTATGACATAAAAGATGTAACAGCTACGCTAAAGGTGCTCACTCGCTTCTCCGCCCGAGAAAATATGTGAAGACGCCACCTGTGAGCCGCGTGTTGCTTTATCATAGCGTATCTTACGGACGCGCAGTTACGCGACGGTCGCTGGGAGGCGCGGCAGTTAACTGTAGCATTTCCCTGTCGACTTCTGTTAAATATCGTGAAGGCAGTTAGACGATGAGTTACATGGATGCGTTAAAACCATATCCGCATTCATAATGGCGAATTTTAAGAAGCCTATTCTGGTCATGTGCAGTGTTTGCAGTGTCATTATTCTGATTGGATATTATTCAGGTTATTTCCAACACAATCTGTCTACGCAAGGTAATCATAAACTTACCTTACAAAACTGCTTGCCTGGGTGACCTATCCTCCTGCGAGTCGCGTGTTTGTAACAGCGCCACAGATTGGTTTGAGGCTCAACGTAGGTTAATGAGGCAATGGTCACACACTAATACAGGTACACGAGTCTTAACATGACCCTTCTCTTGGCGCTGGAGTCAGTAAATGTGGTAGCCCCGATTGCACAGTGATATATATACAAATACGCCAATAAGACGTCCTTTAGGACTACAGGTGTGGAGTTGGTAAATAATGGTAAGGATTGGCTCGGGGTCGGGGTAGTACACTTGTTTTACCCCCTTTCAAAGCTTCGAGATTTCACCCCATCGCCTCATCATTCCCGACGCTCACACTCCATCATCTTCATCATCATCATCATCATCATCATCATCATCATCATCATCATCATCATCATCATCATCATCATCATCATCATCATCATCATCACCATCATCATCCCGGCCAATATCACTACCAAAATAACACCCATGTTCGCAATTAATAATATGCCTGTGTCGGATTGTCATTGTTGATGATTGGCTTGTGTCATTTGTGGGACGAGCACCATGCACGACATTCTTGCAGACTCGCTGGGCAGTTTGCGTTGCAAATGTCACTGCATGGCCGACATTGCAATAAAACAGGCTCACAATATTCGGTGTTATGTGGACATAGCTCAGAGCATTTAGCGTTTACCATAACACGGGATAAATCTGCGCCTCTTTATGGATATTTTATTCAAAAGAAAGCATGAAATTTAATTTGTTCGAATACAAAAGTAAATTATTCCAAGAAAATTGGGGGGAAAACGCACTGTTAGGTTGGTTTACCTTAAAGTGCCTATGACACCAAATTTCCATGATAATTTTTATGAAACCGAATGAAAGTCAAAGTTGCTATTACTCTATTTTTGTGGTTCAATTTCCGAACAAGTCACCCGAACCTAACGTAAATTCAAATATAAAGTCGATTTTTCGGCACCCGCCGCCATTTTCCAAATTTTTGGCCATGAACCCCGTGACGTCACTTGGAGAACTCGTCGCTGACAGGTCCGCAGTTTTCACCGTAAACAACGGCGAATGTTGAAGTTTCGGAGAGCGATGTATTTGAGTTGGACGATTTGGCGAAGGAATTTTGGGTTAAAGAGCCTGAAATGTTTGAGAATTCAAATCCAGAGGATGTAGCAGGTATTGTGCCGTACAGATTCGAACCATATCGGTCCGAAAACAGCGCAAGCGAATCTGACAGTGACTGGACTGATTCTCGTGTTCCGAGGAGCGATAATCCGGACATGAACCGTCTTCAAAACATTGACTGGTGAGTCCCATTGGAATTGTAATCACTGCACGAAACTATCTTTTCCTTTGATTTTATATTATAAATGAAGAATACCTTTTTCGTTTTCGTTTTCTTGGAGTATTCAATGTGGTTGTAATCGCCAACGAACATGGCGAAAAATATTTTTTCTGTTGTCATGCTTAAAATACTTATGTCATCCCGATAAAACTATCAAACCTGCTTGGTGGAACATTTACACATGTAATACAACCCTTTTCATTGACCACCCTAATCTTAGTCTTAGACAGAGTCTGGCATGTATTTGATAGGTTTTTGAAACCCTGGTTTTAGGTGCCAATGTGGAGGCTGCTCAACCATGCCAACTGTCAGGAAAAATATATGCTGTGTGCAGCAGGAGCAAGTGATGGTTGAAATAGAAAATTTACCAGAAATTAAATGTGTGACACAGCATCCAAATTTTAATGCTGTATGTCTCAATGAAGATGTGTTGGAGACAGCGTACAACGCCTACAAGCAGCATCATGGTCCATACGAGGGAAACAAGTAAGTATTGACAGACAACAAACACCAAATTATAAATTTATGTTATAAAAACTTCCCCAAACTACTGGGTCATTTTTACTCAAATGAATGACGTTTTCAATTCAGACTGAATTATCAATACAGTTTATACCAGGATAACATTATTTTTGTGACTCAATCATCAAATCTATGAATGGGTTAAAATATAATATTTATTCAGCACTGTAAAGATATTTAAGGGTTTTTGTATGGTTGTGTGTTACAGCTGGAAGCATTACACTGGATATAGGCAGTTCATCCGATGGTGCTACCATTATCTTGGAAAGAACAATCGTATCCCTATACTATCCTATGTGACATCAATTATCCGAAACACACTTCCAGAGGAGACAATTATGTGGGATATTCAGATGAAACTAGCACTCAGAGAAGCGTGAGCGGAACTGATTGACTGCTTGGTGCTTTTCTGGGATCTCGAAGGTGGAATTCAGATTGGGTGGGATCTCCAGTGCTACCATCATTTATATCACAGGCCTTGCATATGCTGACTGTCATTGCCAAAATAGCTTCTACATAGCCTGTATTGTATATATGTGTTAGATGTTCATTTGAGAGTAGAGATTATAATTTTCACATAAAAGTGAAATTTAGAAACAATCCCTACCATAAGTTGGATCATTCAGCACTTTCCTCACTGTATGACCTCCTCCCTTTTGTTTGGGGTAGTGGAGGCTGCACTAGTCCTCACCCTGGGCTGTTATTCTTTGTTGTCGTCCAGCATTTTCATTGAAATGCATAGTTGCAATGATTGATCTGAAATCATTTATGAACTTTTCTATCAGTTTGAAATAGGATAAGTTTGTGCTTTTCATGTTTGATTCATCGGATGTTTTAATGATAAGTTGGATTCAGCAGTAAATTAACTTCATTCATGATTAGAATGAATGACGCGAGGAAAGATACTTCATGAAATTAAACAGCTGGTTTAGTCCACTGCTTTTGTTTATGGATCCACTATCAGGTAAAACCTGTCCCATAGAACTAAAAACAATCCTACATTTGAAAGAAGGGTAATATCTAACTAGTTACCGACTAAGCAGACTGGGATAGTTGAAAGATTTACCGTTAAAGCAGACCAGGGTAACTGAAAGCATAGGTTTTTGAAGCGAACTGGATCAGAAGGCTGTGGAAAGTCTCTGTGTAGGAGGTCTGGCCATTGCTTGATAGTCTCTTGATGTCCTTGCACAATCTGTTGTTGGTGATAATTTTTTTCCAATTCTATGGCACACCTCGCATCTAAGGACATAAAGAGCAATTTAACTGTAAGATTTTTTTTTGTGTTTCAAGGAAATTTTCCTGGAGAGGTGAGTCAAACAACAATGTCTCCACAACCTGCTAATCAGAACAAAGTCCTTGTTTATAGAACAAAATTATGGAAAAAGTAAACATCTAAGAGATTTTGGATACGATGTTGCATTATTTTATTAGAAGATAAGCTTAGTTAAACTAATTCTGCTGATGCTTTAAAAGGAATGGATTTCTAAATATATATTTATACACCACTTATTTTCACTACTTGCGTTGGTTGGAGGTGGGGGGCGGCGTCATTATCTAAATGTCAGCTCACCTTTTGGTGCTCCCTTTTCTCCACTGCCTTAGACTTTTTGACTGGTGGCGAATCAGTGCAACCTCTCATGAATATGGTAGGAATAGCAGCTGGAAGAATATTTCGGGAACATTTGTATCCAAATCCGAGAGCTTCTCTCACTGCAAGTGCCTGGTCAAAACATTCAGGTCCATAATGCTGGCTACACAAAAACGAGTGGGTTGTCGGACCCGGCCAATCTGCCCTTGTACGCCTCACTTGTGATATCCATTGCTTACGCAACTTCTTCTCCCGAGGAAAACTGAATAATCGAACGCTTCCCGAAGAAATGTTCGAACAATTCGCGGCCACGTAGCGTTTTGGCATGACTGATCCGGACTAAACAAGATACAAATTCACGGTTGACACATGGTTTCTATGGAAGCTGACTTGGGCTGCAGAAACTAGGTTCTCCTATATGCGTCATTTCCGGTTGACCTCGGCTCATGCACGAAATGGCGCTTCGCTCCAAAGAAAGTTTAATATCTCTTTTATTATTCATCGGAGGCCAAAAACTCCAACACCACTCGATCCGCATCGATTTGTTCAGTTTATACAAAAAAAATATATTTTAGGTGTCATAGGCACTTTTTAATGGCATTGCTTGACCACCACAATTTAAGCATGCACGCAAATCGGATACCTCAGACTTCATAAAGCGATCCTTAAAGCTTCTGTTAAAATAACCAACCTGAATTACATAGCCGAAAGGACCTGGTGTGTTTTAGATTATACGCTCGGGTCATCTGCTTATGCGGTAAACAGGTTAGTAGCGTAACGGACAGTGAGTGTTGTGGTGGTGGTGGGGGGGGGGGGGGGGTGTGGTGTGTTGATGAGTCTGGCTGACTGATGCTGTCGGATGGTCGTTGTTGCTAACATGATGCCTGTCGATGATGCTGGGTAATTGATACCTTGATGATTTCTCTGTTGTCGTCAGTAAGTGTTTTTCAATGGTCGGTAAGTGTTTCTCGGGAGTGTTCATAAGGCGTGTATGTCGCGGGAGTTTGTACTAGAGGTGAACCGCATTTGTGTATGTCATGTGTGTACTATGAGTGTACATGAGGTATGTATGTCGCGGGAGTTTGTACCAAGAGTGTACATAAGGTGTGAATGTCATGGAAGTTTGTACTATGAGTGTACATGAGGTATGTATGTCGCAGGAGTTTGTACCAGGAGTGTACATAAGTTGTGCATATCGCAGGAGTTTGTACCAGGAATGTACAAAAGGTGTACATGTCGTGGGGGATTGTACCAGGAGCGTACATATGGTGTGTATGTCGCGGTAGTTTGTGCTAGGAGTGTACATAAGGTGTGTATGTCGTGGGGGATTGTACCAGGAGCGTTAATATGGTTTGCATGTCGCGGAATTTGTACTTGAAATGGACATCAGATGCGTAGGTTGCGGAAGTTTGTACCAGGAGTGCACATCGGGTGTCTAGAGAGGGAGACAGAGAGAGAAAGAGAGAGAGAGAGTAGTATATATAGTGGGGGTAATGGCACACCATTCAAAACTAGACGCATATAGTGGGGGTACTGGCACACCTACCTCCCATATATATACTACTGACCCTTGGCAGCTTATACACGATTTTTTGCTCACCCTAAGTAAGAGAAAGGCGCCTCAGATCCGACCCTCAAACGGGGCCGAGGGAAGATTTGTACACACCCAAGGCGCCTCAGACTCGACCCCCAAACGAGGCCGAGGAGCTAGTTTGTTGGTAAACTAGTGTGACCATAGGCCAGGGTGTCGACACCGTTCTCAGCTATCCACCGCTTTGTGTTAGTTATCGCATGGTCACGTGGGTGAAAGAACACGAGGACGCGGAGAGTCCGAGTGTCTTTCCCCATATCATCCGCGTGACCATGCGATAACATACTTATCGCGATGGCACCTACACGCGATAATCAAGCACGACGCTGTTTCCTAATAATGATAATTAGCGTGAACCTATGTTATGTAAGGTATCTGCCTGGGACCTGTAAATATGAGAGGTGGTCTGTTAATCCCCCATTCGGCCTCAGCTGCCTGTGTTTTAGTGATGATTAGATAAATACTTTTCTTTCTATACTATTTTGTTTATTTGATTAGAATATGCTTCGATAGTTAGTTGTGTGAGACTTGCAGAACCTTCCCAACTCTGGCAATCAGAGCTTCGCCGTTGTTTGATGTTAGCAACACTGTAGTGCAGTAGACACGGCTCGGCAGGTGTTACAATTTCGCGCCTCAGCATGATTCAGGGGAGATACGATAATACCGTGACTTCCCGATGAGCGTTACGCAACATATTAGCGGCTGAAAAGCAAATGACTCTTGAGGAAACCTTCGTTTTAAGACTTGTAAAGAGTGCGTGATATTAAGAACCTCCGTAGTGTTGCCATGCTAGAGCAGCGGTGTTCTGTGAGGGACCATCTCAAGTGAAGTTTCTCGGTGATATATCGACACGGTTGCAGTTATCGCATGGCAAACTGTGCGTTTGAGGTGATATGGGAAAAAGACCGAGCTTTTTCTCGAGCTCTGATTGGCTGAGAGTAGGGTGCCATGCGATAAGTTCAGGCTATGGGAGCAATGGAAGTTGCTAGTGTCAAAGAGATGCCCATCTTCCTTCATGTCAGCATACACGTCAGGCGTGCTTATCTCCATAAGCAGCGAATCCGTATCTGTGTACAACAGACCAAGAATATTGCCGTATCTGGGCTTCATGGTATTATAGTAAAAGTCGTACATCAGGTGCTTGGAGAGGTCGAGTATGCACATACCCACATACACCGGCCGGTTCAGTACCAGGCGAGTCTTGTGCATGTGCAGAACGGCCAATACCTCGTTTCAGCATTATCCGGATGGTCCTGTATCTGTAGATCAGCCGGCTGATCCACCCACTCGATACCCACAGTAGGTAAAGGTTGACTCATCGCCCACCCATACAGGTTGTTGGCGTCAAGGTACTGGATATTTGTTGCTGGCTTATCCTGCTCAAAGCCCTCCACATATGGGTTGTTGGCTTCAGCGTGGCTGCACGACACCATGCTTATCCCACCGCGCAGCCCATTCTCAATAAAGAGGTGCTTGTCATAATCGGTGAGAAGCTCGAGTTCCACCCCTGTGCTCTTAAGAAGCGCAACACACGAAAGGGCAGGGCTGGTGTAGTAGTGGGCCGGATCTAAGCCATACTGCTTAAGACTGGTTTGGGTAAGGCGGCTTAAAACCGTGAATTGTAGCATGAACGTTTTGGACGTTACATGCTCGCAGATTGTGAGTCATTGTTACTATACAATTCCACAACTCTAAAAGGGGGTTTCATGATGCAAAAGAAGTAACATAGCAAGCGGACTTTGCCCTTGTTGACATTTTAAGGCTCAGGGCCCTCAGCCGGTGAGTTCCTGACAGACCGTTCTTTTTTCTTGTGGTAAACTATCCTGTGGTGAGCAACCCATACACAACCCTGTGTTATCCTATACCCTTCTGACAGCTTGTACAAACATGATTAATGCTACTGCGTTACAAAACTCTTGTGTCAGGGTCTGTTATTAGGGGTTGTTTTTTCAGTCAAAATCTAAGCGCACTTATTTTCAAACACTACCTTTCTCATGTTTCTATGTATATAGATCTAATCTCTTATTGATAATACTATCTACTAACTTAGCAAGCATGTATGCAACCAGTCAACGCAGCAGGCGTGTCAAGGTCCCCAGCTCCAATGCCCACGGGTCAAAGTCCGCTCCTCTATGACCATTGTTGACAACAAGCTAGACTAATGGAAACTGGATATGGTATACACAATGGCATATGGATTACAGAAACCTACCCGTCGCACTAGAAACTGTAAGCAGCACCGGTGGCGAGCAAGGAAGGGAGTCGAGCCACCGAGCCCCTGTATACACTGTGGACGCGCAACCATCTCGAGATTTGTGCATATTGTGGTTCTACGCGGAAACGCAACATGCTACGTTCGACAGAACAATGATGTAGAGAAATCTTTCCACAGGTGTTGGACCAGCTTGTAGCTTGCACTATTCCATGTCGAAAGGTCTACGAATTGGTGTAGGCTTTGGGGCCTGCGCTGGTTTTGGTAGGAAATTCGAAGCGGCTTCCATGTTGTTCTTTGTGATTTTCCAGACCTTCCACACAAGAAATGCGGCAAATACTGCATATCCCGCCATTTGCAATCTTGTTGAAAACGGTGCTAGAACCAACCCATCTGTAAGACCTTGGTGTTGGTATCGTATAGACCATGCAGAAGAAGGAACTGTCTGAGAAAGAAGTAGAAGAGATCCGGGCCCTGCGTGGAATCTCCACTGGAGATTCGCAAAAAGTACGTTATAGGCACCACCCGGTGGTACAAGATATGGGCGAATGTGGGCGAGCCAGAGATGGGGGGCCCAGTCTATACGATTTGTTGTATACTCTGCAGCGGGTGGAAAGAAAGGTGGATGGGTTGGAGAGAAAGGTGGGCACCTTTGCGGCAGGTGGGCACCTTTGTGGAGGAGGAAATAGACGACAACTTGGAAAACAATATAGAAGAGGGTGGAACCAATCTAGGAACCATTGCGGACCTAGCGACGTTTTCGACGAGGTTGCAAATGGCGGGATATGTAGGATTTACCGCATTTCTTGCATGGAAGATCTGGAAAATTACAAAAAGCCACACGAAAGACGCATCGAATTTCCTACCAAAACCAGTGCCGTCCCCAAACCTCGGGACAATACACCCCGGCCTGCGCGGGACCCGGCTTTCTAGGGCATCGCTTGGGGGTCGGATCTGAGGCGCCTTGGGTATGTAAAAATCTTCCCTCGGCCCCGTTTCTCTTTCTTAGGGTGAGCAAAAAAATCGTGTATAAGCTGCCAGGGGTCAGTAGTATTTATAGGGGTGGTAGGTGCCAGTACCCCCACTATATGCGTCTAGTTCTGACTGGTGTGCCAGTATCCCCACTATATATACTACTGAGAGAGAGAGAGAGAGAGAGAGAGAGAGAGAGAGAGAGAGAGAGAGAGAGAGAGAGAGAGAGAGAGAGAGAGAGAGAGAGAAGAGAGAGAGAGAGAGAGAGAGAGAGAGAGAGAGAGAGAGAGAGAGAGAGAGAGAGCATAATAAGAAGTATACGGAATAGTTCTGTCTGTGAAGATGAACGGCTACTTTTGGGGACTTAACCGCCAGAAGGTTTGCCTTAATCTATAGTTTCTAAACATCAAGCCCACTAACGGAACGTGCATGAATTAACAGGTGCACGCTGTGCTAAGGTTACCCATCAATTCAGATGTATTCTGTCTCTAATGCAATATCTTTTTTCTTCGTGGAAAGCCATACAAGCTGCAATGAACAGTTTAGCGAGAATTAAAAAAAAAACAAAGCTCATTAGAGTACGGGATCACTATATTATCGATATGTCACCATTACCCAGTTGTCATAGTCACTAATATAATATGATAAAAATCTACACTCTCACGCTAAGTAATGTATTTACAAAGTTTCCACACTAAGAATATATGACCACGCCGCTGGGACAAAGGTCCAGCAAGGTACTATTGAGCTACTGGGTCGGGTACATCCCCTTTCAGAGATGGGATCGCCATTTAACGTGATCCTCCAAGTCACGGGAAGCCAGTTTTCACACATTGGTAGAGAACCCACAAACTGTGGGTCGACAGACGACGCAGTTGTCCACTACGCCAAGGGAACCGGCTCTTACATTCATAAGAATGATTCAAATATAATTTGAATAGAATCATGAATATCAAAAAAAAAGCCGCACGTTTTATTTGGTATCATTTGCATCTGGGCCACCAATTACTACGCAACTCAGAGAACCTTTGACAAATACTCATGTTGAACCCCCACCACTATGTCTAAAGCATATTTTCCATTATTAACTCGGGCCGTGTGCTTCCCTACCGCAGCATGCAAGTTAGTGTCATATCATACCACTATGAATGACACGATATTACGATATAGAGTACTCACAAGACAAATGCAGTCTTATCACCACAGGCAACAGGTAACATTTTCTCTACTTGACGATAAGGGCTGTTGACATACACCTGAATCATCTTTTATCACCTTACAGAGTAAGTTTCCATCTACTTGTTACCCCTTGATGATAGTGGTGGTGGTGTGAGTGCTGTAGGGTGATTTGGTTGAAAGAGATATGCCGCCAATTTAGGTTAGTATTTTAGTCGTGAAGTATATGAGAGGGTCGGTATATTTTCCAGATTAAGTGCGAGATTATTTTTCAACAGGGGGCCACCAAATCATAAAACAAATGATACCGTCGAAACGTATAGTGGGAATTGCGTCGTCCGAATTGCATTGGAAACTAACGTATGACTAAGGCCCGGTTCATGACCCTGCCTATCACGTATCTTGGCCCCCGCGTCAGTTCGTTCGTCCTTCTGTAATCTTGGTGCACGTTTACTCACCAAGCAAGCTACCTTCCCCAGATAACACAGGACCTTTCTGATGTTGATGGCTACTTGCCAATCAAAAATCAGCCATACACAATCTTTGACTTCTGAAGTATTTGAGAAAATCTAATGAAACTCTTGTTCTATGTTCATCCCTTCGAGAATATGTCTTGATGCCACAGTTCCCTATAAAGCAAGCCAGCTGGCCGATATTATAAATGGACACATTGGATGTTGATTGCTCCTTTCCATCTTAAAATTGACTCTTCGTGACCTTTACTCCTGAGTTATTTGGTAAAAACTTTTAAATGTCGCTCGTACCGTGTAACCCGATGGAGAATAAATTAAGCAAGCCAGCTGTCTCAAACAACACATGAATCCCTCAGATGATGAGTACTCCTTGTGATCTAAAGCCTCTCTCTATATGACCTTTGACCGTTAAGTTATTTGACAAAAACTTTTAAAAACCTCTCGTACAATGTTAACCTAATTGCGACTAACTCGTGAGGGCATGTTTCTAGTAAAGCAACCTAGCTGTCCCAAATTATATATGGACCCATCTTATGTTGATGGCTCCTCGCAATTGAACATACAGACCTCAGTGTTATCCAAATTGGGAATTATAGTGATGTACATCCGTTCCGTCAGGTCGGCTTTTCGCTCGAAAATTTTCGATGTGCGACTTCTCATTAAGCGATCATGTTTCCTGAAAAAAAGTCTTCACATACTAAAAATCAGCTGCGCGTGATCTTTGCCTTTAAGTTATTATTGGACATCTCAAACGCTATTCAAACAAAAGTTAGCATCATGATTTAATCC
This sequence comes from Urechis unicinctus, assembly GCA_034190875.2. Lineage (NCBI taxonomy): Eukaryota > Metazoa > Annelida > Polychaeta > Xenopneusta > Urechidae > Urechis > Urechis unicinctus. The sequence continues at coordinate 59,535,747 of CM067351.1, read as the reverse complement.
CCATATTACGTATTTTTTTAAAAATTCTGTCAAAATTAGCAAAACTTCAAGGCCCATCCGCATTCTTGTTATCATTCCGGATTTGTGTTACGTTATTTTCAAGCTTGACTTCCTCACGAATAACAACCCAGTAACCTGGATACGTTAAACCACAGAAGTGGTGTGTCGTGATCAAACATCTAACAGTTTACTGGATGAAAAACGAAGGTTGTTATTTGCTGTTCGAGTGGCCCTACGCTATCACAGAACAAAATATCCGAAGTTTTCCGGTCCGAGGGAGCGGTACATATATTTTTCCTATGTAACCACAGTTGATAGACTGACGTGTAAGATATAACATTGGGTGACTCACACCAGTTATGTACTTGAACGATCATATTTACACCTAATTTTGTATTATTTGTTCAGTTTATCGATGTTGTACACTATCGTAGATTTGTCGAATGTACTAACGGCACTTGAAGTATTTGAGGGTTGAGGTGTGTCATATCTAGTCTGTTCCTTGACTTAAGATAGCTTCCTCTTATCCTGTGGTTCATCGATAGGGCATCCCTCTCTTGCCACAATACCATCGCATACCTAACACTCTTCACGGGAACGTGTATCACCTTGTGTCATCCAAAAGGTTCTTAACGCAGTAACTCTCCAAGGTAACAGTACACCTTATCTAGGCCTGTTAGGGGCTGCAGCTTTCTGCCACTTGCATAATGTTGATGGCAAACTCTCCAGTCATCCTCATGATGACAGCAACGAAGATGGTTAGCATCATTATTATCATTAACAAGATGATAATATCTATCATTGGCCTCCTTATTATCATTATAGTCATGAACTTGATCACCATCATCGTCATTAAGAGTTCCATCATCATCATCATCATCATCATCATCATCATCATCATCATCATCATCATCATCATCATCATCATCATCACATCATCGTCATTAAGAATTCCATCATCATCATCATCATCACCATCATCGTCATTAAGAATTCCATCACCATCATCATCATCATTGACGATATCCACGTATATTCACTCCAATACAAAATATATATCAATATAAGCCATTTAAATGAATAACCCGATTCACCAGTCATCATATTATATATCTCATCCCATACTACAATTTACAATCCTCAAGTACCAACATATGTTTCCACGATAATGGTGAAATACGTTTGATCATATAAATGTGTGTGAATTTCAAAAGAGAGCACCGGACAAACTGTTGAGGCAGTGACTATGACATTATGCTATGTACTGTCCAGATGATGCTTCCGGTCAAGCAGAGGACTCGCTTGAATCAGGTGTACGTGGAAATCAGCATAGCCCCACAACAGATATTCCAAGCGCTGCTGAAACATTGGTGGGCAATCAATCCAAGACGGGCGCTCGGATATCTATTGTGAAACCAGAGAATCACAGCATTGTAAACGTTGACAATGCCACGCTCTTGCAGCGTGCAATTGGAATATCAAATCTGAATTACAGTTCACGTGGAAATGGCACAGTAACACAAAATGTGAATTCGTCTACGATGACAACAACTCCATATCCAAACGAATACATGACAAAAGGGCTTTACAGTAATCGAACCCAGGAGGTCACTTACAACATTACTATTGCAAATCAAGACGGTCGCAGAACTGGAAACTTAATGTTCAACTTTGCAGTAATGATAGCTACAGCGCATCGAAACCATCTCCAACCTGTATGGATTAACGTCGATAGACCGTATGGTATTACCAGCATTTTCACTATTAACGTAACTGTGGTCAAATATTTAAATGAAACCACAGAAAAGAAAAACTCCAAAGTGCTGGGAGAAAGGGGCGCATCTAGGTACAACTCGCAGGTAGAAAATATAACAAATTACGGTTATGGAAATCACAATATTGTTCTGAAAGGATGGTTTCAAAGTTGGAAATACTCTAAGGACTGCGTAGACCTAGTGAGACAACATTTTCAATTCAAGTCCAGAATATTATCAAAAGCTATGAGCTTTTTCAAAACCTCCCTGTCAGAGCAAGCGTACCTATTGGAAGGTAACGGAATTGCAAAAGCTATCATTAATGATACTACCCTTATTGGTGTGCATGTCCGTCGCGGGGACATCATTAAGTCAAGTTCTGCTAAGTTTGGCTACACTGCGCCGGAAATTAACTACTTTGAGAAGGCTGTTGCGTATTTTGTGAATCGTACTAAAAATCCTCATTTCGTAATCTGCACTGATGACTTTAAGTGGGCTAATAAGACGCTTCGTGATCTCCACCCTAGGATATCGTTCAGCAGGAGCCTTGACGGAGCAGTGGACTTAGCGATTCTATCTATGTGCAGACATACTATAATGAGCACTGGGACCTATGGATGGTGGGCAGCATGGCTTACTAATGGCACCACAATTTACTACAGTAATTGGCCCCGAAAAGGAAGCACGTTAGATAAAAAGATTGTCAGAGAAGATTTTTTCATGCCCAACTGGATTGGCATGGAATGAAATCTATATGCGAAAATATATCTGGTTCAATATTGGCAAAATTTAGAATGAAATGGTGACTTGGTTACATCCGTGTGTGTATTGTGAGGGGAGAAGGACTTGGTTACATCCATTTGTGTATTGTGAGAGGAGGGTGACTTGGTTACATCCGTTTGTGTATTGTGAGAGGAGGATGACTTAGTTACATCCTTTTGTGTATTGATCTGCTACTAACACACTCACTGAAAAATACATTGATATGTGGGATGAAGCGAGAGTATAGCAATGTTTATTTGCGCTGAAGTCGTCACATTGAATGTATATTTTAATGAAATTGCCTTGTTTGATCAGATAAGATTATCGAACACACAGTGAATTTGTCAATCTGTCACATAGAAAAGCATGTCCACACGTCCTGATATAGACTTTCTAGAGTACACTGTATGGACTAAGTTGGTTGTGAAGCCAAAATTTGACTTCGGCTGCGTGCACACTGTGAGATAATGGCGATGGCTAGCGCACGAAATTCGTCATTGAAAAATTAAACATTGCCCTGTTCAACTTCAATAAGAAATCGGTTCTGCCTTCAATCTTCCGGGTTGCGAAAAAATTCCATATGATTTTAAGAGATGCTATGACAAAGCAGGTGGCGTGTTCACCTATTTTGTCAAAGCATCTCTTAAAAGTGAGCCTGTTAGCATAGCTATAAACTCGTCGGTAACTTTATGCAAGTTTGCGCGTCATAACGCTGTCGGTAACGGTCATCCTGTACATATTCCTTTCATTAACCTAAACCAACGAGTTTACAGCTACGCTAAGAGGGCTCACTTAGAGTGGCTCTGCGGTAATCGCTTCCCAAAATTATAATACATTGCAATCGTAAGGTGGCGCTAGCAAAAGCAATTTTTCATTAAGGACGTTTTGAACCAGAGATGCATGGCTAATAGAACTTCAGATTGTCGCCAGTGATTTTTTCCACTAAATAAAAATGTTTAAATTTTAATGGCACTTCTTCAGATATATCAATCAATGTGTGCTCAAATCCATTCAACTTCGGGTAAGCAGTGCACTGAATACTTGAATTCTCAAGTGGCCCTTTATTCAAGGAACTCAAAGAGTTTATAGCTTCCTGCCAATACTCCAACCTCCTGCCCATGTGTAGGATAAGTTGTGGCTCAATATTTGAGTATGTTTCGCAAATTGACTTAATATTTATTATCTGAGCATTCAATGAAAGGTTGTTTGACTGTGTGTATGCATGTATGCATATATGTATGTATGTATGTATGTATGTATGTATGTATGTATGTATGTATGTATGTATGTATGTATGTATGTATGTATGTATGTATGTATGTATGTATGTATGTATGTATGTATGTATGTATGTATGTATGTATGTATGTATGTATGTATGTATGTATGTATGTATGTATGTATGTATGTATGTATGTATGTATGTATGTATGTATGTATGCATGCATGCATGCATGCATGCATGCATGTATGTATGTATGTATGTATGTATGTATGTATGTATGTATGTATGTATGTATGTATGTATGTATGTATGTATGTATGTATGTATGTATGTATGTATGTATGTATGTATATAAAAAAATTTTGTTCCGCGATACAGGTCGCAATTTTTGATAATTTTTGAACTTTTTGTTCTTCAATCATTAGGCGTTGATAATGCGCAGAACCCAGAGGATTTGTTTTTACCTTGACATGAAACTAAGGTCGTTAATAATAGTCGGTTTGTTACAATATTTACACCGTTGTGTAGCGTTTGTAATTACATATGTGGCCATCGAATCAACTGTTTTCCCAAGCGCCTAAGGTCGAAAAATCGTGGTATCAGTCAAAATGTCAACAAAAGTTTCATGAATAATTCGAACGCTTATAAAACAGTCAATACATATCCGATGGTAATAAAAATTGGTTCACATGTTCCCCGCGACATACTAAGACGTATCCTAAAATATCATGGATGTCGATGACGTCACTTCCAGTTACAAAAGTATGAAAGTTTTCAAAAAATGATACAAGTTCAATGCTCAATACGTCCATGCTTTAGAATTCCATTATAAAACGGTTTAGATATTCTGAAAGAGTAATGTAATTGTAAACTTTTAATAAAAAGAGTCTGGGTTCTTGACAACATTGTTGCCGACCTTTTGAAAACAAAATTTCTACATTTCATCAAAAATTGCGACCGGAATCGCCTGTATTCGCCAAGTTAAAAAATGTCAACTTGATAAATAACCCGGTTTTGTGTAGACCTATCGAAAACAGTTCGCCTCTAACAGCGTCCGCGCAGCTTACGATCCTCGATCATTCATGTCCGCGCTGTGGATGGAAGTTTTAGATTGTCAATAACTGTCTGAAACGAGGGAACTGGCCTGGGGTCGACATTACCATTTTTGGCATGTCAGGGGGATGTGAAGGTCTCGAGCGAAGAGTTTATAGCTGCGCTAAGCTGCGTGACGATTAAGAAATTACACGAAAGACACCCCGACATCAGGCGACGATACCATGAAATCAACATAAGCACAAGGGACTTTTGATCCAACGTCTCGGGGCTCGGCGGCATTTTCGCCCGAAATGTGGCGCGCTCTCTCGCACTCACCTTCCGCGTAATTCGTTCTAAGAATCGTGGAATTGAGAAGCGAACGGTAATATCAATATATACCGTTCTGCTTCAACATTTTGGGCACACAAAAAAAATGCCAAAGCGCACTAAAAAGCTTACCCCCGATCGACGCTATTCTTCAATAAATGCGATCTATATATCATTTCCGAAAAATCGCGATACGATGACCGCCAATTTGGAAAATATTTAGTCGCGTGATTTCCCGCGATTTCCTGCCGCCTCATCCGCATTGCCTCCCTGCTAAGTATGCGAAGCACTTTGAATACAATCTGCTGTATCTTATCGAGTTCAGACGCAGGAAGCAATAGTCGTCGATGGGTCAGACCATTCTGAGGATGCGCGATGTAAGTGGTCTTGAACTCAGGGTCTTAGCCAGAGCCCCGTCCACCCGTCCAATGGACGGGTGAGTCGTAAATTTGGACGGGCTGGAATTTGCCCTCCAACCGTCCACCCGTCCACCTGCCAGCCCGTCCACGCGCCTCCCAGGCCTGATACAAGGAATTAGCCAAGCCAGAGTAAAGTGCTCATTTAGAGACAAACACTGGGGCACTTAAGTGTATAGAAGTAGTATATATGTCCCGCGCGACGGGGTATGTTTTTTCGGCCTCTCGACGGGCTATACATTCGCATAATACCTTGTACGACGGGGTATGCTTTTGGCCATTTTGACCTTGTAGGTCCCGCGGCACACCCCTATCCAGAATAAGGCCAAGTGCCCCGGGGGGGCTGGCGTACATTGTGCACGGTCGATCGGAGCATCATTCTGAAATGTCTGCCTCGCGGTATCGCTTTTACCACTATCTAATAAACTTTTGGTCTACACTGTTGGTTAGGGAATGAAGCTCACAAATTGCAATTGGGTGAAATGTCATATCGAAATGTCATATAGTCTTTGACTAAGTTTTTTATTTCTCCCGAATGTTTGTGCCAGCACAGGATGTGTCATTAATTTGTAATTAAATTTCTATTGAACAACGGTCTGATATTTCACATTACGCACACACACACACACACACACACACACACACACACACACACACACACACACACACACACACACACACACACACACACACACACACACACACACACACACACACACACGTCAGCATCCCCCCCTTAATCAATACCTCCCCCCCACGCCCCACCTTTCAAGCGAAAGCAAACCAACTACGTTATGATAATCAGTTGGTCATAACGTAATGGACGGGGTTGGGGTAGGGATGGACGGCATTTTTCAAATCCTGGCTAAGACCCTGCTTGAACTTGAAAACAAACATGTTGCTGTGTTTCTGACTTTCTGTGCTTCCAAATTGATCGAACTGTAACTAATTACCATGGATGAAATCCCCCGCCACAAAGGGATAAAATTATCCGTGAACATCATTGCATTCTAAAACTCCAACACTTGGGTATGTTTGGTGTTTGATCTACTCAGACGTCTTGTAGGGCTAGGGATTGAGCCGAAAGTAGTTCTGGTAGGGTAGCATAGGGACAGGAAGCGGGAGAAAATGGGCTCGGCGGCTGTTAAAGATATGGAGTCAACTGATTGGTCGAGGCGACTACACCTCCAAATTGAATCGAACTTCCTTGATATAGGAGGCCGGTAAAACAACAATCAAGGGAGCGCAGTGTGCCTCGTCCTTGTAGCCTTCTCGTCACAGGATATCTATGTTTGCATGTCAATGGGCGGGGTAGGCAAGTCGGAAATTATCTGCTTCTGCCGTGCCCCATCAAAGATGCTCCCCCCAGGGGGGCCGTTTTTATTGGTGGTAGGGTAGGGGACCCTATTGGGCGTAAGCCAGGATAAATCGTAAAGTTCGATATATCCATTATTTCATGGTTAGTATGATCCCCTTCCATCATTCACAAAAGGGTTCATAACACAAAGGTCAACAAAACAGACAGAGTTATATCAATAAATAAAGGAACCCTAACAGATGAGAGTGAGCTTCAAGATAGTCCAAGTTTGGGGAATTTTAAAGAGGCTGGTCAGCCCCATATAGGGCACTCAGGGATCATTGTCTTAATGACATAGCTACGTTTAACACAGACATAAATAATGCCATCCATTACAATGTGCTGCAAATTTTATTTACAAAATATAGATCTTCACTTGTTAAAGTTGAGGGCATTATTGTACAAAAATTAGGGAGGGTAATTTTCGACAACATAAATATGACAGCCTAAGTACGGATCTATTTTCAGACTTTTGGTTTCCATGAAGTAGTTGCCGAGCAACTTGCTTAGGCAACCTTGTAACAAATATAGGGCTGAACAATAAAGGTGTGATAATGTGTTGGTGGGAATCACATTTATTTTACTGTTGCCATGTATAGCAGTGTATAAGGTGAACATGTAGACATGTATGATGTAAGTAGTGTCAAGAATAATATCTTGATTTAACACTCCACCAAGTTAGGCTTTTCGTTTGGTAGCCTGCTACTGCAGAGAGAGCGGCTGTATTGAACGTTGAATTGATTATGATACTGAAAACCACAACAGTAGTTTTACCTCCTCCGATAACAATAGCATCATACTTCTTTTTCAAGTCGGTTTTATTCGATTCAATGGTTGACGCTGATTAATGCAAAGGTTGTTTGGAGAGGAATGTCCATCCCAGGGCAGAGCGATTCCTCAGGGACACAGTCGAAGGCTTGCACAAATTCATGCATAACCGTAATCTATTCCATTTAGAGACATTGACACGCGTCATTTTATTGTGTACAGAGGAAGAGAAGCTGCCGAATCAGGAAAAAGTGTGTTTCTATACCTGATTTAGTGCAAAAATCCAATGGCATTAACACTAATGTACTTCAACTTCGGACCCCCATTTAGCTGTTATTTTTATAGCTTCCCAAATTATCGCCCAGTTGTTTACGGGGGTGGGGGGGTGGGGAGGAGGGATCACAACGCCTAAGACCGAAACGCCTCATGACCAAAACTCTTCTGTCGGATCAAAACGTCCCGGGATGAATCGCTCACAGTTTTTATCACTATTTGCCGATATAAAATATAATTCAAGCATAATAGGTCTGCCTTTCAGAAAAAAAAGTACGTCGGACCATTCTAGGTTTTGTAGTACATTATTTTTTATGATTGTTCCGCTCAAGGAGTTACATAACTTAAGAAGGAGTCGCAACGCCCTTTGAAGTCGCCGCCGGGGCGCTCGCGTGCGTGCCTCGGCAGCTAGTGTTTTCACAAGCTCGCGCTTGGCGGCGCTAGGTGTACTTCGTGTAGCGACATCAAGCGAGCCAGCCAGGAAACCGGAGGCGAAGTTCGAGTCGGAAGTAAAATATCTACTCGCGCGAGAATTGAAACGCGTTGGCATTCCAGGAGTTTCGATGACACCCAAACGCAAATCTGACGCGCGACAGTTCATTTGGATTTACTCGGAGCACATCTGGTCCGCTTGGCAGTGGATTTAACTGTTAAAAAGACGTCATAAAGACTGGAGATAGTGTCCATGAAATGTTCAAAGGGTTTAAGAAAAACACTTAAAGATCTCGAACCATATTAACAGTGACTTGTGTGCGGTGTTCAAATGATTGTAATACTCTTAGTACTGCGTTGAGTGATTGAGATGTTATGTAATGTTGGCCAAGCATTGTTTTGGGCATTTTGAATTTTTCATACACATTGTCAGCTAGTCAGTCATATTTTGCTATCGAATATATTTATAAATTGGGTTATTTTCTGGTTGCCTGCATATCCTAAATTCATATTAACGTTGTATAATAAATTACATATCAATATCACAACCACATGCTGATGTCATGTTTCTTCATGCTAAAACAGAAGTAGCTGTAGGTTTATGTAAACAATGAAATAAAGTGAGAACTATTTATTTGCACTTCAATATGACAAACATATAAACAGAATACCATTAATAAAATACAGAACAAGCCTACACCAAGGAGTTACATAACTAAAGAAGGAGTGGCTACGCCTGGATCTTTTCCTTTTCCTTCCAACTGGAAAGGTTTTTGCCTACAAAACGTAATTGTTGATATGGATACTGGATATGTAAAGATTAAAAATATGTTCTCAATACATAATAACCAACACCAACTAATATTTATCCATTAATCATTCAACGAAATTATATTCACATATTCCAGGTTATAGTTAGTTACATATAAGTATTCTGACATTGCATAAGCATGTCACCGGAAAGTAATAACAACAAATTATCGCCCACTGTCAGCCATATTGGACTGACAAATATAAGTCGCATTTGGATGCGATTTGGAGGTAAACTATAAGGGAATTTACAATAATTGATAATGGATTCTGTTTGGTTATTGGTTTAGGCATTTGTGCCGCTATTTGGTCAAACAATACAACATAGATTTTGATTAATTTGAAAAATTCTGGAAGCTTGAGATTCGACGAATTGTTCGAATTCAAGGTATTATCGCTCACGTATTTAGCTCAATACAATAAAAAGTACGCATTTAACAGCTAAATAAACGTGACCATTCGATTTGTCTTTGTTCACTCACCGAACACCAAGAATATTTTTAAGGGAATATTTCACAAATTTCCAGAGATAGAAAAATATATGTCCAAGTTCCAAGCCGAAAATATGGCGTCTCGATGCGGAATAAACACTTGCAAATTTTAATAGATTAAAACATATTGATTACCCCGAAAAGGAAACTATTATAATCAGCGTGTTTATTGATAAATAATTAATTACCTCGTCAGGCAAATCCATCACTTTTGGTGATACTGGTGAAAGTTTTCAAAAAAGAAAATGAAGTTTCTCGCACAGCAGATAACGCCTCAACTTGTCGAACTGAAATGTGAGCGAGACACAGATCTCGTGGCGATATCGCCGAGGCAGGCACTGCGCGCGAGATCTCTTTGATCTCGGCGTCGTGTCTACTCCTGCTATTGGTTATAACTCCTTATTCCACTATGATATAATTCACTTTTAAGATTTAGTATCTGCTTAGGTTTTAAATACTTCTTTAACACATAATTTATTTTGGTGATTGTATCAATCGGACCCTTACACATTTCTTGAGTACCTACGATCATTAAACACAACTACAGAAGCATATGTGGTATATGTTCTATAGTTGCATTGGGAGGAATTATAGCTTAACACATACCTAATAATATTAATAACAAAAAGACTAAAAACAAGGTTCACAAGGATTTTTTTATTATCACTAATATAAGTTAAACCATATTCAACTTTGAAAAAAAGCCCTTTGTACTTACTTAACAATTAGCACCAGACCCTTCCATAAATAGTCTTATAAAATGTCAAATGTTTTTCCAACACAATAAGCGAAAAGGCCTGGGCTCGGGGTGGTGGGCACTTCGCCTTGTCACGAGTAGGATTGTGCTGTGGGACATCGATAACCCATACCTTTCGTACTGGATGAAAATGGTGTAATAAATTAACCATGTGTGACGTCCTAGAATCACACGCTCGACCGTGTAAACGCGCTAAGATGTTACTGTATGTAATCAAAAATCTGCTAATCAGATTTGGAGATTTGTCTGACACTTTTATTCTGCTTACAATGAAATACGGTTTTCACATTTGGATAATAGCGTGTACGAATGGGTTTGCATTTTAGCCATTTTCACCATGTACGACGGGTTGTATATTCACATGATACCCGTGATAAGGCCAAGTGCCCCTAACCCATACATTTGCATAACTCCCTCGATTCATGCCAGGTTCTCGCTAGGCAAAGAAACTCCACCTTTGACAGCTCATCACTGTTTACTTCTTTCGATCTCTCCCATCCGAGCTATAAGGTGTCATCAGATCATCAAAACACCAGGGGTGAGTTGCCTTGCCTAAGTTCTCGCGCACCTGGAGACGTTGGACCCGGGGCGTTTGAACCCAGGAGCGTTTAGGTCCGCATTTCTGCCACGTGACCACAACATCAGCACACAGGAAGCAGTCAAATATCATTCAGCAGAATCCTAATTAATAATAATAAATGAATCGATTGATATAATATTGATAATGTTTACATCACTTTTAGACAACATTTTCGTATGAGTTAGTTATAATTAACGAAATAGCACTTTATGTTTATACGTGACTCGAATTTAAGGAGAAACAGTCTCGCAGTAAAAGTCACATGATCAACAACCTTCATCTTGTTGAACCAGCATCATGATTATATTAGTTGTAGCTCGCAGTAAGTGAAGATGGGAGCTGAACTACCTTTTATCATTGTAACTGCCGTTTGGGGTGTAATAGGAGGAATAGTCCCATGGTTTATTCCCAAGGGACCTAATAAAGGGTAAGTAATATATATTATAAATACTTGAGCAAAATGTTCCGACAACACTTGCCCAACGACCATAATTAATTGGCAAAATGAAAAATGGCCAAATCTGAATAGGGCCCCTAGGCCTTGCACATTTAGTAATTTGTAATATTTGCCCCGGTCGGACGGTGATATACATAAATACCTTACTGTAACGATCGTAACCACGTAATTGAAAACCATATATTTCGAGCGGTCGTCCCATCGCATCAATGTTGTGTACACATACGTATCTCAGCAAGCTGCGAAATAAATTAGGAAATCAAGGACAAGGTGTATGCCGGGCTCCCAAGCAAGAACTTTAAAGAGCCAAGGACCAAAAAAAGAGCCCTGAAACTTTTGGGGTGTCACAGTGTTAGAAATAGTGCGGAGTATCTGACTACTTAGACAAGTTTACATCATGGCGTTACAAGACGTTTGAAAAAAGCCCAACAGACCAACAGTCGATCGGGTACTCCCTTGTTGGTCTAACAGATAAACCCTCCGTTTATCGGTAGATTGACAAACATGCTTAACTTATCACGTTAAAAATATGTACTGAGAAGAATTTAAAGTCACCAACAGTGCGCGTATTGACTGAATTTAATTGCTATGGGTTGTTTTTTACCACTATCCAGGAGAACATTTGATATTCAATTAATTTCTAACTTTTTGGCGAAATTCCACTCCGAATTCTGGTGGTTGTCAACAAACAGTCTCTTGCATGACGTTGTCGTAAACGACCAAGTGGAATTTGCTACGTTTTTATCATACCATCATCTGCCTGATAATACATTTCACAGGTGACTCAGTTTATGCTAAATTTATACCTTATGACTTTCCAACCTAGTTGCCTTTTCCTCTCCTTTATTCATCATCATAACAAGTCCGTTTCCATCTGACTTTCATTGCGCAATCTCGCCGCCGTATTGGAATTTAATTGAAAAAGTTAACCCTCTCACACATTTAAGGCGATAATGCATATTTACAAGTTGTTGTGATTCCTGAGACTCTAATGCGATGCATAATACTGATTGCTTATCAAATTGACCTTTTAAATCAAGTTGACATCGTGAAGGTAAGGTTTTATCATTGAATTTTCTACTTTTGTAATGTCATCTTCGAGAACCAAGAGGGAACGCAAGCTCCACTTGGTTCAAAAGAGCTATTTGAAAACGACGCTATGTTGTAAATTTTGTGATCAATTCAGACAACTTCCAAACACCAAACATACCCAAGTGATGGAGTTTTAGAATGCAATGATATTCATGGACAATTTTATCCCTTTGTGGCAGGGGTTTTCATCCATGGTAAATAAATATAGCAACATGTTTGTTTTCAAGTTCGCATTTTCGGATATGGATATATGGCATTTCTTAAAGAATAGCATCGATTGGAGATAGGCTTTTGGTGTGCCGTGACTTTTTTTTCACAGGCTCTTGATATATGTTGTTTTCTAGATGCCAAACAAAGTGCGCCCAAAATATCCCAGCAGAATGGTATATATTGGTTTCGTCAGCACACAGCTTGGATTTCGAGATAACTTGCAAATCAATTATTTTTAAGCTTTGAAGCCTGACAGGCTCCTTGGTTGGGAAAACTATGAGCTCATTCACAGCAACCTCCATCTTTGAAATATGACTTCACTGGGTTTTTATTTCATTCCCCACGTGGCTATTTTTTTTAAAAAATGTCAATGCTATATCGTTGAATGCATACTCTCTTGTAAGACATATACAAATATTAATGTGAATCGTGCATTTTAGTCAGGCATCCCCACTAAAGCAGGTCATGGCATATAAACGCGTTGTGTGGACCAGAGACATGGCTCTGAGGTCAAGTTGGTTGAAACCATAGTCGTGAATGATTCATTCAGTGAGCCTACTCTTTGTTTGAACGAATTCAGAGATCCCAGTTGTGGTATGGCTTGTTAACGATGTCAGTGACTCGGTTTTGGAGCATGCTTTGCAAACTCTCGAATATACAATGCTCCCTCTCTTTTTTGCAACTGATATTTGGGTAAAAATCCTGCAACTTATATACAAGATTTCACCGTTTACCAGGTTGATATTTATTTCACTTTTGTGCCTTCTGTCGTATTATTTTGATAGATTTGTCAAAGATGACTCTTCACCTTATGTTATTTGGTGATTATGAGAACCAGAATCCTACTCAGTCAATTTTGGCTGCAGTTCATGTAAAATCATTAAAAATCTATTTTAAAAATAAACTATTTTGAAAATAACCGATTTTATATTGCATTAAGTAGTGATATCCCAAAAAAAGTTCTAATTTTTATTTATGATGAGACATGAATTTGTAACCAATTATGACACACTGTATACACTACAATGCAAGCTATAATACCAGAAAATGGTGGAGTTCCACATGCATAATTACTGATCCAGGTCGCCTGTCGTTTTCAATGTGCCTTCATCAATTTATCATCAATGATTATAAACAAAACATTTCAGCAACTACACAAAAATGAGAGATAAAATTTGCATTAAATCACTGAATAATGCATCTTTATTTCCATCATGATCAGAATATGATTATTATTTCGAGTGATTTTTAAGCTAAAACTATGCAATCCACCAGTGGATCACTGCCTACCATGTGTTGTGTGTGTTACAGGATCATTCAGACAATGATTGTGATGACAGCAGTATCCTGCTACCTCTTGTGAGTTGCCACAGCCTCATAACAATTCAGCCTTCTTGTTGTTGTTCTCCTCATTTGAAGAAGCAGTCTAATTGAAATAAAGCCTCGTTTGAATCAAGCCGTCTGAGCTCATTGGAATGATGCCCCATTAGAATCATACCATTTCATTGGAATTAAGCCCTTTTAAAATCAAAACCTTGTGATAATTAAGCCTTTTCACTCAGAATCAAGCCTTCTTTTTGGCATGGAGCAGTCTCATTGTAATAAAGCCTAATAAGAATCAAACCGTATCATTGGAATCAAGTCTTCTCATTTAAATTTAAGCCTCCTTGTTAGAATTATAAATCTTAGTATTCACATTGGAAAGGAGCAGTTTCCTTGGAATATAAAGCCTAAGAATAAATCCTTTTCCTTCTCATCGGAATAAAGCCCAACCCCTCGTTGGAATCAAGCGATTTTGTCATAATCATGCCTCTATAGTGATTTGTTTCCATGTTACAGCTGGTTGTGTACATTTATGATGCAACTCAACCCGTTGATTGGACCTCAGCTTGATAACAACACACTCTATATCATACAGCATGAGTGGAAGTGAACCCAACATCATGCTTAGTCATATATACCTAGGTAGAACTTATTACACAATTCTCTATGTTGGAATTATCTTTTCAATTATTCTACACATAGATATTCTGAGAATGAATTATAATAATATGTCATGAAAACTGACCTTTGTTGACCTCACAGTGTTCTCATAATGCTGAACCCATCACCATGGAGATGACATTCCACGCCTGAAGCTGCGCTCGTATATTGGCATAATGTGCATGTTGTAAATAGTCGAGGTGTTTGGAAGATTACAATCAGTATGAAAGAATAATGTATAAAGAAATCCTTTAATTTGTGAATTACAGTTACTAAAGAGTCTTGCTATGTGGTGAAAAATGGATACTGTTAACACCATGTCAATATTATTAAAAACTGTTGATGTGACTCAGCATAGAATTTTATTGGTCTATTTGTTCGGTTTTATGTACAATGCATCTGTGCAATAATAATAAAATGGTTACCATAAATTTGTCATTAGTCCTAAACTGTTCCACCATTGTGTTCCCATATGATATATTTGTATTGTTCTTTGAACAACTAACATAGACAGTATATACCATATTGAATATGTGAATGTCCATTACAGCTATATTGAGATCACACAAAAACTGATAACTGTGCATCGAATGAGAATAGGAATTGTGTTGACTTTTCACTAGAGGGTTTGGGTTTTGAAGAACATGTTTAATTACAAAGCTCCTGCTTGTGATTGTATGGAATATTGTTCTTTGTGTCCAAAATAATAGAATTTTGAGAAACTGTATCTTAGCTATATAGCAATGGTGGTTCTCTCATCAACATGGTATCCAGGGTAAACCATAACATAGCAACGGCAGTTCTCATGAACATGGTATCCAGGGTAATTAGTTACATAGCCACGGTCGTTCTCATGAACTGTTCACAGTATCAACGGTGTACGCTAACATAGCAACGGTGTTTCACATGAAGTGTAACATGAATGGCGGTTTTCATGGACGCCATTTCAAGGGTAAAATAGCAACGGCGGTTAATCATGGACGCCGTGTCAAGGGTATACAATAATACTGCAATGGCGGTTCTCATGGTGGCCGTATCACGGGTATACAGTAACATAGCAACGGCGGGTTGTAAATACTCCCTGAACTACCATCAGCTGATGTTGAGCAGAGAACCCACTCCCCCCCCCCACCCCCACCCCAGGGCCAACTCTAGACGTCTCTGCTGCTACAACGATTGCGCAAGATTTCTATGACAAGGTTATATGTGCAAATGTCGCGCTTAAAGGCATTTGTCAGACAATGGTTAAACATTTGTTAGTCAGATGAGTCAGATGTTACAATAACTTTGTTCTCTTGCGGGTATAAATCAATCATTTCCCACTGCCTATCACCCAATGTCACTGCCTATCACCCCAAAGGGCGAAGTTGAGAGAGCACAGCGATCAATCATAACGTTGCTGCGTAATTTTGTGTAACAAAGGCCAGAGGCGAGTTGGCTGTGAGAGTAGTTTCATCACAAACAATCGTGAACCATCACCTGCCAGATGGTGATCTTCAGCCAGCGCATTCTTAAAGCCTATGTTGTATTTATACTCATAACTCTGCCGCATGCTAGTTGGGTTCGCAGGGGTTCGCATTGGGTGGCAAATGTATCTTGTAAAGATACGTTTGTTTATTTAGTGGCAGCTTTTTAATGAACTTACTTGCCGTTAAGAAGCTTAACAAACGTAATTTTACATTCTGAATCGTAAGTTTGGTATATGGATGGGTCCCTTGTAGCTCCTCGAGGTGGTCTAGATATGATTTGGGATCATTAATTATGATATATGTATTGTATATGAATGGGTCTTTTTTCAGAGGATTTGGTATGTAAATGGTTCCCCTTTCCCACTTTGGCTTGGAATAGATATGGTCCGATTTTTTATTCCTTGGCGGCTCACCCCTACCCTTTTCCATGGAGAGACCCCCCCCCCCGGACCATCTCCAGACGTCGCGTCTAAAAGACTTTTTCAGACAATGGTAAAGCATTTGTGGGTCGGATGTTACAAGAACTTTGTTCTCCTATGGGTATAAATCGATAATTTTCCACTGCCTAAAATAACCCAATGTCTCAGGGCGAAGTTGAGAGAGCACAGCCATCAATCATAACGTTGCTGCGTAATTTTATGTAACAAATGCCTGAGGCGAGTTGGCTGTGAGAGTAGTTTCATCACAAACCATCGTGAACCATCACCTGCCAGATGGTGATCTTCAGCCAGCGCATTCTTAAAGCATCCCACCAGCATGTGGAAGGATTGTCGGGTAGCAACTGAGCGGATACTCGCCGCAGAGCATGTTCCACGATGAGCGACGTCTAAACGTACTAAAGATACTTACATTGACGTTGAAGTTGTAAAGTTTTATGAAATGCTTGCGTATTTTGCAATGCATACCATCTTCGGCGTACAGTGAGAGCCGTAGTCATTTTCAGTACGAGTATATCTTTTTTTCTAGCAAAGTCAGAGGCGATCCCACCAACAGTAGAGTGATTTGTCTTTTTTTTCTAACGAACCATTGGAGTTGAGTTTTAATTGCGTGTCAAAGCTCGGCACAGCGACAACAACTGTCGACGCATTACGGACTCGCTGCGTAGAACCAGATAGGCTGCCATTGGGTTGATGTTGGCATTCACCGTCGGGTATCGCTTCTTGCTGCATCAGGTTAGTCAACTCGTCGATCACCGTGGGAAGTCTTTGCCGTGGTATATCGCAATAATCTCAGTCTCTCCTGCTCACATTCTCGTGACGTTCATTGCAAATCTAAACACATGCCTATCAAATCGTATTGATACAGTTATATCTGTATTAGTCCCACCAGGATCGACTGTGGCCTTCTTTACAGTCTCACTCGAATCCTTAAGCCGCTGGTAAAACTGGATAGCGAGTTTTTATTGATGAGTATCTCCATTTAATGCATCTTAAACAATGAATTAGGTGGAGTTGGTGCACGAGATAACAATAATATCTGACTAATTAAGCATAAACAGGTTGTATTTTATGTCGCCAAAACTCATATAGTGGCGACGTTTGTCCTAGGCTGGTTCATGCAGACAAAAACCTTCGTCTTTGTTTAGGTTCTCTGTCCCAATACAATATCGTTGAACATTCGTTGGCGATAACAGAACGCTTCTAACAATGACTGCCACCTTGTCCATTGCAGTCGTGACATTGTAAACATTGTCTCGGCGATGGAAATTGAAATTCATCCATTAATATATTTACGCTTGCAATCGCCAAAGAAACTTGTCATTATTTTGCCCTGGGGAAGCTAATTAGACCCAAATCGATGTAATTACGTGTCACAATTTTATTCATTCCACTATTACGTCGTCAAGGGGTGGACTCGGGTCGTCTTGTAGACGTTACTGCAAAGATCGGGGTCAACGCTGTGCATGAGTTCCAATCATATTGCTGCTGTCGCTGCTGCTGTAGCGTGCTGGGCTGTCGTCTCGGAGAGGAAGATAAGCAGGTTCCCAAATTCATGACTCCTCTGTCCGCAGAGGTGCCGCGCCAAACGGGACCAGTGATTCCCCCAGATGCGACAAGGAGGGATTTCATTTTGCCTACCCCTCTAGCCCAAGCCGGTAACCATCCATCCCCAAGAGAATGGCCTAATTGCTGTCAGCACCTTGACATAATAAAAGTCGCCCAGATGAAAACGTCGTCGAGTGTGGGAACGGCGTGAGAATCCCAGTGCGATCGTGTATGCACAATTGACAGAGTTACGGTTTGCCGGCCTCATGTGGGAATGTATGTACAGGTGTAGCCCTACAAGACGTCCGAGTAGACTCTTTCGGAACACGACGCAATGTCAAACATTATGAGATCGATTCAGACAACTACCAACCACCAAACATACCCAAGCGGTAGAGTATTAAAATGCAATGATGTTCACGGACTCTTTTCGGCGGGGATTTCATCCAAGGTAATTAGTTATAGCTCGATCAATTTGGGAAGCGGTTAAAAAGTCCGAAACACAGCAACATGTTTGTTTACAAGTTCAAGATCACGTGCATTGCGCATGCGCATAATGACGTCACCCATCGACGACTAATGCTAAGCCCGGGTGGGGAGGGGGGGGGGGAGGCATATATGTGCCGCGCGAAAGGGGTATGTTTTTTCGGCCTCTCGACATGTACGACGGGTAACACATTCGCATGAAAGCTTGTACGACGGGTATACATTTTGCCATCCTCAACTTGTACAACGGCGAGGGGTTTCGAGGTCCCGCTGCACACCCCTATCCGAGTTATGGCCAAGTGCCCCCCCCCCCACCCCGAATTTCTAAGGCAATGCAAATAAGGCGGAGGTAAATCACGCGACACAATATTTTTCAAAATGGCGGTCATGGTATCTTGACTGTTCGGAAATGATGTATCGATGGCATTTCTTGAAGAATAGCGTGGAGTTGAGGTAAATATTTTTGCGCGTAGGGTCTGTTTGTTGTACAGGCTCTTGATATATGTTATTTTTTTGGATGTGTAATGGAGAACCCAAAAGAGAGGACAGAAACGTGTGCTTTTATTGAAGCGCTAAAACAGTCGAATCATAACGGTATAAATTCATGTTACCGTTCGACCCGAGCTAGTAGAGGTGCAGAGGGGAGGAATGTTATCTTCCCATTTAATCCAATTTCATAATACTATATTACAGAATACTATATTGCTAAATAATCACGTGACAGTGGATAATCGAAGAGTCGCGAGGTATTCATCCCGAATCTCTCTCGACTGTTCAATATATAAATTTTGCCATTGCGTTGGATATACGATCTTCGCAGGGCGTTATACATGTGTATCACCGTCCGACCGGACAGTATGTCAGCCATACAGGCCAGAGTCCGCGGGGTATATCTGTATATACAAGTAAGATGTCCTACTGGGCTGGTCTTATCACTAATTTTGTTGTTGTTGTCATTGATATGGTCAAGGAGGTAATATCAATTTATGTGGTCAGCATTAATCAGGTTCTGTTACGGTTCATCGTGACCCGGCCACTAGCCGCGCACGAGGGTAATATAAATATATACCGTTGTGCGCGAAAATATGTGGGTCGTGCAGTGAGCGTTTTATTTCGAGTGCATGTAGCTTCTCATCAATGTTGTGTACACACGTACCTATATATGTCGAGAATTTAGATGAATATCCGTTTAACCGGACTATTTTGGTTATCCACTGGCTCGTGATTATTTAGCAATTGTCCCATGAAATTTTAGAATCACAACTTTCGTTCACGGCAACTCCCGGTTTGGACATATGACGTCACATTACGCAGTTTCAGTTTCACTCGCCATGTGGCTGCAGGTCCCGGGGGCGGGGGCACTTAAGTATATAGAGGTAGTATACATGTACTGGGGTATGTTTTTCGTCCTTCCGACGGGTTTTGTGGGTCCCCATATTTGTAAGATGGGGTATGCATTTGCCATTTTAACCTTGTATGACGGGTACGGGTTTTTAAGATCCCGGGGCACACCCCTACTCAAGACAAGGTCAAGTGCCCCCTCCAGGCTGCGGGAATCCATAAGTGTTATCTTTTTTTTCAATTGTCAATGTGATATCGTTGAATACACATCCCCCCTTTAAGGTAGGTACTGACAAAATGACACATACTTAAATAATAAAATTCGGAATGCAAAATATCTCTTGTGAAGAACCTTGTCTGCGCATGCGCGCAGCAACCGATCTTGTCATTCACAATTAACATGAACTTTTCAAAATTTGTCTGGTCGGATTTAATTGCCTTTGACGAAATCTCACACGTAAACTAACTCAACTTGTTAATAAACATTCATTTATGTGAAAAATTATTCTTCATATGTACATTTGTGTAATTATTAAGTGTAATTGGAACTCATGTATCGTTCACGCTGCATTCGATTACGATCATCGACGTCAATAAGACGTCATGTACGGTTACCCGGCGACGGGAATTAACATGCAGAACACCTATCTCCGTGGTGAGTTTGCTGTTCGTTCCCACGCTATGATGTACTGGTTATCACATCCTATGCTCAGGAGAATGATCAGCTGTTACACGATCTATCAACGAGCGATCCAGGACGTCCTGCCCATGAGGTATACGATATTGCAGGAAACCGTGGAAGGAGAATGTACGGACCTGACCTTTCTGTTTGCTTTGGATACCCATCACAAAACAAATATCCATTGCTATAGTCGCTGTCAAAAATACGCACCTATTGGTATACCAGGTCATTGCCCAAAAAACCGACCCATTGTTAAACTATTTTCAAGAAATAACGACTCATTTGTCTAACAAAATGCCTAAAAACCGACCCAAATTGGCGTCACATCCCCACTAACCTCCACAGAGTGAGACCCCCCCCCCCCCCACCCCCCGGGGTCTTAACCAACTGTCTTTGTTAGATTGCCATGGGATATCATGCACTCAGTCATTAAATAATGCAAATTACTTTTGGGGTTTCGTTGTCTGCATGGATGACATCGTGTTGGTGCCAACGTCTGTGACTTATAATAAACACTCGCTTGGGATTATAATCAGCACTGATTTTGATATCAGTCTTCGACTAACTGAAACAGTAAAAACTTCAACAGAAAGCGGCCATCCATTTGCCCAACCTTGACGAATTCTGCCACTAATTAGCATAAGTAGATATTTAACCAGATGCGCGGTATGTAGCAATTGATCGCGATGATCATTATATTTAGCGTTATAAATGATTGTTAAGTACATAAGCTGCACCGAAAATCAATTCATAACTCGGTTTCAAGTTATCAGAAACTATAAAAACTAAAAAAATCCTGATTTGATCAACTTCCGATTGGCGTTAATGAAACGATTATTGCCTTCGGAGAATGGGACAGCCCGATGAGGAATTCCTCACCGGGTCTTGTCCTATTTTCCGACCGGCCGTGTCCAAAACGGGGCGTGACAGGAGCCACTGCAAGATTCAAACAGATTACACAAGGTTGTCATCAATTATGTTTTTGTAATATATTTCCTATAAGCGAATTTGAACGCTTCAATCTTAGGTAACAAAAGTGAATAAGCTATGTATATGTTTCATCAAAACAGGCTTCTGATTACTATTATTATTGTCTGATTGACCCCCTTAAGTGACCAAGCACGAAGTCAAAAGCCTTCATCGAACCAACGAAGTGGAGTACTGGTTGTACACCGTGTGGTAGTAGAAGATCCAGAGCTCGAGGAAATCCTCACATTTTCAACATGGCTGGTCAGTGAGTCGGCTCCATTTTCATCTTTTACTGATTTCGATGTGCATTATGTACATCAATATCATGAGTGTTGTCACAGTACTTCAAAGAAAAAAGACCGCACTAGGTACGAGTATATTTGTAAAACCTCTTGTAGCTTTTGCCTAAATAATTATTGTATATTCTTTCACCTTTCCTGTGATTTCCGGTCAGATTCAGCTAAAAATGAAATAAAACATCAATGTGACCTGCTCTGCCTACTTTGATTCTGGTGATATGGAGAAAGTGGTGTCACTCTTTGCCAGCGATGCTGTGTTGATGACCCCAGGTCAACCACAAGCTGTGGGCAAAGAAGGTGAAGTCTCTTGCTCTCTCTCTCTCCCTTTATCTCTCTCACGCACGCACACACACTCACACATGCACACACATACACGCACATACACACACGCATACACACACGCATACACACACACATATATACACACACACATACGCACGCACAGACCCGCACTAGTCAGATCTTGAACCGAATAAAATGTTTAGGATGATCAGGGCGTCAAGTTGATATACTTAAGCATTTTTTTGACTGAAGCATTTGACTTCATTTTTGTAACCTCCACATATTGATCATTATCATTATATCCATGTAGACACGTTCGTATTCTGTGTACCACACCAATGTAGCTATCTACAAGGCCTATGTCAAACTCCGCGATGTGGACAAAATGAATACGATCAATTTAAGTCTCACTGAAGTGGACGTACTTAGCGACGACGCAGCTTTTACAACAGCGATAAGCACCCCCCAAGATGCTGATGGCAAAGAAGTTGCGAGATTCCAGTAAGTGCGTTAATTCACATCGGGCAAATTACGCATTATGAAAAAAAGCTAATAACAACTGGATGGGTTTGGTTTCTCAAACCGAAATTTGAATCGATTTCAAAACATACTGTCTACAATGTGTTGTAATCTCGATATTGTATATTTCAGAAGTTTGGTGGTGTGGAGAAAGAAGAATGACAAATGGGTCATAGTAAGAGCTATGTATAACAATCGCGCCGGCTAAAAGAGAAAAAAATCTAGTGCGTGAAGTTGAGACGGACGCCACCGTTCTTACCGAATCAAATGATACCAAACAAAATTAATTCATTTCAGTTTTATGTTAGATACCGAGTAATGGCATATGCGCTATGTGTTTAGTTTCCACATGTGCACCAGCGATCTTAAACATATATTTTGGAGATGATTTTGTGGAATTTCTATTCTGTTTCCGTTTTGTCTGGCTGCTTAAGTGATTCGATTGTAATCTCTTCCTTGAATCACTCGGAGTTCTTAAGCATGCGAAATCAAAGCATATTCTATAATTTTCACTCGATTTACACTTATTTTCAGCTTTGGATGTGTTATAGTGTCTACAATGTGCCATATTTTGTCTATTTTTTCTCATCCCATAATTCTGATTATTTGTTGACCAACTGCTCATTTAAGAAGTATTGAGAGTTGCTGTGATTAACTAGAAATGGCGTCTTATGTATAATAAACTGATGCTGGTTGTGAATAAAGGCAACTGTAGACTCAACCAATTAACCGTGTTACATAAGAGTTAGTGGAATAATTTGAACCTTCTGCCATCCAATACAAGCTCATCAGATTCTTCTTTATAACTAAGTTTGTTTTTGCTCAAACGTTTTTATGATGGCTAAGACTGGTTTGAAAAGGATCTCAAAAGTAACTGATAACGTCATAAGAGTTATCGCCATGTTACATCACTACCAGCAAGCGAGTTATGCCATAGCATACCGTAATTATCCCCATGATCATAACAACTCCTGAAAGGTGCATCTCGAAATGTAACCTGTTTCGAGGCATTAATATCATTAGGTTTGTGGTTATTTATTATGATTGTTTTTTCACTGTTTAGATTAATACGAGCTATTTCATTATGAACAAATTAATTTCGAAAGCATATCCCTCTGGTTTGCTGAACTGGTGTCACATTAAGTCGAACGTCTTTTGTTCAGTCCATATACATGGAAAAAGAAACCCATCTAGGCAAAACTTGGTGATATACAGTGTAAAACTGACGCCGCTGACCTCATTTGCGTTTATCGATGAGAACCTTGAATGGAATGTACGTGTAAAAATTTCCGAATAAATAGTGGATTATACGCCCTCAACCAAGTCAAACATTATTATCCTATTAGTATACCAAAAAATGTATACTAATATATTATACACTTGCCTTTATCATATAGCTGTGTTATTAAGTGGTTCGCCACAAAGAGTGACACGCGTGCACTAGAAATATTACAAAATATAGATTTCTGAATTATTTACAAATTAATGTTAAACTCCTCCGTCTCCCAGGAATATAGTGTGCTCAAAATTCTCAAATTTCATTAGCCAATCCATGTTCGGAGAATTGCTAATGTTACAGAGAACGCTAACAACAAGAGATAGTTTCAACACAAGAATTAAACAGCATTCAATTAAGTTTCCATGTCATTGCCTAAGTAATAAGTTATTCATTTCATCCGATTGATATTTACTTTTATACTTCATTGCATATTTCGATTTTTGAATAGTTGGGAAGAGAGTTGAGGTGTTGGGGCGGGGCTGGCCATCCTTGTATTTATCCTTATTGATACGTAGTATTGTTTCTTCGTCATTTCATCAGCGTAACTTTATCTTGACATGCTCCATAGATTAGTACAGCTTTATATAATTATCAACTTATACTTAGCAATTACATGATGGATCGCTCTTAAATACGTTTCATTCATTCATTCCGTCATTGATGAATAACTTGTGCTTTTTGGTGCTGATGGTGAGTCTTCAGCAGATATAAAATCACACATGATGTACACCATTACCTCGATCTTCACGATCTTCACCTAAACCTGCCGAGACTGAACATTTACCTACCTGTCGTGTAATGAGCGGCCAGTCCTGAGTCGTCATCAAAGAAATTATTTGTCTACGTGGCCGACAGCCTTGCATCAAAGAGTTTATAGTTACGCCAATGTTGCAATAACAGACCAGACATTACCTCAGATGGAAAGAGTTGTGCTGACCCGATGGTCATCGAGGTAAATAACTGGTACCGGGCTTACTTACTAGGGGAGTTAGATGTGGTTGTTGAGGACCAAAATAAAATGCTTAGACATGGTGCCTATCAGTAATTTGTTCTCCGGATTCACGGATTTTTGGGGCAGGGCAACAGGAGGATTATTCCCTCCTGTTGTGTCTGGAAGATCAGAGACAACTATCCTGACCAGTATGGAAGGTATAAGGGCTTTAAACAAAGTAGATTTGGGTAATATTCTTAGCTTAAATGCTTTAATTTGTAATTTAAACCAGGAAATATCTCATTCTTCTGCTTATTTTGTGTGGATTATATTGTTGTCCCAGTATTGAAATTGCATGGTCTCACAAAACGCGTGGTATTATTTGTAGTGAACATTTTTATGTCTATTTTCTTATTATTATGTAATGAACATTCATATATCAGACAATTTCAAAATATGATGCATAAATTAATTACCGGGGTTAACCACTGTCAATTAGTCATGACAAGTTATCTTCATATTTGACTTTTTTGGGACACAATTCTAGTTCTGATTGAAAGAGAAGTGACATTAAAATGGGTTCATGTATCATTAATTTTCAATTCTATTATATTTTGGATTTGCGCCGCACACGTTTACGATAGATGTCAGCGAGGGGAGCTGGTAACGCGCACTATTTTCGGATGGATCTCACAAGCTGCAGCCCCTTAGATGTTTTGACTTGACCCCTTAGCAGATGTTTTGGCATGACCCCTTAACCAAGCCAATACAGTCCCAGTGACTTGGTGGTTTACTGCCTCGCCTTT
This sequence comes from Urechis unicinctus, assembly GCA_034190875.2. NCBI lineage: Eukaryota > Metazoa > Annelida > Polychaeta > Xenopneusta > Urechidae > Urechis > Urechis unicinctus. The sequence continues at coordinate 59,509,970 of CM067351.1, read as the reverse complement.
CGACCCACAGAATGTGGGTTCGGCTCCAAGGTGTGACAACCTGACTGGTTACACGTGACTCGGTTCATCACGTACAAATAGCGGTCCCATCTTTGAAAAGGGATAAAAAAAGATCCTCTGAGGACGACGTGCTCCCTGGCAGTGACCACCCTCATAGTTACACACTAACTGTAGTCGTACATAGCCTAGTTGCTAAACACGACTATTATTCGATGCACATACACACACACACGCCACTGGTCGATTACGTAAGGTTTGGCATACTTAGAGTCGGCACAAGCACCATCGGCATGTCTTCCAACGGCAAGCCTGGGCGACCAGCAATACGGTATCAACAATATGACACAAACAAATGTTATCTCTAAACAAAAAAATATATATGAATATATATATATATATATATATATATATATATATATATATATATATATATATATATATATATATATATATATATATATATATATATATATATATATATATATATATATATGTATATATATATACATATATATATATATACATGTGTTTGTGTGTGTGTGTGTGTGGGTGTTCGAGTGTGTTTGTGTATGTGAGAGTACATATTGATTATTTCAGGGAAAAAAAAATTCTAAACGCCACGTGCCAACGGATGGGACAAAATTTATGAATGAGCAGCGCAAGTTGCAATGGGCTACGCTACAAACACTTAATTTCACCCGAAATTTCAAATACCGTATATATATATATATATATATATATATATATATATATATATATATATATATATATATATATATATATATATATATTATATATATATATATAGAGAGATATATATATATAGATATATATATATATAGATATATATATATATATAGATATATATATATCTCTATATATATATATATATATCCTCTCCCCTCTATATATATATATATATATAATATATATATATATATGTACATATATATATAGATATATCTATATATATATATATATATATATATTTATATATATATATATATATATATGCGTGTGTGTATGTGCTGTTATATACATATATGCATATATATATATATATGTGTGTATATATATATATATACTATATATATATATATATATATATATATATATATATATATATATATATATATATATATATATATATATGCATATATTTATATAACAACACATGCACACACGCACGCGCACACACATATAAATACACACATAGGGGTTCTAGATTTGGCACAAGCGCCAAAGGCATGTCTTCCAACGGCAAGCCTGGACGACCAGCAATACGGTACCAACAATATAACACAAACAATATTACCTCTAAACAAAAATATATATGAATATATATATATATATATATATATATATATATATATATATATATATATATATATATATATATGTATATATATATATATATATACATATTTATATATGCATATATATATATGTATATATACATGTATTTATATATTTATTTATATATTTATATATATGTATAAATGTTTATTTATATATATATATGTGTATATATATATATGTATATATACATGTATATATATATATGTGTGTATATCTCTAATCTATCTATATATATATATCTATATCTCTATCTCTCTATAGATATATATATCTATATATATATATATATATATCTATATATATATATCTATATATATATATATATATATATATATATATATATATATATATATATACGTATATAAACACACACACTTATAAATATTCACATATATATGCTATTTATAGATAGCGGCTCAGCGATCGGAAGCTTGGCATCGAAAACCGAGCGCCTGTGTGTATATATACATATATATATAAATGTGCGTGTTTGTGTATATATACCCGCTTTGATTGCAATGGGACATCCAGTGCACACTGTCGCTGAGACGAAAAAACGGTATATACACGGTATAACGCGCACTATTATAGGATAGATGTCACAAGCTGCTGCCGCTTTGATGTTTTGACATGACCCCTTTGTCAAGTCAACACAGCCGACGAAAGCGATGAATGCCGCTGGTCGATCAGGGTTTGGCCTGTTTTGACATGACCCCTTAGCCAAGTCAAAGAAAACCTAGCCAAGGCAAGCGATGAATGCCTCTTGTCGATTACGTATGGTTTGGTATAATTAACTTATTATATGACTATCATAAAATATGAATATCATTGATTTGCTTCAGACTATGTCCATAAGTTCATTGCTGAGGTGCTTGATCTCAGGCAAAAAACCCATGCTACAGACTTGCTGAGGTCCTTGCATAGGACAGGACTGTCCCACCGCCTATTGCCTCCCAGTACGGGAAACCTGAAAAGGATCTTCTCGTAGGTGCTCACAGGTGTTGATTCAACCTGACCAAGAAATCTTCCGCTCCATTGTAGATAACCTGTATATTTGCCGCCCGGGTCAGGGAAGGATTTTCTAACAGCTGTTACCATACAGGCAGCCAGCACTTTCCTGTTTCTTTCGCTCAGTCTGTGCTATATGCAGAGTGTTAACTGGCAGTAGGCTAGATACCTGAATAATCGGAAGCAATATGTCAATTAGTTGTCTATAGTTTTGAAATAAGTTGTATAGTTAAAAAAACAATTGTCATTTGTCAACTATTCCCTCATTTTATAAATTTATTGTAAGCTCTGCCTCTGGATTTCATGTAACTGGCATTATTTATTCTTGGCTATGTGAAATATATTGTAGTTCATCAATATGAACACTGAATATTTTACACAGCGGGATTGATGTTCTCTTTGTAATAAATATGATTGTTCAACCTCAAACCATCCTTTTTGGTAGCAATAATGGCTAACTTACTCATTTTAGAGACCTCATCTCCAACAGGTCCGTCCATTTGAATAGATTCAGCACATTTATATTCATGCAGTTAGCCAGGAATCTGGGATGCTTGGAGAAGCATGTCCACTCCTCTCAGTAGCCATCACTCTCTCCAAACTTCTGCAGCACACTACGCCTCTGGCTGTGTCTATTGGGATGCAGTGTCCATTGGGATGCAGTGACGACAGCTACACCTAAGTTAGAGTCATTGTAAATTTATATTTGTTGTACAACGAATGTATATAAAAGGAAAATACTCTGCATGCAAACACCTGTATACAATATTTAATGTGCTGAGGGTACAATGACAAAGCTACATTCACTAGCCAAGTACTATCTGTTGTAGTAGTTAGGTCTGTCAACATACCATCCTCAACTTACAGAATGTGTAAATTTATTGGGTAAATGACACTAACGATTATTTCTTACCAACTAACATAGTTCAATAAAGCTTGTGAAGGGTATTCTAAAACTCCCCATTCGTCGAAATCTTTTGTAGATTCTTCATCCGAAGCGGACCCTTGAGTTAGACTCCATGGTGTAATTTCGTAGTGTGCCTTGGATTTTTCAACTGCCGTCCGTATTGGCTTAAATAAATAGTCATGGACATAATTTGCCCCAATGTTATGCTATGGGCCTCGTAATCTTCATCAGAAGACGACATAGCTTCAAGTAAAAACGGTGTAATTTTAAAATCCAAACAATCGGTTTTCGCTATGCTCGCTCGCTGTCAAATTCTCTTTGAAGCAGCGCAGCAGGAATGACGTCATGCAACCTGCCCCTAGCGGCCAACTGAGTTAAAATGGCATCGAGAAGATGGCTTCGTATTTTCTTCGTAGTGGAACCTTATCGGTGGATTTTTAGTACTTATGCATGCCGGTGCAATGAATTATGGGTCCCCGTTGGTTAATGAGTTAATAATCTTCATTTTGAAACACATTATAAAGAAATGATGAAAATCGTTGTAGTTTACCTTGAACCTTAGTACATATCAACTTACCATGACTGTTTAAAAAACCGCCAAGCTTGACGAACGCAAATGTCCCTTTGACATATCATCTTCGGGTCCCTGGGGGGGGGGGGGGGTATTATTATCTCCTTGAAACAGGGTAGGGGTGTTCCGCCATGGGAAACGTAAACCGGACCATATATATACTAAGCAGAAGTGAGCAAAGGGAACCATTTACATACCCAAACCTCAGAAAATACAAATTTCTTAAAAGGGTTACCAATACATACCACAAAATTTAATGATCCCAAATCATATCTAGATCACCTGGAGGAACTACAACGGACCCATCCTTATACCAAACTAACGATTCAGAATGAAAAAAAGAACGTTTATTAAGCTTCGCAACTGCAAATAACCAATACCGTGGTCAGTCCCAACGAGGCTCTGGTTCGTAACGGCAAGGTAGTTAATTAAATAGCTAGCGCCCCAGCACGCCCGGCCCATGAGGCAGAATTGCAGGAAACAGTGAGAGGAGAATGTACAGACCTGACCTCTCTGTTTGTTTGTCATGCCATAAAACTTGTCTTTGAAACAACACAACCACGACTGATAGGGCTGGCCACCATTAACCCAGGGGACTTGGCAAACACCCAATATTGAGCATCATATTGTATACCTAGCACAAAACAAATATCCATTGCTATACTCGCTGTCAAAAACAGCACAAAGTTTTGAAGTCATCTTTCAACTCTTTCAACGATGGTGTACGTCTTAAATCCAGTGCATGAGAACTATCACAGTGCAGACTTGTAACTTCTGACACCCCCGACATGGTTTGCTGAGGAGTTCGACAATTACCACCCTCTCTATCTTCTGTAACGAAGTCGTTTACGACGGTGACCGACTGTAGCAGTGCTGCAAGCGAGCAAAGTTCTGGACACGCTGAATCATAGCGTCCTCGTGGCGGGACTCTTCGTGATGCTGTTATAAACACATGGGACGCATTGTCTTCCACGGTTCGTTAGAGGTAAACGGACCTATGCTTATGTCATCTTGACAGTAGTCATACGCTGCCTTGATCTCAGTGACCACAGGGTTAAGGGCGGTAATTGACTCAGCGCCGCCAGCGAGCTCCTGATGAAAGCCATATAATTTTGTGAAGCAACAGGCCTGGCGCCCTTACAGACGGTTTGGTCAAAAGTTTCTTTGACTGCGTATTCTTTATAGAGGCAGCTTTTTGACGAGTAGAGTCTGCAGACACTACAGATTCTGCCTTTGAGCTCTTATCCGTGCACTTGCAAGACACTTTGTTTGGTCTTAGAGTTAACTAACTCATGGTCATCCGAGGCAGCCCTTTTTTTATTCATGCAACATTGTTCAAATCACACCAAAGTCCAGCTAAAAGTACACAAAACAAAAACCCCATCACGCAAAAGAAGCAAACAAAAACAAAAAGCTAATGGTCACGTGATCTCGATATGCAGATGAGACAGGTAGAATGAATTTTCTCATTTATGAATTTTTATCAACAAGTTTAGTGAGTTCCCATGTGAGACTAAGTCATATTTGATTGAATCCAGCCAGATGAAGTTCATATCTTAGCGCCATGTTTATTTTGGAGGGTAAGGACGGTGGCTGTTGCAATTCTCAAAGTCAATGTGACAATCGCTTAATAATCACGCGACAGTGGATAATCGAAGAGTATACGTCGCGAGGTATTCATCCCGAATCTCGACTGTTCAACATATAGCTTTTGCCATGGCGTTGGCTACGATCTTCGCGGGACGGTATATATTGTATCACCATCCGACTGGACTGTATATCAGCCATATAGGCTGGAGTCAGCGGGTGTATCTGTATAAACAAATAAGATGTCCTACTGAGCTGGCCTTATCACTATTTTTTTTGTTGTAGTTGTTATCAATATTGTTATGGAAGTTATATCAATTTATGTGACCAACAATAATCATCTTCTGTTACGGTTCATCATGACCCGGCCACGGGAATTAACATGCAGTTCACCTATCTCCGTAGTTAGTTTGCTGTTCGTTCCCACGCTATGAAGTACTGGTTATCATATCCTCTGCTCAGGAGAATGATCAGCTGTTACACGATCGAGAAGTATACGTATAAGCGGTTCTAGTACACTTTCGAGGCACATTGTTTGTCGCATCACAAACAACCCAGCCTGACGGGCATCAAACTATCGGAGATGCTCAAGGACAATACAGTCCTGGTACATCGCCTACAACACTGGCACTGGAAAATTTAACGACCCCGTAATCACCACGCATTAATTTTCATGAAGCCACATAAACATATCTCAACAACATTAATTTCCTAAAAGCGAGATGCTACCCCCATAAGCAGCATGAAAATGTCACGACCTCTTCTTCAGCTCCTAAGATCAGCCCGGAAGAGGCAGTGAATTAGTTGGCTGAATAAGCTGAGCGACTCGTGATACTCATAGCAAGCTGTAGTAGTTTGAGTTGATTATGTTTATCATCTTAGATGAGGCGCCTGGCAGACGCCATGCTAGACTACCTAGGGGTTTACCATATATTCACAGCAGTCTAAACCAACTGTCTGTGTCAGAATTCCATGGAATATCATGCACACATTCATTGGTCTAGCAATAGGTGCAATCAAACTGTTTTGTGTGTCTTCTCGTACCTCAATCTCGCCTTGATCGATGAAGAGGTTGAAACGATACATACGAGGCACAGGTAAGAGAGGCGCATCTCTCCAAGAAAATGACCCAAATTAAATGACGATATTGAAGCCTTCCCGTTTTTGAGGCATACACAGCCCAGCTGTATGTGTGAGCTGTGCCCTAGTTTAAGGTATGTCCTTAATAGAGCCACATCCCTCATAGCTGCCCCCCCAGCTGCCCATGTTGCAGGATCTGAATGAATAAAACCTCATGGCTCGACCAACAGAGAACTCCACCAGGCAGACCCACACTTTGCCAGACATGAAGGGCACTGACTAGGGAACGCAAGAATATGTTTATACCACATAATAAGTAACACCGCAGTTAAGAGCTCCACATTCATATTTTTAAATGATTGTTTCTGAAGATCCATGCATATTATGATTGTATTGATTACTCGTTTATCTCATAATTAACCATGCCAGTTGCTAGTAGGAGCTGTCACAACCCATCTTTAAATGACGGCCAGTCGGAAATGGGACGGCCCAGAGAGGAATTCCATTCCATTTGGCCGCTTAATTATGCACGAACTTAATTGTGCATAATTAACGCCGCATTTATGCAAATTACTATTGGGGTTTCGTTGTCTGCATGGATGACTGCGTGCTGGTGCCAACGTCAGCGACTTACAATAAACACTCGCTTGGTATTATAATCAGAACTGATTATGATATCAGTCTTCGACAAACTGAAACAGTAAAAACTACAACAGGAGGGACAATCGATTCGCCCAACCTTGACGAATTGACCGTGTGTTGCAACCGGTGTCCGTGGGCAGTGGGATCCTGATGGTTGAGCGGAGCAGTCCTTGCTAGGGCCATATCTGAAACAAACCTCTCTGGTCACAAGCTGATGGAAGTGAAACTTTTGGCAAGTCCCAATGGTGGTCGCCTACGAGTGGTTCCAATGTTAATCAAATCCGACAAACGAAGGCGGTGTAAAAGAGTGGCCGAGTTCTGGACAAACTCACAGAAAAGTCCGCAGTTGTACAGATCAGTATCATATAAAAGATAGTATCCTGGCTACTGAGCCTGCTCAATAAAGCAGCTGGGTGGCTAGCAGAACTTAGTTGGGTCCATGGCCACAGAGCATTGTTTGGTTTTATGGAAGAATGCCCATTGTTAGCCCACCATTCCCCAATTGTTAGGCTACCTGCCCCCTATTATTAGCCTACATGCCACCTATTATTAACCCACCTGCCCTCTATGGTTTGACCACTTACCCCCTATTGTTAGCCCACCTGCCCCTATTGTTAGGCTACCTGCCCTCTATTGTGAGAGAAACCTACCCCTATTGTTAGCACCCGCCCCTATTGTTAGCCCACATACCCCCTATTATTAGCCCACCTACCCCTATTGTTAGCCCACCTGCCCCCTAATGTAGCCCACCTACCCCCTATTGCCACTTATTCATCATCATGGTGAGTTGTTAGATTCTTGGTATCCGTTGACAGGACGGACTACTGGTCAGCAGTGTGGGTTGTTTTACGTGTGGGAAGAAAGGGGGTGGTGATGGTCAGCAACGATGGGAGCTTCCTGTCCAAAGTTAATATTTATTAGGATTATATCCCTCATCTGTTCTGCTGTCACTACCATGGACTTGTTGAAATAGTATTCCTGATAGTGCAACTGCTTCCCAAACATTAAGTAAAACTTAATGTTTGAATGATCGATGCTGATGAATGTGTTCTGTCATTAAAACACACCTTCGCCCCAGCCGTAGGTAACTCCACCCATTCAGTGTATACATGAGAGCCTGATTGGCTGAGAACAATACGAGTATTTTATTAGTTAACCTACTGTCCACCTCCCTGTATGGCATATCCTTAAATAAAGGATGTCCACCAGTGGAGGGGAGTTCCGAGCTTGGAGAGTGAAGGCAACATTCAGAAGTGATTATAAATATTAAGTTTGTACACTACCACAGTTGGCGTCACGTCCTTTGCCTACACTAGCATATATACAAAGAAGAAATATTAGCGTAACAAGTGGCGGAGAATCCGACGAATCTTCAGCTCTCAAGTTGCGTAAGTTCTCTACCGTTTGTTTTAATTTCCACACAACTTTCAAAATTCCAGTCATAACTAGAAGCATGTCTTCCACCGACAGAGCTGAAACCGACGCTAAGTGACATTTTAGAAAGACTATTTGAAAGAATCAACACCATAAGCACTGCATGCAAAAACTACGACTAGATCAAATTGAACAAAGACCTAGTGCTTCTCAGAACCGTTTAACAAACACAGCCGCCTCAACCAAACTGCCAAAGAATCTTTCATTCTACGGCGCGCTGAATGTAAACGCTGCGGACTTCATTCAACGGTTCGAGCCGCAGGCATCAGCGTTTGGATAACCAGACACTGAAAAGTGCCAAATATAACACACGTTGCTACACGACCGAGCCTGGCAGTGAGTACCGTCATTGCTTGACTCATCTACATCATACACACAGCTGAAAACTAGCCTTCTCAACAAATTTGGCCCACAATTGTATGCGGCCCAAAATAGATTAAAACTTTATAAACGTGTGCAGCAGACCAATGACTTACGACAAAGATCTCAGCTCTCTGTTTTCAAAGCTAAACGTTACAGAGACTGAAGCTGTGAACTAGTACACCTTAGGCCTCCTCCCTTTAATCTGAACGTATGTGATGGAGAAGAACCCATCAACGTGGTGAGAAGCAGAACACCACGCAATACGCTTTCAGTGTATAGGTGGTTCAAACTGCGTACAGCCTCAGGCAATCGACATGCTTGCTGGGCTGATAACGGACTTGAAAGATGCTCTTGCCCCCCTGACCACACAGCTACACCTGATTAACCAACCAAGGACTTTCCAATTAACAAAATGGTCCTCAACCAAAACAACTTCACCACTCCACAACCGCCAGACCAACATGCCATACATGTGGCAAACAAGGCCACCTGAAGAAAGACTGCAGACAGAACATCTTCTGTGACATTTGCAAGAAGCGTCGCCATTCTGCCAGGGACTGCAGATTAAAAGACCAGACACCCTACTGCTCCTACTGCTGGAAAACGGGACACAACCGTTCCTCCTGCTGGTTCTGTCGTCAGGAAAACTAGCAAGGCTCACTGTCACCCCAGACCACGACAGCGAGCCACACGGAAATGACGAGGAAAACGCCAACCAACATGGTCAGTGTAAGTACAAGATTCAGCCGTTCACTGGCAACCAAATTCTTGTGCAAATTGTCGGAAAAATATAGTGCTAAAATGAACTCAATTGCCAAAGTAGACTTTATTTCCAATCGTATAATTGACAAAATACCCCCTCACCTGCGATTTTAATTCATCGCCAAAATTAATCAATGCAAATGTGCAAATGAATCGACAGTTTGTACCCTATTTACACTTCCCAGTAAAATTATAAATCAAAATTTCTCAGTTCAGTTAAGTATTCTCGAAAAATCTAGTTGCGATATCTTTTTAAGCCTCCCCTTCTTTAAAAAAACCCCACAAAGCAATACTCAATTTTGCAACCAACACAATAGCCCTGGATTCTTCCATACCAGTCCATTCGTCTACTCCCCTATGCATAGACCCCTATTCAGAAATGTTTGCCTTGGCCAGCTGTTTGCCCTGGCTACCTATGAAGTATACGTCAACGACACAGATATGTATTACTCCGATTCTAGTATTCACATATGCAATCAACCGACTGGACAGAATTCCTCGATCAATTCTCTGACCGAATCCGACATCACTATACCTGACATTGACTGGGACAAATCCAAAGTCTCTGACGTTCAAGTGCACTCTCTAAAAAACTAAGTGTCAGAATTCGCAGATTTATTCGTGAACCCCAAGACATGAGCGTTAGGAAGGACAAGGTGACTTGCAAAATTAAGATTTTTCCCACGGCCAACCCTGTACACAAATACCCATATAGCATGGCTCCATCCCAGTGGGAAGAAATGGATTAAATTGTCAATACACAGCTGAAGCAAGGGTTAATCGAGGAAGCACCCGATGGTGCTTGGGCAAGACATTCGCTCTTACCCTGTCCCCTCAAAATTAAAACAAGTCCGTTCATTCCTTGGTCTAACTGGTTTCTTTCGGAAATTCATTCAAAAATAGGCCATCATTGCCAAGCCTCTGTATAACCTGACTAAAAAGGATGCCCTGTTTATCTGGTCTGAGGAATGTGACGGGGCATTTAAATCCCTGGAAAACATTCTTACAAGCTCCCAAATACTTGCCTTTCCAGACTTTTCGAAACAGTATTCTGGCCACTGACGCCAGTAAGCAGGCCATCGGCGATTGCCTCAGTCAAGAGGTAAACGGAAGTATTAGACCAATAGGTTATGCAGGCCGAGCCTCCAACTAAGCGGAATCAAACTATACCACAACGGAGCAAGAGCTCCTAGCTGCGGTTTTGGGTGTTCAACACTTCCGCGTATACCTCGAAGGCAAACCATTCGAGCTGCATACCGACCATTCGGCCCTAAAATGGATACTGAATCTGAAGCAGCCACAAGGCAGACAGGCCCGGTGGGTCATCTTCATGCAGCATTTCAATTACACGGACACGTGAAGGGTGGTGATAACGTCATACCCGATGCTCTTTCACGCCACACATACCCGTACAACAGGACTGAGGCCGACGACATAATCGATAAATACCCGATCGTGACACAATAGAATCGAATGACCCTTCCTACCAATGAACTCAACAATACCAAAACAAGCACTGTATCATCACTCACCTCCTCACAATGCTTCCAAAAGTACCACAAAACATATTAAACCACTGCTGATCTAGCGGGATCCAGCACCTGGCCTCTTTCACACCCTACTAATAGATACTGTTGGCCCCTTCCCTATCAAATTTATCAATGAAACAGCTCACAAACACCTCGTCTGCACCACAGACCAATATAGTCGCTACATAATTGCTTGGCCATCTCCCCGGGGGGTGGGGGGAGGGGTTCTCACTATGTGGAGGTTAGTGGGGATACTCAGACGTCCTGTAGGGATGAATTTATCCCTTTTTAAGACACAGTCGGATGTCAAATCTATCTTTATTTGATGTTAAAAGATTAATCGAATCATATTGGTTTTGTCATTAGTGTGGACATATTTGCAGCGGAATATAAGAAGTTGATGCTAATGATATCCCGATTGAAAAATATTTGATCTGTCACCCGAACCTCCATCGAATCAACAAGCTGCATTGCGAATTATTTCAGGACATAGCATATACTAAAAACATTGATGCAGCATGAATTTAATAATCATTAACTCTCTCGCTCTCTCTCTCTATCTCTTTATCTCTCTCTATATATATATTTATGTCTCTCTACAAGCCTCAGGACATAGCATATACTAAAAACATTGATGCAGCATGAATTTAATAATCATTAACTCTCTCTCTCTCTCTTTTCACTGTCTCAATCTTTCTGTCTCTCTATCTGTCTCTCTATCTGTCTCTCTCTCCGTCTCACTGTCCCTCTCTCTCTGTCTGTCTGTCTCTCTCTCTCATTCTATATATATATATATATATATATATATATATATATATATATATATATATATATATATATATATATATATATATATATATATATATATATATATATATATATATATATATATATATATATATATATATATATATATATATATATATATATATATCAAGGTTGTTACAACTAAAACTCTCAGTCTTAATAGCTTTCTCAGAACAACCACAAATGATATGAGATCATCAGCATACATAAGGAGATTGACAACAAGCACACTACAACTACACTGAACACAACAATTATTTAAAACCAGAGCTCAATTCATCCAGAAATGACCATTAGTGTTTGACTTCTAGTCAGACATACTCGCATGTCGTAACGATGTCAGTTGGCTGCTGCGCGTCGAGTAGCTTCCACAAAAGTAGGGGGCGCTGCCTACGCGGTGTCACGGAATTGTCGGGCGAGCTGCCGAGTCGGGTATGTTATCATAACAAGATCTTTGGTAATATTTTGTCGCGTAATGGCCCGAATTTGCCCCAAAGCGATCATGGGCCGGACGTCCTGGGGCGCTCGTTGATAGCCTGCGGCCCGAGTCACACATCTGTTTATTTAGTGGCAGCTTTTTAATGAACTTACTTGCCGTTAAGAACCAGAGCATCGTGGGAATGACCACAGTATAAGCAAAGTTGCGAAGCTTAATAAACGTAATTTTTGGTATATGGATGGGTCCCTTGTAACTCCTCGAGGTGGTCTAGATATGATTTGGGATCATTAATTTTGATATATGTATCGTATATGAATGTGTCAGACAATGGTAAAGCATTTGTGAGTCAGATGTTACAAGAACTTTGTTCTCCTATGGGTATAAATCAATCATTTTCCACTGCCTATAACCCAATGTCTCAGGGCGAAGTTGAGAGAGCACAGCCATCAATCATAACGTTGCTGCGTAATTTTGTGTAACAAAGGCCGGAGGCGAGTTGGCTGTGAGAGTAGTTTAATCACAAACAATCGTGAATCATCACCTGCCAGATGGTGATCTTCGGTCAGCCCATTGTTAAAGCCTATGTTGTACCTATACTCATAGCTCTGCCGCATACTAGTTGGGTTCACAGGGGTTCGCATTGGGAGGCAAATGTCTGGGCGTATGCTTTTGTTAGGCAGAATAACATGTTCTTAATAGGTATGAGGCGCGACTGGTCCGTAAACGTACTTAAGATAGTTGAGGCGCATTAATACGTTGAATAGTGAAAAATGTAAAGTTTCATTGAAATGTCCGTGCAGTATTTGGTAGATAATGCATACCATGGCGCTTATGACAATAAAACAGTACTAGCGACGCAGACGCAAGATATTTATTAGAATATTTATAAACATAGCTGTATCCTTTTTTTCTGCAAAGAGCGTACTAGAGGACGTAGGCGATCCTACCAGCATGTGAAAGTGAATGTCGGGTAGCAAATAAGCGGATAATCGCCACGAGCACTGCCACGAGAGCCGGCTGCCTAACGAACTTACATTGACGAAGTTGAGTTTTATGACGCTTGCGTTGCAATGAATCTTCGGCAGACAGTGAGAGCCGTTCATTTTCAGTACGAGAATATCTTCTAGGTCAGACAAACAGTGTTTGTCTTTTTTTGCAACCCTGGATAAATTGGTGTCAAGCTGGCACAGCAACAACAACTGTCGACGCATTACGGACCCACTGCGTAGAACCAGATAGGCTGTCATTGGGTGGATGTTGGCATTCACCGTCGGGTATCGCTTCTTGCTGCATCAGGTAAGTCAACTCGTCGATCGCCGTTAGAAGTCTTTGCCGTGGTATATCGCAATAATCTCAGTCTCTCCTGCTCACATTCTCTTTAGTTTTCGTGACGTTCATTGCAAAATCGTGTTCTCTAAACACATTCCTTTCACATCTGTATTAGTCCCACCGAGATCGACTGTCACCTTCTTTACAGTCTCACTCCAGTCCTTAAGCCGCAATGGCAAAACTGGATAGCGAATATTTATTGCTGAGTATGTCTATTTAATGCATCTTAAACAATAAACCTCGATGAAGCTGGTGCAAGAGATCACAATAATATCTGACTAATTAAACAGATTAATATTTTATGTCACCAACGCTCATTTAGTGACAACCTTTGTCCTAGGCTCGTTCATGCAGACAAAAACCTTCGTCTTTGTTTAGGTTCTCGGTCCCAATACAGCATCGTCGAACATTCGTTTGCGATAACAGAATGCTTCTAACAATGACTGCCACCTTGTCCATTCAGTCGTGACATTGTAAACATTGTCTCGGCGATGGAAATTGAAATACATCCATTAATATATTTACGCTTGCAATCGCCAAAGAAACTTGTCATTATTTTGCACTGGGGAAGCTAATTAGACCGTCAAATCGATGTAATTACGTGTCACAATCTCATTTATTCCACTATTACGTCGTCAAGGGGTGGACTCGGGTCGTCTTGTAGACGTTACTGCAAAGATCGGGGTCAACGCTGTGCATGAGTTCCAATCATATTGCTGCTGTCGCTGCTGCTGTAGCGTGCTAGGCTGTCGTCTCGGAGAGGAAGATAAGCGGGTTCCCAAATTCATGACTCCTCTCTCCCAGAGGTGCCGAGCCAAACGGGACCAGTGATTCCACCAGATGCGACAAGGAGGGATTTCATTTTGCCTACCCCTCTAGCCGAAGCCGGTAACCATCCATCCCCAAGAGAATGGCCTAATTGCTGTCAGCACCCCCCCCCCCCCCGGGGTCTTAAGCAACTGTCTTTGTTAGATTGCCATGGGATATCATGCACTCAGTTATGAGATAATGCAAATTACTTTTGGGATTTCGTTGTCTACATGGATGACATCGTGTTGTTGCCAGTCAGTGTCTTACAATAAACACTCGCTTGGGATTATAATCAGCACTGATTTTGATATCAGTCTTCGACTAACTGAAACAGTAAAGCGGCAATCCATTCGCCCAACCTTGACGAATTCTGCGACCTTTAATTGGAACTAATTAGCATAAGTAGATATTTAACCAGATGCGCGGTATGTAGCAATTGATCGCGATGATCATTATATTTAGCGTTATAAATGATTGTTAAGTACATAAGCTGCACCGAAAATCAATTCATAACTCGGTTTCAAGTGTATCAGAAACTATAAAAACAAAAAAAACCTGATTTGATCAACTTCCGATTGGCGTTAATGAAACGATTTTTGCCTTCAAGAATGGGACAGCCCATCAGAGAATGGGACTGGTCGGTGTCCCATTCCTCACCGAGCTGTCCAAAACTGGGAGTGACAGGAGCCACTGCAAGATTCAAACGGATTACACAAGGTTGTCATCAATTATATTTTTGGAATATATTTCCTATAAGCGAATTTGAACGCTTCAATTTTAGGTAACAAACGTGAATAAGCTATGTATATGTCTCATCAAAACAGGCTTCTGATAACTATTATTATTGTCTGATTGACCCCCTTAAGTGACCAAGCACGAAGTCAAAAGCCTTCATCGAACCAACGAAGTGGAGTACTGGTTGTACACCGTGTGGTGGTAGAAGATCCAGAGCTCGAGGAAATCCTCACATATTCAACATGGCTGGTCAGTGAGTCGGCTCTATTTTCATCTTTTACTGATTTCGATGTGCATTATGTACATCAATATCACGAGTGTTGTCACAGTACTTCAAAGAAAAAAGACCGCACTAGATAAGAGGATATTTGTAAAACCTCTTGTAGCTTTTGCCTAAATAATTATTTTATATTCATTCACCTTTCCTGTGATTTCCGGTCAGATTCAGGTAAAAATGAAATAAAACATGGATTGGACCTGTTCTCTGTCTACTTTGATTCTGGTGATATGGAGAAAGTGGTGTCACTCTTTGCCAGCGATGCTGTGTTGATGACCCCAGGTCAACCACAAGCTGTGGGCAAAGAAGGTGAAGTCTCTTGCTCTCTCTCTCTCCCTTTATCTCTCTCACGCACGCACACACACTCACACATGCACACACATACACGCACATACACACACGCATACACACACGCATACACACACACATATATACACACACACATACGCACGCACAGACCCGCACTAGTCAGATCTTGAACCGAATAAAATGTTTAAGATGATCAGGGCGTCAAGTTGATATACTTAAGTATTTTTTGACTGAGTCATTTGACTTCATTTTTGTAACCTCCACATATTGATCATTATCATTATATCCATGTAGACTCGATCGTATTCTGTGTACCACACCAATGTAGCTATCTACAAGGCCTATTTCAAACTCCGCGATGTGGACAAAATGAAGACGCTCAATTACAGTCTCACTGAAGTGGACGTACTTAGCGACGACGCAGCTTTTGCAACAGCGATAAGCGCTCCCCAAGATGCTGATGGCAAAGAAGTTGGGAGATTCCAGTAAGTGCGTTAATTCACATCGGGCAACTTACGCATTATGAAAAAAAGCTAATTACAGCTGGATGGGTTCGGTTTCTCAAACCGAAATTTGAATCGATTTCAAAATATACTGCCTACAATGCGTTGTTATCTCGATATTGTATATTTCAGAAGTTGGTGGTGTGGAGAAAGAAGAATGAAAAATGGGTCATAGTAAGAGCTATGTATAACGATCGCGCTGGCTAAAAGAGTAACTAATCTAGTGCGTGAAGTTGAGAGGGACGCCACCGTTTTTCCCGAATCAAATGGTACCAAACAATATTAATTCATTCCAATTTTATGTTAGATACTGAGTAATGGCATATCCGCTATGTGTCTAGTTTCAACATGTTCACCAGCGATCTTAAACATGTATTTTGGGGGTGATTTTGTGGAATTTCTATTCTGTTTCCATTTGGTCTGGTTGCTAAAGTGATTGATTGCAATCTGTTCATTGTACCACTCCGAGTTCTTAAGCATGCGAAATCAAAGCCTATTCTATAAATTTCACTCGAATTACGCCTATTTTTAGCTTTGGATGTATTAAAGTGTCTACAATGTGCCATATTTTGTCTATTTTTCTCATCCCATTAGCCATATAAGTAATCCATGTCCCCGATTGGGTCAGAATTTACAGATACCATTCCCAAAATAAGGAAGACATGGGTTAGTGAATTATTTGCTGACGAACTGCTCATTTAAGAAGTATTGAGAGTTGCTGTGATTAACTAGAGATGGCGTATAATAATCTGATGTTGGTTGTGAATAAAGGAAACTATAGACTCAACCAATCAATCGTCTAACATAAAAGTAAGTGTACTAATTTGGATCTTCTGCCATCCAATACAAGCTCATAAGACGTTCACCTTTATAACTAAATTTGTTTTTGCTCAAACTTTGTTGTGATGGCGTGGATTGGTTAGAAAAGGATCTCTATAGTAACTGATAACGTCATAAGAGTTACCGCCATAGCGTACGGTAGTTATCACCAAGATCATAAAAGGTTGCTACTGAAAGGTGCATCTCGAAATGTAACCTGTCTCGAGCAGTCAATATTACTCAGATTGTGGCTATTTATTATGATGGATGGTTATGGTTCTCTGTTTAGATTTATACGAGCTATTTCATTATGAACAAATTAATTTTGAAAGCATATCTCTCTGGTTTGCTGAACTGGTCTTACAGTAAGTCGAAAGTCTGTTGTTTGATCTGTATACATGAAAACTAAATAAACCCATCTAGGCACAACCTGGTGACAAACAGTGTATAACTGCAGCTGGCCTCATTTGAGTTTATGGATGAAAACCTTAAATGGAAAGTACGTATACAAATTTCCGAATAAATAGTGGATTATACGCCCTCAACCAAGTCAAACATTATTTTCCAAGTCGTCACCACAAAAAGGTAAACTAATATATTATACACTTGCCTTTATCATATAGCTGTGTTTTTAAGTGGTTCGTCACAAAGAGTGACACGCATGCACTAGAAATATTACAAAATGTAGATTTCTGAAATATTTACAAATTCATGTAGAACTCCTCCGTCTCCCAGGAATAAAGTGTGCAAATATTTCCAAATTTCATTAGCCAATCCATGTTCAATACAAAACACAACTTAATGCCCTCTCTCATAAGTCATACCAATACTTCCTCAGACACTTTTAAAACAGGACCACGGAGAATTGCTTATGTTGCAGAGAACGCTACCAACAAAAGAATTAAACAACATTCACTTAAGATCCCACGTCATTGCCTACGTAATGAGTTAGTCATTTCATCAGATTTACTTTTATACTTAATTTCATATTTCGATTTATGAATAGTTGGGAAGAGAGTGGTGGTGTGGGGGCGGGGCTGGCCATCGTTGTATTTATGCTTAATGATACGTAGTATTGTTTCTTCGTCATTTCATCAGTGTGACTTTATCTTGACATGCTCCATAGATTGGTACGGCTTTATATAATTATACTTATACTTAGCAATTTCATAAAGCATCGCTCTGAAATACGTTTCCTTCATTCATTCAATCATCGATGAATAACTTGTGCCTTATTGGTGCTGATGGTGAGTCTTCAGCAGATACAAAATCACATATGATCTTCACCTAAAACCTGCCGAGACTGAACATTTACCTACCTGTCGTGTAATGAGCGGTCAGTCCTGAGTCGTCATCCATGAAATTATTTGTCTACGTTGCCGACTGCCTTGCATCAATTAGTTCATAGTTACGCCAATGCTCCAATAACAGACAAGACTGCCTCAGATGGAAAGAGTTGTGCTGACCCGATGGTCATCGAGGTAAATAACTGGTACCGGGCTTACTTGCTAGGGGAGTTAGATGTGGTTGTTGAGGACCAAAATAAAATGCTTAGACATGGTGCCTATCAGTAATTTGTTCTCTGGATTCACGTCTTTTTGGGGCAGGGCAACAGGAGGATTATTCCCTCCTGTTGTGTCTGGAAGACAACTATCCTGACCAGTATGGAAGGTATAAGGGCTTTAAACAAAGTAGATTTGGGTAATATTCTTAGCTTAAATGTTTTAATTTGTAATTTAAATCAGGAAATATCTCATTGTTCTGCTTATTTTTGTTGTCCCAGTATTGAAATTGCATAGTCTATAACATGCCATTTAATGTGCAACATTACTTAATAATGATGTCATATAGATACAATGGCAAACAAATCCTGCCTCATGTGAGAAACAGGGAGTTTGTCAAATGCTTGTCCAAATGATGTGCCATTTTTGTATGACAAAAATCGCAAGAACTTTCGAACTGACAGATATCAAAAGTAACTACAGTCTTGAGATGCCAAAAGTTAGATCTTGCAATGGAACCAATGGCATAGTTGATAAAAGTATTTTGAAATGTTGATTGATCATCCTACCAATGAAATCCGTTCACCTGTTTGCGGGTCGTTTAACAATTAACAACAATAGTGCAAAGGACCCAATATAGGCCTATACATTTGATTCAATCGGTGACATTTACTTCGAGGAGACGATTCAACAGCATGATCATTCATAATATACAATTATTGTCCAGTAAAAACTTTGAGGCTTCTTCATTGGTCAACCTCACTTCCCTGAATGCTTCCCATCTGGCAAACCGGGCCCCTAAAGAGACCCTCGTGTTAGACTGCAGCTGGTCTCGATCACACTTTGGTTTGGTTGTTGAATCTGTTTATAGCTTCTTTCTCCCTTTACCTTTTCTTCGTTTCTTGCTTTGGTCATCCATTATCCCAATAAAAATAATGCACATAGTGATGATGTTTCTGTGCTTCCGGAATTAATTATTCATGAGCTTCCACCTAAGATGTATGTTATGTTTCCATAGTAGTAGCTTACAGTTGAGCGGACATGACAATTTATAAGCATGATTCGCCAAGTAGTGGCGATCAGTCCGGTTTGTAAGTTTGTTGGTATGTAAAAAAATATACAGGTCGCAATGTTTGAAATTTTTCGGAATTTGTTTAAAATCGAAGGTCTCGATGATGCGCACTGGTCGGGAGCAATGATGCGCATAACCCAGATGTTTTGATTTGACCTTGACCTCAAATTAAATTTTCAATCCTTGATATCATCTTAACCTCCGGTGCGATTTTGGTAAAGTTTATTCTTCCTTGTAGCCTGTTTTATTGACCAACTTTTCATAACGAATGTCATGAAAAATTATGCATATTTCGCCCAGTAGTCCCGACTCGAAAATTTGTGTTATTGTTTTACCACATTTTTCAATCGCTTATAACTGGACAATATTCGATGGATGGTTGATTGGGTCAAATGTTGAAAGGGGCAGTGCCAACCAAAAGTGTTTTTATGGATGTCGATGACGTTACTTCCGGTTACCAGCAAAAAGACGAAATTCAGCTGTGCAATCGGAAGTTAACACGTCGTTTCTCCTTTGTTAATGGTCATATCGTAAAAATGGTGGCGCCTGACGATAGCCCATGCTCTTCCGAACTTGTAACTAATAAAGTCCAAAAAGCCCCCCGAAATGCATTAACACCCCGATATGTTTAATAACACTGGGTCGATTTTGAAAAAAAATTCCATGAATTTGTACATACATTTTCTAGTATCATTTCGTTTGCCGCATGTCAGCACGAATTATGCGTACTTTTCTCCCTTTCAAAAAATTACACAAGTTCAATGCTTAATTCCTCCATGCTTTAGAATTCGATTTTAAAACAGTTTGCATATTATGAAAGTGAAATATATGTAATTGTAAATTATACATCGTTAAAAAAATTGTAGCACGTCGAAAATTTCTCGTAACAAAAATCTCTAAACTTTTTAATTTCGCGATTAATTCACTAATTATCATACGATCGATGCATCAACATTTTCTGAAAGTTGATTCAATTAATCAAACTTTCATAATTGACATCAAAATATTATTCGTTTTTAAAGTGCAATTTTCACTTAGTCAATTTTCGTCAATAAAATGGCTGACGCTGATATTGATCATCTACTAATAAAAAATACCATATCCACTGCGTCAACATTTATTAACTTGGCGAATCGCTTCGCCAAGTTATCTTGTATGTTTGTTGAAGACCGAGCAAACTTACCTGTTACAACTGTAAGATAAGTAGCTCTCAGTTTATTAAATTAATATAATGTTTTAACTGTGAAGACTACAACAAGTGGCAAACGTCTATTCCCACACTCGTTTGTTTGGTTGAGAAGAGGTATACGTGTATGTGGTATGCCGCTATTGACTCAATATATATCACAAAGACTCAATACTTATATCCCGAGAGATTTACTGAATAGCATATTCAGTTTACTTCATAAAAAGGACCCTCTTTATAGAAAGTACCCATACCCATGCTTGTATTTCTGAATATATTAGCTTAAGTTCATCGCCCATCCGGTCCACTGCTTGGCCTTTATGTAGAACAATCCCTCCCTAGAATGACCACTTCAGGCGCTCTACACTTGCTCTTTGGACTCTTATACGTTCAACTCAGTTGGTATTCTGGTTAAGAAAAACAGACCTAGCACTTCGTCTGCTATGTCACAAACAGAAGATAGGCTGACAGAGCAGAAGAAAAGTGAACATTTCTTCACTCAATCCATGTATGTGAACATTTGCAAAAGCTCGTTGATTTGTTGGTTTTACTAATCGGCGTATTTGTATGATTTACTCTAGAAATCCAATACCCTATAGCTCACGTATTCGCGTAACAAAATGTTCAAAATTTTGGTAATGCACGGCTAATTACAAAATCATAGTTTCGTTCACATCCCACCACAATACAATATCGACAACTACCCCACATCAACTGGTAGTCCACATCGACCACAATCCTACATCGACCACCACCTGATATCAACTGCATGCCCCATCGACCACCACCCCATCCCTCATTGACATCCACCCGACATTGAGACCAACACTACATCGAACACCATCCAACTTCACATCCTACTCACATCGGCCACTGCCCCGATCGACCAAACACCGACATTGACCACCACCACACTTCGATTTTAAAAGAGTAATCATATTATGCATGGCCAATTAATTTGGTCTAAATATATGTTATAGTAAATAATGCATTACTTGAAAAATTCCAGCAGATGAAACATTTCAGGTAGCTAAAGTGTGCAACAAATTTAAATTCGTAAATAATTATCCAATTAAAGCAATGACCAACTTTACAATTGATACGTTCAAACATAATATGTTATCATTCCAGGGTTAAAGATAATGTTGACAGTGAAAATTTTCGTGAAAATTTCGATCGCTTATAAAATCATAAATATCGCTTCAATAGCCATCAAATACTGCAACGAGTCCATTGATGATGATAGTGATGATGACTATGATGACAATGATAATGGTGATTATAAAGGATATGATGACGATGATTGTACAGAGAATGAAGATTCTGAAAGAGATTGGACAAAACGTTTGACAATGGATATAATTTAAGTTATGATGGTGGTGATTATGAAGATGGTGACTAAGAAGACAATGCTGATAATCATGATGATGATGATTATGATCATGATGATGTTTGTTAACATTATCTGTCTCGCCATAACAGGTCGTATTTTAGATATTTTGTCGATTGTTTTAAAAGGTCGGCATCAATGATGCGTATGACTGTTCTACTTTTGTTTTGACTTTGAACTTTAATGTCATAAAAATTGGATCAAATGTAGTCATGGACATTATCAATCGAATCATTAAACTTTATGGACTTCTAACCTGTCACTTCCGATTCGGAATGCATTAAAATTACGGGGGAAGTGAAATAGGAAGTTATCGAGCTGTGTCGCCATTGATAATGATCGTATCGTAGCTTCCAACCGAAGGTAGCTGCATTTATTCTGAACAAGTACCTAATTACGTGTAGTTGTAAATTCGTGTTAGTTTTCTCACAAACTTATCTCAAGGAAAAGTTGCGCCACAAAAATTGTGTGACAAAGTATGATAATGTTCGGTATTACTTAACTGTACTGGTTTTAGCAGTAGCTCATCGCTGGTGATTAAAACCTTGGATATTACGAAGACAAAGAGGACGGTATTCTTCATGATGTGGATCATGGTCATGATGATGCTGATAATGCCGGTGATTAAGGTCATGATGTGGATCATGATCATGACAATGATGAAAGTATAATGATGACAGCGAATATGACGTGGATGATGATAATGATGACGATGAACATGGTAATTAAGACAATGACGCTAATTACGGTTAAGTCACATTTGTCATTATGTATGTATGTATGTATGTATGTATGTATGTATGTATGTATGTATGCATGCATGCATTCATGTTTGCATGTATGTATGTATGTATGTATGTATGTATGTATGTATGTATGTATGTATGTATGTATGTATGTATGTATGTATGTATGTATGTATGTATGTATGTATGTATGCATGCATGCATGTATGCATGTATGTATGTATGTATGTATGTATGTATGTATGTATGTATGTATGTATGTATGTATGTATGTATGTATGTATGTATGTATGTATGTATGTGTATGTATGTATGTATGTATGTATGTATGTATGTATGTATGTATGTATGTATGTATGTATGTATGTATGTATGTATGTATGTATGTATGTATGTATGTAAACAATTTTTGTTCCGCGATACAGGTCGCAATTTTTGATAATTTTTGAACTTTTTGTTCTTCAATCATTAGGCGTTGATAATGCGCAGAACCCAGATGTATGTATGTTTTATGTATGTTGACATGAAACTAAGGTATGTTAATATATATATGTTTGTATGCAATATTTACATGTATGTGTATGTCATTATTTTAATTGCAATCGTTTGTAATTACATGTATGTGGCCATGAACCAACAGTTTTCCCAAGCGCCTAAGGTCGAAAAATCGTGGTATCAGTCAAAATGTCAACAAATGTTTCATGAATATTGGAACGCTTATAAAACAGTCAATGTATATCCGATGGTAATAAAAATTGGTTCACATGTTCCCCGCGACATACTAAGATGTATCCTAAAATGTCATGGAAGTCGTGTATGTCACTTGTTACAAAATTATGAATGTTTTAAAAAAATGATACAAGTTCAATGTCAATACGTCCATGTTTAGAATTCCGTTATAAAACGGTTTAGATATTCTGAAAGAGTAATGTAATTGTAAACTTTTAATAAAAAGAGTCTGGGTCTTGACAACATTTTTGCCGACCTTTTGAAAACAAAATTTCTTAATTTCTTCAAAAATTGCGAGGAATCGCCTGTATTCGCCAAGTTAATAAATGATGACTTGATAAATAACCCGGTCTTGGTATACCTATCGGTCAGTTCGCCTCTAACAGCGTCCGCGCAGCTTACAATCCTCGATCATTCATGTCCGCACTGTGGATGGAAGTTTTAGATTGTCAATAACTGTCTGAAGCGAGGGAACTGGCATGGGGCCGACATTACCCTTTTTGTCATGTCAGGGGGATGTGAAGGTCTCGAATGAAGAGTTTATAGCTACGCCAAGCTGCGTGACGATTATGAAATTACACGAAAGACACCCCGACATCAGGCGACGATACCGTGAAATCAACAAAAGCACATGGGACTGTTGATCCAACATCTCGGGGCTCGGCGGCATTTTCGCCCGAAATGTGGCGCGCGCTCTCTCGCACTCAACTTTCACGTAATTCGTTCTAAGAATCGTGGGATTGAGTAGCTCCGGTAGAACGGTAATATAAATATATACCGTTCTGATTCAACATTTTGGGCGCACAAAAAAGTCAAAGCGCACCAAAAAGATTACCCCGATCGACGCTATTCTTTAATAAATGCGATCAATATATCATTTCCGAAAGATCGCGATACGATGACCGCCATTTTGAAAAATATTGGGTCGCGGGTTCTTCCAACATTTCCTGCCGCCTTTGAAAACTCATCGCCTCCCTGCTAAGCATGCGAAGCACTTTGAATATAATCTGCTGTATCTTATCGAGTTCAGACACAGGAAGCAATATTTGTCGATGGGTCAGGCCATTCTGAGCATGCGCGATGTACGTGGTCTTGAACTCATGGTCTTAGCCAGAGTCCCGTCCACCCGTCCAATGGACGGGTGAGTCGTAAATTTGGACGGGCTGGAATTTGCCCTCCAACCGTCCACCCGTCCACCTGCCAGCCCGTCCACGCGCCTCCGAGGCCTGATACAAGGAATTAGCCAAGCCAGAGTAAACTGCTCATTTAGAGACAAACACTGGGGCACTTAAGTGTATAGAAGTAGTATATATGTCCCGCGCGACGGGGTATGTTTTTTCGGCCTCTCGACGGGCTATACATTCGCATAATACCTTGTACGACGGGGTATGCTTTTGGCCATTTTGACCTTGTAGGTCCCGCGGCACACCCCTATCCAGAATAAGGCCAAGTGGGGGGGGGGGGGGGGGGGGGGGGGGGGGGCATACATTGTGCACGGTCGATCGGAGCATCATTCTGAAATGTCTGCATCGCGGTATCGCTTTTACCACTATCTAATAAACTTTTGGTCTACACTGTTGGTTAGGGAATAAAGCTCACAAATTGCAATTGGGTGAAATGTCATATCGAAATGTCATATAGTCTTTGACTACGTTTTTTATTTCTCCCGAATGTTTGTGCCAGCGCAGGATGTGTCATTAATTTGTAATTAAATTTCTATTGAACAACGGTCTGATATTTCACATTACGCACACACACACACACACACGCACACACACACACACACACACACACACACACACACACACACACACACACACACACACACACACACACACGTCAGCATCCCCCCCCCTTTAATCAATACCTCCCCCCCACGCCCCACCTTTCAAGCGAAAGCAAACCAACTACGTTATGATAATCAGTTGGTCATAACGTAATGGACGGGGTTGGGGTAGGGATGGACGGCATTTTTCAAATCCTGGCTAAGACCCTGCTTGAACTTGAAAACAAACATGTTGCTGTGTTTCGGACTTTCTGTGCTTCCAAATTGATCGAACTGTAACTAATTACCATGGATGAAATCCCCCGCCACAAAGGGATAAAATTATCCGTAAACATCATTGCATTCTAAAACTCCAACACTTGGGTATGTTTGGTGTTTGGTAGTTGTCTGAATCGATCTACTCAGACGTCTTGTAGGGCTAGGGATTGAGCCGAAAGTAGTTCTGGTAGGGTAGCATAGGGACAGGAAGCGGGAGAAAATGGGCTCGGCGGCTGTTAAAGATATGGAGTCAACTGATTGGTCGAGGCGACTACACCTCCAAATCGAATCGAACTTCCTTGATATAGGAGGCCGGTAAAACAACAATCAAGGGAGCGCAGTGTGCCTCGTCCTTGTAGCCTTCTCGTCACAGGATATCTATGTTTGCATGTCAATGGGCGGGGTAGGCAACTCGGAAGTTATCTGCTTCTGCCGTGCCCTCCCACGTGGAGAAGTCTCCCATCAAAGATGCTCCCCCCAGGGGGGCCGTTTTTATTGGTGGTAGGGTAGGGGACCCTATTGGGCGTAAGCCAGGATAAATCGTAAATTTCGATTTATCCAGCCCGCTCTCTCTTCAGTTTGGTCTTGACCACAGCAGCGAGCGCACGTCAATTTGTTTTTCGCTTTAATTTGCAATGCCTTCTGAAGAATCCGAGTCCGATTTACGGACCCCTTTTCGTGAGTGGACACTAAAGTGCGGTCTTAACCAATCCAACCATGACCTCCTCATTCACTTTGGGTTCGACAGTCTCCGGGCAGCCAAAGTACTTCGAGCGGAGGACATAATCTCCATGGACATACAGCCTTTGGCCCAGCGCCGACTTCTGGAAGCTGCAGTAGAAGAGGCCAAGCTTGACCCTCAACTCCTCCCGTCAGGGTTGCATGCTCATGGAAATCCCAACAGGGACTCGACCACGGCACCACCTCAAGGTAACAACGCTGCTCCAATAATAGACGCTATGACAAGACGCTATGACAATAGCGCTTCGGCTAACAGGTGGCGAATTCACTTATTTCCTCGGGCGGAATGCTCGAGTGAGCGCTCTTAGCGAAGCTATAAACTATTTGACTAAACTCATTTGATCCCAAATAAACAATTCCTGGCTTTAAAATGATTTTGCACTATTATTTTTGTCATTTGGGGAAATTTGTTATCATAACGGTATTTTTTGGTTTAATGCCCATTGCAACATGATTTGTGGGGCTATCCGCAATGAAGAAATTCGCCAGGTGAGAATTCTTAATATATCCACCGATAATGATCCGATCGGAAAGAGGATTGCATAACATGGTCTTGTGATTCGATCCAAAACGCCCACTAATATAAGTGAAGGACAATTATGCCCAGTTTTGCTTAGCACCCCGGGTTGAAAAATCGTTTTATGGAAAAGTTCATGATATTATTTATTCGTCGAGAGTTGTATGTTAATAAAATCGAACTGCAACTTTTAATTGTTCGCCTTTTTCCCCCATCTTCCTATTAATTTATATATGTAAGTTACAGTTATTGTCACGTTTATACCTTACGGGGACTGAAAATGAACGAGTCCACAGCACAGTGAGTTGGTGGGCTGATTATTTCTCATTTTAGCAAGGACATTTGCCTAGATATATGTATCTTTCTGCTTATATATGCCTATTCAATCAAATGATATTGCTGCTGTATGATGGCAAGATGATGTCCGAGATAAGTAAACACTCGTCGAAATCATTAATCAATAAATGGACTATGATAGTTACCATATTCATAGTCGAGTCACTTCCGACATGAACAAGAACTCGATGATTCATGTGAAATTATGACATAATGCGACATCACCAACATCAAAATGCACTGCATCAGACAAAATGAAATTACAATGACGGAAAGAATATCAACGGAAACACATTAGGCTTTTATAAATGTATAAGGAATAATACCGTATAAATGGTTACATGCATAGTTGATTGACATTATATCTGCATATTTTATACTGTCCATCCAATGATTCAAAACAGTAGTTTCAAGTTTACCATCGTCTCCAATTCCGAGCGTGTTACTTTCATTAAACATACGTGTGAAATACTCCATTGATGCCGAGGGCACAACATCCATGCCAATAAACCTTAAAAGCAAATACAAATTTACTAAAGGGTTCTCGAAAAAATGGTCATGCAAAATTTGTTGAACTTTACCAGGGAATTGCTCCCTTAACTTTTCTGCTTGGAGGAAATGCGATTTCCACAACGGCACAGTATGCTTCAGCGATTCTATATATATTCCCCGTGTCATAATTTGATTGTGACCATCCAACCTTTTGACGCGAACCAGTAACTGCTCTAGGGTCTCTGAACAGGTGCAGTAAGCGATAATTGGGATATTTCAGGAGAAAATATTGAGTAGACACCATTATTCCTCGCACCGTTTTTATCGCGCGTATCTTACTATTGGAGCAGACTCTATCCAAGTGTTCCTCTGCGCATGCGCGTAATATATCCCGATGGGTGTCCATACACTTGAAATAACTTCGGATCGATGAGTGCAGCGGATCATCGTCCCGAAGAGAAGATAATTTGCCGTCATGGACAAATAATTTCAAACAAACCAACGATTCATTTTGCGTGGGGTTTTGTAATCTATCCGGACAAAGT
The DNA here is from genome assembly GCA_034190875.2 of Urechis unicinctus. Taxonomy (NCBI): domain Eukaryota; kingdom Metazoa; phylum Annelida; class Polychaeta; order Xenopneusta; family Urechidae; genus Urechis; species Urechis unicinctus. The sequence continues at coordinate 59,481,400 of CM067351.1, read as the reverse complement.
TCATTGATATATTTTCGACATTGGCTGTATTCCTTATTGGCCCATGTGTTACTATCGCGGAGGCACTTGTTGAATGGCGCTACGTGTGTCATGTTATTCTCGAAGAGGTACCAGAATGGGTGGAGGAGAATGGTGGGAGGTAAGGAGGAGAAGTTGCAATGAAACATGGTGTCAAGAATCCAATGTACAACGTCCATCTCCTCTTTGGTCAGATTCCTGCAATAAATATGTTAAATATTGGTAATATGAAAGTTTACTTGTAAAAAGGTATTCTAACCCAGGTTTATCGATTTCTTTCAACAAACAGCAATCATGCATAGGTGAAAATATCCCCTTAGTATGAGTCAATTACAGAATCCGCAGACTTTATAACAACCATGGTTATTAAAATATATTCACGTTTGTGTTTTTTTTTAAAATGTTACCTGATAACATTTTCCGTCATAAAAATGGCATTAGGTGTGTTGTAGTTGGGTTTGGTTCCAAACATTGCCGTGTACACCATGTCTAGAGGTTCATAAACGTAAAATATATTAGGGGTTCTGTCTAAAATACTACCCAAGAAAGACGACCCAGTTCGCTGGTATGCCAGGACTTGCACGAAAATTGGCTCTCCATTCACAGGCGGTCGAATATGCTTTATTTCCAGCTCATCTTTGCTAATAGGTTTTGTTTCAACCTGGATAAGAGAATAAACACAGTGATACATAAGAATAATTCAAATGTAGTTCTGATGGTAGATAGTTATGGGACTAAATGCTTAACTCACACAAATTTAAGCTTACCCAATTTGCATAGGCAAGGAGCGATTAATGTCATACTTGGAAGGTTAAGCTCTAGGTGAATTACATACCTGGTTGTTTGCTAATAATGGACGATCAACTGAAGGCATGACAAATTCCCAAAATGGGTCATCTGCAAACAAGTAAACATTGCAATACCTTCTTACTTTTGGCGAGTCTCAAGACCTGAACCATTCATGTCATCCTTTGTCAAATGGTACATTGATGATGATATTAACAACTTAGTGGGCGTAATATACTGAAGGGTAGTATTTCATAAGACACCGCCAACCCCACCCCCCCCCCAACCCCCTGCGGACCCTCATTCACCTCCCCAAAACTTGACTGATTGTAAGAATATTGTTTTGATCAATTGATATATTTCCCATTTGTGACAAAAGACAAACAATGGATTATACCAGCAAGGAAAATGATGTTTTAAGCAGTGTTGAGTTAAACGGACCAGTTATTCGCGCTGGTGAAGTCAAACTCTTCCAATAATTGCGTGTTCAGGACGTGACACCATCGCCAACAAACCAAAGCTCTCCACAAACATTTGTTGGGGTTAAATCAATTCGACGCAACCTTGCCCCGAGGCGGTGGCTGGCGAAAGTGACCCACCCACCTGTTCCATTACTTACATGTGATTACGAACGTGCCGACACAGATATTACACATATAAGTGTGTGTCGTGAGGGGGGAGATACTCAATTAACTTCTATATCTGACAGGGAGATGTATCATGTCATGATAAGCTATTGTATTTGCAGACGGCGAATATATCATTAATTATTCATGATATGTCACATCACGTGATGCCTCGGGTCCTGTTAAGATTGGTTTATATCACAACGAATACCAAGAAAACTCATTAATGGCCACAAGTTTCCTAGTATAGTGCTATTCCTAATTATTTATTCACAAATTATGCACTTGAATAATCGTTGGTTATGGTAACGATATGTCTCCCATTTTAGAATTTCAGCACATCGTCTAAACATTACGAACTGATAATGTATACACGAGGAATGTGCTGTAACAAGTCCGACACATCATTGTAAATGCTTAATATGTTCTCTTTATTCATCGAACCTCTTCTCTACGTTACTGATAAGTAACTGATACTTTAAATGATCAATTAATATCGGTTATAGCGAAACGATATTTATCACACTTTAGCATAAGTTAGAAAATGATTATCAATAGAAACTAATGTTTGCCATTCCTCTTACTGTGTTGATAAAGAGATTAACGCATGTAGTGCAGTTCGTGACGGTCTCTGAGAGTTTCCGAAGTTATGTAATAACCCTGTCAGCCTGGCATAAAATCACCACCCGCGCTCATATACCTGTCAGTTACCCCGTAGAAACGACGCTTACACTCAATGGCAAGTTTTAATGGCGCCAAGCTTTCACAAGATGTCACGTCATGGAGTCATCGAAAGACATCATGGTCTGATCTATCTGGACAATAAATGTGCAGCGGGAAAGTTGGTTTGGTCTTTGAATCCCCCCCCCCCCCTTTTTTTAAGATCCATTTTTCGGCGATGTTGTGCAATTTCTATTTTGCTTCCATTTTGTGTAGTTGCTGCAATGACTCGTTTATAATCCTATCATTTAGCTAGGAAAACCTATTCATTGATAATTAACCGATTAAGGCGCACTAAAAACAGCCTGCGAACTTTGATTACAATAATATTCAAATGATTAGCGAACTGAACCAGTAACTACGCATGCGCAAAACTACCATTTTCTGGTATTATCCGCCCGTTTCAGCCTCGGTATTGTAGTCTACCATGTTCCATGTTTGGGATAAAACTCACGTCCCGTAAAAAATTAGAAATCGAACTTTACGAAGTCCATAAACATAGCTGGACTCGAGCTTGTGAAAGACAAAAACAGAAAAGGTTCTTCCTTTACATACAACTTACTCAAAGTTATTGAAGTTTCTGAGTACGTGAAGAAAGAGATCGTGTGAGTATAGGCTGGTTATAAGCAATTATGGCGAGACTTTGTTCTGCGAAAGTGGTGGTGTTGGGTAGAGTGGGTGTAGGGGGGGGGGGGGGGGGGGGTTGGTTGGTGATGCTGACTATCAGCTTTCCCACACACAAGTATATATTGAATTGTTTGTTGGTCGTCCATCGAGTACCGTTACGACCCGTGCTAAGAGGCGATCAAATCAATTCATTCCGAGTTTGTGATGTTTTCTTTGCGTTGTAAGCGTTTCGGTCGTGACATTTTGATATGTGCAAAACAGATCGGTCGTGATCTTGACTGTTTAGGTAAATGTCTGTTTGTCTTCGTGATGTTCGGTGAGATTTCAAATATATGGCAATAATATATATAAAGATAAGATTTGTAAAAAAACACATCATCTGTGGCTGACTGACTATTACACAGGGGGTTGGGAGAGGTAGAGCATCACTCTAAACGATAGCGACTAACATCTGATCTTTAAAATGATGACGCTCTAATAGGATACAGCCCTATTGACTATCTAAGTGACAATGTAAATGCCACGTTTACACACACATATACACGCATACGCACGCACGCACACACACACACACACACACATATATATAGATATATATGTATATATATATATATATATATATATATATATATATATATATATATATATATATATATATATATATATATATATATATATATATATATATATATATATATATATATATATATATATATATATTGGTGATGTAACAATTATATTGCTCATATCTGCGTTGTCAAGCCTTATCATTACGGTCATATCAATTTTCAAAGAACAATAACATTCCCTTTGATTATAGTCATCTTTTCGTCTTCAATGATATCACTTACTTGTAACATTCCATGTGTATAAGGCAATGCAGATCCCTGTCCACACCAGCAATAACAACACCATGGTTCCTTTCTTTATAGCGGGGAACATAGCCATTTTAGACTCCTCCATCCTAGCTGCAGAGCCTACGGTGTCAGTGTTAACCAGGGGGTAACTGCTTATCCGCGGATGCCAAGAGCGAACGGCTTCACGTGATCAAACATTAGCTTAAGCGGGTTAGCTCTCATTTGATGTCTGACCTTTCAATGAAATGGACGCCCCACAACTCCGGACGCACACAAGGCTTGCAGGTTTGTTTATCAATACACTTGGTCCCCTACCCCGGGACACCCCGCTCTCTTACAACTTGCGTATTAGCGTAACGAATAAGCGCTGAGGCGTGTCTTGTCCAGTAGAGGCACATGTGTCGAAGAGTACCCGCGCTAGATCGACGACGGACTTTGATACGATCCCAAGTTCGTACTTGCCGGGAACAATAACCCTTCCTCTCGTCTCTAAGGCACGAGTATTGGTAGGTTGAATTAAAGCTCCGGGCAACTCGTGCGGAAATGACTGCAAGATTCGTGACTTCAAGCCGAACTCAAACTATGTTTAATTCAGACGTGATTGGGTTCAGTGAAAGTTTGTCGGTCAAAGGAAACGCAGAATTAAAGAAAAAAAGGCTAATTCAATGACAAGTTACCCGGCGGATCTGTGCACATTACCATCGGTCTTTAAACAAGGCTGACACAAGGCTTTTCACGGACAGATTATGAGACTCCTTCAAAAAATTACTAGAGCCAGTGTGTATATGCTCCTCAAATGTATTTCATTCAACAAGGTGAATACTTATTGTTTGATCATCTTGAACTGTTGAACTTTTGACGCCTTACATTTTGTTCTTAAAATTGTTTCTTGCATGTGAATCATCTATAAGTGGTCATCGATATATATAATACGCCCCTGTACTTACCTCCCAGACTAGCCGTGCACGACGTTTATTAACGTCGTGCAAAGATCGTAACCGAATGCGCGTGAACGATACATGAGTTCCAATTATACACGATAATTACACAAATGTACATATGAAGAATAATTTTTCACATAAATGAATGTTTATTAACAAGTTGAGTTAGTTTACGGGTGAGATTTCGTCAAGGGCGATTTAATCCGGCCACACAAATTCTGAAAAGTTCATGTTTATTTTGAACGACAAGAACGGTTTCTGCGCGCATGCGCAGACAAGGTTCTTCGCAAGCGAACTTTTTCTTTCTGAATTTTATTATTTAAGTATATGTGTCATTTTGTCAATGATTATCTTTTGGAAATATCTACTTTGAAGGGCGATATGTATTTAACAATATCACATTGACATTTAAAAAAAGATAACACTTATTGATTCCCGCAGTCTGGAGGGGGCACTTGGCCTTGACCTGCGTAGGGGTGTGCCCGGGGATCTCAAAAACCTGTACCCGTCATACAAGGTATAAAAGGCAAGAGCATACCCCATCCTACAAGTATGAGGTCAACAAAACCCGTCGGGAGGCCGAAAAAAAAACCTACCCCGACACATGTATACTACCTCTATATACTTAAGTGCCCCCTCCACCGGGACCTGCAGCCACATGGCGAGTGAAACTGGAACTTCGTAATGTGACGTCATATCTCCAAAACTGGGGCTGCCGCGAATGAAAGTTGTGATTCTAAAAGTTTATTCGACTATTGCTAAATAATAACGAGACAGTGGATAACCAAAATAATCCGTTTAAGCGGATATTCATCTCATTTGTCGACATAAATATTTACGTAAGTACACAACTTGGTAGTAGCCCCGGAGTCGTGATATAAAAACACTTTCCACACGACCCACACATCTTCAGTCACGACGGTATATATTTATATTACCGTCGTTCGCGGCTACTCCCAGACATAACTATAGAATGCTACAGAGGATAAGTGCTAAAAAGACTTTTGAGCCCAATATTAAAAGTTTTCAAACTTTCAGTCGCTACGCGGCCCTGAGGTCTCTGAAAATAGATCCTTACTTCGGCTGTCGCCAATTACCCTCCGGAAATTACCCTCCTGTTCGTAGGTCACATTTTTGCGCAATGATGCCCACAACTTTAATAAGGGGAAATTTGATAAAATCTACATTTCGTAACCTTAGCGGAAGTGTACACATCAATCGCGAGGAAGTTATAGAGCGTGTAATGATTTATAGCTAACATTCGTGTGATTCATGGTTTTAGGGAGGCACCGTTATCGGTGGAATGACACAACTAAATAATACAGATTTCTACTGTACACCACGAGTATTTTCATTTATCAGCATGATTTGCGATCAAGTAAACTTTGCGACAGAAATTAAAAGATGGCGTTATTTATGTCTTCGTTGAACGTAGTAATGCATTAACAAAATGACCCCTTAGTTCGAAATATGGGGCTGACCAGCCACTTCAAGGAGCCAGTCAGGACCGTTGTCAGCGATGCGACGTCACACTTTGTAGCTGTATAATTATAATGGCAAGCCCTACGCAAAATATCATAATAGCATGTCCTACGCAATATGTCATAATGGCACGACCTCCGCAATATATCATAATGTCATGTCCTGCGCAATGTATCATAATGGCATGTCCTCCACAATATATCATAATGTCATGTCCTCCGCAATATATAGCCGGTCCCAGTGGCTTGGTGGTTTACTGTCTCGCCTTTCGACCCACAGGCTGTGGGTTCGACTCCAAGGTGTGACAACCTGACTGGTTACTCGTGACTCGGATGATCACGTACAAATGGCGGTCCCATCTCTGAAAAGGGATGTAAAAGATCCTCTGAGGACGACGTGCTCCCTGGCAGTGACCACCCTCAGAGTTACACACTCACTGCTAGTCGTACATAGCCTAGTTGCTAAACACGACTATAATTCGATGCACACACACACACACACACACACACACTCCGCAATATATCATAATGGCATGTCCTCCGCCATAAGATAAGATAGGATATGATAAGTTTATTGTCTTTAGCCAATCGCAGGGGCGTAGCTGGGCCTATTACCAGGTATGGGGGGTTCGGGGGACCTCCCCCGAGATTTTTTTAAACTATAGATCCAAAATGGTGCGATTCATTTTTGGAAACGATGTGTAGGCCCGGGCCTACCGTGCCTATTGGAGCTACGCCAATGAATCGCATCGTTGCATCAATAAAGCCACGTATTATATACGCGTGAAGACAAATGAAAGTTAAATACCATGATGGATTATATACCCCCTTCATTATTTACATCCGAGATATACTTTAGCAATGTGCAGAGTAGAAATATATACATAATAGTGTGCAATTGAGATAATATTAATATACGCGAGAACAACCTAAGATTCCTGATCAACCAAGTATATCTAATAACCTTTTCCAAATAAAGTCTTTTAAGTGATCGTTGGAAAGAAAATAAGTTATTTCTCGCAATTTCATCAAAATACGGCATTATACAGTGATTCCAAATATATGGCCCTCTATAGCAAATACTATTTTTCATTGTCTTCCGTCGTACAAAAGGAAGATATGCAGCTGATCCCCATATATACAATAAGACAGATAGGGATAAACAAAAGTGAAGAATAAATTGACCAGTGATTGCCTTTTTAAGATATCTCTCACACCAATTGCTTTGGACATTTTGTTACATATAAAATTTGTGTGACCTGATTTTTTAAAGCCAAACTAATATTCATACAGAATATTATTCATTTCAATATATTTAATTAACCTTTTATACATAAGTCTTTCAAACACCTAAAATATTGACAACACTGTAATAGGTCTATAATTATTAACAAACATAGAATTACCACCTTTATACACTAGTGTTACGTTAGCCAGTTTTAACTCTTTTGGGAATACACACTCGCTACAAGAGACATTTAATATGTATGTAAAGGGGCGTATTATATTATGAGACAATATTTTGATAATTTGAGGTTTTAAGTTGTCTCCTCCTCCACTTCTGTTACGTAAGTTATTGATAACAAATTGAACTTCCTGCTCTGCTACTGGGTATATAAAGAAGCTGGTTACATATGAGCCATTAAGGTAGCCAATGTTAAAAAAAATCGTTAAAAAGCATTAGCTGTTATATTAGCGTCATTAACAGTATCACTATTTATTATAAATTTACTGTCTAATACTTCATTACTTTTGGTTCCTATAATATCCTTTAATATTGTCCATGTTTTTTTAGGTTTGATTTATTTTCATCTAGTAACTTTGATAATGTCCTTTCTGTGCTGCTTTTATTGTAATTTATTTCTATACAATTTATACACATATTATACAACTTCTTTTTTATGTTAAATAGATGTTTTTATTTCAGGAGTAATCCAGGTTTTAGCTGACTTTTACGTTGCGTCTACTCTTTTAACGGGAAAAGATATACGCAGTTGTAACAGTGTGGTAAAATGATATATATGCCAAATGTGTATCACTTAGGGTCAGCATTACAGCCCAGTCTATATCATTCATTTTCGATGTAAAAGCCCTCATATTGGCTTTTTTTAAAGCATCTCATTTTCCGAAAATTAATCGTTTTCCCATTATTCATCTGTGCAATTAAAAATATGGAAAATGATCTGATAAATTAGCGCACAATACCCATTTGGAATGATCTTTATTTCCACTAATATTATAAAGTATATTATCAATCAGTGTTACAGATTGTAAGGCTACCCTAGTCGGTCTAGTTATAAATGGCATCAGTGAGCTGGAGCACATAACATAAAGGAATTGAGCAGTCCTGTTATGTGATTCATTATTAAGCAGATTGATATCAATATCTCCCATACAGTAAATTAATTTACCTTCTCCTTTTATAACAATCAATATGTCAATAATTTGTTGGTTTAAAGTGTTGATATATGTATTCGGTGGTCTGTATAACCCACCTACAATGATATTACATGAGTTACCTGCAGACATCTATTTCAGCAAAGATACAATCAGCATTTTCGTTAATATTATTCAGGTCTGACCTTTCAGTGGACTGCGAGTTATTAGATAGAAACACCTCCTCCTCTATTCAGAGATCTAAGCCTATGCATACATTTATACAGTGACAGTTGGAATAAATCTTTGTTTTCGTCTATTAGCCACGTCTGAAAAAGACAATAACAGAGAAATTGAAGATATCATTGTGCAAGAAATATCATAATGGGATGTCTTACGCAGTATATCATAATGGCATGTTCCATGCAATATATCATAACGGCATGTCCTTCGCAATATGTCATAATGGCATGTCCTTCGCAATACATTCCGAACATGGCCATGGCAGCCAAAAAAGGCTCAACAAACAAACAACAAAGATACGAAGTACATCATAATGGCTTGTCCTGTGCAATATATCATAATGGCATGTCCTGCACAAAATATATCATTATGTCATATCCTACGCAGTGATCATAACGGTATGTACCTGCATATATATGGATTGTGTCTTGAAATAAATCATTTTGCTATGTGCTACATAATAAATCATAGTGATTTGTTCCTTTCAATATACTTAAATGGTCTGAGTCTTGGGATATATCACAATGGTGAGCTTCGTGATTTGTTTCTGCCATCCATTTTATCATAACGCCCCTCCATCATGACAGATTGGTGAAAACATTTCAACCCCTGCGGCGACTCCATCCTAATCCCCGCCGCAACCACACCCTAATCTACGAGATCTACCCTTAGTGGACCAATTTGCAACAGCCTAGGTGCTGCCGCTTGGGAGAAGAACATTAAATATGTTTAGCCTTCCATTTGAAAAGTTGCACCCCACACACATTCACAAATGCACACACACAAATACACACATATATATATATGTATACATATATATATAAACATATATGCATGTATATATATATTCACACACACACACACACACCACACATATATATATATATATATATATATATATATATATATATATATATATTTATATATATATATATATTCATTAATTCATATAAATGTATGTATATATTTATATATACATATATATTTGCCTATATATAAACTTATATATACTTATATATACATTTATTTATTTATACATATATATAATATATATTATATACATATTTATATACAAAACATATATATATATATTTATATGTATATTATATATAGAGATATTTTATATATATATATATGAGATATATATATAGATATATATATATATATATATAGATAGATATCTATATATATATATATATATAGATAGATATATATATATACATATGTATATACAAACTATATATATATATATATATAGTCATATTTATAGATATATATATATAGAAATATATATATATATATATATATATATTCATATATATATATATATATATATATATATATATATATATATATATATATATATATATATATATATATATATATATATATATATATGCATGTATATATATTTATATATTTATATGTGTGTGTTCCCATAATCCTCCCCACTTGCTTTCTCTCTGTTGGAGGGACATTATGCGGTGAACCCGACTTAATTCGGCTTAACATCATTGGCAAAAAGCTCACTTTGGCAAGATCACGCCATCCACAACCAATCCACGCCAAATCCCAAACGACAACCCAATTCTCATTTCATAGTTGTCCTCCGTCCGTGATTCAACAATTCATTCGACCAGCGAAGAGAGTATTTCTCCGTCCCCGTCCGTAAGATGCGGGTTGCTACCGCTCTGTTCGCTGCCATCCTGTTGCTGTGTCCATCCTCTTGCTCACTAGCGGATATTACGGACGCACATGGATCTGTTGCTTATACTAACGCTACCATCTCCTGGGGCCCCATCCCAGGTGCGGGGTACCCCTATAAGACAAGTCTTGAATATGATGCCGGAGGTTTTTCCATGTTGTACCAATTCGCCCGTAGTTTTCTCGACACTATTCAGCCCGGGGGCTTTCCGTTTGGTGAGTCATTTTTACGATCATATTGCCTCAAGGTACAACCACTGTCTTGTCAAAGGTGATTGGATAACAAATATGGTTGTGAAATCCGAATAGGCTGAACTCCAACATGGTGTTGTCAAATAATATAAGAATAATATAGTTGATATGATTCATTATAGAAAAAGAACAAGAAATTCTTACCATTATCCTTATCAATAACAGAACAAAGAGATACAACATTACCCAAATAAAAAATGGGCGACGTCAGTCTGAAGCGACGAGTGACGCCGGACGTTCGATACGTTTGGTTACTGGTGAATAATTAGCAGAAGTCAGATTGAGGTGAAGACCCAGAGGAGTAAGTGGCCATATTTTGACCCACTGACCGCTAATCTGCTTACCTCATATCCCACGCCCTAATCCGTCACCAACGCTATTGTTTTGTGTGATTATCGAGTTGGCGATCTATAGACAATCTCAACATTGACTCTCTGTTTTTGGCGACCGGGCTTGATGTTAAACGAATATAAACCGCTATGACACAACATCTCATGCTGACACGACGATGACTTACTCACTTGAACTGTTGCCATACGCATAACTACTTCACTGTATGATCTTAATCCGACAAGCCATCAAGATCCAAATGACCTAAGCATCACATCGAATGGATCAGTATGCTGACGCTCTATGAGGCGGCACCAGACCTCCATTAAAGACGTCACTAGCCACAACACTTCAAAGCAAGCCGTAGTGTAAGCCTATATTGTGGACCGCAATACACAATAAAGATAACAATTTCCAATTTAGGCAGCTAAATATAAACTTACGATTTGGCAGTGACTTGTGTGTTATCATAGAACTCTGGCCTGTGATAAGCTGAATGATTCAAAGAGCTGTTTCAAAATTGTCATAAAAGAAACTTGAGCATTTCCAATCAATGTCAGTGTTTATAAACTAACAAATGCAAACATGGTCTAGCTGCGAATTACTTTAGTAGGGGCCTGATAGGGAAGTCATATAGTGTCTATAATCAAACAAATACAAGTATGGTCTAGCTGCTGGTAGCTTTGTTAGATGCTTGAGAGGAAAGTATGGTCTAGCTGCTGGTAGCTTTGGTAAAGGCTTGATAGGAAAGTCATGGTCTAGCTGCTATAATCAAGGCTTGATTGTACAAGTATGTTCTAGCTGCTAGTAGCTTTGGTAGAGGCTTGATAGGAAAGTATGTTCTAGCTGCTGGTAGCTTTGGTAGAGAGCTGATAGGAAAGTATGTTCTAGCTGCTGGTAGCTTTGGTAGAGGCTTGATAGGAAAGTATGTTCTCTCTGCTGGTAGCTTTGGTAGAGTATTGATAGTAAAGAATGGTCTAGCTGCTGGTAGCTTTGATAGAGGCTTGATAGGAAAGTATGTTCTAGCTGCTGGTAGCTTTGGTAGAGGCTTGATAGGAAAGTATGTTCTAGCTGCTGGTAGCTTTGGTAGAGGCTTGATAAGAAAGTATGTTCTAGCTGCTGGTAGCTTTGGTAGATGCATGAGAGGAAAGTATGTTCTAGCTGCTGGTAGCTTTGGTAGAGGCTTTGATAGGAAAGCATGATCTAGCTGCTGGTAGCTTTGGTAGAGGCTAAGGCTTGATAAGGAAACATTGTCTAGCTGAGGACGTCCCACATATCGGCTGACATTTTATTATCCGTCATAAACAAGCTACAAACCTGCAAGTCAATGTTTTTAACCATCACTTCATAACATTATAGACCTTTCTTCGGTTAACTACGAGCTTTGTTGAGCAAAGTTTAATGATAAAATGACAACGTATGAATCAATGGTGTCTCTCTATGATGTGATATGCTGCGACCATGCTCTGTGTCAACTTCAATCGTTGTCGATTTATATTATTGATTTTCGTGTGCATTCAAATGTTTTAAACTATGTGAAGAATATGTAAGACAGACGCGGAGAAAATATGATAGACATAATTGATTCATGAAAAATATCAGATGTATGTTGCCAAACACCCACTAACTAGCAATCGTTGTGTACAGAAATGATCCGCCAGATGTTGAATGGATCTTTCGCAGTTCAGGATCAATATGGAGATGTAAGTACAAGATGTTAATTCTTCTCGAAGTCTCCTATGAAATAAATGCCCTTACTTTTTCTCATTTGCGGGAGTTTCGGTGAGCTTAGTCTGAGTTACGAATCTCACTTTTGCGTTTGCGTATTGAGTAAATTGTGATTAGAGTCTGTCTTTGTGAGTAGTGTCTGCTTTTGTGATTAGAGTCTGTCTTTGTGATTAGAGTCTGTCTTTGTAATTAGACTCTGATTTTGTGATTAGAGTCTGCTTTTGTGTTTAGAGTCTGTCTTTGTGATTAGAGCCTGCCTTTTTGATAAGAGTATGTCTTTGTGATTAGAGTCTGCCTTTGTGATTAGAGTCTGCCTTTTGTGATTAGAATTTGCCTTTGTGATTAGAGTATGTCTTTGTGATAAGGGTCTGACTTTGTAATTATAGTCTGCCTTTGTGATTAGTGTCTGTCTTTGTGATTAAAGTCTGCCTTTTGTGATTAGAGCCAGTCTTTGTGATTAGAGTCTACCTTTGCGATTGGAGTTTGCCTTTGTGATTAGAGTATCTATTTGTGATTAGAATATGTCTTTGTAAGTAAAGTCTGGCTTTGTGATTAGAGTCTGACATTTTGATTAGAGTCTGCTTTTGTGTTTAGAGTCTGCCTTTGTGATTAGAGTCTGTCTTTGTGATTAGAGTCTGTCTATGTTATTAGAGTATTCCTTTGCTATTAGAGTCTGCCTTTGTGATCAGTGATTTCCCTTGTGTTGAGAGTCTGCCATTATATTTAGAGTCTGCCAAATATTTATAGTATGATTACGTGCTTGATGTATGACGTTGTGTTGAGAGTTCGACCAATGTGTTGAAAGAATGACATTGCTTGCTTTGTGTTAAGAGTCGGACATCATGACTACGGTTCAAATCTGGCTCAGTAATCAATGACTGACCTGATGTTTAATCGCTGGCTCTTTTATCAGAAACGGAGTGTGTGATTCAAACGTCCACATGCTTACGAGACAATTGTGATGTCTAGCAGCTGGTCATATATGTTGCAGTTGGTGGATGCGTTGCTAGGGTTGGCTGTATGCATAGCACTCGGTCTAATCTTCACTATCTTCATGCCTTTATGTGGATGCTGCGTGTGCTGCTGCCGCTGTTGTTGTGGCAACTGTGGAGGTCGCCTCATTGCGGTGAGTTAAGACAGCCATGGTATCTCATTTAATAAAATTTTCTTCAAGCAGTTGAATCCAAAATCTTATAGCTATACAAAGAGGGCTCACTAACCGCAAAGCACCTGGCTGTAGGCAACATGCTGCTAGCAAACACATCTAAACCAAAACCGGTCTCGACCAATAAAATATCTCCATTTCCTCAGCAAAAGCCAAAATGTGTCAATGCAAGAGAAGTTGGATGAGTCCTCAATGCTTTTGTTGATTTTATGGTAGCTCAGCCTGTCGGTGGATGTCCTTAAACATTTAAATGCTTACCTCATAGCCAGTCTGTGTGCTGCCCCCCTGGCTTAGCTCTTAACTCTTAGGATTAAGCGTACAGGAAGCACCTCACTCTCCTCGGATGATATTATATACATGTTATCATTTCTCTATTGCCCGTAAATGTGCTCGGTTTCAGGACAAGGACCCTAATGAGGCTTGTAAGCGGATGGGATATAGTCAAGCATTGTTCTTAATGGCCATATGTATGGGGTCAGTTCATCCAGCATGTTCAGCGCCCACTCATATATATTTCTGCTCGTACGAGTTCTCGTAAATTAAGTCCTATATAACGCTGACCGTTTGACCAGTTCACTAATAATTTGTCGCAGCGTTGGGGCCGCCTGTGTATATGTAACCAATGACCGCTTCACAGAGGCTCTTGAATTCACCAACAGCTCGATCCATAACAACTTCGATGATATCGAAATATACACGAACAACACCATCGATGTGAGTGTAGCATGATGTGTTGATTATAGACATCTATCCGTGTATTCAGCTTATCGAACCTTCGACACTTCGCCGCAGGTTGTGATGATTAATCAACTAACCTATGTGTGTATCATCAATAAACTTAGCTGTGTGTATGATTCTGCAACCTACATGTGTATGATTCATCAAATTGTTAAATTGTACCTATGTGTATGAATACTCATCTTATCCGTGTGTATCATCTATCAGCTTACCAGTGTGTATGATTGATCAACTGACCCATGTGTATGATTAATCAACTTGTCTGGATGCATGATTGATCAACTTACCTGTGTCTATGATTAATTAACTCGGACTGTTGTGAACCGCGACCAGCGCGCCACCTGGTTTCGTGGAAGTGTAGATATGATTGATCAACTGACCCATGCCAATTACTATGTATGATTAATCATCTACCCCAGGGCCTAGCCCCTTGTAAGACACTTGTGGATGCATGATTGATCAACTTACCTGT
>CM067351.1:59231336-59463836 GCA_034190875.2 Urechis unicinctus | reverse complement strand
CCCCACTATCCCACATCCCCACCATCCCACATCCCCACTACCCACATCCCCACTACCCCACATCCCCTACTACCCCACATCCCCAACACCCCCCATCCCCCCACACCCCCACATCCCGCTACACCACACCCTGCTACCCCACATCCCCGTTACCCCCCCATCCCACTACCTCACATCCCTGCTACCCCCATCCCCACCATCCCACATCCCCACTACCCCACATCCCCACCAGCCCCAATCCCCACTACCCCCATCCTCACTACCTCACATCCCTGCTGCTAATCCCCACCACTCCATCCCCACTATCCCACATCCCCACCATCCCATCCCCACCATCCCATCCCCACTATCCCACATCCCCACCATCCCCATCCCCACTACCCCATCGCCACTACCGACCATCCCCCATCCCCACATCCCCACGCCCCACACCGCAACACCCCATCCCCATTTCCCCACATCCCCACTACCCCACATACCCACTACCCCACATACCCACTACCCCCACATCCCGCTACACCACACCCTGCTACCCCACATCCCCGTTACCCAACACCTCCGCTACTCCACATCCCTGCTACCCCGCTACCCCACATCCCCACCATCATCCCCACATGCCTAGTGCTCTCTGTGTTGATGTATGTACAGACATTGGTCAGATCCTGGGTACCACTTTGGCCGCCTCTCTCCGTCCGTTTGTCATCCCCGCTATCGACGGCATCATCGACCTCGACACCAGTAAGTCTTCTCATAGCCGTCAACTTATGACAATCATTCAGCCAGTATTGCCGGTGGTTACGGTAGATATCATCATAAGGCGTGATCATACTCATGACAAAGATGATGATGTTGGTACGTCTATGATGATGATGATATGGTAATGATGATGATGATGATGATGATGATGATGATGATGATGATGATGACTCTTTCTCCCTGCCAGCTCTGTCAGACACACTGACAGCTCTGGGCGCTGTGAATACTCGCGTAACCAGTCTCAAGCAATCCGGTGACGTCATTTCCGACTTTTTATCCGACCTGGCATCTAACATCACCTCAACACAGTCCTCCTGTTCCGGGGGTAGGTCCCAATAAAAAATTTCAACTGATAATTTCTTTACGCCATATTTGTTTTCAAGCCCATGCATTCTTCACTCAACTTGTTATAATTCATTGCATTTCAATGACAGAATGTTATGATTTATTTCATCTGTTTTCACGTGGACATCAGTTAACATAATGTAGATAATATAATTATGGTACCGCTGATGTCTGCACCTAATAAGTTTTAATGCATCATAATTGGTTCTTTAAACTCAAACCGACAGTTGTTACGTATCACTTTATCACCCAGATTTCACTGTACGGCTGCCCCTCAAAATTGAACCTATCAGTGTAGTTGTCTCAAAAGAGTGAAAAAAACTGACCAATCACCGTGCCTCTTGCAGCATGTACCCCCACCACAGCTTGTAGCGCTATCGACACATCTACAATGACCAGCCTTGACCTATCTGGAGTACAGTATTATTACGCCTATAGTTTGCCTTGAAATGTGATTGGCTCTGCGTATGTGACGCGCGCGCATAATTATTTGGTCTTTATTTTCGATTATTTTGATTTGTATTGAATGCTGACTTTTTGTGACAATAGCACCGCACCGAAATGTACATTTGAATTGTACGTACATGGATTCCTTAAGTTATGGCACTAATTTGCCTATAACATTTGCTTTGGTTTTGCGATATATACCAGCGTGTGTCCCAACGAATGCGTGTGGTACTATCGACCCGAGTGTTTTGACTATGGGAGTCGACTTCGACGAGGTAATATTCACTGACTTCCGATAAGACGTTCGTCCCTAGAAAGCGGCATGATTGTTCATTTCAATAAAGTATATCAATAATCTCTTGTAGCCAAACTTGTATCTAAATGGAATAAGTTGTATCGTTTTGATTTATTTAATCATATCTTAGTCGGGTTTTATTTCATTACCATGATATAAATGTCGGAATATTTTATCTTTGAATATATTTTGATATAAACCAAAAATACCGTTTCGATTCCTGTATATGATCTTGACTTTCATATCGTTTCAGTTCCCAGACTTGAATGGGACTACAACCAACTTAATGAGCGTCGCTAACCGGAATCTGACAGCGTTAGCCTTGCAGGTAGATCAAATTTCCCGACATCCATACATGTAGAAATATTGTGTCCTACTGATCGATCTCTTGTCCTCATATGTCTGAACATATGTATGACCACTATCGAGGTTTGAGTAATCATATTGTGAGTGTGTATGATGTGTGTGTGTATGATGTGAGTGTGTATATTGTGAGTGTGTATGATGTGAGTGTGTATGATGTGAGTGTGTATATTGTGAGTGTGTATGATGTGAGTGTGTATGATGTGAGTGTGTATATTGTGAGTGTGTATGATGTGAGTGTGTATGATGTGAGTGTGTTTATTGTGAGTGTGTTTATTGTGAGTGTGTTTATTGTGAGTGTGTATATTGTGAGTGTGTACGAAGTTAGTATGTGTGATGTGAGTGCGTATGTTGTGAGAGTGTCTGATATCAGTATGTCTGATGTCAGTGCGTTTATAGTGAGTGTGTCTGATATGAGTGTGTCTGATATGAGTGTGTCTGATATGAGTGTGTCTGGTGTGAGTGCGTATGTTGTGAGAGTCTATGATGCCAGTGTGTATGATGTCAGTTTGTATGATATCAGTATGTATGATGTCAGTGTGTATGATGTCAGTGTGTATGATGTCAGTGTGTATGATGTCAGTGTGTATGATGAGTCGTTTAGTAACAATAGCTTGTATTCCCATTTATAGGGCCTTGATGTCCTCAACGACATACCTGATATGCTTAACAACGAAACGGCACCGTTCAAATCTGGTAAACAAGAGATTATAACTTCTACATAAAAATACATGAGTGGAGCTGGCCGCAATAGCTTGTATTACGTCCTTAAAGAGACTGTTCAGCCCCATATTTGTTACGAGGTTGCCAAGCCAGCCGCACCTTGGAAACCTAGAGTTTTAAGTTTTCAGACTTTCAGTCACTACTCGGCACTGCGTTCCCAGAAAATAGATCCTTACTTCGGCTGTCGCCATTCATGTTGTCGGAAATTACCCATCCTGTTTGTCGGTTAAATTTGTGCGCAATGATGCCCACAACTTTAATGAGTTAAGATTTGATAAAATCAACCTTTTTGTAACCAAAGCGGAAGTATACACATCGATAGCGAGGTAGTTATAGAGCGCGTAATGATTTACAGCTAACATTCGTGTGTTTCATGGTTTTAGAGAGGCTCCGTTATCGATGGAACGACAAAACTAAATAAAACAGAACTCCACAGGATATCATGAATAGTTCCTGTCAAATAATAATGTTGAGAATTTATCAACATTATTTTAGATCAATTAATCTTTGTGGCACAAAATTAAAAGATGGCATTATATATGTCTGCGTTAAACGTAGTTATGTACAACCAAAATGATCCCTGAATGCCCGATATGGGACTGAACAGCCTATTTAAGCGCATAATTCCTATAAACTAGCGAGTACATACAGGACCTACTTTATAGTAGACATTTGTCCACAGATATTCTAGTAATCTTGGATGACTACGCAGTCATGATTGCTGAGATGGTAGACGACTTTATCGACCAAGTGTTGGGGGTAGGTCTGCCGCTCTATCATTCGTCTGACCTAATGTAATCATCCATACACTTCTAACTCGTTAATCGTAAAATTTTATATTTTCTTTGTTTACAGGCGTTTGATGTTGTTGGGTTGAAGCAGTCAGCGAATAATTACATCGAGCTTGCGCAAAACTACGACCCGTACAGGTCAGCCATTGCTGCAAATGCATCGCAGTTATGATCAAAATATTGTTGCATGGATCACAATATTGTTCCATTGTTCCGTTCTCATTCTATATATTATTCTAAAAGGCGTGGATAAATGGGTGTGATTCTATATTGCCTCAGTATATCGGATTTATATGACCATTCACGAACGCTACGGTCAGTTTTGAAATAATCACCAGGGTTTGACGCCACTTTGCACAGCGAGTTGATATGACGGGGGGTGCGGATGATGGTGACGCCTCGATAGCGCCCCGTATCCGTCAGCGCCCACTTGGCACAACAAAAATCTTTGCGCCCATTGGCTTTCGAACCCCAGCCACTAGGACGGAGGCAGTATTGAATGGTTGTCAACTTAAAGGATGCTGTGTGTTTAGGTGGTACGGGCAAAGAGTGTATAGCTTCGCTAAGAGCGCTCACTCGAGCCTCAGTCCGAGAAAAAAATGTGAAGACGCCACATGTTAGGCGCCGTGCGTTGCTTTGTCATAACAGCCCTTAAAACCATATGGAATTAATTCGGAGCCGTGGTCGCCTCGACAAATCAGATGACTTCATGTCTTTAACACACACCGACCCCGAGAGGTCGGATCAACAAACCCATGTGCTTTTGTTGATTTCGTCGCCTGATGACTGGTATTTCATGTAATTTCATAATCCTCACATAGCTCAGCCAAAAGGTCTACCCGGGCAATTTATCAAGTAATTGTAGCTGTAATTTTCACTATTGTCAAGCCTGGGCCCGTGGTGTTTTGGCTGCGGAAAGGCTCAGCGAAACGACATTTTCCCCGCTCTCATCCATCGCAGTGACGTCAGTCCAGTAATGTGTTTTTGTTTATGTCACGGTAGCGCTACGATTGCAGTGTATTATAATAAGCGAATTCAACACCACAGTGCCACTCGAAGTGAACCCTTTAGCGTAGCTTTACACTCGGGGTGGGGGGCGGTGGTAGTTGGTAGGTCTAATGATTGTCACCTTGATGGATGTTGTGTGTTGAGGTGGTACAGCGGCGTAGGTCTAATGATTGTCATCTTGATGGATGTTGTGTATTGAGGTGGTACAGCGGCGTAGGTCAAATGATTGTCACCTTGATGGATGTTGTGTGTTGAGGTGGTACAGCGGCGTAGGTCTAATGATTGTCACCTTGATGGATGTTGTGTGTTGAGGTGGTACAGCGGCGTAGGTCTAATGATTGTCACCTTGATGGATGTTGTGTGTTGAGGTGGTACAGCGGCGTAGGTCTAATGATTGTCACCTTTGATGGATGTTGTGTGTTTAGGTGGTACGGCGGCGTAGGTCAAATGATTGTCACCTTGATGGATGTTGTTTGTTTAGGTGGTACGGCGGTGTAGGTCTAATGTCGGTGTTCGTCGTAATAGTCCTCTGTATCACATGTGGCATCTTATGCGGGTGCTGCGGCAGCAAGAAAGGGGTTCTCCCGACACAGAGGGGAAGTACATCTAATTGTGGAGGATGCTGTCTAGTTTTGTGAGCTCACTACCGCTTTTACACACACACACACACACACACACACACACACACACACACACACACACACACACACACACACACACACACACACACACACACACACACACACACACACACACACACACACACAAACACACACACACACACACATACATATATATATATATATATATATATATATATATATATATATATATATATATATATATATATATATATACCCCCACATATACATATTTGTACATGTTTATATATATATGTATATATGTATGTTAATATATCTACATACATATATATACATATAAATATATATATATATTTATATAAACATATATAAAAATATATATTTATACATATATATAAATTTGTATATCTATATTTTCATGTAAATATTTTATATATATATATATCTGAATTTTTGTCACAATTACTTATATACTTTACTACACGTTGCCTAGTAATCTCCTGTGATGCTGTTGATATGTCAACAAGCCATGACGTCAACTATCCTAAGGTGAACACTGACCACGTGCTGTGTGAATAGCGCTGTCTTTATCATGTTCGTCATGGGCGGTCTCCTTATGCTCCTTACAATGCTCGTCTTCATCGTGGGCGGCAGCAGCGAGAAGATCTGCGAGTCGCTCATCGATCTCTCCCTCTTCTCAGAGGTACGTACATAAAGCCATAGGGTGTGTGCCTTAAATCATGTGACAAGTGCCTAAAGTCATGTGATATGTGCCTACAGTCGTGTGATATGTGCCAAAAGTCGTGTGATGTGTGCCTAAACTCATGTGATATGTGCCTCAAGGCGTGTGATATATGCCAAAAGTGTGATATGTGCCTACAGTCGTGTGATATGTGCCAAAAATCGTGTGATATGTGCCTAAACTCGTGTGATATGTGCCTAAAGTCGTGTGATATGTGCCAAAAATCGTGTGATATGTGCCAAAAATCGTGTGATATGTGCCTCAAGGCGTATGATATATGCCAAAAGTGTGATATGTGCCAAAAGTCGTGTGATATGTAGTGAACGACGGTTAATTCACTCCCCAAATCTTGCGACGTGTGAAAATAATATGTGATATGCATTCGAGTTGGTGATATGTGCTTGAAGTCATGTGATATGAGCCCAAAGTCCTTTGCTTTGTGCCCAATGTCGTGTGATACGTCGCCAAGGTGATGGCATGCGCTTCAAGGTCGTGCGATATGTGCCTTCAGTAATAACATACGCTCCCGAAGATAAGTGTCGTGTCTCATGGGACCATAGTGCCAAAATCGACATGCGAGGCCAAAGTCGCATCATACCTGCCCAAAGATGATCAAAGTGTTGAATTCATGCCGAACATCGTACCACATTCACATCTCTCACCAGCTTCCCTACTAGAGATGTCGCATTCAGGACTATAAAGAATTGTCGAATAATATATCGCTCTGTAGTGGTTTGGGAGTTTGGCCTCTATAAGTTCGCTAAACCCCTTTTCAGTTAAAGACGCTTTTTTATTTGCACAAGAATGAAGTTAGAGAACTTTCATTTATATTTGGACAACATGAGAATATTAATATAATTTCCGATATTGATACATGATTGTTGATGTAATATGATGCAATGCTCGCATCAGTTCATAGATATTGGTGGGATACCTGGCTTCAACTTCGCTGAGATGCTGTTGAACAATGCTTCTATTCCACTCACTTTCTACAATGTCTTGCTGTGAGTACCTGCTGGTTCTGCGCTCATTGTACATCGAGTACTGACTTCATGAGTAACTTTTGATATATGCAGCATACACAGTAATTCCGGGTTTTTTTTACAAGTGTAATTTGACAGTAATTGCTGGTCTTTTTAAAAAATCTAAACACCTGAAATTGATGCGTTGTTTAGGGGATGCCGCGCAAATGAAGCACCTTTCCGGCTGTTCTACTTTGATACCCTGATTCCATTGGATGATTACCTGGATTATGAGCAGGTGAGAGGTATAGGCATCATCACGTACATTAATGAAAGGTGAGAATACGAAGTGGTCAAAGGTAAGAGCATAAACTCATCAAGGTAGGAATATGAACTGATGAAAACGAACTATCTGGACTAATCAAAAATGAGAGTTGGAACCCATCAAATATGGAATTTCGAACTGACCAATGGTGCGCATATTAGCTAACCTGAGACTAGAATATGAACTCACTTAATATCAGGGCATGAACTAACCAGAGATTAGAATATGAACTAACTAGAAATTTGAACATAAACTATTCAGCGATTATAAAGTGAACTAACCAGAGATAAGACTATCACCTAACTAGAGGTAATAGCATGAACTAACCAGAGATAAGACTATCACCTAACTAGAGGTAATAGCATGAACTAACCAGAGATTGGAATATGAACTAACTAATTCAGCGATTATAAAGTGACCTAACCAGAGATAAGACTATCACCTAACTAGAGGTAATAGCATGAACTAACCAGAGATAAGACTATCACCTAACTAGAGGTAATAGCATGAACTAACCAGAGAAAAAGACCAGAGATAAGACTATCACCTAACTAGAGGTAATAGCATGAACTAACCAGAGATAAGACTATCACCTAACTAGAGGTAATAGCATGAACTAACCAGAGATAAGACTATCACCTAACTAGAGGTAATAGCATGAACTAACCAGAGATAAGACTATCACCTAACTAGAGGTAATAGCATGAACTAACCAGAGATAAGACTATCACCTAACTAGAGGTATAGCATGAACTAACCAGAGATAAGACTATCACCTAACTAGAGGTAACAGCATGAACTAACCAGAGATAAGTCTATCACCTAACTAGAGGTAACTAGAGGTAACCGACATGAACTAACCAGAGATAAGAATATGAACTAACTAGAGGTAGTAGCATGAACTAACCAGAGATAAGACTATCACCTAACTAGAGATAACTGAACTAACACATGAGCAGAGTACGAACTGACCAAATATTCGAACATGAACTAACCAGAGATTAGAATATAAACTAACTAGATATTAGAATGTGAACTAACTAGAGATTCGTATATGAACTAACCTGAGATTCGTATATGAACTAACCAGATTCGTATATGAACTAACCAGAGATAAGAATATGAACTAACCAGAGAATCGTATATCAACTAACCAGAGATAAGAATATGAACTAACCAGAGAATCGTATATCAACTAAACAAAGATTTGAACATGAACTTATCAGAGATTCGTATATGAACTAACCAGAGATTCGAACATGAACTTATCAGAGATAAGAATATGAACTAACCAGAGGTTCGAACATGAACCTATCAGAGATAAAAATATGAACTAACCAGAGATTCGAACATGAACTTATCAGAGATTCGTATATGAACTAACCAGAGATACATGATTCTGACCAGAGATAAGAACATGAACTTATCAGAGATTAAAATATGAACTAAGGTGAGAATTTTGGCAGGTGACCTACCAATCCTAGTGGTAGCTTTGAATATTGTTTATAGTATCTTGGTTAACAATGAAGGTGCGCGAGTTGAGCGCCATTGTAACACCGCACATATATTGCACTCCAGGTGACGTCACGTGATGACGGAAGGCCATGACATATGTGTGTTGGTTGCAGTACCTGGGTGGACTCGACGCTCAGTTCGACACCATGGCAAACGCCATTAACCTGGACGAGTTGGTCATTCTCACACCTGACACTCTTGATGTGCTGGACGATTTCAGGTCATCGGGGGCTTCTACCATAAACTACACCGCTTTTGACGTAGTCGTGAGTAGAACAGAACATACTGAATATCTTGGATACCCAAGACGCTGTGGCGTCAGATGCTTAATTCTGTCTATTGACCTACCTGTCAGCTTATCAGAACTCGAAAAAAGCTCTGTCTTTTTCCATTTTCGCCGAGCCTAGTTTTGCATCATTTGGTGTTTAAGTTAACGCAAGTAATGCTACGATATGATCCATAATACCATGATATGTGAAAGTTGCCCCAAACACTAACAGCAAATCAAACTGCGTACAGCACTGTAGTTACCTCCGTATATACATGGTGGGGTTTAGAAGTTTTGTTTGAAGTTACCAGTTTGGCATGAATGATCACTGTCTTGTTATGTAGGTTCTCTTTTGTGCTTCTTGATACCACCTATGTATGAAGTTACCTGTTTTGTATTAAGTTACCATTTTTATATGTTGATCGCTTTCACGAAACATTAGTCTATATATGCTCTTAATAAGAAACACTGTTTTCTTATCTATTGCACGACACCACGTCATTTCCTAAAGCTGTTGATATCGTGTTATGTTTGTCAGTTGAACAACGACGTTGTGGCCTTCAACATCACGAATATGATAACAGCATTACGATCCGCTGCCTCGCTCTGCTCGACGCCCGTATCGGTACGTTTAGTGACGTCATAGTCAGCAGTGACGTATCATCAAGTGATGACGCCATGGCGGAAAGTGACGGCATGTTAAATTGTGATGTCCTATAAGTTAATTGCATGGTAATGAATATATGGATTCATATGGATTAGTGACATCATAACCACGAATGACAATGTGTAACGCAAACTGTGATGTCGTATTTACTTATTCACTTGTCTGAGGCATAAGCATTCATTTTATTACATGCAAATTTACCGAAAATCAATCGTATAATTTTGTTAATAATTATTATGTACAAGTAGATGGTTTATTGGTGCAGACTGAATTGGATTACCACGCTACCCAACTGGAGTTCTTACGAGATACACTGGTTCCTGCTCTGGAGAGTGATATGGTAATAAGTCTTTCATTACATCTCTTCGTCGTGTTTTAATACCGAACATGCTCTTGTTCGTCCGTGGTATGCCACTGGTAGGGTTGCGGTATGTCTGGGTTAACATTTTCAAATATCAATCTACGTGACGTGCCTGATATGTGACAAAGATGCTATAGTTGATTGCAAAGTACCTTGTTATTTGATGTGGGCTTTTTCACAATTAATGGCTGCTATTCTGTGTCCACTGCGTCGACCCCCAGGCCGACCTCGGCACGGCGCTTGATTCTATGCAAGTCATCACGGACACAATCGAGGTAAGTTGGGAATAACAAATCACAGATCATGGAATTAAAGTGGAAATTAAAAGCATAGTTTGCAGAAATTTTAGACTAGCATCAAAAATTGTTCCAAAACTTTTCACGAGCAAATGGGTAGTGCAATGATAATGCTGTATTGTAGTTAACGTGATAAAAGCAAAGAGTTTATACCTACGCTAAGGGGGCTCATCCGCGCCTACGTCAGAGAAAATATGTGAACACGCCAACTGTAGGCAGCGCAGTGCTTTGTCATAGCGTCTCTTAAAACCACATGGAAATTTTCTGATCAATTCGGGGGCGTGGTCGCCGCGACCAATCATGTCTTTAAAAGACGCCGAGCCCCGAGACGCTGGATCAACAAACCAATGTGCGTTTGTTGTTTTCATGGGGGTGTCATCTGCTGTTGGACGTTTGCTTCGCCTTTTTTCATACTCACCTACCCTATCGTAGCTAAAAGCTCCTTGTTAAAATTATACAGTCTCAGTCGTATTCGTCTGGAGACTGTAGTCATAGTGAATGCAGTCTTGAATTTGGGCGATGATAACGTTTAAGACAAGCGATAATTGACATCATGATTTAATGCCGTAAATCCGAGTCAATACATACTCCATTCCAAGTGGTTGAATTAACAGCCTGTTGTCCATGCATTAACAACAAGTTGTCCAAGCATTAACAACAAGTTGTCCATGCATTAACAACAAGTTGTCCAAGCATTAACAACAAGTTGTCCATGCATTAACAACAAGTTGTCCAAGCATTAACAACAAGTTGTCCAAGCGTTAACAACAAGCATTAGCGACCTGTTGCCGATTGACTCACTATTCCTCCTGAGGCTCAATAAACTAATGTCATATGTCAACAGCCTTCAATAGACGCAGCCATTGACGGGGCAAACATCACTGAGATTCAGCTTCAAACACTGGCTGCGGACACGATCGTTAACGTAGGTTCTTCCGAATCATCGACCAATCGTGATGAAAGTAGTTACATATGATATAACTTGGCTTTGTTACATATCGACGACTCAATGTGTTCTGGAAAACAGGACACTAAAGGTTTCCTGGACAGGATTCTGAACTACGTGGAACAATACAAAGTGGAGGCATTGGACATCGTAAGAAAGTTTTGAAAAAATTATCAGAATTCGATCTGATGAAGCTCTAGCGTTATATGTATGGATATGTGGAATAGTGTGTTGATTGTGTGATGTGTTTAAGGTGAACACTGACCTGGCCGCTTGCCTCCCTGTCTGGAACCTGTATCAATCATTCGTCCTCATCCTCTGCTACTATTCAATAGATGCTCTGGTTCAGTGATATTTTCTCATCACATTAAAACAACATAATTCAAGACTTACTAATACGATCCCTATAGATATTGTATCTTTTTATTGCTAATTGTTTGCCATATTGAATAATATTATTACTGACCACTAATATGAATCTGAATCAGTGACCCTTTTATATTTGATATTTTCGATGCTAATTGCTTGTGACTGGTTGCGTTTGCAGAATGGCTTTTGGTTTGGCATGGGATGGAGTTTGGTATTCTTCGTACCGGCCCTGGTGCTGTCGATGAAGCTGTCAAAGTACTACCGACGTATGAATGAGTTAGGTGAAGGTTATAAAGCTGACCAGGCACAGATTGACAAGGAATGGGAGGAGTATTACGCAAGCCAGGGACACGTCCCTGATGATTATGACGGGTAATCACTTTATTTGTGATAGACTTAACGTTATTCAGTAAAAAAACATGGTGAGCTATTTTGAAGCGGTGATTGTTTTATTTCTCGCATTGATGATAGTGATGGGCTGGTAACAATGCGCCACATTGATGATAGTGATGGGCTGGTAACAATGCGCCACATTGATGATAGTGATGGGCTGGTAACAATGCGCCACATTGATGATAGTGATGGGCTGGTAACAATGCGCCACATTGATGATAGTGATGGGCTGGTAACAATGCGCCACATTGATGATAGTGATGGGCTGGTAACAATGATTGATGATAGTGATGGACTGGTAACAATACGCCACGTTAAAAGTCAGTTATGCAAGTGTGAAGTTTTGATGTTTGCATATTATAAACGGATTTCAGGGAATATACTCCATGATACACATCACTGTTGGTCGCATCGCAATGAACATGGTTACCATGGTTACATGGAGAGTGATGCTGACAACATGAAGCTCAACTTGGCTCGTTGAAGATCACTCAAACAACAAGAACACAGCTTGTGTTATATTATCGTTCATGTAATGAGTGCATTTGTTTTATCCGTTATGATCTTATTGTTTTATTGTTATGTCTTCTTATACAATTTGTGCAAAGTTTTACTGAGTCACACTTTGAGCCTGTTATCCTTTGTTGTTTGGAAGAATTACAATTTCATTTACCAATCACCATTGTTGATTTGTCAACACTTTATAACATTTATTGCTGTCTACTTAGTAGTTGGAACCTATATCAAAGCAACAAAGAAGGCCAAATGGATTCCTGCTCAATTTCAACCGATCAACCAGTCAGTGTCGTGGGCAATAAAAAACGAATAAATTTAGAGGGATTCGGGGGCAATGAGAAAAAAGAATGAATTTAGAGAGATTCATGGGGATGAGAAAGCGAATGAGTTCAGAGAGATTCATGGGGATGAGAAAGTGAATGAGTTAAGAGGAGATTCATGGGGATGAGAAAGCGAATGAGTTTAGAGGGATTCATGGGGAGGAGAAAGCGAACGAGTTTAGAGGGATTCATGGGGATGAGAAAGCGAATGAGTTTAGAGAGATTCATGGGGATGAGAAAGCGAATGAGTCTAGAGGGATTCATGGGGATGAGAAAGCGAATGAGTTTAGAGAGATTCATGGGGAGGAGAAAGCGAATGAGTTTAAAGAGATTCATGGGGATGAGAAAGTGAACGAGTTTAGAGGAATTCATGGGGATGAGAAAGCGAATGAGTTTCAGAGGGATTCATGGGGATGAGAAAGCGAACGAGTTTAGAGGGATTCATGGGGATGAGAAAGCGAATGAGTTTAGGGGATGAGAAAGAGCGTTACAGCAGAGGGACGGGCTGATGTCATTTGACACAGAGAGGACAGGAAACATGGCGAGGTAATGAATTGAGTAGTGGATTCATAAGAAGCGGCTTAATTTTAAGTTTGTAATTTTAAAGAAAACAAGATTATGAATACAACTACGTTATGATATAGAATGTGGCGATAGCAAATGATTGCGGATTGTGCTGCCGTGTACATTATGATGTTAACGACTACCAACCACTGATCTATAAGAATACCTGGATCGCGGACGCGGCTCGGACTGCCTCTGGATAGTGAAGCCAGCAGTCAGTTAAGAGCCGCCATGTTGCCAATACCAAAACATTAACACGTGTAGTATAGTCCCGGCCGGTGTGATCATTTGACAACTTTGGCATACGGATATGAGTCTTCTGATTGGTGCTATAAAACCGTATAATTTATAAAACAACAACACTGAAAAGCTGTAAGATGCTATGATTGTATGTAAGGTAATAAATAGTGATTTATGGTGAAATCAGGATAATTGTAGGCATGATAAAGCAAGCACTGTAATTTAAGCAGCTATTAAATTCTTGTAACACGTATTCTATATATGTATATTGTTGCATTAATACGGCTCTGATAGTTCAAATCAAACTCATATATGTGTCTTACGCTTCATTTTAATCAACACTTGCTCATGATTGGAAATATTACCATTGTTTTAAGTATAATTACACAAGCATCATCACCCGCAGAAACATGGTGAACATAGTATTATACACGTATTTAAAACCGAGCCTTTCACCTCCGTCAGCAACACAAGTATAATCATGAATACGAAATAATACCTATTGATGCTTCAATGGGACAAGTTTGGAGTACTGCTTGCAGTCTCTCTCGCCAGGGATTTTCTGGGTTTTAAGTTTCGCGGTTTTTAGTGATGAAGGCGAATTTTACAGAAACAAGAAGTCACACATTTGATGAGTCGGGTGAGATGATTACAGTCGGGGTGGAGTCAAGCATGTGGCCGGTAAGTGATGAGAACAGAAGCGGGCTGGACGATAAGTTGACCAGGATGACTGTGACTATTGTTGCGACGAAGTTTGACCTTTGGGGTGGCTTGCCATCATAAATCTTCAGTGCTTGCTGGAAGCATTTTTCAGTTTCTTGGCACACCCTGATTACACCGTAACCTCCCTGACAAATCAACCTCGGTTTTTTGAATGTACAGATGCCAGCGAGTTTGCAGGACTTCCGGCTTCATTAAAAGGTAGAGCAGCTAGACAAATATCGCAATGGATGCGGCGCTCAACCCTCTCCACCACATACCCCGCGATGCAACCGATAGCTGCTTCCTTGTTCCGGGAGGGTGGACTGAAATCAGGGGCCTGCGACAGCTCTACTTCGTCTTCCTGACCTGTCAGTGTTATCTCGACACCATGACGTTTGGCAGTGGAGATGTCATATGTATCTGTGAACTCCATATGTTGTTGGCTCACAACTACACTGTCCCTAGTGACGTACTGTATGTGGGTTTGGTGCATGGCAGCACAGTTTCCACCAGAGGCTTTCACTTCGTGCCTCATCAGGAGACGCTTGTATGCCCCGGTGAATTGACGGACTGTGGGATTGTTGTTGAAACCTTCAGCTGAAGTTACGGAAGCAGCCGACTTTAGTAAAGAGCTGACAAACCGAACTAACAAATAGAAGAGAAAGTACGATCAATGGCGAACACGACAGTTCATCGCTCACTGCATGGGAAGAGGAGTTCAAGAGGGTTGAGGCAAATGATGAGGTTCACTGACCACTGCTTAATTCATCTGCATTTACTATTTCTTAAATTACTATTTGTTTTAAGTTACCAGTCGGATAGTAGCTCCATGATTATTTTTTAATATCTGCATCTTATATTTGGGCGCTGTTAAAAACAAATATGGGTCAATAGGTCCTGATGAATTTAACAAAATTCTTAAGAATTTCGGTGCATTTATCAATGTTTATTCGGGCCAGTGGAGTTTTTAATCGGTCCAGTGATTGAGGCTGCTTACTGACCGACCGGGCGAGTGATATTTTTGGAACTAATCGAGCCCTACAGTATGCAGGTTGCTTATCAAGAGAAAGGGTTTCAGCATTGCAGGTACCATCGTTCTGGCACAGAACCAGAAGCTAGAAAATGGTTGACCTTGTGTGTAACAATAGAGAGAAAGATACCTATACACTGGTTCACCTCCATGTGGATTAAGTATCACACGACGTTGGAACTGCCTTGGTGATATATGAATGTGTAGATTTACTGAGCTCAGAGTTACATCATCTCTCGGTGGCTACTTCCGGTGAGTGGCTTTGTACCTTTTCTAGCTCCAGTCCGATGCTACTAATGTTCTATGTAAAACACAGAGCCGATTCATCTGCCGTTGTTTTTTTATGTGAGTGGGGAGGGGGGAATCATCCAGTTGATAGAACGAGACAGTGCCGTGCATGGTGTAGTGAAGAAATAATTATTATTACACAAATACCTACGCTGATAATTGGCTTTGTTTTCCGATGTGCAAGCATATTTGGGGTATCGTTTGAGGCTAGTAAATTCAGTGTCAATATAGGAGTATTAACAACAACACTAGGTGGCTATGCGTCTATCAAGTTATTATTCTATAACAAAGTCAACTTCGTAAAGAAAGCAACAAAAGAACTTTCTTCGATAGATCCACGATTACATGAATAGAGCTTAATAATGTAAGAAAGTTAGGTTATTCACAGGTTAGGTTGTTGTTGTGGCCCTGATTGCCAACAGGCCTGTGGAAATTAGAGTGAACCAAAATGTTCAATAAATCCAAAAAAAGGTAGTGCCTTGTCTGGGCGTTTTAAATTTCTTTTACCATTCCGGGTCAGATCTAGATATTTGTAAGATAAAAATTATGTAGATAAATTGATACTGACATCAAGATAAAACAATCTTTCTTTCAGCATCGCATGTCTGCCTCCAACCTACGACCTAGTAGCTGTGCATTGCATAACAATTCCCATGCAGACACCGTCGACAGGAATGACAATAAAAGATTATAAGAATACGTTCTCTTTGATCTTCTGTGAGTCCAGTGCTCGGTTTTCTGTGCTACTGGGACACACAAAGGAAATCCCAATTTAAGGCCATGGCTGAGAAGAACCATCAGTTTGATGCGCATATTACATTATTGACTCTCAGCTGCGCATACGAAGTGTTGCACAGGCAGTTATCCTGGGATTTGTAGAAGGAGCTTTATGCAAAGGTCACTTTTTAAGGAATCTATTAAAAAGGTAACACTGTGTGTATGTGTGCATGTCTGTGCGTGTCTTTGTTTGTATTCTGATTTTTACGTATGCAAGTACCTGCCAATTACCACACAATAGGTGTAACGTTTAGACGAGACAAGTGCCAGATTCACATGGAACGTGCACATGTTAGTAATAACATAATGTTCACGCATTATTCAATCCATAAATCAGTACACAACCATAACAATTTATACCGCCATTTCAGTATGAGAGCAAACCTCTCGAGTCACCCAGCAACATCACGCAGCCTAATTTTAAGATCGTGCGCGCGAATACATACAACAGGCTGTATAGTACATAGGTAACGTATTAAAAGCCAGGTAACGTGACGAAACCGTATGTTGTGATGAACAGACAGCAGGAGATGCGGAGTTACCCCCTCCCCACGGCAGTAAATCACGCAAGGGGCTGCGTGAGTAGAATCATTTGTTCACGCATTTGCCTCAGCCGACAAAAAAACTGCAGACGTCCAGCACTCCCCTCGATGTGTTCATGCGCATGGCAGATGACGGACTACTTTATGAGGAGCCTTGCCGTGGATATTGTTTTCCGTGAAGGGAATTAGCTGTCGTATTGGACAGCAGGGTTTTACTTGAAGAGGCTTATCTTTGCTCGTCCTTAAATCCCATTCCTAAGAAAGTCCTTGAGTGGGTCCAGGCCATCAAAGTTGTGAAGCCCAGGCAATGGGTGCTGCCTTTAATCCACCACGTTCGAATTATCTAGTGTGTTAACAGGGGTGCCTCTATATCAAGACATTCAAGACATTGGTTATTCAGTGCTTTTGAAATTCCGCCCTGTTCGACACCATATAGCCCTGCTTGACACTCAGCACCATTCAGCCCTGCTTGACACCCAGCACCATTCAGCCCTGCTTGACACTCAGCACCATTCAGCCCTGCTTGACACTCAGCACCATTCAGCACTGCTTGACACCATTCAACGTCATTTGACACTCGATTCTATCTGACGTTCTCCACTGTGGGACATTCAGTGCTGTCTGAAATACAGCTCTTTCTTACTTTCAACTCTACTTCACTAAAATATATTACTACCACTTGACAAACATCACTATTTGACATGACATGACGTTAGGGCATTCAGGAATGCCTGCGCGTCACCTCACGACGCCAATCGTTCCCCACAACTCGTATACATTGCTACAAATTAGGACAGTGGAAAGATCAAATACGGATCACCATTCCTACCTTTAATGGAAAATCACTTAGCACGGTCGATGTATGCAATTAAAGTATCTCACACACACGCACACCGACGCACACAGACGAACACACACACACACATATATACATAAATATATATATATTTATATTGATATACATATTTATATATATATATATACATATGTATATATATATGTATATAAATATATGCATATATATATAAATATATATATATACATATATACAACATATATATATATATACATATATATGTATATATAAATATATATATATATATATATATATATATATATATATATATATATATATATATATATATATATATATATATATATATATATATATATATATATATATATATATATATATATATATGCGTATGCATATAAATATATACACACATACACACGCACAGACGATAATTATTAGCAATTCTCCCCAGAATTGACGTCATCCAGGCAATTAGTCATGATTAGCACACTCGGCAACAACAAACATATTTCCGGTATCCGGGGCATAGGCCAACAATTTGCAGTAGTTAATTGACAGTGGTGTCGGGGGATACATCAGAGTTTTAACATACGATGCAAAATAGGAATAGCTACACAATAACATTCTGTTTTCACAGGCTTAATTTTCAAGTATAAGACCAACTGTATGGGAACGTTACTTGAAACATAATTGAATGATTAAATGTTAAATAGAATTGCACAATCACCCAAAGATAATCAAACTGACAACACAGATTTACTGTCCGTACTTGTGTAGTCGATTTCGCTGTCATTATCGATATCCAATTCCTAACTCATTAATTCCATTTTGTCATCCGAGGTTTCTCTGAGAGTCCCCATCACATTCCTTATCTCATCGGCTGAGATGCACCCGCTTCCGTACTTGCCAAATGTCCAGAATGCCTCACGGTAAACCTCCTCTTGGGTGAGAGGATATTCGTCTATATGTTTAAGCATCATCTTACAGAACTCCCCGAATTCTTTATCAATGCAATAAGGGGATAATTCGAGGTTGGTGAAGGTAGGATGACGGGGACGATGATGACGACGACGACGACGACGACGACGACGACGACGCCGATGATGATGATGATGATGATGATGATGATGATGATGATGATGATGATGATGATGATGATGATGATGATGATGATGATGGTAGTGGTGATGCGGACGAGGAGGAGACAGAATAGGCCAGTAGTTTTAATAGTGATTATTATCATACTGGCAATGAAGATAATGGAGGCAATAATGAATATAAAGCGAACGACGATAAATTCAATGAAATTGGTTATCAGTTGGAAATGGTGATAAGTACGACGGGAATGATGTTGACGACGACGATGATGATGGTGATAAAAATAATTATGATAATGATGATGGTGATGGTGATGATTGCAATGACGATGATAAATTGCCATGATCTACCTGGCCCTATGTAATACGTTTACGGTGTTTGATGATGCACATATATATA
Organism: Urechis unicinctus; assembly: GCA_034190875.2. Classification (NCBI taxonomy): domain Eukaryota; kingdom Metazoa; phylum Annelida; class Polychaeta; order Xenopneusta; family Urechidae; genus Urechis; species Urechis unicinctus. The sequence continues at coordinate 59,444,369 of CM067351.1, read as the reverse complement.
TATATATATATATATATATATATATATATATATATATATATATATATATATATATATATATATATATATATATATATATATATATATATACATATATTAGCACGAACGCAACCTTTAGTGGACAAACCGCCAACCTTTCGTAGACTTTGGTCCACGAAAGGGTATACCAATATGTCCACATAAAGTCAACGCACATTTTCGTCCAAAATAATTGAAAATATTATAGTTTGACCATTCGAATGTGATAGTCTAGTCATAGCAACGTACACAGATAATTTTTCACGCGTGATTTCTTTGGATTTTGAATATAATAGCGAAATAAAATTTTAACTACTAACCATTCGTTGACATAACCCGCACACCTCAATATCTTCCATAAAACCATATATACTTCGATCCAAATTGCCGAAATAAGGTGTAATCATGTGTGTAGGATATGTTTATTTGAAAAATTAAAATATTTGATTTGTTTTTAAATTTCATTACCGAAAAACTCTATTTTTCTCCTTATTCATTAATCTACAACATTGAATTAGATCGCAAAATGCTACCAATGGTTCATAAAGATCATATCTACAACAAATATTATGTCTCTAATCCATGATGACTACAAATGATTTAAATATTTCAGTATTACGCAAATATTCAAAAATATATATGGGCACGAAAGGTTGGATTTATACGTATAACTTATTCGCTTTAAACTATTTAATTGTATCAATTAAAAGATGCCGAATAAATAATTGCTTTTTAATAATAGCAAAAATGTACTATAAAAAATTGTCCACGAATGGTTGGAGTCCACGAATGGTTGTAATCGTCAGTATATATATATATATATATATATATATATATATATATATATATATATATATATATATATATATATATATATATATATATATATATATATATATATATATATATATATATATATATATATATATATATATCTATATATATATATATCTCTATATATCTATCTATATATTTAGATATACATATATATATATAAACACATATATATATATTTATATATATATACATTTGTTCGTGAACATGAATGACAAATATGACATGTTGGTCTCTATATTGGTCAAATCATCCACTCCCGTACCTGGCATAATTCTACGAGGATAACGTTTCGACTAGGTTTCATAGGATGACTTCTGATAGCATTTGTAAATCGATCTGGTGTGACGTAGTAATATGCGTGTCAACCAAATATGGCAGTTATCTCCTCCTTCTTTTCAACAGGATGACATTAAGGATCGTCACAGAACCACCTTTGTGCTACTGCATGTAATCTGCAGAAACACACCGCGCGCCATAGAGGTAGTAGTTTGCTACCGAAATCGACGTCGACCAACATGACCCAATGAACGTGACTCATTCATCCATCAACCTGACATTTATCCTACTACCCTACACAGCAAGCCCTATTTATTCCGTACCAGCGTATGATGGAGTTTGTCATTAGACTAATGGAACAGTTGCGTATCATATTTGCCCTAGTTGAGTCTTATAATTGTCCGGCGCCATATTTAGTACTTACTATTAACAGTAATACCGAGAGGTATAATGTGTGACGAAAGATCAGCAGCAACTCATGAAAGTTGGATTATCTATATGAAAAGCTGCTGTAACGCTGTATGGCTGTGTAAGTGGAATATGTTCTTTGTCTGTGTATACCGGCTATATGTCAGTGGTCTCATTCTCGCAAGTAAGTTGTTCAGTACCGTATGAAGATATATGTGAGAAAGTAAAAGTCTTCGTTACAAGCAATACACACATGGAACTGTGGCGTGCTATTCGCTAAACGAATTAATATAAGTCCATTTTGAGCTGTAAATCGATTTATCAGCAGATCTGCTGACGTGACTTATGGCAAATCTCATCTTTCAACAGATCTGGTTGGTCATTCCTCCTCACGAATACGGTATATACAGTTTGGGAGAATGATAGGAAATCTGTGCGAGCTCTTGAGTAGACTAATTAATTTGTTTGTGGTGTAGCTTTTGGTGCTGATCGTCTAGAAACGTAAAACGCCAATCACCTCAAAAAGATCAGATGCATTCTCCTACTTATCAAATATGAGAATATAACAGGTGTATTGAAATGCTGCGCTGACGTTATCTGTATTAGTTGTATGATGAACGCTTGTCAATGGGACGGTAACTGTGTTGCATGTACCTCATAAGTAGCATTATAACGCCATCCATTGCGGACCAACGTGGAAGCAACAGAAAATGGAATATACACACCAACTGACACATAGCACGCCGATACATTCGTGTTTGTATATTCATGACTGTTTACGCATGACAGCGCTATTGCAAATATAATGGGTTGTATAAATACATATATACATTAAATGTGTGAATATATTCTATTGGTGTGATTGATGATGCTTCCATGTTGGGCTGCTGTGGAGGGCGTTATGTGAGATCGGTCGTAACCGGAAACCACCATCCCTGATAGGATGCTACAGAATCACACGCAGTGTTGCAATGGAAGCATCCAATTAGCAGTTAAAGGGGTATATATTCACACATATACAAACCAGGATGTTGAGGTAATACAAGAGTAGCAGGAAGTGGTGGTCTCTGTTTGGAGCAATTCTCCAGCATTTTATCTAACAATATTTGGGCTGACATCTGCACAATATGATACTTAAAGGAACATATATATTTACTTACTAATAAATCATCACACCTTCTCAGAAGCTCTATTCATTCACACGATTTGGACCAGATTTCTTTCCTTTGCATTACCCAGTACAGCGTCCCGGATCGATATGGACTTTTTACAATTTGGACTGTTTGTTTCTGGATTACGTTTATTCTGCTTCACCAAAATACAACGTGTGACAAATGTTTCGATTGAATATCCTATTAGGGACACAGCGTTGCTCTTTTAGTTTTAGATCTAGGATATAACCGATTAGCTTACGTAGCAGCTGGAATGAAATGCTAATATAATGATACAGGTGTTTTCTAGTACCATAGTGATAGCTATCCACCGTATCGCAGAGCAAAGATGCTATTGCAGTGTCTTCATTAGCAACAAGTTATGAGGCCCGATATTGCAAGTGAATAGGTTTTGTTTTGTGCCGAAGAGCACCTGTTATGATTTTCTCGTTGATACTGTTGTTGTTGGCAGATGCTCGCCTCGATTCATGTCTATTTGGCGCTGTGCCTTTAAGCAAGATCCATTAATGGAATCCCATCTGGTGTTATTCCACATTAGCAGCATGATTGCATGTTTACGTGTGTAAGCTTGGAATATACTATCCTTCTGTACATGCATTGTACTACCAATAAAAGTTTAAAGCTCAAAACATGACGTTAAAATCTAACGGTTTTGACACAACAACATAATTGATGGATCATCGGAGCTAGTTTGAGGGAATAAGTGTTAAATAAAGTGTAACTATTTTGAATATAACGATTAGATTGGGCATTACTTAACACATGTCATACACCTTTCTATTGAAATAAATATATAGATATTCTCTTAGCAATGCAAGAAAAGGCAGTGAGGGGGTTGTGTGGGGAGGACACATTCTCCACTTTTGTAACTCCGCAAACTTTGTATTTAACGATAGTGGATATACTACCAAGTAGGGCGAGCGTCACAACAAGTAGTGTTCCCTGTTCATGCATGGCCGTCGGAGGGGACGAACTCTACCCATCCAGTCATGAGATCCTCTGTTATTAAGTTTGCATAATGTGATGTCCATTTATAGCAGCCTCGGGGTATTGTCTCTATTTCCATTAACAGAAGAGGAAGGTCATATCTGACATCAGGGCAGAGGAATATGATCATACCATACACTATGCTGGAGTATTTGGGATTTCGTAAAAAAGGTGTGTATACCCTTTGGGCATAACATCAACTCTCTTGACGTCACGTATTCGTTGATTTGTTAAAATATTATTGTGGTATGTTGTTATAATGCACATTCCTCCACCGGTTGTAAGACTTACCAGCCGACCAGCAACCATGCGTAACGGAACAGTGTTGTCGAGGGAATGCTGTCCGTCTGTGCATATTGTGGTATTTATCACCAATACCTGATTAACTTCTAGCCGTTTATTGACTGATATCGTTGCTGCCAAGCTGGTTGAGATAGATGAAAGACAGATCTTATCGGGTGTGATGTGTCATAACCACATCTGACGTTTCCCAAAAGTGCACCTGATATAAGCTGCTCCATCAGATCAGACCCGTCTACGTGATACTATGTCACCTTCATCACCATAAGCAAGCGTCATCACGTGATACCATGTAAACTTCACCACCATAAACAAGCGTCATCACGTGATGTATTTGCACCCTTCACCACCATAAAAAAGCGTCTTCACGTGATATATCGCAACCTCATAAGAGTCGTATCTAGTTTGATTCATTGTATCAGGTATATGTGAGCTGAATAGAGCTGACAGAAACAAGAGACTTCCGAAGATTCACCAGAAGCGTATGCTTTCAGCTGCATGTTCCCATTACGACAAACATCTATGAGGTTCAAGCACCCATTAGTAAACCTCCAAAACATTGGAGGTTTCATTGCGTGTTTTCATTCCGTGACATTCTCTCTACATGTGCACAGTGGTAAAGTTCACAAAAAAAAACTAGAATGGAGACAAATGGAGTTAGAAAACAATGGCAGTTATTTGTACCTGTGTTAAAGTAGGGAGGCAATAAGGCAAATATGCACTCTTTTACAAATTGTTGCACGATTCTGTTACATATATGAAATAAACTGCGAGTAATGGAGCTTTACATGGGTCTAGGTAGGTCGTTAATACCTACACAATGAAAAGAGAGAGAGAGAGAGAGAGAGAGAGAGAGAGAGAGAGAGAGAGAGAGAGAGAGAGAGAGTGAGGTGTGGCAGGTATATTAACACACAATAAATTGATGCGGGTGTTGGCTAAATATAACGTTAATTTGTGTATATATTAATCTATATATATAGAGATGTATATATATATATATATATATGTATATATATATATATATATATATATATATATATATATATATATATATATATATATATATATATATATATATATATATACATAAATATATATATTATATATATATGCATGTATATATAAATAGATTATATATATATATATATATATATTTAGATATATATATATATAAATACATATATATATACAGTCAAACCTGTGTTACCGGTCACCTGTACAACCCGGTCACGTGTACATACCGGTCGCTCAGTTTCAGTCCCTTGAGAATTTACATGTATGTAAAAGATAGGAGCGGTCACCTGTATAATCTGGTCACCTGTGCATTAAGGTCACTCTGGCCAAGTCCCTTGACCGACCTGATTAGACAGGTTTGACTGTATATTTATATATATATACATGTATATATAAATAGATTAATATGCATATATATATATATATATATATATATATATATATATATATATATATATATATATATATATATATATATATATATATATTTATATATATATATATTTATATTCATATAAATATATATTCATATATACGCTTTAATAAAGCTGGTCAATTAACTCGATGGAATAAAGCTGATCAACTTACTCGGTGGAATAGTACACATCGGTTTAGGTAGTGGCACGGGGCCGTCTGAGGTAGAGATCACCTATGCTCTGAAGTATCCAATTGTTTGCATCAGTTTGCAACAAGGAAACGTAGTGATTGGTAATCAATTCTTTACCTGTACGATGTTTACCATAATAAGTTAATGGTACATAATCAGGTGTTGAAGTGAGCAACTTCCTTTGTTGAACAGATGAAAAGGGTTTATATCGAATACATGAACTGACTTAGTAATTTAATGTCTTTTATATTACAATCGCAATACTGATGAACCTATGCTTTCAGTCGCGTCCGGAGGACATGCCAGTAAGAATATTTGACGATAATGCGCGTGTGTTTTCTCGCGTCTGTTAGAGTTTATGATTGCATTTCGGTGATTGTGAGTGCGTTGCGTGAATGAAACCAGCTTTGTTCGTGAACATGAATGACAAATATGACATGTTGGTCTCTATATTGGTCAAATCATCCACTCCCGTACCTGGCATAATTCTACGAGGATAACGTTTCGACTAGGTTTCATAGGATGACTTCTGATAGCATTTGTAAATCGATCTGGTGTGACGTAGTAATATGCGTGTCAACCAAATATGGCAGTTATCTCCTCCTTCTTTTCAACAGGATGACATTAAGGATCGTCACAGAACCACATTTGTGCTACTGCATGTAATCTGCAGAAACACACCGCGCGCCATAGAGGTAGTAGTTTGCTACCGAAATCGACGTCGACCAACATGACCCAATGAACGTGACTCATTCATCCATCAACCTGACATTTTATCCTACTACCCTACACAGCAAGCCCTATTTATTCCGTACCAGCGTATGATGGAGTTTGTCATTAGACTAATGGAACAGTTACGTATCATATTTGCCCTAGTTGAGTCTTATAATTGTCCGGCGCCATATTTAGTACTTACTATTAACAGTAATACCGAGAGGTATAATGTGTGACGAAAGATCAGCAGCAACTCATGAAAGTTGGATTATCTATATGAAAAGCTGCTGTAACGCTGTATGGCTGTGTAAGTGGAATATGTTCTTTGTCTGTGTATACCGGCTATATGTCAGTGGTCTCATTCTCGCAAGTAAGTTGTTCAGTACCGTATGAAGATATATGTGAGAAAGTAAAAGTCTTCGTTACAAGCAATACACACATGGAACTGTGGCGTGCTATTCGCTAAACGAATTAATATAAGTCCATTTTGAGCTGTAAATCGATTTATCAGCAGATCTGCTGACGTGACTTATGGCAAATCTCATCTTTCAACAGGTCTGGTTGGTCATTCCTCCTCACGAATACGGTATATACAGTTTGGGAGAATGATAGGAAATCTGTGCGAGCTCTTGAGTAGACTAATTAATTTGTTTGTGGTGTAGCTTTTGGTGCTGATCGTCTAGAAACGTAAAACGCAATCCCAATCACCTCAAAAAGATCAGATGCATTCTCCTACTTATCAAATATGAGAATATAACAGGTGTATTGAAATGCTGCGCTGACGTTATCTGTATTAGTTGTATGATGAACGCTTGTCAATGGGACGGTAACTGTGTTGCATGTACCTCATAAGTAGCATTATAACGCCATTCATTGCGGACCAACGTGGAAGCAACAGAAAATGGAATATACACACCAACTGACACATAGCACGCCGATACAGTCGTGTTTGTATATTCATGACTGTTTACGCATGACAGCGCTATTGCAAATATAATGGGTTGTATAAATACATATATACATTAAATGTGTGAATATATTCTATTGGTGTGATTGATGATGCTTCCATGTTGGGCTGCTGTGGAGGGCGTTATGTGAGATCGGTCGTAACCGGAAACCACCATCCCTGATAGGATGCTACAGAATCACACGCAGTGTTGCAATGGAAGCATCCAATTAGCAGTTAAAGGGGTATATATTCACACATATACAAACCAGGATGTTGAGGTAATACAAGAGTAGCAGGAAGTGGTGGTCTCTGTTTGGAGCAATTCTCCAGCATTTTATCTAACAATATTTGGGCTGACATCTGCACAATATGATACTTAAAGGAACATATATATTTACTTACTAATAAATCATCACACCTTCTCAGAAGCTCTATTCATTCACACGATTTGGACCAGATTTCTTTCCTTTGCATTACCCAGTACAGCGTCCCGGATCGATATGGACTTTTTACAATTTGGACTGTTTGTTTCTGGATTACGTTTATTCTGCTTCACCAAAATACAACGTGTGACAAATGTTTCGATTGAATATCCTATTAGGGACACAGCGTTGCTCTTTTAGTTTTAGATCTAGGATATAACCGATTAGCTTACGTAGCAGCTGGAATGAAATGCTAATATAATGATACAGGTGTTTTTCTAGTACCATAGTGATAGCTATCCACCGTATCGCAGAGCAAAGATGCTATTGCAGTGTCTTCATTAGCAACAAGTTATGAGGCCCGATATTGCAAGTGAATAGGTTTTGTTTTGTGCCGAAGAGCACCTGTTATGATTTTCTCGTTGATACTGTTGTTGTTGGCAGATGCTCGCCTCGATTCATGTCTATTTGGCGCTGTGCCTTTAAGCAAGATCCATTAATGGAATCCCATCTGGTGTTATTCCACATTAGCAGCATGATTGCATGTTTACGTGTGTAAGCTTGGAATATACTATCCTTCTGTACATGCATTGTACTACCAATAAAAGTTTAAAGCTCAAAACATGACGTTAAATCTAACGGTTTTGACACAACAACATAATTGATGGATCATCGGAGCTAGTTTGAGGGAATAAGTGTTAAATAAAGTGTAACTATTTTGAATATAACGATTAGATTGGGCATTACTTAACACATGTCATACACCTTTCTATTGAAATAATATATAGATATTCTCTTAGCAATGCAAGAAAAGGCAGTGAGGGGGTTGTGTGGGGAGGAGGACACATTCTCCACTTTTGTAACTCCGCAAACTTTGTATTTAACGATAGTGGATATACTACCAAGTAGGGCGAGCGTCACAACAAGTAGTGTTCCCTGTTCATGCATGGCCGTCGGAGGGGACGAACTCTACCCATCCAGTCATGAGATCCTCTGTTATTAAGTTTGCATAATGTGATGTCCATTTATAGCAGCCTCGGGGTATTGTCTCTATTTCCATTAACAGAAGAGGAAGGTCATATCTGACATCAGGGCAGAGGAATATGATCATACCATACACTATGCTGGAGTATTTGGGATTTCGTAAAAAAGGTGTGTATACCCTTTGGGCATAACATCAACTCTCTTGACGTCACGTATTCGTTGATTTGTTAAAATATTATTGTGGTATGTTGTTATAATGCACATTCCTCCACCGGTTGTAAGACTTACCAGCCGACCAGCAACCATGCGTAACGGAACAGTGTTGTCGAGGGAATGCTGTCCGTCTGTGCATATTGTGGTATTTATCACCAATACCTGATTAACTTCTAGCCGTTTATTGACTGATATCGTTGCTGCCAAGCTGGTTGAGATAGATGAAAGACAGATCTTATCGGGTGTGATGTGTCATAACCACATCTGACGTTTCCCAAAAGTGCACCTGATATAAGCTGCTCCATCAGATCAGACCCGTCTACGTGATACTATGTCACCTTCATCACCATAAGCAAGCGTCATCACGTGATACCATGTAAACTTCACCACCATAAACAAGCGTCATCACGTGATGTATTTGCACCTTCACCACCATAAAAAAGCGTCTTCACGTGATATATCGCAACCTCATAAGAGTCGTATCTAGTTTGATTCATTGTATCAGGTATATGTGAGCTGAATAGAGCTGACAGAAACAAGAGACTTCCGAAGATTCACCAGAAGCGTATGCTTTCAGCTGCATGTTCCCATTACGACAAACATCTATGAGGTTCAAGCACCCATTAGTAAACCTCCAAAACATTGGAGGTTTCATTGCGTGTTTTCATTCCGTGACATTCTCTCTACATGTGCACAGTGGTAAAGTTCACACAAAAAAAACTAGAATGGAGACAAATGGAGTTAGAAAACAATGGCAGTTATTTGTACCTGTGTTAAAGTAGGGAGGCAATAAGGCAAATATGCACTCTTTTACAAATTGTTGCACGATTCTGTTACATATATGAAATAAACTGCGAGTAATGGAGCTTTACATGGGTCTAGGTAGGTCGTTAATACCTACACAATGAAAGAGAGAGAGAGAGAGAGAGAGAGAGAGAGAGAGAGAGAGAGAGAGAGAGAGAGAGAGAGAGAGTGAGGTGTGGCAGGTATATTAACACACAATAAATTGATGCGGGTGTTGGCTAAATATAACGTTAATTTGTGTATATATTAATCTATATATATAGATGTATATATATATATATATATATATGTATATATATATATATATATGTATATATATATATATTTAGATATATATATATATATAAATATATATATATATATATATACATAAATATATATATTTATATATATGCATGTATATATAAATAGATTAATATATATGTATATATATATATATTTAGATATATATATATATATAAATACATATATATATACAGTCAAACCTGTGTTACCGGTCACCTGTACAACCTGGTCACGTGTACATACCGGTCGCTCAGTTTCAGTCCCTTGAGAATTTACATGTATGTAAAAGATAGGAGCGGTCACCTGTATAATCTGGTCACCTGTGCATTAAGGTCACTCTGGCCAAGTCCCTTGACCGACCTGATTAGACAGGTTTGACTGTATATTTATATATATATACATGTATATATAAATAGATTAATATGCATATATATATATATATATATATATATATATATATATATATATATATATATATATATATATATATATATATATATATATATATATATATATATATATATATATATTTATATTCATATAAATATATATTCATATATACGCTTTAATAAAGCTGGTCAATTAACTCGATGGAATAAAGCTGATCAACTTACTCGGTGGAATAGTACACATCGGTTTAGGTAGTGGCACGGGGCCGTCTGAGGTAGAGATCACCTATGCTCTGAAGTATCCAATTGTTTGCATCAGTTTGCAACAAGGAAACGTAGTGATTGGTAATCAATTCTTTACCTGTACGATGTTTACCATAATAAGTTAATGGTACATAATCAGGTGTTGAAGTGAGCAACTTCCTTTGTTGAACAGATGAAAAGGGTTTATATCGAATACATGAACTGACTTAGTAATTTAATGTCTTTTATATTACAATCGCAATACTGATGAACCTATGCTTTCAGTCGCGTCCGGAGGACATGCCAGTAAGAATATTTGACGATAATGCGCGTGTTTTCTCGCGTCTGTTAGAGTTTATGATTGCATTTCGGTGATTGTGAGTGCGTTGCGTGAATGAAACCAGCTTTGTTCGTGAACATGAATGACAAATATGACATGTTGGTCTCTATATTGGTCAAATCATCCACTCCCGTACCTGGCATAATTCTACGAGGATAACGTTTCGACTAGGTTTCATAGGATGACTTCTGATAGCATTTGTAAATCGATCTGGTGTGACGTAGTAATATGCGTGTCAACCAAATATGGCAGTTATCTCCTCCTTCTTTTCAACAGGATGACATTAAGGATCGTCACAGAACCACATTTGTGCTACTGCATGTAATCTGCAGAAACACACCGCGCGCCATAGAGGTAGTAGTTTGCTACCGAAATCGACGTCGACCAACATGACCCAATGAACGTGACTCATTCATCCATCAACCTGACATTTATCCTACTACCCTACACAGCAAGCCCTATTTATTCCGTACCAGCGTATGATGGAGTTTGTCATTAGACTAATGGAACAGTTACGTATCATATTTGCCCTAGTTGAGTCTTATAATTGTCCGGCGCCATATTTAGTACTTACTATTAACAGTAATACCGAGAGGTATAATGTGTGACGAAAGATCAGCAGCAACTCATGAAAGTTGGATTATCTATATGAAAAGCTGCTGTAACGCTGTATGGCTGTGTAAGTGGAATATGTTCTTTGTCTGTGTATACCGGCTATATGTCAGTGGTCTCATTCTCGCAAGTAAGTTGTTCAGTACCGTATGAAGATATATGTGAGAAAGTAAAAGTCTTCGTTACAAGCAATACACACATGGAACTGTGGCGTGCTATTCGCTAAACGAATTAATATAAGTCCATTTTGAGCTGTAAATCGATTTATCAGCAGATCTGCTGACGTGACTTATGGCAAATCTCATCTTTCAACAGGTCTGGTTGGTCATTCCTCCTCACGAATACGGTATATACAGTTTGGGAGAATGATAGGAAATCTGTGCGAGCTCTTGAGTAGACTAATTAATTTGTTTGTGGTGTAGCTTTTGGTGCTGATCGTCTAGAAACGTAAAACGCCAATCACCTCAAAAAGATCAGATGCATTCTCCTACTTATCAAATATGAGAATATAACAGGTGTATTGAAATGCTGCGCTGACGTTATCTGTATTAGTTGTATGATGAACGCTTGTCAATGGGACGGTAACTGTGTTGCATGTACCTCATAAGTAGCATTATAACGCCATTCATTGCGGACCAACGTGGAAGCAACAGAAAATGGAATATACACACCAACTGACACATAGCACGCCGATACAGTCGTGTTTGTATATTCATGACTGTTTACGCATGACAGCGCTATTGCAAATATAATGGGTTGTATAAATACATATATACATTAAATGTGTGAATATATTCTATTGGTGTGATTGATGATGCTTCCATGTTGGGCTGCTGTGGAGGGCGTTATGTGAGATCGGTCGTAACCGGAAACCACCATCCCTGATAGGATGCTACAGAATCACACGCAGTGTTGCAATGGAAGCATCCAATTAGCAGTTAAAGGGGTATATATTCACACATATACAAACCAGGATGTTGAGGTAATACAAGAGAGTAGCAGGAAGTGGTGGTCTCTGTTTGGAGCAATTCTCCAGCATTTTATCTAACAATATTTGGGCTGACATCTGCACAATATGATACTTAAAGGAACATATATATTTACTTACTAATAAATCATCACACCTTCTCAGAAGCTCTATTCATTCACACGATTTGGACCAGATTTCTTTCCTTTGCATTACCCAGTACAGCGTCCCGGATCGATATGGACTTTTTACAATTTGGACTGTTTGTTTCTGGATTACGTTTATTCTGCTTCACCAAAATACAACGTGTGACAAATGTTTCGATTGAATATCCTATTAGGGACACAGCGTTGCTCTTTTAGTTTTAGATCTAGGATATAACCGATTAGCTTACGTAGCAGCTGGAATGAAATGCTAATATAATGATACAGGTGTTTTCTAGTACCATAGTGATAGCTATCCACCGTATCGCAGAGCAAAGATGCTATTGCAGTGTCTTCATTAGCAACAAGTTATGAGGCCCGATATTGCAAGTGAATAGGTTTTGTTTTGTGCCGAAGAGCACCTGTTATGATTTTTTCTCGTTGATACTGTTGTTGTTGGCAGATGCTCGCCTCGATTCATGTCTATTTGGCGCTGTGCCTTTAAGCAAGATCCATTAATGGAATCCCATCTGGTGTTATTCCACATTAGCAGCATGATTGCATGTTTACGTGTGTAAGCTTGGAATATACTATCCTTCTGTACATGCATTGTACTACCAATAAAAGTTTAAAGCTCAAAACATGACGTTAAATCTAACGGTTTTGACACAACAACATAATTGATGGATCATCGGAGCTAGTTTGAGGGAATAAGTGTTAAATAAAGTGTAACTATTTTGAATATAACGATTAGATTGGGCATTACTTAACACATGTCATACACCTTTCTATTGAAATAATATATAGATATTCTCTTAGCAATGCAAGAAAAGGCAGTGAGGGGGTTGTGTGGGGAGGACACATTCTCCACTTTTGTAACTCCGCAAAAACTTTGTATTTAACGATAGTGGATATACTACCAAGTAGGGCGAGCGTCACAACAAGTAGTGTTCCCTGTTCATGCATGGCCGTCGGAGGGGACGAACTCTACCCATCCAGTCATGAGATCCTCTGTTATTAAGTTTGCATAATGTGATGTCCATTTATAGCAGCCTCGGGGTATTGTCTCTATTTCCATTAACAGAAGAGGAAGGTCATATCTGACATCAGGGCAGAGGAATATGATCATACCATACACTATGCTGGAGTATTTGGGATTTCGTAAAAAAGGTGTGTATACCCTTTGGGCATAACATCAACTCTCTTGACGTCACGTATTCGTTGATTTGTTAAAATATTATTGTGGTATGTTGTTATAATGCACATTCCTCCACCGGTTGTAAGACTTACCAGCCGACCAGCAACCATGCGTAACGGAACAGTGTTGTCGAGGGAATGCTGTCCGTCTGTGCATATTGTGGTATTTATCACCAATACCTGATTAACTTCTAGCCGTTTATTGACTGATATCGTTGCTGCCAAGCTGGTTGAGATAGATGAAAGACAGATCTTATCGGGTGTGATGTGTCATAACCACATCTGACGTTTCCCAAAAGTGCACCTGATATAAGCTGCTCCATCAGATCAGACCCGTCTACGTGATACTATGTCACCTTCATCACCATAAGCAAGCGTCATCACGTGATACCATGTAAACTTCACCACCATAAACAAGCGTCATCACGTGATGTATTTGCACCTTCACCACCATAAAAAAGCGTCTTCACGTGATATATCGCAACCTCATAAGAGTCGTATCTAGTTTGATTCATTGTATCAGGTATATGTGAGCTGAATAGAGCTGACAGAAACAAGAGACTTCCGAAGATTCACCAGAAGCGTATGCTTTCAGCTGCATGTTCCCATTACGACAAACATCTATGAGGTTCAAGCACCCATTAGTAAACCTCCAAAACATTGGAGGTTTCATTGCGTGTTTTCATTCCGTGACATTCTCTCTACATGTGCACAGTGGTAAAGTTCACACAAAAAAAACTAGAATGGAGACAAATGGAGTTAGAAAACAATGGCAGTTATTTGTACCTGTGTTAAAGTAGGGAGGCAATAAGGCAAATATGCACTCTTTTACAAATTGTTGCACGATTCTGTTACATATATGAAATAAACTGCGAGTAATGGAGCTTTACATGGGTCTAGGTAGGTCGTTAATACCTACACAATGAAAGAGAGAGAGAGAGAGAGAGAGAGAGAGAGAGAGAGAGAGAGAGAGAGAGAGAGAGTGAGGTGTGGCAGGTATATTAACACACAATAAATTGATGCGGGTGTTGGCTAAATATAACGTTAATTTGTGTATATATTAATCTATATATATAGATGTATATATATATATATATATATATATATATATATATATATATGTATATATATATATTTATATATATATATATATATATATATATATATATATATATACATAAATATATATATTTATATATATGCATGTATATATAAATAGATTAATATATATGTATATATATATATATTTAGATATATATATATATAAATACATATATATATACAGTCAAACCTGTGTTACCGGTCACCTGTACAACCTGGTCACGTGTACATACCGGTCGCTCAGTTTCAGTCCCTTGAGAATTTACATGTATGTAAAAGATAGGAGCGGTCACCTGTATAATCTGGTCACCTGTGCATTAAGGTCACTCTGGCCAAGTCCCTTGACCGACCTGATTAGACAGGTTTGACTGTATATTTATATATATATACATGTATATATAAATAGATTAATATGCATATATATATATATATATATATATATATATATATATATATATATATATATATATATATATATATATATATATATATATATATATATATATATATATATTTATATTTTATATAAAATATATATTCATATATACGCTTTAATAAAGCTGGTCAATTAACTCGATGGAATAAAGCTGATCAACTTACTCGGTGGAATAGTAGTACACATCGGTTTAGGTAGTGGCACGGGGCCGTCTGAGGTAGAGATCACCTATGCTCTGAAGTATCCAATTGTTTGCATCAGTTTGCAACAAGGAAACGTAGTGATTGGTAATCAATTCTTTACCTGTACGATGTTTACCATAATAAGTTAATGGTACATAATCAGGTGTTGAAGTGAGCAACTTCCTTTGTTGAACAGATGAAAAGGGTTTATATCGAATACATGAACTGACTTAGTAATTTAATGTCTTTTATATTACAATCGCAATACTGATGAACCTATGCTTTCAGTCGCGTCCGGAGGACATGCCAGTAAGAATATTTGACGATAATGCGCGTGTTTTCTCGCGTCTGTTAGAGTTTATGATTGCATTTCGGTGATTGTGAGTGCGTTGCGTGAATGAAACCAGCTTTGTTCGTGAACATGAATGACAAATATGACATGTTGGTCTCTATATTGGTCAAATCATCCACTCCCGTACCTGGCATAATTCTACGAGGATAACGTTTCGACTAGGTTTCATAGGATGACTTCTGATAGCATTTGTAAATCGATCTGGTGTGACGTAGTAATATGCGTGTCAACCAAATATGGCAGTTATCTCCTCCTTCTTTTCAACAGGATGACATTAAGGATCGTCACAGAACCACATTTGTGCTACTGCATGTAATCTGCAGAAACACACCGCGCGCCATAGAGGTAGTAGTTTGCTACCGAAATCGACGTCGACCAACATGACCCAATGAACGTGACTCATTCATCCATCAACCTGACATTTATCCTACTACCCTACACAGCAAGCCCTATTTATTCCGTACCAGCGTATGATGGAGTTTGTCATTAGACTAATGGAACAGTTACGTATCATATTTGCCCTAGTTGAGTCTTATAATTGTCCGGCGCCATATTTAGTACTTACTATTAACAGTAATACCGAGAGGTATAATGTGTGACGAAAGATCAGCAGCAACTCATGAAAGTTGGATTATCTATATGAAAAGCTGCTGTAACGCTGTATGGCTGTGTAAGTGGAATATGTTCTTTGTCTGTGTATACCGGCTATATGTCAGTGGTCTCATTCTCGCAAGTAAGTTGTTCAGTACCGTATGAAGATATATGTGAGAAAGTAAAAGTCTTCGTTACAAGCAATACACACATGGAACTGTGGCGTGCTATTCGCTAAACGAATTAATATAAGTCCATTTTGAGCTGTAAATCGATTTATCAGCAGATCTGCTGACGTGACTTATGGCAAATCTCATCTTTCAACAGGTCTGGTTGGTCATTCCTCCTCACGAATACGGTATATACAGTTTGGGAGAATGATAGGAAATCTGTGCGAGCTCTTGAGTAGACTAATTAATTTGTTTGTGGTGTAGCTTTTGGTGCTGATCGTCTAGAAACGTAAAACGCCAATCACCTCAAAAAGATCAGATGCATTCTCCTACTTATCAAATATGAGAATATAACAGGTGTATTGAAATGCTGCGCTACGTTATCTGTATTAGTTGTATGATGAACGCTTGTCAATGGGACGGTAACTGTGTTGCATGTACCTCATAAGTAGCATTATAACGCCATTCATTGCGGACCAACGTGGAAGCAACAGAAAATGGAATATACACACCAACTGACACATAGCACGCCGATACAGTCGTGTTTGTATATTCATGACTGTTTACGCATGACAGCGCTATTGCAAATATAATGGGTTGTATAAATACATATATACATTAAATGTGTGAATATATTCTATTGGTGTGATTGATGATGCTTCCATGTTGGGCTGCTGTGGAGGGCGTTATGTGAGATCGGTCGTAACCGGAAACCACCATCCCTGATAGGATGCTACAGAATCACACGCAGTGTTGCAATGGAAGCATCCAATTAGCAGTTAAAGGGGTATATATTCACACATATACAAACCAGGATGTTGAGGTAATACAAGAGTAGCAGGAAGTGGTGGTCTCTGTTTGGAGCAATTCTCCAGCATTTTATCTAACAATATTTGGGCTGACATCTGCACAATATGATACTTAAAGGAACATATATATTTACTTACTAATAAATCATCACACCTTCTCAGAAGCTCTATTCATTCACACGATTTGGACCAGATTTCTTTCCTTTGCATTACCCAGTACAGCGTCCCGGATCGATATGGACTTTTTACAATTTGGACTGTTTGTTTCTGGATTACGTTTATTCTGCTTCACCAAAATACAACGTGTGACAAATGTTTCGATTGAATATCCTATTAGGGACACAGCGTTGCTCTTTTAGTTTTAGATCTAGGATATAACCGATTAGCTTACGTAGCAGCTGGAATGAAATGCTAATATAATGATACAGGTGTTTTCTAGTACCATAGTGATAGCTATCCACCGTATCGCAGAGCAAAGATGCTATTGCAGTGTCTTCATTAGCAACAAGTTATGAGGCCCGATATTGCAAGTGAATAGGTTTTGTTTTGTGCCGAAGAGCACCTGTTATGATTTTCTCGTTGATACTGTTGTTGTTGGCAGATGCTCGCCTCGATTCATGTCTATTTGGCGCTGTGCCTTTAAGCAAGATCCATTAATGGAATCCCATCTGGTGTTATTCCACATTAGCAGCATGATTGCATGTTTACGTGTGTAAGCTTGGAATATACTATCCTTCTGTACATGCATTGTACTACCAATAAAAGTTTAAAGCTCAAAACATGACGTTAAATCTAACGGTTTTGACACAACAACATAATTGATGGATCATCGGAGCTAGTTTGAGGGAATAAGTGTTAAATAAAGTGTAACTATTTTGAATATAACGATTAGATTGGGCATTACTTAACACATGTCATACACCTTTCTATTGAAATAATATATAGATATTCTCTTAGCAATGCAAGAAAAGGCAGTGGGGGGGTTGTGTGGGGAGGACACATTCTCCACTTTTGTAACTCCGCAAACTTTGTATTTAACGATAGTGGATATACTACCAAGTAGGGCGAGCGTCACAACAAGTAGTGTTCCCTGTTCATGCATGGCCGTCGGAGGGGACGAACTCTACCCATCCAGTCATGAGATCCTCTGTTATTAAGTTTGCATAATGTGATGTCCATTTATAGCAGCCTCGGGGTATTGTCTCTATTTCCATTAACAGAAGAGGAAGGTCATATCTGACATCAGGGCAGAGGAATATGATCATACCATACACTATGCTGGAGTATTTGGGATTTCGTAAAAAAGGTGTGTATACCCTTTGGGCATAACATCAACTCTCTTGACGTCACGTATTCGTTGATTTGTTAAAATATTATTGTGGTATGTTGTTATAATGCACATTCCTCCACCGGTTGTAAGACTTACCAGCCGACCAGCAACCATGCGTAACGGAACAGTGTTGTCGAGGGAATGCTGTCCGTCTGTGCATATTGTGGTATTTATCACCAATACCTGATTAACTTCTAGCCGTTTATTGACTGATATCGTTGCTGCCAAGCTGGTTGAGATAGATGAAAGACAGATCTTATCGGGTGTGATGTGTCATAACCACATCTGACGTTTCCCAAAAGTGCACCTGATATAAGCTGCTCCATCAGATCAGACCCGTCTACGTGATACTATGTCACCTTCATCACCATAAGCAAGCGTCATCACGTGATACCATGTAAACTTCACCACCATAAACAAGCGTCATCACGTGATGTATTTGCACCTTCACCACCATAAAAAAGCGTCTTCACGTGATATATCGCAACCTCATAAGAGTCGTATCTAGTTTGATTCATTGTATCAGGTATATGTGAGCTGAATAGAGCTGACAGAAACAAGAGACTTCCGAAGATTCACCAGAAGCGTATGCTTTCAGCTGCATGTTCCCATTACGACAAACATCTATGAGGTTCAAGCACCCATTAGTAAACCTCCAAAACATTGGAGGTTTCATTGCGTGTTTTCATTCCGTGACATTCTCTCTACATGTGCACAGTGGTAAAGTTCACAAAAAAAAAACTAGAATGGAGACAAATGGAGTTAGAAAACAATGGCAGTTATTTGTACCTGTGTTAAAGTAGGGAGGCAATAAGGCAAATATGCACTCTTTTACAAATTGTTGCACGATTCTGTTACATATATGAAATAAACTGCGAGTAATGGAGCTTTACATGGGTCTAGGTAGGTCGTTAATACCTACACAATGAAAGAGAGAGAGAGAGAGAGAGAGAGAGAGAGAGAGAGAGAGAGAGAGAGAGAGAGAGAGAGTGAGGTGTGGCAGGTATATTAACACACAATAAATTGATGCGGGTGTTGGCTAAATATAACGTTAATTTGTGTATATATTAATCTATATATATAGATATATATATATATATATATATATATATATATATATATATATGTATATATATATATTTAGATATATATATATATATATAAATATATATATATATATACATAAATATATATATTTATATATATGCATGTATATATAAATAGATTAATATATATGTATATATATATATATTTAGATATATATATATATAAATACATATATATATACAGTCAAACCTGTGTTACCGGTCACCTGTACAACCCGGTCACGTGTACATACCGGTCGCTCAGTTTCAGTCCCTTGAGAATTTACATGTATGTAAAAGATAGGAGCGGTCACCTGTATAATCTGGTCACCTGTGCATTAAGGTCACTCTGGCCAAGTCCCTTGACCGACCTGATTAGACAGTTTGACTGTATACTGTATATTTATATATATATACATGTATATATAAATTGATTATATATATATATATATATATATATATATATATATATATATATATATATATATATATATATATATATATATATATATATATATATATATATATATATTCATATAAATATATATTCATATATACGCTTTAATAAAGCTGGTCAATTAACTCGATGGAATAAAGCTGATCAACTTACTCGGTGGAATAGTACACATCGGTTTAGGTAGTGGCACGGGGCCGTCTGAGGTAGAGATCACCTATGCTCTGAAGTATCCAATTGTTTGCATCAGTTTGCAACAAAGGAAACGTAGTGATTGGTAATCAATTCTTTACCTGTACGATGTTTACCATAATAAGTTAATGGTACATAATCAGGTGTTGAAGTGAGCAACTTCCTTTGTTGAACAGATGAAAAGGGTTTATATCGAATACATGAACTGACTTAGTAATTTAATGTCTTTTATATTACAATCGCAATACTGATGAACCTATGCTTTCAGTCGCGTCCGGAGGACATGCCAGTAAGAATATTTGACGATAATGCGCGTGTTTTCTCGCGTCTGTTAGAGTTTATGATTGCATTTCGGTGATTGTGAGTGCGTTGCGTGAATGAAACCAGCTTTGTTCGTGAACATGAATGACAAATATGACATGTTGGTCTCTATATTGGTCAAATCATCCACTCCCGTACCTGGCATAATTCTACGAGGATAACGTTTCGACTAGGTTTCATAGGATGACTTCTGATAGCATTTGTAAAATCGCTGGTGTGACGTAGTAGTAATATGCGTGTCAACCAAATATGGCAGTTATCTCTCCTTCTTTTTCAACAGGATGACATTAAGGATCGTCACAGAACCACATTTGTGCTACTGCATGTAATCTGCAGAAACACACCGCGCGCCATAGAGGTAGTAGTTTGCTACCGAAATCGACGTCGACCAACATGACCCAATGAACGTGACTCATTCATCCATCAACCTGACATTTATCCTACTACCCTACACAGCAAGCCCTATTTATTCCGTACCAGCGTATGATGGAGTTTGTCATTAGACTAATGGAACAGTTACGTATCATATTTGCCCTAGTTGAGTCTTATAATTGTCCGGCGCCATATTTAGTACTTACTATTAACAGTAATACCGAGAGGTATAATGTGTGACGAAAGATCAGCAGCAACTCATGAAAGTTGGATTATCTATATGAAAAGCTGCTGTAACGCTGTATGGCTGTGTAAGTGGAATATGTTCTTTGTCTGTGTATACCGGCTATATGTCAGTGGTCTCATTCTCGCAAGTAAGTTGTTCAGTACCGTATGAAGATATATGTGAGAAAGTAAAAGTCTTCGTTACAAGCAATACACACATGGAACTGTGGCGTGCTATTCGCTAAACGAATTAATATAAGTCCATTTTGAGCTGTAAATCGATTTATCAGCAGATCTGCTGACGTGACTTATGGCAAATCTCATCTTTCAACAGGTCTGGTTGGTCATTCCTCCTCACGAATACGGTATATACAGTTTGGGAGAATGATAGGAAATCTGTGCGAGCTCTTGAGTAGACTAATTAATTTGTTTGTGGTGTAGCTTTTGGTGCTGATCGTCTAGAAACGTAAAACGCCAATCACCTCAAAAAGATCAGATGCATTCTCCTACTTATCAAATATGAGAATATAAAAGGTGTATTGAAATGCTGCGCTGACGTTATCTGTATTAGTTGTATGATGAACGCTTGTCAATGGGACGGTAACTGTGTTGCATGTACCTCATAAGTAGCATTATAACGTCATCCATTGCGCACCACCGTGGAAGCAACAGAAAATGGAATATATACACCAAATGACACATAGCATCGCCGATACAGTCGTGTTTGTATATTCATGACTGTTTACGCATGACAGCGCTATTGCAAATATAATGGGTTGTATAAATACATATATACATTAAATGTGTGAATATATTCTATTGGTGTGATTGATGATGCTTCCATGTTGGGCTGCTGTGGAGGGCGTTATGTGAGATCGGTCGTAACCGGAAACCACCATCCCTGATAGGATGCTACAGAATCACACGCAGTGTTGCAATGGAAGCATCCAATTAGCAGTTAAAGGGGTATATATTCACACATATACAAACCAGGATGTTGAGGTAATACAAGAGTAGCAGGAAGTGGTGGTCTCTGTTTGGAGCAATTCTCCAGCATTTTATCTAACAATATTTGGGCTGACATCTGCACAATATGATACTTAAAGGAACATATATATTTACTCACTAATAAACCATCACACCTTCTCAGAAGCTCTATTAATTCACACGATTTGGACCAGATTTCTTTCCTTTGCATTACCCAGTACAGCGTCCCGGATCGATATGGACTTTTTACAATTTGGACTGTTTGTTTCTGGATTACGTTTATTCTGCTTCACCAAAATACAACGTGTGACAAATGTTTCGATTGAGTATCCTATTAGGGACACAGCGTTGCTCTTTTAGTTTTAGATCTAAGATATAACCGATTAGCTTACGTAGCAGCTGGAATGAAATGCTAATATAATGATACAGGTGTTTTCTAGTACCATAGTGATAGTTATCCATCGTATCGCAGAGCAAAGATGCTATTGCAGTGTCTTTATTAGCAACAAGTTATGAGGCCCGATATTGCAAGTGAATAGGTTTTGTTTTGTGCCGAAGAGCACCTGTTATGATTTTCTCGTTGATACTGTTGTTGTTGGCAGATGCTCGCCTCGATTCATGTCTATTTGGCGCTGTGCCTTTAAGCAAGATCCATTAATGGAATCCCATCTGGTGTTATTCCACATTAGCAACATGATTGCATGTTTACGTGTGTTCCGGTCTGCTAGTGCTTTACGCAAGCTTGGAATATACTATTCTTCTGTACATGCATTGTACTACCAATAAAAGTTTAAAGCTCAAAACATGACGTTAAATCTAACGGTTTTGACACAACAACATAATTGATGGATCATCGGAGCTAGTTTGAGGGAATAAGTGTTAAATAAAGTGTAACTATTTTGAATATAACGATTAGATTGGGCATTTCTTAACACATGTCATACACCTTTCTATTGAAATAATTTATAGATATTCTCTTAGCAATGCAAGAAAAGGCAGTGGGGGGGGGGTGTGTGGGGAGGACACATTCTCCACTTTTGTAACTCCGCAAACTTTGTATTTAACGACAGTGGATATACTACCAAGTAGGGCGAGCGTCACAACAAGTAGTGTTCCCTGTTCATGCATGGCCGTCGGAGGGGACGAACTCTACCCATCCAGTTATGAGATCCTCTGTTATTAAGTTTGCATAATGTGATGTCCATTTATAGCAGCCTCGGGGTATTATCTCTATTTCCATTAACCAGAAGAGGAAGGTCGTGTCTGACATCAGGGCAGAGGAATATAATCATACCATACCATTTGGGATATCGTCATTGCGTATTTTCATTCCGTGACATTCTCTCTACATGTGCACAGTGGTAAAGTTCACAAAAAAACTAGAATTGAGACCAGTGGAGTTAGAAAACAATGGCAGTTATTTGTACCTGTGTTAAAGTAGGGAGGCAATAAGGCAAATATGCACTCTTTTACAAATTGTTGCACGATTCTGTTACATATATGAAATAAACTTCGAGTAATGGAGATTTACATGGGTCTAGGTAGGTCGTTAATGTCTACACAATGAGAAAGAGAGAGAGAGAGAGAGAGAGAGAGAGAGAGAGAGAGAGAGAGAGAGAGAGAGACAGACAGACAGACAGACAGACAGACACACACACACACACACACACACACACACACACACACACACACACACAGACAGGCTGAGAAAAAAAGGGAAAGGGAAAGAGAGAGAGATGACCTCATACCTACAACTACAACATATAGCTCACGCAACGCTCTGCCCGTACCCATTAGTAGGAAACAGCATGCCATACTTACATTTGTATCCATATACAATATTGTCAGAGATAACAGTCAATTGATTAAGATAAAGCTCTCGTCAAATCACCCACGGGGTCTACATATCAGATATGAATTATTGTAATTTGCCTAAAAATTAGATTAGAATAAACCCCGACAATCCAATCAGGCAACAGCTTCATTGAAATGCTGACAGAATAAATATGTAAGCTTGCCGCCGCTGACAATGACTGATGTCAGAGAGTTGTGGAATTCCTGTTGCAATTATACAGTAATAGAACCTTCATATCAGACGTGAATTATTGTGCAGGTCATAGAGCGCTTGTTTAGTTTGTTTATTATTGACATGGCGGAAATACCAGGATTTGTCCATCTACATTCATGGACCTGGTATACTACCATAGCGCGATAATCACCATAACACACGACGTCACCGCCCCAGGTCTTAATACGAGCAGCTTTGGTGGCGGCCAGATGCTGGCAAGTTTGCATGACTTCATGGAGCTGTGCCCTTAAGGAAGATCAATCGATCGAGTATTCTAACAGTAAGAGTATATTAACATAAGCCTATCCGTTGTCACGAACACAATGAAGGTTGTATGCGGATAGTTATATCATGCCGTCATGACCAATTTGCCGTAAGAAGCTGGTCGTTAGTAAGAGAGGCTACAGCAAGCCGCTTCTCTAGCGTCATGGCGTGAAACAAAACTCATCTCCTCCTGCGGTGAACAGATACATTGGTAAGTTACTGTTTAATCCCTTACCGCCAATTATTGATACTAATTGCAGTTATTCAATCATTAAAAGACTAACACATGCTGATAAACCTCCCTACCTACGAACACCATCACAGACACACGTGGGGACCTCTCACAAGCACACAAAGCATGGTCATACCACAGCGTGTACCGGGCATGTAGGTACATCGTAGCACCCTCACAAGGCATCCTAAATATACGTCAGGTCCATAAAAGGGCAACATATTAACTCCAATGGAACACAATGATGCTCTATGACAATAGACGCTCTCAGAAATACCGTACTTTGCGACATATGATTCCTTGCAAATATACTGGCGGTATAATTATACCCATGTTTGCTGGTATTTTCCGGTCGATTGTCATCTGACAATGTTTTCAACGATTGCATAGGATTACCTCGAATTATTTGCATACACCACAGTATCAATAATAACTCCACTACTGTGATGACACCTGCGAGTTGTGTTCTGAATCCTCTATACTCTATCTTATTCAGGACGGAAATTATCTGCAACATAGACCATTAAACAGATAAGATACCTCATTGCTTAGTTGCTGTCATTTCAAAGGGCTTCAATATCCAAATGCAAACTATTCCAGGCCACAGAACATCGGCTCGCTATGCTTGATGGACACTGCCACTGAAAACAGAACAGCCGATTAACGTTGACATAACCAATGTGATCACAGTCATATGCAAAGTGGTAAATCGGCTGTGATCACGAATGTAGTCGAGATAGTTCCCTTGTTATACTGGTATGAGTTCTGTTGCTCGTTGATGTTATCCAGTCACGCATATCCAACAACATCACATGCATAATGCTATAATGCCAATGTGAAGGTGTTATCTGAAGTCGATGTGATTTTGCTGTAGCTGATATGCCGTTATTTATCACCCCCAACCTCCCTGTAGCTGATATGCCGTTATTTATCACCCCCAACCTCCCTTTGGGAAGATCAATGATGAAACAACACATCGTTGAGTAAATGTCCTTGTTATCCGAAGTTAAGCTTAAACCCTGCTGTATTGAGACATTTCCACTATTGAAGCCGTACATGTTGGTTCAGGGATTGCACAAATCACACAGGATTCATACTTCAAGGTTTGTAAACACTGCCAATATTTTTGTGGTCTCCGAAACCCCGGCACATAAAAGGACTCATATAATATAATTCAGCATCAGGTATTTGCTCTCGTATCACAATGGTTTATTGCATTATAGAAGTACATTTTCTGACATATTGATGAGTGCAGTAAAAATATCATTTGTAGTTTATGTACATCGCTACATCGCTCGGCCGAGTTAATGCATTCAAATGTTTTAGGTGTAAATATTTTTGATAATTGTTGTCTGTTTTTAGTCTGTATTGAATTATTGCTTGGCGAGTCATAATCAGATGTCAACTTTAACAGGATGGTACATTATCACATACAATGCTGTAAAAACTACAAATAGCAACTAGAGTCATAGATTTAGCACACGTAAGTATGGTCAGTGATGAGCATTCTGCCAACAGTACAGTGTTAACGCTGACGTTTATTCATCATGAGCTTTTATGACATGCATATCGGTTGACTGTGGAAGGATTTCAAATGTTTATCTAATGCACGCAAACATGTTATGCGTCTTCGCGATTTTCTTTGCTTGTCCAATACAATGTATCACATCTAAATAGATAGTGTATATAAATATCCAGGAACATCTTGTCTAGAATTGCCATGTTGTGAAACTTGCGAAATAGCAACGTTTCAATCCATCATCTTCTTGCAGACAAGCGTCCATAATGTAAGTCTGTTAATCTTTTACTTTAAGTCAAATTTCACTGTCAGTTGTAACCAATGTTGCCCAGAAGGTCTACGCATTCGAGATAAACTAATTTATCAAACACAAATTTGATCAAATTAACTAACGATGTGCTAAGGTAGCAATCAACATGAAATATTAAAAGCATTACCCGTCGAGGCTTTCAGGCACCAGATTGCTAGCGATTCATCACGTCAAATACTTGTGGTATTCCAATGTCTTAACCACATACTAGTATATTATACATTAATGAGTTTTGCAGGTCACAGAGTACTTGTTAATTTGTGTACACAGATATGTTGAAAAACATCAATGTGCGTCTACAGGACTGGCAAGCTAACATATAATAATCACATCAATCTACAAGACGATTGTCTCGGACCTTGATACGAGTATCTGAAGTGATTGATGCTGGCTGGACTACTGTCAAAACGGAACAGCGTTCTTTAGCGAGATTAATATGCAATCACTTTTAACCCTGAATGAATTTGATATTAAACTCCGACGAATACAATATTTTTCCATATTGTGATTCTAATATTTTCCGCCCCTGAAAGTATTATTTATTAACAATTGTCACCGGCTAGAAATGGTTTCCATTTTTGCACAAGAAAACAAACGGGTACGATATGTGAGTTACCGACCAATGATGGATGAAGGTAGCCAGGAGGGTAACAACGCGATGTGTGTAATGACGTCAGCTTCCTTAGATTGAACACTCGTGTAGGTGTCACCGCCTTTATTGTCTCTGTATTGTTCAACTCCGGCATGGCATGAGGGATGTGTATGCCTTAATATGTCTGAATCGGCGGGTATAATTGTTTGTAACGGTCAATGCACTGAAATTGTTTATGTGAGCAGGATTAAATTTACATCATAACGGCATGACCTATCTGAGGTAATAATAAGGGAAGCTACAGCAAGGCGTATGTCCAGCAGTCGTAGATTATACGTCACAAGCGACATACAGAGACAAAATTACATCAGTTTTTGTTTCTTGCTGCCAGTGAGTGACAACAGTTGTAGTTGAGTCATTATATATCGCCGGAATACATCAATTTCTGGCCAGATAAATATGATAACCCGATCATCACTTACATCATATCCACGGGCAAATGTACGAAACCAGGCTAAGAATAGAAATGTAACCTGATTTAATGACTGATAGATCCTTATATCAGATAATTGCAGCCGCATCACATACCCAAGGCAAATTATATTTAGACCTTTGGTCCCATTTCTGAATAAATGATGTGTAACTGTAGCACACGAGCCAAATACAGCACAATTACTACATATTGGAACACTATGGCGTGCTTTTGGTATGATAAGTAAAAATTATTTGTCAGTACCTTCACACCCACTTGATATCCTAACACAGAACCTTCCATCATAATAAGACCCCCTGATAAGGGTTTAGCAGTTGCATCATAGCTTCCTAGTCTTCCTTAACTAAGACGAGAATCACCACGTATTTGTGATAGCTATGAAATAATTCAGTGTTCTTAAATTTGTGGTATCCTCAGATATATTCATACATAGAAGCAGAAAACTGATTATTTCGCATATATATCTTCGCTAATGTATTAGAGGTAGATGTTGTATGCATTTACAAAATTACAACATTATTTGGTTTAAACACGGTAACCGACAAGTATCCATTCAGTTACATTGTATTTCCAATATAAAGTGTACAGATACACATCAGATGCGTTACGGGATGAGCTGTACTTGATAACACATACTGTACAGCGATCGCATGGGCAATCTGTATTGCAAACCATCACTTCTATGTATGTAATGGCATCCCACTGTTACTGATCGCTTTTAGCTTGCAGCGTCATCATATTTGTAGATGATTGTAGAAATAATAAGTTTTACATCAGAACTGGTACTTTGATATGTATAAAGTTTTGTTATATACCAATATTCATATCGTTTTACCGTCATGTTTGAGAAAGAACAAAATTACGGCTTGTAATCTCAAAATACCATACAACATTGCTACTACCCACGTTTATCAACTTACTGTAACCACGCAGATATCTTCTGCATTTGGTTAAGGCTTGCGGTAGCGTATCATAGGGTCAGATGAATGAGTGCTACCAGTGTGTCAAAAATGCATTTTGGACTGAGCATTAAAACGATTTCCTGGTAATGCAAAACCGTTGCGTTATGCAATGCATATTTCTGGCTCGGCAAATTCACCTTGATGATTGATAACACTTTAAGGTTAATCGATTCGTTGAAGCATTTGTGTTCGGACAATGAATATCAGGAGTCATCAAGAGTTTATATAAATATTGTTAAAATATTATGGTAAATTTGACAAGATTGTGCATTGATTGTATTGTGTCAACACCTGCAACGTAGACGTATGGACTAAAAGATAATAAAATAACTTCCATAATATCATTTGGTTCCGATTGATAATAAATGGGATTGAATTTAAGTCCCTTTACCAATACTTTAACCCTGCCAAGTTTACGTTTTTCAGGGAAGTGTTGTGCAAAAACCAGGGTTTTAAATGGGAAGATATTAAGGGATGCGCCACATCGTAATAAAGAGGAAGTAACATTTGCAACATCATACTGACAAGACTTTTGTGTCTGCATATCCTACACATAGTCTGCGCTTAAAATATACAACCACTTAAACATCGCACAATTGAAAATTGGCCATCCTTCATCAATTGGCGATGATGTTTCGTAGGACATGCTTATTACCTTTGGTTCGACGATGTCCCTTTTGGGAGGCACTTATTTGACTGAGGTTAAGTGCAGCTTGAAACAAATGACCAAAGAAAGTATCATTGGTATTGTACATGGAAACACGTTTTACTGATGAGTGCTGGATAACCCTACGTAACATCTAAACTGAGGTTGTTTTATATCCAATTACACCTGTTTTGACTTATTTTGTGTGTGTGTGTGATTACACTGATGATGTGAATCTGACAAATAACCACTTCTTGCCCGCATGGTAGTATTTCCGAAGGGATAGTCAGGTTAATTATAATGAGTGACTATGTACTCGCAAATCTAATCGAAGTAGCTAAGCGAAGCAATATCTGGTATAATTAAAAAGCTACTGGTGTGATGCGAGAAGCTTTTAATACTATCTACCGACATGGCCACTGAGGGTCAAATTCATGTAACATGTAGCATGCTGTAAGATTGCATTATGTGAGGTAAATTATATGTACAGTTTTTAACTGGCGAACTTGGAATGTCGTTTAACAACACAATACTGCTTCGAATCCACGAATGATTTGTATATTCACAATGTTTTTTGGCACGAAGCAATACTGGCATGTTTACCTGTACGCAGTGGCATCATATCGTATGATAGCTACTTACGTCACAGAGCAACACCAGGTCTTTTGTGGGAAGTATAACAACTTATTATGCAATCGTTGATAAAATGTCCATCTGAATGGCGATTTCAATTAAGTTTTGATATCGACGTCGACGCTATTGAACGTATAATTATCACGAGTTCTGTCCTTTTCAATAATGTGCATACGGCTGTTGTAACTTATAATTGAGAAGCAGTATATCACGGAGAAAACATTGCGCAGGTTACATAATCTATAAACAAAGGATAACATGTAGCCGATAATGCTTCAAGCATCCATATTTTCATTCGATTCTATCACCAGGCATTACATGCGATCTTAGTTTTAAGCATGATTCATGTAGGATCTCAATAACCGAAGCGAATATCGCCTGGGGCGTTTGCGTTTCACATTTTAATGGTCTGGCGTTTCCCCTTGTAATTTTTATTCTGTCGGGCAATGACCATTTGATTGTTATAAACTAGGGTTAAGCTTCATTACCAATCTAAGCTTTCGACAAAATCCTTCTAGTTATGCGTTCAAGATTGAATTACTGTGTCTATGTCGATTTATTTATGGGTTGTATACAGAAGTTAATGAATAACTGCTTCCTAACTTTGAAGTGTTCCTGTCGTGTGCACAATACTATAGACAGGGTAGTTGTTATCATCCAATGGACCTGACGCTAGTATCATATATAGTAGGCAATGAAACAAAACATACAGATTTATGAATTGTTGGAAATGAATATTTTTTTCGCATTGATCCATTATGTGTATTAGCAAATGCACTAGGCGTTGGTTTAATCATGATTCATGCACGAGTGTGTTGAAATTCCTTGAGTGTATAGGGAACGGGGGTTAAACATTCATGAAACGTGATATTTATAAATGGATCAATTTGCTGACCATAAAATCACCACCTATTCCTATCCACACGTGTTGTACGTGCGTATGTTAATTAAGGACGTCAACATATAAAAAAGGTCGATTTTGCAGTTGTTGGCTATCTGTGATTTATCTATCAAGATCAACACAATTGGTTCGGTAATAGCCAACACAATTCTGCAAAGGCAAAGTCTTATCACTTAACTTCTCCCCTACGTATGCCGTCCCTTGTAAAGTAAATTCTTATCCATCACGCTATACACAGGAAGAGAATTTATATGGCGATTAAATGTACATTCGAGGAATTTTGCAATTGCCCGGAGCACAGTTAGATGAACATAATAATCATGTCTGGAATTTGCATGAAATAATATCTTGATTGCATTAATGGCATGTAAGTATCATGTATGAGCAATTGATTATACAGTTCAACTAAGTGTTGAGATCAAAATATTCGTGTGCTGTATCAATGAATTGTGTAATCCTACCAAACAATGTGTAATCTTAAAACACAACCACCTGAGTATATTTAATTACAGGTATTGTCATTTGTGAATTCTAGTTATATAGTCTATGTGGTAGTCACCGAAATACACTGTGCTACAATAACCGGGTCATTCGGCGTTGAAATCATAGATGCATCATTGGGTGCCATTTTGCAATAACTGACATACGAATCATTTACAAACCAGATGTCTTATCACAATCGAGAATAACGGTGGATAAAAGGTGAATATTATGCAACGATTATAACTTGTGTGCATGAAGGTATCATCTCATAACCCAACGCTGTAACAAAGGGTACACCTGAAACAACCACCTGTTGTCAGAGGTTTGTCGTTGCACAGGTTGCACAACCAATTATCCAGGCTATTATGATGTACTTTCTACCAAACAATTAAGACGGAATTGGGTAATCACTGAAGCTTTCTATAAAAACAATTCCATATTACAAGCTTACTTTTTCACACCTGTTATGGGCGACCATTACACAGTGCATTTGGGTAAAGATAATGTAATCCATTGAACTACCGTGTAACTCGCGGCTGAGTAGTGGCAAGTGTCATCAAGTGTTTTCCCTATATACACGAATATATACAGTGGATTTCCAGTGCTTGTTTCTAGTGTCTACACAGCACTGGGGTGATATCTCAGGTAATGATCGTAATGTGTGTGATTGATCGAATAATGAATTACAACTTCACAAAGCTTTATTGTTTGGCGAGGATAATGCCTCTCTTATCCTAATACATTTGACACACATGTTCCTTTCTTGTTTTCTCATTATATCCTGTATGTACGCATGTGATGGCTAGCTCAATCCTCTGATGTGCACTTATTGCCAAAGACAAGCTTATTGGCTTTAGTAGCTCTGCTTGTATGTGTACATATCATAAAGTCCATTCTATATTTTCCACCGTCCTCTTGATCTATGATCTGCTACAGACAATAATACATGTCCACCATTACATTCAACCGGAAAGAAATTGATCGGTGCATTTACTTCCTTTGATAGAGTGGGTTATCTGCAAGCGTTAGTGTCGGTAATACAGTATGTCTGGTTCCTTATTTATTAATATTTATAATTTGCGATAGCACGGAATCTGTATTCGTTGTTATTCCATTCATTAGATTGCACCAATTGAATTGAAAACCACAAAAATGCAGTGGTGTTGCACGACATGTGCTTTCTATGAATTAAGCATATTACTTTGAAAAGAAGAATTCTATAAACCTGTTTGCATCTTTCAGAGGCTTTCCCGAAAGGATGAATAATGTAATATTGGAATTTGTATTGCTGTATTTATGATCTTTCCAGTATTTGGCACGAAAAATGTCTTCCTTTTGTGAATTTTAATTGGAGTTTTGAGTTAATGGGAATGAAGGAAAATACATGAATTCGAGGCATGGATTGATCAACATAAGTTATTCGGGGCTGAGAAAGAAGGAGTAGATAGAAACATGTAGGCTACCGTCGTGGTCGAGTAACAAGCTACCACATGTAACAAAGCATCCGAGTCTGTACATTACGCAATGGCCTAGAGGAATTAAAACTCGGCATCAATATGAGGGTGTAAAGTGTCAATAAAGGCTGGAAAATTGAGCATATTACGTCATGCAATTCATTGGTTCGGATTCGATCGATACAAAAATACAGTTTGCTGTGGGCCAAGGCTATTATGACAGGTATAATCTTATTCGCTGATATCATCACTTGCGGATTGACCCTAACAATAGTCGGCAAAAAAAGGTGCCAGAAACAGCCTCATCATTATTACTCACGATTAGTATACAAAACAGGTGGCAGAAATAGACTCACGATTATCACTTGTGGTTTGATCTCTTGGTATTAATCTAACATTTCTAAGTACCAAATCATTAGAAGGTAGGCCCATCCAAAAAGTGGGTATCAACTTGACATCATAGCAGCACGGCAACGCTGCTATGAAACGTCTCAGAGGCAACTGACACCATTTTGCCACGATGGTAATACAATGCGAGGAGACCAATGTTTGCCTCTATGCGATGATATGGATGCTCGACCGCGCAAGGTGGTCGCGACTGCTTCATCAGGCATTCCATTCTACAGGTACTTGATGGATGTAGGATGGCATGAACTATCTGATGACACCCACTTGTAGTAAGCTATACAGGCGATACAAA
This sequence comes from Urechis unicinctus, assembly GCA_034190875.2. NCBI lineage: Eukaryota > Metazoa > Annelida > Polychaeta > Xenopneusta > Urechidae > Urechis > Urechis unicinctus. The sequence goes on along the minus strand of CM067351.1, from coordinate 59,410,624 downwards.
CACTTTCATCCGAATAATTGTTTCTTCACTTAATACGTCATCATTACGTCATCATTACGTCATCATTACATGTGCGTCATACCCAACACAAACACAGCTGTGTCATTGGAATTTGTAGATCTCACAACAGGTGATTGTCTGGGGTTAATCCGTTGCATACTACCAAGGTAACTGACACGCTTCTATTTTCTGATAAATTATTCCCTGCAGAAACAAAAAACAAAACAAATTACATGCTTCCCAGAAAGCGCCCAAGTGAATAATATCATAATACCAGGGTTTCACATAAAATATCTTTTCGATTATTTCGCACGAAAAATCATGTCATTTGTTTCGCCAGATAACGGAAATATAACCCAGAAGTACCTATTCTGTCAATGTGTCAATTGTCTAAGTGCGCGCTTTCTGATCGAAATTCGACTTTAAAGATGAATTCGGCGTATCGCGCCGACAAGCTCATGAATAATTCATCGCCTCCGCGTGACGTCAGGTCCGGGACTGTTTTTGTTGCGATGCGCAATCTGCACAACGATTAGCGAGAAATGGCTGCTGGAAATTTCGTTATTTCACCACTTCAGGAGAGCGACGAAGAGACATGGTATGGCACAGGTCATTCGCAAACTATCGTTGCTTCGGCAGAGCAAGTTTTGCCTTACAGATTCGAACCAGAAATGAGCGAATCCGACGTCTCGATGAGAGAAAACGGACACTGTCGATGTAACTGCTGCGTCTGGGTCATCCTGCCCCGGACATAGGGCGGCTGGGTCATCCCCGGGGGGGGGGGGGGTTGCCTTATTCTGGATAGGGCTGTGCCGCGGGACCTCAAAAAACCCGTACCCGTCGTACAAGGTCAAAATGGCCAAAAAGCATACCCCGTCGTACAAGGTATTACGCGAATGTATAACCCGTCGTACACATTGAACCTGAAAAACATACCCCGTCGTACAAGTATGAGGCCCAAAAACCCGTCGTACAAGTCAAGAGGCCCAAAAAACATACCCCGTCGCGCGGCACATATATACTACCTCTATACACTTAAGTGCCCCCCCCCCCCCCCCCGGGGTCTGATCGTACTTGTGCACCAGTTCATCGTATATGTGTTGGCGTGTAACGAAGTTTATCCATAAATTTCACCAACAAAATATGTAACCTCTTTTCTTAACTGTATATAACAGAGCTTTGCAGCAAATAATTCTTCCATATCAGACCGCAGACATGAGATACTACAAAGTTTTTATCTAATCAAGTGGTAGCAAGGGTTCATGTTTACAAAGTTGTACCATGTAAAAGTTCCTCCACAAACAAACTAATTTCGGACTAGCTGCTGTTAATAAATAGAGATCCTCTTTTATTTAGAGTAGGCCTTATCAAAGGTTGATTACAATATTTTTAAAAGTTGATGTAGATTGATTCTGAGGTAGAATTTATATAGGAGAGCTGTTTTCTCATAGGATTGTCAGTTAGCCCATAAATGAATGTATAACTGGACTTTGGGAAGTGAAGATTATGGTATTATATTATCATCTGGTTAGTGTTACATCAGAGTTTCTATGAATGCAGAGTCTAAAACATATTTGCCATACAATATGTCATCCTTTATTACATATATTAATATTCCCATCATTACATCATGTTACAGGTGTTTGTGTGGCTACTGTCAACCAATGGCAGAAGTAGAAGAATCTGTGTGCTGTGTGGAGATTCCTTGAGTCATGACCTCCATAGAGAACAGCCCCATTCCCATTGGTTGCATAACCCAGCATCCTGGTTTCAGCCCAATCTGTTTGAACCACTGGGCCTTGCAAGTGGGATATTTCTCCTACAGACAACAGCACATGTCAGATAATGATGTACAAGGGTGACAATGTTTTCTATTATTTACACATAAATCTGTACGAAGGCTAGCAGTCATTATTTACCATTTAATTATACTCATTGATACTGGTATAACAAAAAATATTTGAGCATGGATAAATCAACAATGTCACATGGTTATTTTACATGCGTTACATGTATACTGCATGCAGGCAGTTTGTTCGCTGGTGCTGGGAACGTCTTGGACAAAAGATCAGAGTTCCGTAACCAGCCTGCGCTGTTACAACAATACCAGATAACTTCTCAGCACCAGACTATCAAAGATTCTTCTACCCTCCACTCACCTAGGACTTGCCTTGATACATGCAGAACCTACTCTGGTGTGCCTCAATGGCTTGTCGTGGATCTGGTCTCACCGCATCTGCACACATTGGAGGTGGTGCTTGTGTCTTGGGCAGGGTTGGCTCATAGCAAACTAGCAAGAACTCAGCCATCAGGCACTCGACATACTCTGAAACATAACAGGAATCAAGTCACAGCTTCCACAACAGACTGTCGCTTATTACCTTATAGTTATACCTCAATGGTAATTGAATTTGCTGTTGTTTACATTTTATATATCAGTAAAAATATTCACCAAATGTTGCCTTTGTTGCTAGGAATTGGTTCAGGTTCAGCTATCTGACAGGCGCCCCTTGAAAATCCAGTGACATTTTCAGCCATAGCTGCTTCCAAAATCTGTATACCAAAGAAGTAACTAATCAATTGGGATAGAATTTATGCACAAAACAAACAAACACATAAAGTCTATTCAACATTACATGCACGATAGTTGTTCAGTGGCTACACCCACTCCTTGCATTCATGGAATGCATCAGCTAAATCAATCTTCAGAATTATCAGCCCCCAACACAACAACGATTAACCATCGTGTTCAGGCGGTCACGAGATGGCTAAAAACGATCCAAAATCCCCAAAACGAGAGACGAACTCTGACAGTGTAAACAACGGGGAACTCTGTGCGTCTCTGAGAACAGCCTCCCTTACCTGACGTCACATACGTGGTTGACCTAGATAATGGCTGCCGAAGCGTTTTGTCGGGCGCGCTAATCTGAACTGATATTTTATCAAATTTTGGCCTTAACTGATCAGATGCGACGGTTATTGGACCGGTTTGAGTTTATTGATCACATTATGAATTGATTTCAGCGAAGTACCTATAACCGTGCGATAGGCCCTTTAAGTGACGCATTCTCATGACCTGAGATATTACCTCAGTGCTGTGTAGACACTAGAAAGCAACCACTGGAAATCAACTGTATACATTCGTGTATATAGGAAAACACTTGATGACACTTGCCACTACTCAGCCGCGAGTTACACGGTAGTTGATCTGTTGAGGTGTTAAATAATCAACCCGCATTTGTAGCTACCACCCGCTACTATTTACCTACAGCTCACTTCGCGCATGTAATATTCAAACACACCTGAGGGAAATGACCATATACACACTTTGTAACTGATTACACTTACTGAATGTCTATCAGCCGATGAAAGGAACAAATTTCCACTTTGCACTGAGACGAAACAGAGCATCTGTAGTAAGGATTAATTGTTAGATACTACAAGACCTAAATTTGTTTCTATCCAAGGGTCCTTTCAATAATAACTTCATATAAGTTACCGTTGTGTTCGCTAACATACGATGCATTAGCAACGAACCATTGTCACAGTTCATGCTATATTCATCAATACAGCCCTCAATCAGCACACCAATAAAACGTCTAGTCCCATATTTATTCGAAATTCATCTAATATATTTGTATATATCGATATCACCTGAACTTTAAGCGTCGCAAATCAAATTGAAGTGACCAGTGTATGCATGCCTTACATGCATGCGTAGTAAACCATAGCTATGAGTGTGCTTTGCCTGTTTTGAACCGTACTACCAACGTACCTGACATAATACGAACCTCAAGGGAAACTGTTACCTGCAATTAACGAATTAAGCAAATGCAGACACAATCAGTCTGCGGCTGATAAAAGGAATAGGCAAAGATTTAAAGTTGCCAAATCGATACCTTTAAAGGCGTAAATTTGTAATTTGTGTATTACAAAATACTCATTTGCATATTCATTGTTGTCTAGTGTATCACAAGCAGGCAGGTTCATCCCCATTACGTGATCCATCGTACATCATAGCGTCATGGCAACTAGCTTCAGATCAGCCTCAGAGGCAAATATGGTCACATATAATTGATTGCGATATAAAGATTTAGACGGGGAATCAATGTTTGCAAATCAATGTGTTATGTGGAGCCAGGTGTACCCAAAACATTGGTAAATATTTTCGGTAAATGCATTCGCATTTTCAAATAGGTTTTCGCCAAGATATAAACTAATTCAGCCAACTATCAATAAGATAAGCGAATTCCGAAACATCGAAAGACTCGGAATAGAAATGCCTTGAATATCAATACCATGGTGCATGTGGATATGTCTCCCCATTTGTGTTTTTTTTGCGTTGTTTTTAGTTCATGTGTTGCGTATTTGTACATATCTATATGTGTAATTAGGTCATCTATAAAAGCCGTTATGGTTAATAGCAGTGGTTGAGTAATATTGATCTGCTTGTTGCGCCAGGTGCGATAGTAATACTGCTGAAAAAGTGTGCGTATACAGATAGATTAATATAATCAAAATCACTTAAAAACAAAAAAAGAAATGACATAATTCAGATACTGTTTTCCCTTTTCTAAGAAGACAGATTCGTCAATCAGTAAGTGTTTTCTACTTATACAAGTTCACAATAGCAGGCACTGGCTACCATGAGGGGAAGAGCCGTTCTGGGGTGCAAAAGTAGCGGTTTCGTTTGCGGTAGCGGGCCATTGATATCGTAGCGTCATGGTGGGGACGAGTCATGATGTGTGATCTTGATATTCTATTCTTTGTAGGAGCGTTTATTGGCATCAGTGGCTTCTGACTTTGATCCTCACGGATGGTTAATTTCTAGCTGCCCATATGCGGTCATCACTTAGTCGCACAGCTGTCGACAACGGAAGCGAACAATGATATTTGGTAGTATTTTGCCTCTTTCTGGTTGTTTTGGCTGCAGTTCAGCTATTGGGAAGAGGTGGGCGGCACCAATGTCGTCGTTTGATATTTGAACCCTCTTTCCCTTGCAGTCACTGACTGGCCGCTTGTTGTTTGTCATTTTGACCGCTGATGTTATGCAATGAGATGCGGAGGTTTTGTCTACTTCTTTAATTGTTCGTGCCTGTTCAGGAGACTTCGAGACGTTTGTTGATGCAATCTATTTCTAGTCCCCACTTTTCGACTTTTGTGCGAACTTGCTTCATGTCTTTAGCGACTTGTTTGCTGTGGCTGGCGATAGTCAAGTCAGTATAGGACTTGAGGTGACCAAGGTCCTCTTGTATTATAGAAGGTTTATTTATAGCGCTGTTAATCGTGTAAGTAATTAACGTTTCCAATTCATCTCTTGCGAAACAACGTCCTGTTGGCTGTCGTTTACAAAGCTACTCACTTTAGCGTCTTTCAGCGTCTGTCATTTCTGTCCCGGTTCAAGATTCGATTCTCAGAGGACGAACACAACGGACGTGTTTGGAGGATGCGTATCTATCAACGTTTTTCGCGTTTTTTGGACTCTCAATTTATACATTGGATTTATCATCTTGGACTTTCTGTGTATATAACTTAGCTCATTATTATCATTTATCACTCGATCACTTTATATATCTCCTGGTGACAAACAAGAGAAGGGTAAGACCTGTGAACCACACTGACGGAATAAAAACAGTTCCCGGCGAACAGTGTCGGGACATGAGCCAGAATAGCAATTAAATTAAGCTAAGCTAAGACTGTTTATTATTTCTTGCACCCTTATTGCCCTTTATTGTCCCTTTACTATTGAGTTATTCTTCATCATCATAACTTCTATGTTCTTCCGCTATATTGCTACTTTTATCATCATTACTTAGTCATTTCTCATATCGTTCCCTCACCAAATGAAAACATGGAAAGCCCTCTCTCTATAAATAACCTAGAACCCGAACCAGATATCCCCACAGTTACCTCTTCCCCTCATAATACTCACCATTCCTACATTTCCCTTCCAGATGTGTCCATGGATGATTTTCTTCTTCAGACGAATCCTCCACAGAACACTCACCCAAACGAAAACGAAAACATCATTCTTCCCCACCTCTCCAACTAACAACGACAACACTATCAAACAACAAACTACAAAAGTCAACATCTATAGCAAGAAATTATCTCCCTAATTGGACTAGAAAATGTACATCACCTAGGAAAAATCCCCATCATTACTAAAGAAGTTCCTACCCCCCAAAAAAACTGAAAACAGAGGTATAATACATGGAAAAACAGTCGACATTTCAGAGCAGGAATTATTACAAGCACTTACACCATATCAAGTCACCGCAATTGGGCGCCTTGGCAAAATAAACCCTATTGAATCTATCGAATTAAAAACTTTCCCCCCCCCCCCCCCACACCTCTCCTCAAAAGTCCAAATGGGCTACTCCTCCCTTAATGTGAAAGTCTATATCCCTAACCCCACAAGATGCTACAAGTGCGACAGTTATAGACACAGAACTACATACTGCCCAAATAATACCACCTACTCGAACTGCGGTGACTTCCGCCATTACACTCAATGTTAAGCCACCATACAAAAATTGTCCGAATTGCGGGGTCAACACAGTGCAGCCTTTAAAGGTTGCAAATTATACAACAAAGCCAAGACAAACAATCAAATTAAAACAACTGAAAATATATGACTCAGGCGGTCTCTCTTGCCCCCCCCCCCCACATCACCCTCTCGTACACCCACATGTCCCCCTCATCCTCTACCCCTCTGGCATCCTCTCCCCCACCCCTTCCCGCAAAACGTAATACCTCCCCCCTCAGACTCATTAATCTAAGCCTGCTTCGTCTTCAAAACCTCGTCCCCTACAAAAAACCTTCCCAAACACTATTCCCCTCCCACTACTTCCATACATCAATCCACTCCCACCCCTTCTGCCATCCAAGCACCAAATGTAACAACACAACCTTCCCCAGCCACCAAACTTTCAGACTTTGTTTACCTCTCTACTGCCATCCTCTCTCTTCATCTCTCATCAGATACCAAATCAATAACCCTCACGGATATTGCCTATGAACTTATCAAAATCACCATTATGGTACAAATCCTAACTCGTGATATTAACTACCATTATATTGTAACCAGCCAAATCTCTATAAATACCTCAATCAACTATCTTCAGTCTAAACATGAAAATCACCATGGCCAACTTATTTATATTATCCCTGCTGTTTCACTTCCCATTCCCAACCGAATCAACCTTCTGAACCCAACTATCAATCTAAAGAACAAAATATCTGTTTTGTCATGGAAATGTCGAAGCCTTCAAAACCGGCTCACTGAATTCACTCAACATCTACTTCAAACTAATCCCAACCCAAATATAATATGTCCCCAAGAAACTTTTTAAAGCCCTGTCATAAACTCTACTTCCGAAATTATCATATCGTAAGAAAAGACATTAGTTAACCATGGAGGCCTAGCTATACCTGTAAATAAACTCATCCCATGTAAAATAATCAACAAAGAATCAGAAATTGAGCACCAAGTAATTCGAATCAACATTTTTAATCAAATATATCACATCTCAAATTTTTAAGACAAATTTAACACTATAGACCCGAAACAATATCAGCCAATAGTTAACCTTCCCAGCAACATACTAGATAGGGATTTTAATGCCTGTCATCCCCTTTGGCACCACCCAAGTTCAATTACTTAAGGAAATGCTCTTTTTTAAAATAATACATGGTAATGACATTACCCTCCTAAATGATAGCTTTCTCACACACTTCTATAATAAAGGTAAAAACATACGAAATCGAATATTAACATCCTAAGATATATCTCACAAATTGTCCTTTATAAATACCCACAATATAATGGAAAGTGATCATTCTATCATTTCAATTACAAAAAATAAACCTCTCAATGGAGCATTACTTTTCCTCCTTCAAACTCTAAAGTCATTCATTTTGGCACCAATATAAAATACAAAATCCCTACTTTCCTCATCAAGAACCAACCCATCCCTTATGCACTCACTTTGACACCACCTCTACCATCAAAATACTAAATCCCATTCCAGACTATAATCCCATTGTGGTTCACCATCATATTTACTCAGACCAAATCCTACACTTCCATAGCATCAGGTAATCCCCCACTTCACTATTACATAGCCTAACTTAACCAAGTACAACACACTGATCCCCAATGCCACACATATCACACCCCCGAAACCACACCACATTTTCTTTACCTGTTCCAAGTTCAATAACCACCGCCTCCCACTAATCAACAAACCAAAATTAAACTGATATAATAGCCCTATCCAAAATCTCTTTAAAAAACAATCTAGTATATATATACTCGCTATGGGATTCTCTTCGTACCTTAATGCACGCAATATACAACCACAGCTGCAATGCGCTATCCGGCGCAACAACGTGTGTAAGGCATATGACCCGCCCCTTACTACTCAACGACCACTGCCTCATGAAAGTTAGACTATTTAAACTTTGTATCAGCATTCGATGACATGTTTCACAAAATTTACCACCATATGTGCACGTCGATATAGCAATCTCCTGAACGCCCACACATGTAACACTAACATGCGAATTCAACCAACATACATAGTTTCGATTTTGTAATCGTCGGTCATCTGTGTCAGTCATTAACATCCATGCATTCGTTTCCGTAATTACCAGCTCTTCCCTGCATAATCACCACCATCTCTTTTGCAATCCTAATTATGCATTCTGTCATACATCCAGCAGCATATGCTGTCGTCCGCGCACGTTTTCACCATCCGAAAAGAAGAATGCAACACCTGCGCCATGTTCAACGATAAAAAATGAGAACCATGATTCGATATCAGAATTCTCGTGTCCGGCAACAGGTGATTGTCTGGGGTTGTGTATTTGGCTACAATAGTAGTGAACTTCGTATGGCTGGCGGGATGCGCAAATTGCATTTAAGCAAATTTGTTGCTGATCTGCAAAAACGCACACTGATGAATAATTCCTTGCTGGAAACCCCCGGTGTGGGTGTGTGGGTGGAGAAAAAAGCGTCCGAAAGAAATTCCTATCCAATGCCAACCAGTCTGTGTTTGCAAACACAATGGAGCCTGCTGATGTGTTTTACATTGGGAACCATTAGCCCACATTTGTAGCTCAGACGGCGGTGAACGACCGCGATTGTACGTGCTGTTGAGATGAGAAAAGCACGTATTCTATCATTCAAACTGTTGAATACTACAAAACGTTTTGTATATAGCTTCCGTCACGGGAAATATTTTTTGTTGAAGTCAATCGCGTGAACGACTTTGTCACTGAACCATTCTGCGTCGCAATTTCTGACATATTTTAGGTTAAAACGATAACGCTAAAAGCAGGTTATCATCAGCACATCGAATAGACGTCAAGACACCTATTTACCAGAAATGCATCTTGTTTACGACCTGATCTTTAATCTTTCCTTGTCGAATGTGCTACACGGGTTCAGTGACTTGTGCATTTTTTTTAACGCACGATCTATAAATAACAAACATTTTTTGCAATATGACTGGTCTGAAACGTACTATCAACGTACCTGACTAAGCATAAACATCAATACTAGCTGTTACAGGTTAGATGGTTGATGCGACACGTGCTTAAACCATGTAATGAATGGAATCCCCCAGGGTGTTACCACCCGCCAGGTGTACTTGTAACCGACGTAATTACCAGTTGCAAACGCAGTCAGCGTCTCTTTATATTAAGGCGATTCGCCAAAATTTTAAATGTTGGGGCTTTCATATAAATTTTTATCAAGTGTTATTTGGACAGAAGCTGCGCACCAACTAGATCCAGCTAATACCAATTGTGTGAGTGAATGACCGCAAATTTAACATAAAAGTAGTGAATCATAAAATACTTTATGTGGTATATACGCAGAAGAACGCGGTGCGTAACAACTGGATAATTCGTCTTAACAGCAACGTCAGCAGATCCGTTGACGCTTGTACCTGACAACGATTGACCGATCGCTTCTAAAACTGACTAACGCTTAAAATGCACATCAACCCATTGATCCAAGCATGACTGCCAGTAAAACACCTTGATCTATTACAGTGCATTTTTCACTGGCGATAATTATGCAGATGAAGTGAACAATGTGTCTCCGCGCTGGCGCTATTGGTGCATTTGAATAGATCAATTTGTATTTTCATTGACATTAGTGAGGCTAACTAATCGATGAATTGGCCACTCCTTTGATGTCTGTTATGCACATGAGTAGACCAACTGGACATCATTCATTCATTTGTAATGCATGCCAATTGATTGATCGGCCCTGCTGACGTAAGTAATTAATTTTAATCGATCAAACAAAGTTATTTGTTAACCATGTTAATATATGCAAATTGTATGATATCATTTAAAAAAATATTCTCCTTACAATGTTTACAGCTACACGTAGCATTTATAATGAAGGCGGTCAGTCCTAATTACACTTTCTCTTGCCATATCCGCCAACTCATCATCCAATGTTCGAGTAATGGTTGACGCAATCATAAAATTCCTCCTGATATGTCCCCTTCTCGCTAACGGCAATGGATGTCATAACCTCAGCCTCATGTGAAAGGCAATGACATCAATAATAGGTGATTGACTATACATCATAGCGTAAGGCTAACTCCACTCAGTAAGTGTCAGAGACAACTTGGTTCGCACATAATCGCTTACGTTATCTAAACATTCGAAGGAGAGGAGACCAATGTTGCCAAAAAATGGTTTCACTGAGGATAATTGGATTTTCAGGTTGGCTTTTACGCTTACACCCTCAGAAAAGTTGGTGCCTGTATATTACTGAGTGTTTTATTAACAGCGAGGTATAAAAAAGAGCATTTTGAATAACCGAACAACTTTAACGACCCCAATCAGATTTGGTGAGCATTAAAGATTCGGTTATTTCGCAGCAAGACAAAGCACTAACTCGCATGACTAGGTCACACCTGCCAACGCCCGGCAGTGCATGCTACAGGTACTTGGTGCAAGAAAGTAAACAACCATAACTACAATGCATTGTCCGATATCACTGTGTGTATTAGGTTCAACCCTAACATAGGTCACCAGCCCATGCTTACTTCATGGCGACCACTGACAAATTTACCCTTACACCATTTATGCTGCGCGAAAACGTTGAAATGCTTGGCTTGAAATCAGGATTTTATGACGTGTTTCAGAAACGTGCGTTTGTAAATGCACGTGCAGTCTATACAGCAATCACCTAATCACCTACTCATAGAACACAGATGTTAACATAGGAACTAGATATCAATATGTTCGATTCTGAAATCGCTGGCAGTCGGTTTTGTGGTCCAATTAGCATCCATATGTTCGTTTCTGTATAACCAACACATTCCTCATCACCTATACAATCACTTTTGTCATTAATTGTACACATATGGTTATACATGCAATAGCATGTCGTGGCAGCTGTATAATGTTCACTCACCCAGCACCTCAACAACTACGCCGTAGTTTGCAAAAACTAATTGAGCACTGCGCCTCGGTATGTGATTTTGAATGCCTGGCAACAGGTGATCGTCCCGATATGGTTTTGCATTGCCAAAGGCGTGGCATATATACAGCTAACCTGACCTAAACACGCATTCATCTTCTCTGCTAAATCATCTCCTGGTGTTGGTGGGCAAGCAATGACAATCGCATGGTTCCACGATAGTAAAGCAAAACCCACCTACATGAATATCAGTTTAACGCCAAGGCTTCGCATGAAATATATTTTCTAACTGGCCCGTGGTGGCCCTTTCAATGGGGCACGGGGAGTACTTTTTCCGGATAAACCGTTAGCCCGAATTCGTAGCTCACATCTGGCGGCAGTGAATGTTCCATTAAGCTCCCGCTCACGTTGCGCATGCAGTATACAAACACGCCAGGGTTAGGGGGTCACCTTCATGTTATTTGGTGTAACAGATTATATGGACTGAATATGTGTCACCTGAGTGAAGTAACAGAAAGTTCTATCTGCTGATATGAAACAAGGCGAGTGTTGTATGAATTAGTAGATGTTTGCTGAAGTTATTCCTATACCGTTGACTGTGGCTGCACCAATCTGCGTCGCGATTTCAACCACATATCAGACGCTAATAACCCGCGCAGCCCACCCGCGCAGCCCACCGGAAGCTGACAGTCTAGTCGTCTCAACACCATTTTATTGGAAGCGCGTTTGACATATATTCTTTATTGATATTGCCAGGCATTGAATGACGGCGCGGGTGTTGCGACTTATGCATGCATACCTTTCATGCGTGCGTTGTTGATCACAGCCATGGTGGGGCTTTGTTTGCTCTGAAACGTAAAAGCTGACACAAAGCTAACATGAATGGGGGTTGTTACCGTTAGGAATGGAGGTTAAAATGTCAGTTCCCCAGATATACGCGACGCCTGCCTTAAATTAAATAGTAATATAGCAGCTTACCCATTACACATGAATCGAACTAATAACCCGAGCCCCCAGTTCTGACTTTCGAAATGCATTGGAATTGATTAATTGGCCGAAGCATTACATTTGAATTGGTTAAATGCACCCTCCACTGGTCTTGCAGTTTATCATGCCTACCCGTTGATCTGTAGACGATTGCAATGCACGTGATCCCAAATGCTATACACTACCATTAGTAACACCAATTAATCCTACCGCTATGCCTGCATGTTAATGAGCTGACCTACAGAACCCAAGGGTAGCCTCAATAATTCAGAAGATCAATAGGAATCATGCAAGGCTCAAATGGGAGTTATTTTCATGGGATAAGGTTCAATGCGGAGAGGAGATAGCGACTCATGAATCATGTAGGCATCCCAGCAGACAAGTCACGTGGCAGGAGTAAAGGCTGGGTGGCGGTGGAGGTGTGTGGGGTGGGGTGAAGTGGGATGGAAGCCGATTGGTAGGGAGGGGGAGGGGTGAGGGGTGAGGGTCATGGTAGTAAGGCGAGGGAGTGTGTATGATGAGATGGGAGAGTATGAGGGGTCACAGGCATTCACAATACAAAGCAGGCCATTAATAATGAACACAAAGCCATGTCTCGGTACGCTATTGCAACGCTTAGCGCTATACACTGGTGCCAGCGCGTTACCAATGCCCCCTTGTGGCCATACCTAGCAGCCGCAACAGCTGCCACCATCACCGCTACCGCTGCTGCTGCTGCTGCTGCTGCTGCTGATGCCGCTACCCCATGCCATAGCCTTATACAACAGCAAATACCAATCGACAGGAGAGGGAGAGAGAGAGAAGGTGTGAGTCGGACTCCAGCGCGTCTAAATAAGTACGCACATCTTGCAGACATCAGTGGGAACTATCACACGACCCGTATCCCACTCACGCCGGCCTTGTACCATCGCCTGGCCCTATTTCTTTGTGTTTTTGAGACTATCCCTACGCCGAACGGAATTGCACGGAAGATTTGTTGTGTAATCTATTTGAGGATTTTCTACACCAGCCGGGCATCTGTTATTTGAACACAATGGGGGTGAGTGTTTATTCAATTACTCTGCATCTCTCTTTGATCGCAGATATATTGCGTTCCGTCGCCACGAGAACCACCAGTTGCAGCATCTTTTCTACGTCGCAGATTCAGGCCGATGATCTTATAATAATTCATTCCAGGAGACTGTTGCCAACCTCAGTACAGTCTCGGCTTTCGATACACAGCTTGCAGCTGTGTGCAGCATGCATTTTGTGTTTGTTTCCTGGTCTAGAGTGGAACAAGTATGGGGTCATTGGAGTGTTGGGTGCGGTGGGGGTGGGTGGGTGGAGGGGGGGGGGGTGTGGTTCGTAGATGGGGATGTTGCAGTAGGTCACGCAGATACTATAACCGTCTACACCCCCCTCTCCCTGCACCCACCCCCTCAGCGCTTACCCCCCAAGCGCGTCCGACATGTTACCACACTGGTGGCATGCGTGTGCATTAAGCATCTAAAATATGTATCGGCTGTTGAGTGCTTATTAGCCTATACCCCCGCCCCCCTCTACTACACCCCCCCCCCCCACCACCACCACCCTCCCCGCTGTAAAAACGCACTCCTCAAGCCAGGTGGCTTGTCTACACAACCATTCCGGATTCCAAACCCAATGCGTAAGGGACGAATACAGCTGTGCGCTTTGTGATTTAGATTCGCGAATTCCTACAGCGTCCGGCGCTTCTTCCAGCCGCCATAACTCGTGTTAGTGTCTCGTCAAATCAGAGATTTGAATGTAGGGTATTCAATCACCATCCCACCATGTCCCTCAGCCTGACTGCAAAACGTATTCCTCCTAGTTGAAAAAGCCCCACTTGCAAACAAGCATTGATCATGGATGCATTATTCAAGCAGGGTCCACTGTTGCTAGTATCGATTCCGGGAAGCAGACCGTGTGTTTGTACTGTCACGTGCGCTGACCTATCACTCAGCGATTGTTGCGCGCTGTGACAGAATGCACTCCGCCGGAAGCTGGTTGTCCATGCTGCTGTATTGCTGTGTTGTATGAAGGTATCCGAAGTCCACCTGACCTCCTATCCATAGAGCATTTAACCTCGTCAATGTGACGCTTAACGTCGGCTGATTGTGCTTGTACATGAAATTGAGCAGTTATTTTTGTGCACCATAGTGAACGGATATTTCGGGGTGTCATATTGATCCGATATAGTGGCTGTATCACATCGAACAGGTTTATTGGGTACATCCTACGGAACTGGGTTTGTTGGGGGCATCATAAGGATCTGTTTTTTTGGTGGGATGCAACATATGGAACTAGTATTTTGGGTGCATCCTATTAAACTGGAACTGTTAGATGCATCATATTGAACAGCTATTGCGATGCTGTGCGTGCAGCAATCCTGCAGTGAATATTGCAAAACAAAATGTGTATACAATTCAGGGTGTTACATTGCTATCACACAGAACAGCCCATGATTCCATCACACAGAACAACCCATGATTCCATCACACAGAACAACCCATGATTCCATCACACAGAACAGCCCATGATTCCATCACACAGAACAACCCATGACCCCATCACACAGAACAACCCATGATTCCATCACACAGAACAACCCATGACTCCATCACACAGAACAACCCTTGATTCCATCACACAGAACAACCCATGACTCCATCACACAGAACAACCCATGTTTCCATCACACAGAATAACCCATGTTTCCATCACACAGAACAACCCATGACTCCATCACACAGAACAACCCATGATTCCATCATACAGAACAACCCATGACTCCATCGCATAGAGCAATACGATGAATTCTTAATATAAAGCGATTCTTTGATGACGGAATATAACAGCTCTTCCTAAACGTGACCCAATCTTCCATAACCAAGGCCCTACTTTCCACTTGACCATCAAATGCAACAGATAATCAACATCTTTAAGGAGACCAGCAGGTAGGTAAGGTAGAGTTAACCTTTCATTAACCGCCTAATCAACTAATCAACTCACTGAGTCCATACAGCGTTAAACCCAGTTGCACGAAATATAAAGTGGTCGGTAATGATCCAGTAGACTGATTGGTTTAGCCATCGATTGATTGAGACAGCTCACCTAAACAATAATTGACCTAATTAGGGATCTCATCATTCGATCACATGGTTGCTGGGTTAGTTCATCTTGTCAAAACGTGCTCGCTGGAACTCATTTATGCCGGCCGAGTTGCTGCATTCGTGGCTCTCCTGGAGTTTTGTTCGGTGATTGCGTTGTAAGTCATTGTTCGAGTTTGATGGCTGCGGTGATCCAGCGCACGTATGAGTTGCATTTGATGTGAGTAATGTGTTGATGGAGAGAGCGATGATTGGTGTTTGGGCGATAATGGGAGGAATAGGTTGTGTGTATGGTGTGACGTATTGGCAATGATATAGTGCGACATACTGGCAATGACGGGATGTGACGTATTGACAATGACGTGACGTGACGTACTGGCAATGATATTGTGTGACATACCGGCAATGACTTGACGTGACGTATTGACAATGCTATACTGTGACATACTGGCAATGACGTGGTGTGACATATTGGCAATGATGTGGTGTGACATACTTGCAATGTTGTGGTGGGACATATTGGCAATGTTGTGATATGACATACTGGCAATGACGTGGTGTGACATATTGGCAATGTTGTGATGTGACATACTGGAAATGACGTGGTGTGACATTTTGGCAATGATGTGGCGTGACAAACTGGCAATGATATGATGTAATACACTGGCAATGACGTGACGTACTGGCAATGATATTATGTGACATACCGGCAATGACGTGAAGTGACGTATTGGTAATGCTATAGTGTGACATACTGACAATGACGTGATGTGACATATTGGCAATGATGTGATGTGACATATTTGCAATGTTGTGGTGTGAAATATTGGCAATGATGTGGCGTGACATACTGGCAATGATGTGGTATGACGACCTGGCAATGATGTGGTGTGACGTACGGGCAATGACGTGGTGTATGAACGCTGTCGTGGATTCGTATATAGACGATTGGCTGGCGTGAAGCATAGATGAGGTATTGACGGTGTAGATGCTGTGACGGTGTGAGGTTAAGTGGATGCCGTTACAGCCTAAAGATTTCATGATGGTATGATGCGTGCATAAAGCCGGGATGGTGTGATTTGTAGATAATTCCGTGACAGAGTTAAATGTAGAGAATGTCGTGACGGTGTGATATGCAGACAATGCCGTGACGGTGAAATGAGTAGTTAATGCCTTGACGGTGTGATTTGTAGAGAAAGCAGAGACGGTGTGATGTTTAGATAATGCCGTGACGGTTTGATTAGTACAGAATGTCGTGACGGTGTGATGTGTAGAGAATTCCGTGACGGTGTGATGTTTACGGAACCTAAGTAATAAACAGCTTATGTGGTACTGTGTTGTGTTGCTGACGTGCTAGCTATATAAGGTTTGTCATCATCCCGCGGAAGCCGAGCGGCTGACGACTCAGCTTCTGTCCGTCTCCCCGCCATAACATCTTCCCGGCCCGTCACCCACACCTCTTCACTGCCACCAGACGACGCTGCTCTCGCCACTTAACGTCTTCTGATCACCGGCGATCACGCCGTGCGTCCATTTCACCGCGTCTAGCTTCGCGGTAGGGCCGGGGGTGCGGAGGATGTGTACATTGAGGGAAAACCCCGAGCCATTTGCAGCTACACGCGCCCTGCCAATTAGCCCAGACCAAACAAGGCTACACACGTAATAGGCGGTGTAAGCTTCTCAATAATTTGTCAGACTTCCTGCATTGTTCACCAGGTTGAAAATCGGTTGGGATTGGGGTGGATGGTGATAATCGTACAGGGTGTTTGTTTCCGGGATGCTGCTGTAATATGATGACGAGCTTGTGGTTATGTGATATAGATGTGGACATGTAGATTCAGCTGTTAAGTTTTGTCATGCTGTATTCGTGTCAGACGAACGCCTAGCGGTCTGCTTCAGCGTGGGTCAAAGCAGCTCATGATCATGTCTTTAGCGTAACTAGCTGACATGGTAGGTTGGTCAATGTGCGCATGGCGTTTACTGCTGTGGGCATCGAGTTGTAACCCCTAACACACTACTAGCCGGTACACTCAACCCGAATAGACCCCGTACCATCAAACCACACCCCCGATGTCTCTAAAGACATTGCAAACTTGCATCCCCCCTCCCCCAGTACAGTTGATACTTTGACCTCAGCTGTCCAGCACCAGTGACCAGCGTTGGTAAGATATGAAGCATCCCGCATCACTACCAGAAGCAGCAGCAGCAGCAGCAGGCTTATAGCGTAAAACGTGTAGGGTGGCGCCGCGTATTGGTAGATGGGGCTGGGTGGGGGGAGTGGGGCTGGGGTTGGCATGGCGTATAAGGCCAGGGGTAGGCCATGCCTTTCCCTCTTGCTCCCGCTATTGATCGAGGCTGGCCACAATACGAGGTGACTGTCGTCCTAACCGCCACTAGCTAGCCAGTGACCGCCTTCCTCGCTTCCTCATTACGCCTCGCCACAGAATGGTCTTTACAGCGGAGTTTGGCCAACCTCGGTGTGTGCAGAGGGGTGGGGTTAAAATGCGGCCAGCGAGGGTCATTGTGCCCATGTTTGGAACAATATTGTTGCCTGTATACAGCTTATTCAACACGACAGCCGATGGGAATGGGCGACGGAACCGCGATTGGTGACAGATGACGTCAGTTGCGTTGGTATGGTCCGCTGGTGGCGCTTGTTTTAGTGTTGATCAGACACACAAGGTAAACACATGAAACATACAGGACGCACTCGCTGTACAATAGGCCCATTAATTAAATACACATCGAATATAGGTGGATAAATATTGGCGTACATCGAGTGTGCAAACGTGAACACGCCCCAGCGCACGTTGTCTGAGTCACGAAACCATGAACACAAATATACCTTAACACAAGCTGACAAACACACCCAAACACACACCAACCAACACAAAAACACTCTTACACGCACTGACGAACACAGATACACCCTAACGCTGACAAACACAGCCTAACACAAAACACAGATACACCCTAACACACACTGACAAACGCAAACACACGCTTACAAACACGCCCTAACACATACTGACAAACGCAAAAACACCTTAACACACGCTAACAAACACTGACACACCCTAACACACATTGGCAAACACAGACACACCAGAAATTAACTGACTAACACAGTCACACACCAACACGTATTGGATGACACACATTGCCTTACATTGACACGCCCAACACACAGTCATAAGCATGCAGCCCCCTATCACCTGCCCCTTACACAACCACCGACTCATTGGTACACCCCAACTCACACTCTCCCACCAACAAATCGAAACATATGCTTTCTCCAACCATTAATTCACCTATCCACAAATCTCAGCTCATTGACCCGTATGACTCAGAACGAGGATCATCCTGTCATCTGTACCATCACACCTGTCATCCGGCACAAACACAACCATACACAACATATTACTTCCGCCAGTACATCGCTTCTAAGGCCCCAAGTGACGACAGCTTGACACGATAAATCTAGAGGATTACAATGCTCGCGCCGGATGCAACCCACAGGCACTCCGAACTCGATGCCTCGCTTCCGTAACCCTGGCAAATTTGCGTATGCGTAGTCATCTTGAATTCCGCTCGGATATGGCTGGCTAGGAATTCTATGTTAGAGTTCCGAGCGCCTGTTGATGCTACAAAGCTTTATTGCTATCCTTTGAATGACCAATTGCTGAACCTGCTCTTGAATATCAACTCACTTAGCTTTACTCGTCTTTCAATGGGAAGAGTCAGCAAGGTGCGATAGATTCTGCTTCTACTCAGGTGGCGCTGGCTGTCATTTAACGGTTCGGCCATGGCTTGTCATTTCCCGGCTATGTCACAGCCTATAAACTTCCGGACCTATCATGGCTTGTCATTTCCCGGTTATGTCACAGCTTATAAACTTCCGGTTCTATCATGGCCTGTCATTTCCCGGCTATGTCACAGCCTATAAACTTCCGGACCTATCATGGCCTGTCATTTCCCGGATATGTTACAGCCTTGCATTCATTTGCGGAAATGGTTATATGAAATTGAGATACCACGTGACATAACGTCCTTCCACTTCCCATCAGATACAGCAGCATGAAGAACCCATTTTTATGGAACTTTTGAATTCGGGCTTACACGGAGCATCGACTACATGAGGTTTGTCATGCAATTAATGGCATCGGTGATAGCAATCATATCATATGTATCGGGCAGGTAAAAACCTCCTATCGCTTCCGTCAATACTTAGTTGTCTGAATCCACCACGCTTTGATACGACTAACGCTCAGCTTTCGAATCTAAATGTGTCACAATCATTGACTCATGAAATACGCAAGTGAATATATGTTGGTCGTCTGTGATAAAGTCGATATCCTACTAGCAGTGATGTTCCTGCAATAAAGGCGGAAGATGATGAGCCTGCAATACAGACTATGATGGAGCCAATTTGTTGAGAAGAAACACAGCTATATTTTTGTGGTCCATATTTGTCAAAGAGGTCTTAAAGGTAGCTTCTTACGAACGCATGTAAATGAAAAATGAAATACTTTTTACGTCACTGAGGTGATGGATGAGATGATTGCGATGCTTAAGGTAAAGCTCCCCTTAAGTACCAGCGCCCACTGGCACAAACCCGTAGTCTTAGACTGCGCTGCAAAGCCCAAGATGCTGGGACAAAGGGCCTCTAAGATACCATAGGCCCACTGGGACTGGAGCATTTCCTTTTAGAGACGGGGTTGCCACTTGCAGTGATCACGCGGCGTCACACACAGTAACCATGGTAACAGATAAACAAGAGGTGTGTACAACTAGATGTTGTCTCGGAACTACGAGATGGATTTGAGATGACTTGGCATGGGTGATTTTTTATAGGGTGTCTCCTTAAATCACTGTTTACAATCTTTATATCACATCGCCGTTACCATCAACATTATCCTAATAATGTTATATCATCATCATAATTTTAAACATTATCATCATCAATATCATAAGCAGTATCTGTCAGAGCATGTCAATTTTCATCGTCTCAGTGAAACAAATTGATGAAGAAGGGACAGTAAACACTTGTCGTGACCTCCACCAACTGCCTGCGGTATACCTGTCATCGTGACCTCAGCTAACTGCCTGCGGTGAACCTGAGCCCGTGACACCACCCAACTGCCTGTGGTGTACCTGAGACCGTGACCTCCACCAACTGCCAGTGGTGTAGCTGTCATCGTGACCTCAGCCAACTGTTTGTGGTGTACCTCATACCGTGACCTCAACCATCTGCCTGCGGTGTACCTGAGACCGTGACCTCAAATAACTGCCTGTGGTCTACCTGTTGACGCTGTCTTCGCTTCCGGTCATGCTTATCCGAGTTCTGTCCGGACTTCACCAGTCACTCCAACTTCTCGGCCGTCCCCCCCCCACCACGATCCCAGCCTCACGATTGTCTATCTTGCCCATTTTTATCGAGCACCCCACCCCTCAGCCCACAAACCTCAATCTGACATCTCGTCTCCTGCGAACCTCTCGTTGCTCCAGCATCCATCCCGTTCTTTGAAGCCCACCTACCCTTTACATCTCTCTTATCCCTTCTAGATAACCTCACCCACCCACCTACGCTCCGCCGCCCTCCGCGCCCACGCCCCCCCACCCCCACCTCCCAACACCATTCCCCCATCTACTTCTGTCACCACTCAAAGACTCTCTTTCTTTACCAGGCAGTCTCATGATTGATCGAATGCTGTCCAGTTTTACCCCTGGTGCACTAGACGGATGACGAATGACAAATCCAATAGTGGCTCGGAATCCGAAGCTCGGTTCGGACACGCCTATTCACTAAATTCGTAAACCCGATGTCATTTGTCGCAAAACCCGATCTCCTACATTGAAATATATGATCCTTGCTAAATAAAGATCCCCCTAAACATTGAGAAATACACCCCCTGCCTGCAAGTGCTCGGAAATCAGACATTGGAATCCGAGCGCCAACGGATCATTGGGTATTTCCATCAATCATTCACTCACCAAATTACATTCCGTCTGTACGCTGTTGTGAAGAGGCTGGAGAAACATTGCAGACGAGACCAAATTATTCCCTTTCTAGATTCAGCGTCTGACAGGTGTCGACGATAACTCAAACGCTTCTTAAATCCGACTTAAAGGCTAGATGTATGTAGACCTGGAAGATAGAACTGTACCGTGATGGCGCAGTTAAAGACCTATTTATCGTGTCCATTGGGCTGAGATCTCCACGTGCTGGT
Organism: Urechis unicinctus; assembly: GCA_034190875.2. NCBI lineage: Eukaryota > Metazoa > Annelida > Polychaeta > Xenopneusta > Urechidae > Urechis > Urechis unicinctus. Next base: position 59,388,848 of record CM067351.1, on the reverse strand, counting down.
TATATATGGGGCGATTTGTATTCACGTGCATCCTAGATGCATATACCCCGGCCCTCAATCCCATGGTGCTTCCCACTGCCGCACACGAAACCTTCATTGACTCTTCACTCGCGCTCCATTACCAGGCCTCAAATATACCTACAACCCCCCACCCCCCCCCCATCCCCAACCCCCCTACATACACACATACACACACGTACACACAAATACACACACACACACACACACACACACACACACACACACACACACACACACACACACACACACACACACACATATCGACTACCGTTGTATCGGTAAGAGTTAGGAACCCTGCATGCGGAGGTGTTTTCATATATAGGGCATCTTTTGCCAAATAGAAAAGACCCCTCTACGTCCTACAAAGAAGTGCCTCATCCTTAGCGGCTCTAATAGCATCAGTAGCAGCAGCCGCGGTGCACGCCTAATGCTCCGTCCCAATCACGCGTCTCGCGAAACCAGACACGAGATGCGAGCTGCTTTCATGCCTAGTTACCCGGCTATTCAACAGGTTGCAGTACCACGTTGAGCTATCACGCGATGGGGCTGGTAGAATGTGTACAGATCGATAGTCCAATTATCGCCACAGCCCAAGAATATGTTAATTCGTTTACTATAAATAGATGTGTTAAGTATAGATGAAGTAGTGGAAGAAATGGACGGTAATTATCAATGTCATTGTATCCTAAAATGGACAAACTCCGAGAGCAATTGGAGCCGACGTCTCAGTAGGAGTTAGGGAAGACTTCCTTATCGTTATCGTAGCCAATGTAAGGTTAAACCACCATGAACATCCTCGTCACGCGCTGATCAATTCTCTCAGTCCATAAATAGGTCAGTATATTTCAGAACCCAGGTTCGAGACGACCTGTTGATATCAACAACCCGTGTCCCTTAAGCTTCGCCTACAAACATCACCCGCGCAATTCCAGAATTCCTGACAGCCAGACATCACCGTTCGCACCTTGTAAAGATGCTCCCCGCAAAGGAAGTTGACGTCATTCTAGACGAGGCTGCCTTGTGTCGTAAACAGTCCGGTGTGGTTAAATGTTGGTTCCCTGCTTGGATGGCATGAGGGATAAATAGAACATGACCTGTGACCTCTTGTTTAGTAAATAAGACACCAGACTTTTACTGGCAGCTGTCTGATATATTACCTGAGAGAGATTGTTTAATAATGTTCAAACATGTTTTATTGATGTTTTAGTGAAAGGGAGCTTTATAGCGAAAATAGAGAAGGTTATTCGTGGGAGATGTGGGCCCACGTGACACCTCGTGATGTAATCCTGTTTAATATGGTGTGCAAGTGAATTTATGTCGTTGATTGGGGATGTTGACGCATCGTATGGCTCTATTGCACATCACGTGACTCGCCATGAGACAACATGGCATGAAAAACTATGATGTGTTGTGGAAGGTCATATCTAGTCATGGAAAATCGTAACTAATATTGTAAAATCATGAAATATATAGAAATGAGTGAATCGCCATGGTAATTCAAGACTCTATAATACAAATTATCTTCATTCATCGTCGAACATCATGAATTATTGACAATCATGACAAATAGGGGAGTATCATGACTCATTATAGGTTGTTAAGACCCATCGTGAAATATCATGACTCATTATAGGTTGATAAGGCTTATCGTGAAATATCATGACTCATTATAGGTTGATAAGGCTTATCGTGAAATATCATGACTCATTATAGGTTGTTGAGACTCATCGTGAAATATCATGACTCATAATAGATTATCATGGAGCATTGTGGAATATGATTACTTACCGTGGGCTGCAATTGTATGCTACTGGCGACAAACTATTCAATAGGGCGATCCATTAAGAATAATCCCCTTATTGTTAAATGTGGCATCCAACTCATCACAACGTTAAACCCACATACGTCTGACAGTAAGCCTCTATGTAAGCATCTGATTGTGACAAATATCTGTCAGAGCATGTACCAGAAACAGTACATGACGTCATAGACCTGCCCGTCGCAAACGCTGGGGTTTATTTTGACGTGAAAAGGATATTGATCCAGCAATTAAAATCGAGAATAAACACGAAATACAAAGGCTAGAGGGAAAGCTAGCATTACATTTAAGTTTTCATTATGATAGAATACCCACGGGATGTGCGGTGTTGAGATAACTGGTGGTATCTGGGTAAACGCGAGTGCAATTTTAACAAGAATTGCGGTCTTAGTTTCCTCTAGGTCAACTCATTTACTGTATTTTTTTTCTCAATTTGACAGCCCCCTCACCCCCTTACCCCCTCACCCCTTCAACCAACCCCCTCCAATTGCTCGCACTCAGTAATCATTATATATCATAGACCAGTCAGACTTTGAATTTCAGTAGATAAAACAAATTACTCTTATTAATGGCTTTCTAATGCAACTAAGCAATCATTGTCTTGCAGCTTTCGCATCATATAGCTAGAGGATCATGGATTCATTCCTCATGGAACATTTATATATGCTAATATCTAGGGATGACTCTCAGTGTTCATTCTCGGTAAATGACGTGCAATGAAAAGGAACACATCAGAAATCTTATTTCCATAACTTTAGATATACCAAAAGAATATCAGCACTTGTGTCAACATTCATGGCTCAATCAGAATGTTAAATCCATCCGTGGCAGGTGTTCCTCGCTCCTTCGATTATAACTCACATCCACTAACAGAGAATTTACGAATCGACCTTAGAACCACGACCGGATGCGTCCAGGTAAAATATGGCGCTGCTTGTTAAGGGTGATGCCGGCCAGCTCGTTAGGAGTGCTTCAGCCGGGACCCCCAATCTAGTTATCTCTCTATTAGCGCTCACGAACACGGACAGCTGATGGCTCGCTTTGTCTCCATAAAGCTAGACAATCAGGTCGAGGTCATTGACGTAACGCGCAAGAAAACCAGGTCAATGCTGCGCTGCCATCCTGATACACAACCTTACTCTCCTCCTCTTATTTCTCTTCTTGTTAGTCTTCCCTATTTCTCTCATTGTTAGTCTTCTCTATTTCTCTGCTTGTTAGTCTTCTCTATTTCTCTCATTGTTAGTCTTCTCTATTTCTCTCCTTGTTAGTCTTTAGTCTTCTCTATTTCTCTCCTTGTTAGGCTTCTATATTTCTCTCCTTGTTAATCTTCTCTATTTCTCTCCTTGTCAGTCTTCTCTATTTCTCTCCTTGTTAGTCTTCTCTATTTCTCTCCTTGTCAGTTTTCTCTATTTCTCTCATTGTTAGTCTTCTCTATTTCTCTTCTTGTCAGTCTTCTCTATTTCTCTCCTTGTCAGTCTTCTCTATTTCTCTCCTTGTTAGTCTTCTTTATTTCTCTCCTTGCCAGTCTTCTCAATTTCTCTCCTTATTAGTCTTTTCTATTTCTCTTCTTGTCAGTCTTCTCTATTTCTTTTCTTGTTAGCCTTCTTTGTTGAACTTATTCTCAGTCACTATTTTGCCTGTTTGTCTATTGTTGGGCAGAGTATTCGTTAGGCGACTCCATCAATCAATGTTTATGTCTCGCCTGGGAATTTTCTCTGACTGTCTATTTGGCTCCTGTCTCATCTTTGCTCTCTCAATCTTATCGTCTCTATCCTTATCCAATCATTCGTTTTCCCACATCTATTTCTCTGTCTCTTTTCTCTACCTCTCATTTCCTCCCTACGCCAATATGACTCAACCCTCTTCCTTTTGCAACCTGCACCATGTCAAACGACCCCGGTGCCAAAGCGTGTACAGGGGTCGCCTGAGTCAGCATCTTACGGTTACACAAACACAACTTACACATTCAACAAACGTTCTGCTGAATAGCCCTACTAAGTCCAGCGTCTAGCCAAGGCTACAACAGCAAACAGCGTTGCTAAGGATACTTCTGTTGTTTGTGGCGCAGATGTTGGATAAATTATACATGCGGTAGCTCGGAGTTAATCAAAAGCAAGATAAATGACTTGTAAGACAAGGAGAGATCGGAAGCCAATTATGTGTAAGACCGTTAGCCTAACATTCACCAGGATTCGGCCATGCGTTCTCGAGCAACAAGCGACGCATCCATCAGGGAAGATTAGTGCTGGACGGTGTTCAGTCTCGCTCGTCAATAATGGCAAGCGTTATTGGGGGCGCGAGTGGGCTCTCTATGCCCATACAACGCGGATAATAACCGGCTGATCTCGTGCAATGTACCTTGTTCGGATAACGACAAACGACACTTGACATTTAAGCAAACTCATAAACCAGACCCAGTGAGATCTGTGAATTACTCCGTCAATCCCGATCTTCACTGCGTGAGTTTCATTACTGACCCCGTCTGTTCCATTACTTACCCCGTCTGTTCCATTACTGACCCCGTCTGTTCCATTATTTACCCCGTCTGTTCCATTACTTACCCCGTCTGCTCCATTACTTACCCCGTCTGTTCCATTACTTACCCCGTCTGTTCCATTACTTACCCCGTCTGTACCATTACTTACCCCGTCTGTTCCATTATTAACCCCATCTGTTCCATTACTTACCCCGTCTGTTCCATTACTTACCCCGTCTGTTCCATTATTAACCCCGTCTGTTCCATTACTTACACCGTCTGTTCCATTATTAACCCCGTCTGTTCCATTACTTACCCCGTCTGTTCCATTACTTACCCCGTCTGTTCCATTACTGACCCCGTCTGTTCCATTATTTAACCCCGTCTGTTCCATTACTTACCCCTTACTTACCCGTCTGTTCCATTATTAACCCCGTCTGTTCCATTACTTACCCCGTCTGTTCCATTATTAACCCCGTCTGTTCCATTACTTACCCCGTCTGTTCCATTACTTACCCCGTCTGTTCCATTATTAACCCCGTCTGTTCCATTACTTACCCCGTCTGTTCCATTATTACCCCGTCTGTTCCATTACTTACCCCGTCTGTTCCATTACTTACCCCGTCTGTTCCATTACTTACCCCGTCTGTTCCATTATTAACCCCGTCTGTTCCATTACTTACCCCGTCTGTTCCATTATTAACCCTGTCTGTTCCATTACTTACCCCGTCTGTTCCATGACTAACACCGCCTGTTCTATTACTAACTCCATCTGTTCCATGTCTCACTCTATCCCCCACACCTCCGCCACCACGGGGCCTTATTCGAAGCTTTCGTGATAAGCTTCATGACTTTCTCCAGCTGCTCCGGGCTGTATGCAGTTTCCATTTATGCAACTGAACTGGTCACGAATTGTCCAACATGAGAGTAAGTTTGCAGGGAGCTGCTACTCAGAGTTTCCCAAATGTAGCTGAAAATTTGCTTTCTCGTATTGACCAGGCGGTTGTAATTGTTAGGTCACACACAACTGTATGAAGAATGATTAAAATAAGAAAAGATAGTTCAGTTTTCCGTTAATATCATGTCATGTCAAATGGCAGTGTTTGCCAAATAATTCTGTAAGTAAATATAGTCAGACAGAACAGAATGTCAAATGTGCCATGTGTCAAATAGGGCTAAATGTCAAAAGCACAGAATCTCAATAGAGCTGAATGTGAAATACTGTTGAATGTGCAATAATGCGGATATGCGTGTTTGCATATTTTTTAACTGCACTGTTAAGGTGGGTCCCATGTTGGCGGTCATGTTTCAAACCATGTTTTTCATGTTTAGTAAGACGTTTCACATATGTTTACTGCCATGTTGACTGCCATGGTGAATGCTATGGTGGCTGACATAGTGAGTGCCATGTTGACTGCCATGGTGAGTGCCATGTTGACTGCCATGGTGAGTGCCATGTAAGTTGCAAAATCAAACTCGCGTAATGTGCATGTAACTTCGCTGATAGTCCATTAACTAGTTGACGCAATCAGTAAGGACGCTATGAGCTGGACAAGCTTTCGCTCCACTGCCACCCCGCTACCTAACCGACAATCTCCTCTAGGCATTCAATACCCCCCAGTTAATAGATATAACCAGATTTAAAGCGTCAGTTAAGTGGAAGCAGATGAAATGGAGGCACTGACCGGGGCCCCAATCCGGGCTTTACATCTCCCGCCGTCTGGTTTCCTCCAGGGGCTTTGTTAGGGACTTCATTGAGAATATGACGAGCCTGGATAAGCCCCTTTAAGGACCCTTTGCAATACCCTGCCGTCCAATATGTTGTCGATCGATTCTGAATAATGGAGTCCTCGTGACAGTTAATTCCCTACGTGCGAACAAACTTGAACTGTATCATTATTTGCCACCCCTCCTCCCTTATAAAGTAGTCCGGCATCTGCCATGCACATGAACACATCGAGGAGAGACTCGGTGCTGGACGTCTGGAGATTTTTGTCGCTTGTGACAGGCATATGCGTGGACAAATTATTCTACTCACGCTACCCCTGGCGTGATTTACTGCCGTGGGGAGGGGGTTACTCCGCATCTCCTACTGTCCGTTTATCACAACATATGGTTTCGTCCCGTTCCCTGGCTGCCAATACGTTACCAAGCCGAAGTACTATACAGCCTGTTGTATGTATGCGCCTCGCGCGATCTTAAAATTAGGCGTGAAATACTGCGTCATGTTGCTGGGCGACTCGAGAGGTTTTCACACAGAAATGGCGTTATAAATTGTCATGGTTGTGTACCGATTTATTGATTGATCGATGTGTGAATGTGTGTGTTATTGTGACCATGTATGTTAACAAACTGTGTCGTCAAAACATGAATGCCAGACATTGGCCTGCACTCGTATGCGTCGAGATCAGAATACACACATTATCTTTCTGTCTATATATATATATATATATATATATATATATAGATATAGAGATATATATATATATATATATATATATATATATATAGATATAGAGATATATATATATATATATATATATATATATATCTATATATAGATATATATATCTCTATATATATATATATATATATATATATATATATATATCTATATATATATATATATATATATATATATATATATTTCTATATCGCGCATCCATTTCTCACGCGCATCACACTGATTGCTCTGCTTCGCCATGATCTTAAATCGTGCTTTTCTTTGTGTGTTCCAGGAGCACAGAAAACCAACCACTGAGCTCACGGAAGATCAAAGAGAAGGTATTCTATAATCCTGTATTGTCATTCTATGGCAGCGATGGTACCATGTTAATTGTTGTATTGCTGCGCGGCCACAAGGCGGACGTGTCGAGTCAAGCTTTTTGTAACGCTCCATTCATGGCAGTCTGCATTAATCACAGCTGTTGATGATGGAATAGAATATCCAAATGATAGGCACTTATTTGACTTGCTACAAACATCCGACGATCAGCGTTCGACGACCGGAAAGATCCGACTTAAACCTAAGCTACTCACCTAAGTTTGCTACGTAATACGTGTAAGTTCAATCGTTGTTAGTTTCTTAACTTCCTCCATTAGATCGACGTCAAACTTAGACACACTCAGCTCACATGAAATTCCGTATGCTCGTTTCTGCTTGTCCACGTATGTTTCGCAAATTTTGTAAATCTGCTCCCAAATGAGAAAATAGTTGAATCCGTACGAACCCCACCGCCACACATGAAAAGAAACGTTTTAAGGTTGAGCATTTCATAATATATTAGTTCCCTCTAATATATTAGTAAAATATATATTTTTATATATATATAGATATATACGTATATAAACACACACACTTATAAATATTCACATATATATGCTATTTATAGATAGCTGCTCGGCGCTCGGAAGCTTGGCATCGGAAACCGTGTGTATACATATATATATATATATATGTGCGTGTATGCGTGTTTGTGTATATATACCCGCTTTGATTGCACCGGGACATCCAGTGCACACTGTCGCTGAGACATAAAGACAGTATATACACGGACCGAGAATAGCTGGTAACGCGCACTATAAATATACCCGCTTTGATTGCATTGGGACATCCAGTGCACACTGTCGCTGAGACAAAAAGACAGTATATACACGGACCGAGAAGAGCTGGTAACGCGCACTATTATAAGCTGCCGCTTAGATGTTTTGACATGACCCCTTTGCCAAGTCAATATTGAGCCGACGAAAGTGATAAATGTCACTGGTCGATTACGTAAGGTTTAGCCTGTTTTGACATGACCCCCTACCCAAGTCAATGCAAACCCAGCCAAGGCCTCTGGTCGATTACGTAAGGTTTGGCCTACTTAAACAGCACCTGCTGTTAGCCTGCTGCTAAGCTGCTGCAGTAGAAAACCTTGAAACTAATCGTCCTTTTTACTGTTTTTTGTTACTGTGAATGGTAAAAATACTGTTACAATCATTATCACGAGGCCAAGTTCTAAATACTGACAAAATTTCATGTGCGTAAATACAGCCGTTTCAGAGATATCAGCGAGGAGAGAACTCGTTGCAAAAATCGCGATAGGTACTCTAAAATACATGTCATTATACAAAGTACAAAAGGTGAAAACAAGTATTTTTTTCGCCTATTCCATGCTACGATAATTGCTTGTTACAACCATATAATTCATATGTTCGTAACTGCAGTAGTTATGGAGGAGATAGTTACAGAAAATGGGGGAAAAAATCGACGAAAAATCGATCCCATAAGCCTCCTACACTGCGCATGCGCGTCAAACTGGATCGGCAGTTGTGTCCCAACTTGATCTATCATTCCCCAAAATTTCATGTTGATATGTTAAGCCGTTCCGGAGAAAAGCCCGAAAAACCTTGACTGGAGAGAAAAAAAAAAAAAAAAAAAAATTCTTGCTAAACCAATATGTCTTCCAACTATCGTTGGAAGGCATAATAATGAACTTTTCCCAATATCGTTGTTCTTCTATTGGAAATAATTCTTTTTTTTTTTTGCCACACAATAAATAATATAATAATTAAAATATCTAATCCCCAGTTCGTTGCGTTTGTACTTCCACACCCACCAACTTTGCAGTCTCCTGTTGACAACATAAATTAAAGTTCTCCTCTGTTTATGGACACACATGTCATCCCATATTTCATTATATCATCCAGTCACATACAATCCACAATCTCTCATCATCACCATCTTATTTGTAACCACACTCCTCATTTCAGGGTATCAGACGATGATGTAGCACTCGGTATTATCACCGCCAGGGGGTCACCTGCAGCTTGGCCTCGTTTTCAATCGTCTGTGGGATCACCATTACTTCTCAGCTATCAGTAAGCTGACATGCTTACGTAGATGCGATCCACCTTTTTCAGTTCAGTCTTGTGTTTAGTCACTATGTCTATTGTGAAACCGTGCTGTATAAAATACCAGCATTCACATAGCTCCATGGAAGCCACCGTGCTTATAGCTGTACTTCTTGAAAATAGGGTCTCTTGGCACTGTCTGCTGCATCTCTAGGGAGATGAATTCACCTCAGTTAACTTGACAAGATCGCTATTGCATACATAAACACCTCAGAACAGCGCCGTCAAAACAACCCTATCAGCTTCAGTGAACATTGCATTCCACTAGTGTTTGTAACTCAATATTCTAGCATTATGGGTTTGCTTGCTCAGACGTAATCCATTCTTAATTACTCTTTTGTCTAAGACATAATTAAAGTTGGTCACTTGGTTTGCATAGGCTGTTTATTCATCTCCTTTTCAGCAAATCTTATTCCCGCTTGACACCAAGGACGGATGTCTCAAATTATATCAACATATGCTCAAATTCTTATTAGTTTTATAAATAAATCACACTCTCCACAACGAAATCAACAATTGTATGTCCTCGCCATTCTGTGTTTAGATGCGGCAATATTTGGAATAAGCCTATCAGAATAAAAAAAATTAATCTAAAATGGTGTAGGGATAAGTTGTGTTTGTCAACTAAAAATCCTATTTGGCTAAAAATCCTATTTTGGGTCAGTTACTGTAACATGAAATATTGAAAGTTCCATTTGCAATGTTGCAGAATATAAAAAATAGCGGTAAAAACAGAACCTATATAAACAATTTGTACAGGGAATGGGGCCAATCTTCATAACAAATCTGCCGATCACTTTTTGAAAATTCATTTCCAGCAGGGAGATAAATTAAAAGGCAGACAATAATGAAAACATACCGTTGTTTGCAGTGGTCATTTAGATGTTTTATGCTATGTTGATTTCGTTGTGCGTGTCGCAGAATTCCGTGCGGCCTTTAACATGTTTGACAAGGATGGAGATGGCGCCATCTCGTGTCGCGAGCTGGGGATAGTCATGCGCAGTCTGGGAATCAATCCGAATGAGGTCGAACTTCAAGATATGATCCAAGAACACGACACTGACGGTGAGCCTCTTTATGGTCATTGATCCTGTGACGCTGTGTGAGTGTTGACTAGCTGGCCCATAATGCATCTGACATGAAGTGTTTGACTCGTAACCGGAAAGTGGCGAGTTGGAAGCTCTCATGTGTCACTTGTCACGTGGTGTGGCCTTTATCAGAATCCTGGTTCATCAACAGCATTATATAGTCGTTCATCTCTTTGTCGCTGAATATCTAATAATACACCCTCCCTTTTCACAGTCCAGGTAATACATATGTACACACACACACACACACACACACACACACACACACACACACACACACACACACACACACACACACATACACACACACACACACACACACACACACACACACACACACACACACACACACACACACACACACGGTATTTTTCTCATATCGCCGGCTTGCCTTTCGATAGCTAAGTCCGTGTGTCAATATCATCCAGTCATTAAAGAAAGTCCCTCATTGAACAGCGCAGCGTTAACATAGATAGACTATAGGGCTACAAAGTAACGTCGTCATCATTCAATCCGACCCTTGGTAACGCCCGCGCAAAGGTGTAAAAACAGCCAGACTGGCTCCAACATCAAGGGCTCCTTATAGTATCGCTAGACAAGATAAGGAATCCTGGTGCCTTGCATTTTGTCCTTAAGATTTTTGTTAGCTGGTAAATACTCATAGCCCCGGTGAATCTCTAAATAACCATGTAAGTTTGATAATTCTCCCATTCGTAGTCGCCGAGATATTGCCTCCCAGACATGACTAGACTGCTATAGCGAGTAGGTGCTTAGGAGCGAGTTTGGACTGTTATCAGATGCGGGACGTCACACTTTGTAGCCCTATGGAGGCACCAAATCACCCACGTGACAATGCGAAAACTAACACTTAGTGGGACGTGCAGGCTGGGAACGCTCCCGATACCGAGCCTCTCTGCTCGGAGTCGCTCGTTTTATGTTGATCTTAGACCCGGTGCCCGGAAGCCTGACGTCGGGAACCGAGCAACAGTGGTTGTCACCGCGTGTAAAACATCCGTTCTCCCTACCGCGACCGACCCAGGCGCTCGGTTTCCCGAGAACCTGGTTTAATTCTTTCCGCATTCTCTTAATTTCTCGGATGTAGATGTTGTACCAAAAGTAAAGGCCGAGTTCATGCAGTATGCTATGCATCACGGTGTTGTAACAGATTGTCGAGTGTGTACACTAACTCCACCATACATGTAGATGTTGTACACATAGTATAGGATGTGTACCATGTATCAAAGTTTTGAGGCTAAGTGTTGAGAGTATGTACATGTTGTACGCATAGTATAGGTTCAGTGTTAGGCTTAATAAAGAGGAAGTGCACATTATATACCTTGAATGGTGCATATGGTATAGGTTGAGTGCACGATGTAAACTCTGTATCATGTTGATGTTGTACACTATCTATACCATGGATGTAGATTTTGTACACCTACAATAGGTTGAGTACATGAGCTAAACAATCAATCAAGGTGTTGTAGGCTTAGTGTAGAGTGTGTAATTGTCTATACCATGGGTATATAAATTGTACAAATTGTATAGGTTGAGTACATAATAGTGTAGGTTGAGCACATGAGTTATACTACATCTCGGGATGTTGAAGGCATAGTGTAGAGTGTGTACACTAGCCTTACCATGAATGGCGATATTGTACATATAGAATGTTCCAGTACATGAGGTATACTATGTATCGGAGAGTTGTCGGCCTAGTGTAGGGTGTGTACACTATATATAACGTAAATGCAGAAGTTGTACTTATAGTATAGGATGAGTACCTGATATATACTGTGTATCAAGGTTGTGTTGACATAACGTAGAGTGTGTACACCAGAGACATTGTATTTGACCACAGATGCATCTGTTATGCATAGACTGTGATGTTTTTCACATATTAATGTAACGTTTTGATTTGCAAGGGGCAGTTTATTACAGTGAATGGGCTCTTCTCTAGTTTGTTTGGTGATACTTGTGGAATGCGTGCTCCTCCAATGGTGCTGTCTTTGTGCTGTTTACAATAGTATTTACTCAGTATAACAATTAATTTCATTTTGTGCTCACCACATTCACTTTATAAAGAACACTTGAGTTATTTACATGAGCTGTTTACTTCTGTGAGGCCGGGGGTAGCATTGGCCCGATGTATCCTCCTGTATATCATAAGAGGCGACTAATAGGGGGCAACCTGTTGGCATGAATATTGATATGCAAGTGAAGACCCACTCAATGCATGTTTATTGCTATACAAATGAAGACACACTCAATGCATGTTTATTGCTATACAAGTGAAGACACACTCCAAGCATGTTTATTGCTATACAAGTGAGGACACACTAAAAGCAATACAAATGAGGACACACTCAAGGCATGTGTATTGCTATACAAGTGAGGACACACTCAAAGCATGTTTATTGCTATACAAGTGAGGACACACTCAAAGCATGTTTATTGCTATACAAATGAGAGACACACTCAAGGCATGTTTATTGCTATACAAATGAGGACACACTCAAAGCATGTGTATTGCTATACAAGTGAGGACACACTCAAAGCATGTGTGATGAGGACACACTCAAAGCATGTTTATTGCTATACAAGTGAGGACACACTCAAAGCATGTTTATTGCTATACAAATGAGGACACACTCAAGGCATGTTTATTGCTATACAAATGAGGACACACTCAAAGCATGTTTATTGCTATACAAGTGAGGACACACTCAAAGCATGTGTATTGCTATACAAATGAGGACACACTCAAAGCATGTGTATTGCTATACAAATGAGGACACACTCAAAGCATGTGTATTGCTATACAATGAGGACACACTCAAAGCATGTGTATTACTATACAAATGAGGACACACTCAAAGCATGTGTATTGCTATACAAATGAGGACACACTCAAAGCATGTGTATTGCTATACAAATGAGGACACACTCAAAGCATGTTTATTGCTATACAAGTGAGGACACACTCAAAGCATGTGTATTGCTATCCAAATGAGGACACACTCAAAGCATGTGTATTGCTATACAAATGAGGACACACTCAAAGCATGTGTATTGCTATACAAATGAGGACACACTCAAAGCATGTGTATGCTATACAAATGAGGACACACTCAAAGCATGTTTATTGCTATACAAGTGAGGACACACTCAAAGCATGTGTATTGCTATACAAATGAGGACACACTCAAAGCATGTGTATTGCTATCCAAATGAGGACACACTCAAATCATGTGTATTGCTATACAAGTGAGGACACACTCAAAGCATGTTTATTGCTATACAAGTGAGGACACACTCAAAGTATGTGTATTGCTATCCAAATGAGGACACACTCAAAGCATGTGTATTGCTATACAAATGAGGACACACTCAAAGCATGTGTATTGCTATACAAATGAGGACACACTCAAAGCATGTGTATTGCTATACAAGTGAGTGACACACTAGAGGCGTTTGCGTGGATATATGTGATGCCAAGCGACTGAAAAGTGTATCTTAGCAGGAAATTTGCAGTCTAAGTGAGGACACAATCCGAATTGAGTTAGTGTGTATCCATGCCCATATCCTAGGTTGTATAGTGCACACACACACACACACACACACACACACACACACACACACACACACACACACATATATATATATATATATATATATATATATATATATATATATATATATATATATATATATATATATATATATATATATATATATATATACTATATATATATATATATATATATATATATATATATATATATATATATATATATCTCTATATATATATATATATATATATATATATCTATATATATATATATATATATATATATATGTCAGGTAAGGCCACCCTTACAGAAGAGCTATGTATCATTGAACAAGGGGCAATGTGAACAGGATGCTGGGGTTGCCGAGCATATTCGAGTCATTAGTTGGCTGGTTCATGTTTCAATTATGTGGGCCATCTAACACCGACAACAGATAATATAATGAGAGGAAGATGATCACAACTTTTTACTCATCGTAAGCATCATCATTATCTTCCACATCATTATCATTTTCATAACACCCCTTCCCTCACCCCCACTCCCCCACCCCTCGTCCATCAACATTGCCGTCGTAGTAATATCATCTCATAGTCATTTTAGTCATCACTGCTGTCGTTTCCTTGGCAGTCATTGTCTATTTATCACTTTCATCATCATCATAATAATAAGAATCACAATCATCGCCCTCCTCTTCCTCCTCCTCCTTATCATCACCTGCTGCAGCAGCATCTTCGCCACCATCATAACCCTCACCTTGGGAGTATAAACTAACGTCATATTTTACGTCTAATCGTGTCTTCACCACCGTCAAATTATCCCCTTATTGCACTGATACAGGAAGTGGTCAGATCGAATTCGAGGAGTTCTGTGAGATGATGCAGAAACATATGGACGAAGACCCTCGCACCCAGGAGGAGGTTTACCGTGAGGCATTCCGGACGTTTGACAAGGACGGAAGCGGGTGCATCTCAGCCGAAGAGCTCAGGACAGTGATGGGCTCTCTCGGAGAAACTCTCACGGACGATGAAATCGAACAGATGATTCAAGAAGCGGATATCGATAATGACGGCGAAATCAACTACGAAGGTGAAATCAACATCTCTGTCAGATTTGTTCGTTGCTTTAAGAGTTCTCTTTTTTTGTAATGGGCCTTAAGCTGGAATCGGAATTGAACGTTTAACCAATTTATAATATCATAGATTCGTTCCCTGCGAACCGTATTCTTAATATGTTGCGTTTGAAGCCTATAAGCCCTGATGTTGTTGCTAGATTCCATCGACATTTACTATTTTTGATTAAGTCTTACTTAAGAATACATAATTTTGGGTGGTGTTTCAGAGTTTGTGCACATGATGTGCGGCAAGTCTTGAGAAGGCGTGCTTATGATCCGGTGTCGAGCACTGGACTGGCGAGAAGAGCACTCAAGATGCATGTAGTCCGCCCTGACACGTCATCTTCTTTGCATCCTGTGTTATTTAATTGTTCCTCTCGGGCACCTAAGCTCAACACCTTTAAACCATCGTATGTTGTAAACAATTTCACGCCATTCACTTCCCCCCTTACTCAATGTGAATAATGTTTTGTAAATATCTATGATGTTTCTTGGATTTGTCGACATCTAAGGTGTATCTGCTGTTTGCATATGCTCCGGATATCAGCGATGTTGATGTAGTCGCCAGGAGGGTTAATTAATCATACCTGGATGACGTCATCATTGACGAGAAATTCTTATTATTGAATGCTGGCATTACGGGCAACTGCATGTGAGTCATTCTTACAATTACATACATCGACCGTGCTGAGTGATTTTGCATTAAAGCTAGGAATGGCTTACCATATTTGTTCTTCCTACCATTCCAATTTGTAGCAAAGCATTCGAGTTGTGTGGGAGAGATTGGCGCCTCGCGGAGTGACGCGCAGGCATGTCTGTCTGTGGGGAGTCGTTAACATCATAATGTACACGGCTGCTCAATCCGCGATTATTTCCCATCGCTACATTCCACATCATAACGTATTTCTATGCATAATCTGGAATTGTTTTCTACGTCCGCATCTTGTTTAACGAATTGCACCCTTTAAAACTAACACCATTCATTATTAGAGTCTTGATGTTGTTCGATAAAATTTAGTCAATTCTTAGGAAGCCTGTTCTCTTCAGGTTTGTTGTCCTCTCTGTGTCAAATGTCATCATCCCGTCCCGTCCCGTCCCTCTACTCTACTCTTCTTTCTCCATGACCCTTCCAAACTCTTTCTCTTCCCTATTGCTCATTCCTTTGATAGAAAAATATCTGCCATTAATCTAAATGAACATTTCCCATTATCATTTGAAAAAGTTATTTTGCAATTTTAGAAAAAGTGTGGTTGTTGTAGGTCACGTCAAGTCGCGCGAGATATCGACTCAAATTATCCTGGTTATATTTGAATCTCATTCCATTCTGGCAAAAATGCCTCCAAGTATTACTTGTATGTATGTGTATAGTGTAGACATAGAGTCCCCTTAGACTAAAACATCAGTGCAAAATTGCATTTATTGTGATAAGAAAAACTACGTCCAAAGCGCGCTGCGGCATGTCACCAAATGTTGAAACGAACCGGTACATCTACGTAATGCACTGGACAGATATTGCTCATAAATAGATCAGATTATGTTTGTGATGATGGTGATTATGATTATTCTTATGATAATGATAACAAATCGTTTACAGATGGAAACCATAGATTAACAATCCAATTTCACGTGCAGTCAATTGTATTTTATTGTAGTTTTCAATTCGCACAGATAATGAAAAAGTTACAAAGGGAGAGCATTTAGGCAGATCTTGGTGGCGTTTTGGAAAAGAATGCTTTTATGAGACCTCTTCCACAAATAAACAAGCGATGTTATCCTAGAAATAAATTTGCAACTTTCTGTCAAGGTCAGTTGATTTCATTTTGATTTTCTTTCGATTGAAAGTAACACTGGTATGTTCGTGTTTCGTCTCATTTTCATATGTGCTCATATTTGTAAGCATGTGTTTATTTCCTTTGATATTTCTTACTTGTTATTTAGTGTTAGGTAAATGTATATCATATTTCCAATAAACCGACGAATATATTGCATTAGTCTGTGTGGCTTTGTGTACCAAGTGTACATATATTCAGAGTATGTTTCAACAATACAGCTATTTACCATGAAAGCAAAGAAAATATGTAGTTTATTAATTTTGTCATGTTCTAATTTTCCCAAATATTTTCTCATTAACAATGCCTCATTTTCTTGCCTATTGGTTAGTTTTGAAACTCCTTATTAATATGTGATAACCTATGTTGTCATATAAATTATGCTAATAAATGGGTGAACATTCTCTGGAAGACATATTATCGTAAGACAAACGTCCCTTTGTCCAATTGGACGACCTCATTTTTCAACAATCAATCGTCAATTTGTTCGACAATTAATAAATCGTGAGCTTCTATACTAAACTAACTGTAAGCAGCAGCAGCCAGCAGCAATTTGTATTATAAGTTATAATTTTCGTATTGATGCAGTAAAATAACAGATCATATCTAAATGAATAAAACCATTTGTCATCCTTTTGTATCAATTAGATGTAGCCATCATTATTCTTCTCGGTGCATTACATCATCTCCTCGATGCATTACTCTGTCTTCTCGATGCATTACTCCGTCTTAACGATGCATTACATCGTCTCCTCGATGCATTACTCTGTCTTCTCGATGCATTACTCCGTCTTAACGATGCATTACATCGTCTTCTCGATGCATAAATCGGTCTTCTCGATGCATTGCTCCGTCTTAACGATGCATTACTCGGTCTTATCGATGCATTACTCGGTCTTCTCGATGCATAACTCCGTCTTAACGATGCATTACTCGGTCTTCTCGATGCATTACTCGGTCTTCTCGATGCATGACTCCGTCTTAACGATGCATAACTCGGTCTTCTCGATGCATTACTCGGTCTTCTCGATGCATTACATCATCTTCTCGAGGCATTACTCAGTCTTCTCGATGCATTACCCCGTCTTCTCGGTGCATTACATTGTCTTCTCGAGCCATAACATCGTCTTCTCGATGAATTACATCGTCTTCTCGATGTATTCCTCCGTCTTCACGATACATTACATCGTCTCATCGATGCATTACATCGTCTCCTCGATGCATTACTCTGTCTTCTCGATGCATTACTCCGTCTTAACGATGCATTACATCGTCTTCTCGATGCATAAATCGGTCTTCTCGATGCATTGCTCCGTCTTAACGATGCATTACTCGGTCTTCTCGATGCATTACTCGGTCTTCTCGATGCATAACTCCGTCTTAACGATGCATTACTCGGTCTTCTCGATGCATTACCCCGTCTTCTCGGTGCATTACATTGTCTTCTCGAGCCATAACATCGTCTTCTCGATGCATTACATCGTCTTCTCGATGTATTCCTCCGTCTTCACGATACATTACATCGTCTCATCGATGCATTACATCGTCTCCTCGATGCATTACTCTGTCTTCTCGATGCATTACTCCGTCTTAACGATGCATTACATCGTCTTCTCGATGCATAAATCGGTCTTCTCGATGCATTGCTCCGTCTTAACGATGCATTACTCGGTCTTCTCGATGCATTACTCGGTCTTCTCGATGCATAACTCCGTCTTAACGATGCATTACTCGGTCTTCTCGATGCATTACTCGGTCTTCTCGATGCATTACATCGTCTTCTCGAGCCATTACATCGTCTTCTCGATGCATTACATCGTCTTCTCGATGTATTCCTCCGTCTTAACGATACATTACATCGTCTCCTCGATGCATTACTCGGTCTTCTCGATGCATTACTCGGTCTTCTCGATGCATTACTCGGTCTTCTCGATACATTAAATCGTCTTAACGATGCATTGATTTTTAATGCCATAACTAAGCGACATAAAAACATGTTCTAAGCTTGCCAACCAAACCTCAGGCCAACATTCTCGTACACAAGCCATTATCAAGCCAATGAAGAATGAATGCTGATAGATTTCAGTGATAGATCTCGTAGAGGGATACCACAGTTCGTCCACAAAATGGATAACTAGAGACCTGATGCCTAGAAACATCCTCAGTAATACTGGTCACAATTCATTTTAGCATTTTAAAAAACAGCATTGTTCTCAAATATGCATGTACATTTTCAAGACAGCTACAACTGACAGTAAACAATGATTAAAAAATACAAGAGCAGTCCAATACATCATGGATGTTGGGTTTACAAGAGCAGTCCAATACATCATGGGTGTTGGGTTTACAAGAGATGCTAGTGAGAAATATCTGTCTAACGTTGTAGCTTGGTGGAAGTTGTGGATGAGCATTATCAGGGAACACAGCTACAGATTCTAGACAAGATGTATCTTTTATTATTTACTTCTTACTTGAAATGTGCGTATGACTTAAAGATCAGTTGCACTGGGTGTTCGAAAGAACGACATCTAATCAACAGCCGAGGAGATGTCAAAAGCCTATCCTACAAGATCAGACTGTACATACGTTGATGCTAATGATGCGATGCTGGCAGATAATCCCAAACTGCAGCCACTACTTCAAGTTATCATTTTGATAACCTGAAGTGCTACATCGTGGCTGCTATGCGTGACAGCAAATAGAATCCGCGCATTACTGTGTTTCTGTGTCTGCAATACGCTGATCGGTCACCACAGCCCGTGCTCTGGACAATGTTACGTTGCCATATAAATCATTGCCAGACATACAGAGCAGCGACTTCATTGGGACAAGTATTATCCACACTGTCCGCTAGCTGGTCAAAGATAACGTAACGAGTGTGCTGATCAATTTGGAAACTGTTGAGGTTGATGAATCGATGAGTTTGCGATTAACAACGATGAATGAACATTCAAGTCTAAACGCATCATCAAGAGGGCGATTTTCTATATTAATAATATACGGAACTTATGGAAGAATAATATCTGATCACTGTGCATATTACAGGACAGCTGCTTAAAATGACTTACAACTTATGCTGTACTCCAATCCAATGTCGTGTTTTCGGCGCGTCTCAGTTGCAGAAGAGTGGGTGACTCTTACTTTCACCTACAAATGTCTGAAGAAAAGCTCATTATTAACGAAGCATGTACGGTTATTGTATGTTTGTATGTCGGTTGGAGTTTCTATCGCGTATGGTTAACATGTGTTCTGTGGCCTGAAGGAAGTCACTCATCTTTGACATGTAGGACCCTGGGAACGAAAGCAGTGTAACAGCGATTATTCTAACAACTTAAATGAAACAGTCGGAGTCTAATAAAACAAACAGGAATCTTCGTTTGTATCTAGCATTGTGCCTGGTGTTAACCAGTACGCACGCCATAGATCTATCGTCTTGCTTCAGAGTTTGCTCTCTCAGTTACTGGCAGTTGCCAAATAATTCATAAAGCTAAATGCTTTCAATAAGGTACTCAGACGTCTGTTTCTTACCTGAGCAATCAGCTCACGGATACCTGCGTGGCTACCGGATATATTTAATTTACATTAGTCAGGACTGTTATATTGGATGTCAACTTGTGCAAGCATTTCTGATTTTTGCAGAGAAGAAACTCAGATAACTGATTCAGATCCAGTACTGCCGCTTACAGCTGGTCGACAAAGCAAGTTGTTCAATTTCATCAACACCGGATTCTGTACCATATAACATTCACATATCGTTATATACGTCGTAAAATGCAAATTATCTCAAAATGCACAATTTCACATTATTCCTGTACTTCCGTTCAGTCTGCATCACTAGGATCGCTTCATGTTCAGGGTAGAAATTAGTTGTCAGTGCACACTACCCCAGGGATGCAAAACTCATTTAATATATAAGATGGTTTACAGCAACAAAATACTATTGCTTTATTGTGTTTTTGTACCAAATAAACCATTGCAGCGAGCGGTATTGTAGAATGTAGTTTCATTTAGTACAGAGTCACATCCGGTTCGTGCAACAACAAAAAACGGTTGAATTGTGGTGTAACAGCAAAACAAAAAGGATTTGAGATGTTGGTGAGTGTATCGGTATGAAGGATGGGGCTTACCAGAATAAAGCGTTAGTGTGCCGAGACATTATTCAAGATCAAAAATCTATGAACATAGTATATCACACAATGGACAGTTTGACATTGGTTGGTTTTTATGGAACACCCCTTCAAAATGCCATAAGAATTAATTTTCATTTGCACAAACACTTAATAGAGAACATTGGATGTAATTAGTCGTCTCTGAACAGACAGCAATAGTCGGGAAGATATTCTATCCAAATGAGCAGAAATCGTTCTATCAGTTTTAGTGCCATTTAATATGTGTTAAACAATCACTGGCTAATGAATACGATAGCTTTGCTCCAGGAGAAGATGTTTGCAGTAACCTTAGCCAGCCAGCATGAAGAGTTATTCTTCTAGCGTTTCATGCCAGCTATTACCTTGATTGGATGGTAATTGTTGACCTTAAAACAAATATCAACTTTGATATGTAGGCGCTTTTCTTTGTTCATCACGAATACCATCACGTCCAATGAGCGATGCATTATAATCATAAGCTAAATGGGCAAACATTAGATAATGGATGCTAAATTTGCATACGGGGCTAGAGAGAAACAGCGCTTTTCCACGCATTGTAGTATGATGGGACAGTGGCTTTGATTTAAGAAAAGACGTCCCTTTCTATATATGTATCCGACGTTAGATGCCCTTATAGATCAATGAAGTTGTATTGCGAACGAAAGGAACGACATTCTGATCTATAGAATGTGTATTGTATGGATAGAAGTATATGGTGAAGAGGTTGAATGAGTTACTTGTTAAGTCAATATGCGTATCTTAAGAGGTCAGGTTGCGTAAATGTCAACGCCAATGATGTTAGTATGGTATGTTGGTAGATTCATTCAGCAGAATTCAGCAGACTTCAGCAGACTAAGCCCCATTTGTCAATTAATCACTAGCAGATCTAGCAGCAGCGGCTGCATCGAATGACAGCGCAAATTATATCGGTGCCAATTAGTTTATTGCATTCTGGAATGATAACACGCAATAGCATACATTAATCCATTTACCAGCATTGTAAATATAGACTATGTCGTAAACAAAGTTCACCAAAGGACAATCTTTGTTATATTGTTGACAGGGAATGAGATGAGGTAATGCAGCTACATTTACACTGACAGGTTCTCATACAGTAACACATCTGCCCTGATCAGAGGAATAGCCTCTCTTATTATCTCTTTATGGTACCCTTCCATTGAGCCGTCAAATATGCCTCAGAGTCCACTTGTCACGACTTTTACTTGCGCTGAGACCTGGGCCAGTCGTCTTGTATGTAAATGAGATTACCAAGCGTGGTGAATCAACACAAACGGACTGTTCTGGTGGCCGATATTATTTCCATGCAATACAGAGAGTGGATGTTCTGTGAGCTGGAGAAAATCATTCACGTTTGACATGTAAGCCCCTGAGAACGGCAGAAGCACAACGCAGACTTGTCCGCTGAATGCCTACAACAGCAGATGGTCAACTGGTGCAAGCACTTGGTCTGGTTGTAACCGTGAAGCCAGGGAGATCACCAATTGGTCGTTTTGCGCATCTTATTCTCCTCCTTAGAGCACCATTACATAGAGCACCATTATATATAGCAACATTACGTCCCGTCACTCTTGCCATTGATTCAAGCTAATGTCATTATCACCTCAGATCGATCAGTGCTGCTAAATTGATTGTTTTATAGTTGTGTTATACAATATAGATCATCGCATCAAGTTAGCTAACCGATTTATCTTATATTTAGGATTGGATAAGCAAATAGTCTGGACAATTTTCCTGATCAGTCACGCGTGAGGCATTATCGAGTGTAGCCCTTTAATTTACAGTACACGATAAAAACGTGGACAACTGAGTTGGTGTTGACTTGTCAATGCTCTGTCAATGAACCCAACCGTGCGGGGTCATATCAAAGGTAATTTATTTCATCAGGTATTGCCTAGGGGCTATGTCAGAGATGATTGACTCTGGCAGAAACACCGGACGTCGTTGTCAAAAACAATGTGCAACCTATCGGCTCAGTAACACGTTGGAAAGCATACCCTCACGATGGGACACCCTCACAATGGCACACCCTCACAATGGCACACCTTCACTATGGCACATCATCACAATGGCACACCTTCACAATGGCACACCCTCACAATGACATATCCACACAATTGCACATCCTCACAATGGCACACCTTCACAATGGCACATCCTCACAATGGCACACCCTCACAATGGCACACCTTCACAGTGGAACACCTTCACTATGACACACCCTCACAATGGCACACCTTCACAATGGCACACCTTTACACTGACACACCCTCACAATTGCACATCCTCACCATGGCACATCCTCACCATGGCACATCCTCACCATGGCACATCCTCACCATTGCACATCCTCACAATGGCACACCTTCGCAATGTATCAATATCGTATACAATAGCCGCTAAGGGAAGCCGTATAAAAATACCAACAGCAACAAAGTATGTGGCAGTTGTAATACCATCCATTGGGCATTCAATCATCATACCTTGAGACGCGGAACACTTGACCTATTAAACGATTCGTTGATGGGTGTTAGATTGGCGTAAGATCCAATAGTGCTTTCGTGATAAATGCGAGATCAGCAAATAATTGGATAGTGTATGAAGGTCCCAGGGCATCGTAGGAATGGAAGTAATTGACAATGCATTATATCTTATGAACGGACGTTCCCCTGGAACGATCCCAGGGGAAATAAGGTTAGGGTGTTCCTCGAATAGATATGATTATTTGATGAATCATATCTGACCCGATATAATCAGTTTTATTGGGAAGAGGGACGTTTGGAAGTTCGGTGCCTCAACGATTGCGTGTGTTTCATTTCCAAACTAAAGCTGCCCCCAATATCGATTGTTGATGACAAAACGATCGTATTCTTGGTAAGACGTAATACCTAACAGTATTGACTGCGATAGCGCGGCGATTTGCTGCAAGGATCTTGTCTTCAAGCTGATTAAAATGTTCAACAGAGCTTGATCATTAGTTCATTATGGAATAACTATACTTCACGTTCCATGTAGGTTGCCTTTGGGCATGACTGGCTGTGATATGTCTTGCAGTGCCAGGGGGTGAGATTCGTCACAATTATACCACACTTTGACCAAAGTCAATTCTTTCCATGTGTCATAACAAACAGAACAACGTTCTATGTATCATAACAAGTTGAACAACGTAACATGTGTCATAACAACTAGAGCAAGTTACATATGTCATAACAAGCAGAACAACGTTCTATGTGTCAAAACAACTAGAACAACGTTACATGTGTCATAACAACTAGAACAACGTTACATGTGTCATAACAACTAGAACAACGTTACATGTGTCATAACAACTAGAACAACGTTACATGTGTCATAACAACTAGAACAACGTTACATGTGTCATAACAACTAGAACAACGTTACATGTGTCATAACAACTATAACAACGTTACATGTGTGATGTCATTATATTGACTGCCAGTATGTCCACGTACCCAGCCTTACCAAGCCTAATAACCGTATCACACCACACGCCGGGGAAACATTTTGCTGTCTTGTCTGGGTCCTGGGCACGCATCATAGGTTGTCGTGGCTGAATCATGAATTGACCCTCATTCTACATTCAGCTACTCTCCTGAGACCCTAGCTAAACATCTCTGCTGCTACCATTCAGCCGTTGGGTTTGTCTCTATGGAAATGCAAATTAACTGGACTACATCATTGGTTATTCAATCATGAATATTTAATTAGCCAGCTGGTTGAATGTTCAATGGTGTGTTGGGTTGTTATTGTAACTGGTGCGTGGTTCAACAAGAACGTGTGTTGAGCGTACAATGGCATTAGTTTGTGTCTGTGTTGGGTGACCGTGTTGATGCTGCTATGAGACCAGACAGCAGGCTGGACAATGCTAATAGATAACAGCCTGCCTTGTATTAATGAATGCAATGCAATATGCAGACTCCCATCCGGACCTAACATCACCATGGTGACCGACGTGGACCCATATAGACCATTCATTGTGGCCCATTCATCTATCAACTTCTTATCTGTCTGCACTTCTTATGTGCCGAGGTTATTTGGTCATATACAAGCGTATGGTGGAGTTCGCTATTAGACTAATGGAACAGTGAGGATATTTTTCCAAATTGAGTCACAACTCTAATTCTGGCGCCACATGTCACAGAGACCGTAGAGGCTGTGATCTGACAAACGTACGGTGTGCTGAGTGAAGTCCTGTTGGGCTTCAACTTGAATCAATGAAGATGGCGAGGAGCTATATTAGTAGTGTGTTAGCAGATGTGCAGTCGCTGTTGTTAATATAATACAACATAGAGATGTCGTTACATGTTATGTACCAGTAATACGAATGGTGTTACGAAGGTATGGTCAGTTGTTACAGCAAGTACTGTCTGATTATTCCATTTTACGCGTAAATACTAATAGTAGCAACTCCATTTGTAGTTGAACAGTACTACCACGTGCACTCATTGTTGCTAGTTTCATGTTTAAGTTTCCTTCGGGTAGATTTCGCTGTTGCTTGTTTCTTATATTTTATGCATTCACAGACATTACATTCTTATCTCGCATTGCTCCTTAAAACTTAACGATTAATGGAACAAAGACAGATATGTCTGTCTGTGTGTCTGTCTTCGGTGTGTGTGTGTGTGTGTCTGTGTGTGTCTGTGTGTCTGTATTCTGTGTGTCTGTATTCTGTGTGTCTGTACTCTGTGTGTCTGTCTGTGTGTTCTGTCTGTCCGTCTGTCTCTGGGACTGCGACGCTTCATGGTCCGTCTGTCAGTATCTAGCTCTTTGTCTATATATATATTCCTCTTTCTCTCTCTCTCTCTCTCTCTCTCTCTCTCTCTCTCTCTCTCTCTCTCTCTCTCTTTCTCCATTTCTCATGTTTTCTCATCCTCTGCGTTCGTCTGACAATGGTGGGGTTTGTTTACGAACGTATTTGTAATTAGAGGTAACTGGAGCGGTGTTGTCAGACCCCGACCATCGTATGATCCATGGCAAACTCATTCATTCATACTCCGACAATCGTGTGATCCATGTCAAACGCATTTATTCTAACCCCAGCAATCGTATGAACCATGTCAAACTCCTTTATTCTTACTCCCACAATCTTATGATCCATGTCAAACTCCTTCATTCTAGCCCCAGGAATCGTATGATCCATGTCAAACTCCTACATTCTCACCCCGACAATCGTTTGATCCATGTCAAACTCCTTCATTCTTACTCCCACAATCTTATGATCCATGTCAAACTCCTTCATTCTCACCCCGACAACCGTATAATCCATGCCAAACTCATTCATTTTAACCCCGACAATCGTATGATCCATGTCAAACTCCTTCATTCTAGCCCCAGGAATCGTATGAACCATGTCAAACTCCTTCATTCTCACCCCGACAATCGTATAATCCATGCCAAACTCATTCATTTTAACCCCGACAATCGTATGATCCATGTCAAACTCCTTCATTCTAGCCCCAGGAATCGATGAACCATGAATCCATGTCAAACTCCTTCATTCTCACCCCGACAATCGTATAATCCATGCCAAACTCATTCATTTTAACCCAGACAATCGTATGATCCACGCCAAACTCATTCATTCTAACCCCGAAAATCGTATGATCCATGTCAAACTCCTTCAATCTAACTCCGACAATCGTATGATCCATGCCAAACTCATTCATTCTAACTCCGACAATCTTATGATCCATGTCAAACTCATTCATTTTAACCCCGACAATCGTATGATCCATGCCAAACTCCTTCATCCGACAATCTGACAAACTCATTCAATCTAACTCCGACAATCTTATGATCCATGTCAAACTCATTCATTTTAACCCCGACAATCGTATGATCCATGTCAAACTCCTTCATTCTAGCCCCAGGAATCGTATGATCCATGTCAAACTCCTTCATTCTCACCCCGACAATCGTATGATCCGTCCACAATCCTTCATGAACTCCCATGCCAACCATGCCAAACTCATTCATTTTAACCCCGACAATCGTATGATCTATGTCAAACTCCTTCATTCTAGCCCCAGGAATCGTATCAACCATGTCAAACTCCTTCATTCTCATCCCGACATTCGTGTGATCCATGTCAAACTCCTTCATTCTAACCCCGACAATCGTATGATCCATGTTGAACTTCTGCATTCTAGACCCGACAATAGTATGATCCAGGTCAAACTCTTTCTTTATAACCCCGACAATCGTATGATCCATGCCAAAGTCATTCATTCTAACCCCGACAATCGTATGATCCATGCCAAACTCCTTCATTCTAACCCCGACAATCGTATTATCCATGCCAAACTCCTTCATTCTAACCCTGACAATCGTATGATCCATGTAAAACTCCTTCATTCTATCCCCTACAATCGTATGATCCATGCCACACTATTTCATTTAAACCCCGACAATCGTTTGATCCATGCCAAACTCCTTCATTCAAACCCCAGCAATCGTATGATCTTTGCCAAACTCCTTCATTCTAACCCCGACAATCGTATGATCCATGTCAAACCCCTTCATTCTGACCCCAGCAATCGTATGATCCATGTCAAACTCATTCAATCTTACTGCGACATTCGTATGATCCATGTCAAACTCCTTCATTCTAACCCCAACAATCGTATGATCCATGCCAAACTCCTTCATTCTAACCACGACAATCGTATGATCCATGCCAAACTCCTTCATTCTAACCCCGACAATCGTATGATCCATGCCAAACTCCTTCATTCTAACCACGACAATCGTATGATCCATGCCAAACTCCTTCATTCTAACCCCGACAATCGTATGATCCATGCCAAACTCATTCATTCTAACCCCGACAATCGTATGATCCATGTCAAACTCCTTCATTCTAACCACGACAATCGTATGATCCATGCCAAACTCCTTCATTCTAACCCCGACAATCGTATGATCCATGCTCCTTCATTCTTACTTCGACAATCATATGATCCATGCCAAACTCCTTCATTCTTACCCCGACATTCGCATGATCCACGCCAAACTCATTCATTCTAACCCCGAAAATCGTATGATCCATGTCAAACTCATTCAATCTAACTCCGACAATCGTATGATCCATGCCAAACTCCTTCATTCTTACTCCGACAATCTTATGATCCATGTCAAACTCGTTCATTTTAACCCTGACAATCGTATGATCCATGTCAAACTCGTTCATTTTAACCCTGACAATCGTATGATCCATGCCAAACTCCTTCATTCTTACTCCGACAATCGTATGATCCATGTCAAACTCATTCAATCTAACTCCGACAATCGTATGATCCATGCCAAACTCCTTCATTCTAACCCCGACAATCGTATGATCCATGCCAAACTCCTTCATTCTTACTTCGACAATCATATGATCCATGCCAAACTCATTCAATCTAACTCCGACAATCGTATGATACATGCCAAACTCATTCATTCTTACCCCGACAATCGTATTATCCATGTCAAACACCTTCATTCTAACCCCAGCAATCGTATGATCCATGTCAAACTCCTTCATTCTTACTTCGACAATCGTATGATCCATGCCAAACTCCTTCATTCTAACCCCAGCAATCATATGATCCATGCCAAACTCCTTCATTCTTACTTCGACAATCATATGATCCATGCCAAACTCCTTCATTCTTACCCCGACAATCGTATTATCCATGCCAAACTCCTTCATTCTTACTCCGACAATCGTATGATACATGCCAAACTCATTCATTCTTACCCCGACAATCGTATTATCCATGTCAAACACCTTCATTCTAACCCCAGCAATCGTATGATCCATGTCAAACTCCTTCATTCTTACTTCGACAATCGTATGATCCATGTCAAACTCCTTCATTCTAACCCCAGCAATCATATGATCCATGCCAAACTCCTTCATTCTTACTTCGACAATCATATGATCCATGCCAAACTCCTTCATTCTTACTCCGACAATCGTATGATCCATGCCAAACTCCTTCATTCTTACTCCGACAATCGTATGATCCATGCCAAACTCCTTCATCTTACCCCGACAATCAATCCATGCCAAACTCCATGCAATCGTATGATCCATGCCAAACTCCTTCATTCTGACCCCAGCAATCGTATGATCCATGTCAAACTCATTTAATCTTACTCCGACAATCGTATGATCCATGCCAAACTCTTTAATTTTAACCCCGAAAATCGTATGATCCATGCCAAACTCCTTCATTCTTACTCCGAAAATTGTATGATCCATGCCAAACTCCTACATTCTAACCCCAGCAATCGTTTGATCCATGCCAAACTCCTTTATTCTTACTCCGACAATCATATTATTCATGTCAAACCCCTTCATTCTGACCCCCGCAATCGTTTGATCCATGTCAAACTCCTTCATTCTTACCCCGACAATCATATTATTCATGTCAAACCCCTTCATTCTGACCCCCGCAATCGTATGATCCATGTCAAACTCATTCAATCTTACTTCGACAATCTTATGATCCATGACAAACTCGTTCATTTTAACCCCGACAATCGTATGATCCATGTCAAACCCTGACAATCGTATGATACATGCCATACGCATATATTCTGACCCCAGCAAACGTATGATCCATGCCAAACTCCTTCATTCTAACTCCGACAATCTTATGATCCATGTCAAACTCCTTCATTCTAACCCCGACAATCGTATGATCCATGTCAAACTTCTTCATTCTAACCCCGACAATTGTATGATCCATGCCAAACTCCTTAATTCTTACCCCGACAATCGTATGATCCATGCTAAAATCCTTCATTCTTACCCCGACAATTGTATGATTCATGCCAAACTCCTTTATTTTTACCCCGACAATCGTATGATACTTATACAATATTGTCGCTATGATAACTCCCTTGTGCGACTGCTTCCCTGGAGATTCAAATTGCTTGGACTACATCATTGCAAACCAATCATAAATATTTGGTGGTGGCACGGTGCAATGGGTCGCTACTTATTCTAACCCCGAAAATGCAGCATGTCTATAAGATCGATGGCCGTTGCATAATTCTAGCATGGAAATGTTCAACCACGCATGAGTTGCCCCTATTGAAAAGATAAATTGAATTGGACACTTGCCAATTTCCACTGACCGGCTAATACGGAACACCACACCACACCACCAATGTACATATCTCCCCGAAAGTGTACACACTGCTCAATACACAATGGTGTACACACTGCTCAATACACAATGGTGTACACACTGCTCAATACACAATGGTGTACACACTGCTCAATACACAATGGACGTTAGATGATTTGCTCACTGCATCACAAGGCAGAGCACATAAATGACATGTTATAAACTGACACCTGCCTCCCCCAGAATTGTATATCATAAATGCCTGCAGCCTGCGAAAACCACCACTGCGTGTATATAAGGAATAAGTGATAATAGTGGTTTTGTATCCAACGATAACATTGACACCATCATGATCAATGTGCATTTTGATGTTTTAAAGTTGATTTACTTGCGAGTCGGATCAGTAATGCTGGTGTAATTTATTGGGTGGTCCATTTATGCAGTTATGTGCTCACCATCGATAAGGGAAAACAACCGTTTTCTTTGTAAGCACAGTTTCATATTTCACCAAACATGTTACGGTCCTCTTGTAAGTGATCGGTGTCCCTAGCGAACAGAGGGAAAACAAGCTTTACGCGTCATCCGCCTTTTTTTGTGGGTTAAACTTGTCAGTAGGATTGCTATGCAGATAAGAAATGAAAATGAATTTTATCATATTTATTTTTTTAGAGATGATGGTCGATGGGAAATGCAAAACGAGCTGATTTCATTAAGTTGTGGGCTGGATTATATTCGCCTCAAGCGCCATACGTTTTCTAACCTTATATTCATCTTATTCCCATGGCGCCAACACCTCTCCCAGGGAAGCTAGTTGTGAAAGCGCTCTATTACGGATAGAAGATTTCTGTTTTTTGTTCCTCTTTTGTTAAGATAACTCGCTATTTTGGGCTAAAAAAGCGGTTCCAAGACCTGATGCAGATGCAGATTCGCGAGTAATCGCGACGCGAGTTATCGGGGCACAGGTGTATACGTTTTCCAGGGCAATCTTGTACATTACAAGGAGCAAGACTATTATACACACCTTCAGTAAAAACAGCCGTCGTTGCATATTAGTCTTACTTGCGTCCCAAATTGTCGAGTTTTGTGTATGGATATTTCTGCAACAGGAAGCTGGAGACGGAAGTTGATCAAATTAGCTGAAAGGCTGGGATCAAAGTTCAGCACAATTAGGTCAGAGATACTTAAAATTATCACAGTTATAGATACGTTAGATACGTAAGATACGTTATGATAATACTTATTGAGAGATATTGTGACACAAATGATCTGCATTGAGTACTTGTTATACCATGATTATTTAATACAGATGTAATGAGCGTTATAAATGTTGCAAATGACCGTTCAGTTATCATATATTTATGGATCTACGCTTTTGCATGTACCATAATCTATTGAGTATAGTTTGGGGTGGGGGTGGGGGGTGAAGGGGGGATTTAAAAGCACCACTGAGCGCATTAAGTGATCGTGGAAATACTTTATGTGATTGAGTATGAGTTTTCATTGGGTTGCAATGGCAAATATCATCATTGAATGCATATGTGCCTGTGGTTAGGGGGGATTGAAAAAAGTGTCATACTGAGCGCATTACTTAACTTTACAGTCTCATTACAAGAAATACTTTATGTGATGGGTGATGACTGTATTCATTGAAGATATGTTGCAATAGCAAATAATCATGGATTTGAAAGCAAATCCTGTGGTTGTTGTATTTCAGTTATGGCTGAATCAAACTGCAACTGTTTAGTCGCTGAATCTCACACTGTGACAACTACAGTGTCATAGTTTGATGATCCTCATATATGTTCCTAAAAAGACCATTCTAACATTAACTTTACAGCACATTTAATGTAACATGCGTTGTTGACATCACTATGCACCTGATATGTGTAAGGTAATTTCCTTGAAATTATGGGATGCTTAAACATGAATAAGTGTCATATTTTTGTCTTATTCATATATTTGATCTCACTATTACTCTTACAATTAGTCACCAGAAATGGACATATAAATGATATATATATATATATTTATATATATATATATATATATATATATTTATATATATATATAGAATAGATATATATATACATATATAGATATATATGTATAGATAAACATATATAAATATATATAGGGTATATATATATCTATATATATATATATACATATGTATGTATATATATAAAATATATATATATACATATATATATACATATCTAGATATATATATATATATATATATATATATATATATATATATATATATATATATATATATATATATATAAATGTCCATATATATGACGGAGGTACTATTGGCTTGTTTTTGACGGTAATACAAGATCGAAGTACCGAAGACGTGATAAAATATAACAATCTCAGGTTCTGGGATAAAAGGTCGACCTAATAACAAAAACAGCTCATAATCGATTTCATTTGAGTTTTTGCTCCAGCCCATGTCCTGCATCTAGCTGCTGTTTGCCCAGGGGCCGACATGGCGTAGGGTAATGACGCTGAAGCTTTCACCATGAAACCTGCTCCCCGGCTTTGATGGAAACAGCACCTTCAACTAGAAAAAGCCAATTAGCGTACATAAACTAGACCTCATGTACTTGCCACACGATCGCCCTAAGACACAGTATATAGTGCCTGGTAATATGTAGTGACACATTTTATGACTAAATAGGACTGACATATAGGGCCATACAGCTATAGTCTTTATCGGAAGAAGATGAACTGATTCTAGATTTGAAAGATTGGTTTTCATAATAAGTCAGGTGATGTAGAGGGAGTTGCTTGTTGACGCTAATGCAGAGTTCATATTACATTTTACAAAGCTTCTCTTGCTTATAACTATCATGTATTTATTGCACTTAAAAAGGCACAGAGTGTGCCAATTACAAGGTGCGCATTACAAGCAATGGCGGACATCTTGCCCATTTTCTTTCAACGTTCTTACGAAAATCGATGCTGCATCGCACTCAGTCAGCTAGTCATGAAATATTTAATAGAAAAATGAAATAGTGCAATCTGGCTAAATCATTCTATCATTGATTTGTGGGTCAAGATTGTTTGGCTAGTTAAACCCCTGGGACTATTGTTAGTGAAATGTGCATCTGGTGTACGCTAAGTTCAATATGGCTATTGGGATAAGTACATGTGAATACATAAATATATTACAATGTATGGTTCAAACCATGCAATATCTTTAGCTTCAGATCCATTTTTGTTAAGAGATCTTTGATAGACGTAAATCTAAGCATCAATTTACTGAAACAGCTTTTGGCTTGATTTCCACAAGGGACATCGGTTTTATGAAATCATAAAAATATACGAAGTGTCAATTAGCCAAGGCTCTATAGACCTAGCCGTCTTGGGAGATTTGCGTTCATGTAGCTCTGCAGCTGCGCGCCAACTTCAACAAATCAATCACAATACGAACAGCCAATCAGCGCTCACGTGCCTGGTGGTCATCTCATTAACAACTGCCGTGATTGTCTGCTCCGTAGCGGAACGTTTGATTGGTTAAATTGCAGACCTAAGGTAATAATATGTCTCACACATTCAAACGCATACTCATTATACACATATGCACATACAAAATAACAATGAAGAAGAACCCATCGGACTGTTGTTCTTTGTTCAAATGGATGATAGTGATGATAATAATGGCGGTTAGCGTTGGGAAATTGCAGGTTTATGTAAGTGAGCTTTTTCCTTGTGCCTCACTCTGACATGTTGACATGACACTCAGCATCATTTGTATCATGAGATGCTACGGCATGATGTGTTCAGTTCGAGAACCACGTCTCACTTCTGTAAAGTGCTACTTGAAGGTGGTGCCAATACGAAGTGTATAATGTCGAATTCAGAGTCACTGGCTCTTTGTCATATTGGAGTGACCTATCGTAGCAGCTGCTGCTTTGTCGTCACTTCCTGTCTTGTTATCAACTACAGTTTGCCATACCTGTTCACATCGTAATCTGTAATGCAATGGTCGTTTCTCTCAATGCTTGGTTGAGCATTTTGGATTTGATATGCCTGATGATACTGTGTGTTCAAAGGACAATTTAATGTCAACAGCGCCGAAGCCAAGTTTATCCCAGAAACATTGCAAATTGCAGTAAACTTGCATATCAATGTACTTGTCGCTTACTCCATTCCTGGCATCCAATTATCCACATTATACAGCAGTTATTGTCCAGTCCCCTGGGCCAAAAACCGACATTAATCCAAATCAACGTTTGGTGGCGCGTTCGTTTCATTCGTTCATTTGATATGTTATTTGTTATAAATACCTAACACACATTCGCCGATATTGCCACAGCTAGGGCAGGTGTTATCAACTGTTGAAATGTTGTGGATATCTAATGTTCGCCGGTTCTAAGCGTATATTAACCAACAACTTGATGTCAATCATTGTTGTTGTTAGAGTCGGACGATGACTCTCAAGCGCCTCTCATGACGTGGGCTGGCTAGTAATTGCATATTGCACGCATGACAATATTGCACCACGCATGGGTAGCAACTGCCACCCAACACAACATCCACCATTCCACCGGTTGGCTAATCAACTTGATCAAATATTTCATATTGGACGGATAGAAATGTAGCCCACGAAGGCAATTTGTGTTTGCATGCAGACAATTCTCCACAGACGAATCATTTCAGAAGCCGGGGAGTCACGCGTGAGGCAAAATGGAGTTCAGCTCAACTCACATTAGTCATCAGTTGGCATTAACTCTGATGCGTGCCAAGAAGCCAGAGAAGACAGCAACATGTTATCAGCAGACAGGTTAAACGACCACTACCCCCGCCCTCCCCCGCCCGGCCTTTATCTCTCCACCCCCCCCCCCCCCACACACACACACACACGCGGATCCCCTATCATTAATACAGATCAACACCGCACCACATTCATTTCATTTCTTCCTCTCGTCCATTAGAAGTATACCTTAAACCACTCCCATTCAGCCAGATACTCTTACGATCACCTGTGGCAATCTTATCTCGTGTGTGGGGTATGTATTATCCGCTGATATCCCATTGCTCACGTTAGCCCCGATGACTCTTCAATAATCGTCCACCCAGTAATGATCGCTCAGTAACGAGTCGCTCATCTCAGTAACGAGTCGCTCGTCTCAGTAACGAGTCGCTCACCTCACAAACGAGTCGCTCAGTAACGAGTTACTCAGTCATTCTCATTGTTGAGGTCATAGGTTAAATATGACATGCGTCATCACATATCCACATGACGTCAGAGATCACGTGGAAGTTAACGAAGCCGGTCTGCAGAGCCGAGTGTAATAGCCAACTTAGTGAACAAATTTCGCACACCTGAGAGGACCTGTCTGTCGTTCGTGAAAACATTTAAGCATCACCCACTTCAAACGTGTCCACACTTGCTACAGGTGTTGAATCGCGCATGAATTACCATAACGGTTCGACATATTTGTAACCATTTCATCTGTGAGCTTATCCAAAGTTTATCATCGGATAGCCAGTGATGTCGACAATCCAATGCGTTTCCATGGTAGCAATTCCTGTGAGTTTGTCAAGATAAACTGCTTTCAATGCTAAATTATAAAAATCTTGATCTCGTGGAACGCCTGGGTAGGTTTAGACGTTGGTACCATATTGAAAACGAATGTTTTTTACAAGTTAACAGATTAAGGAAATGGAAAAAAAATTATTTTTTCATATCAAAGATATGCAGAATAATTATGGTTCGTTAATTCATCGTGAAGGTTTTAATTGGCTCATGTAGCACAGTTTGTCTTTATCGAACCACGTTGTGTAGATGGAGTCAACGTTATGAATTTCTACTACGAATATTCGCTAATACATTCTTCTGCAGCATCGAGAGAGAATCGCATGCATGCACCGCGCTCAGGAACAACCCACACAGAGGCATTACTCCTATGGAGGGTGTAGCGGTTAATTCCTTATATATCATAATGACCCACACAAGTAAAATATTAAAAAAAGTAATTTATTGTGTGTATTGTAAAAACTAATTTGGAAAGCGCATGTCAAAGATAGTGAAAACGGCTAGAAATACAGGGAGCATACATTTCTTTGCCTTTCTTGTCTCTGGCGGCAAAGTATCTGCCATCATAATGGTTGCTCCTCTCTGGGATTGTTCCTGTGCCAGAGCTGCAGGACAATGTATTAGAGCACTTCGGAGTAGAAATTCATAATGTTTGTCTATATGATATTTAAGGAATTAACCATTACATTCTCCACAGAAGCATTACTCCTGTGCGTGTTATTCCTTACATGCGATTTTCTTTCGGGGGATGATGTGATATACTAATGTCTAATATTTCCGCTGCGACTGGTATAGTAACGTTATGACAGTTATTATCGTGAGTTTTTCATTCACATCATAATGAATTAAAAGAGTTTATAGTTACGATAAAAGGGTTCACACCGACAAAATGTGCGGTGATTATGCAATTAATATGCAATACACGCTACCATGAAATCAACATAAGCACATGGGACTGTTGATGCAACGTCTCCGGACTCGGCGTCTGTTGAAGATATGGAGTCATCTAATTGGTCGAGGCGACCACGCCTTCGAATAAATCAGAGAATTCCTCGTGGTTTTGAGATACGCTATGATAAAGCAAGACACGGCGGCTCGCAGATGGCGTCTTTCTTTTCGCTTTAATTCGCGACAATTAAGTAATCTAACTTTATGAAGCAACCCAAAAATGCGTTAAATGACCGTAAACCCATTATGCACATGCTAATTTGAACGCAGACAAATTCAAAACGATCTACATAACAAGATAACTTGACTAAGTGAAAAAAAGATATTTACAGCAAAAAAAGGTGAACGCATTTGACAGTCTTCCAATTGTACGTCGTGTCCACGCATTATTAAGAACGTCCACAGCGTAACATGAACACAATACAGGGGGCGCTGTAGGTGTGACATAGCTTTAACTGTACACCGATCCAAACGCGTGGCTTCCATTTAAATACCATCAAATCCAAATATCATTATTTTCTTGAAAAGATAAGAATATTTTAAAACAAATGTTTTGTCGGGAATCCGAATAAACCAGAAGAGGATGTCGAGAGGGTGTATGCATGTGATATATTATGCATGAGGCATATTAACCAGTACGAATAGAGGGCGGAGCTTAGAGAGGATGTTGACGTTACGTAAGACCTGTCACGTGCATCCGGTGAATGCAAACCGATTTGGCGAAATAATTAGATTGAGCTATTCATAGTATTGGTAAGGATATTTTTGGTTAAAATGCACAACGTTTCTAAAAGTCTTATTTACTGACCTATTCGCTTCTAGCATTGGAAATTATGTCCATAAAATCGAGTCCATTCTGTGAACACTGCCATATTTGAGGCTGTTTTTAAGTCTTATTCTTATTTTTGAAGCCCGGTGAATTATAACCTAAATATGGTACGTGGTAGGCACTACTAGACATTCGAAGCTGAAAACGGGCGGGGTATGGGCGATAATACAAAAGTGTATGGAATGGCGCAGGTGTAGCTACTTGTGATCCGATCACTGATTTGCATAGTTTTGTGAAGAATGTTCGGAGGGTTTTTGTAAACAATGTTCAAAGTGCCGATATCGATAAATTATCAATGATTTTATGCTCCAAATTCTTGGAAAAGATAACAATCGAGTCATTTAACGGAAACAAATTTAAAATTGAATCTGACACCAATACACAGTGCATATTTAAGCACTTCCTGCTAATGGAATGAGCTTGGTTTATAGAGCAATATTTTACGACCATCAATTATTTTGAACAAATGCTCAGGAGAAATTATAATACGCTTGAAGCTCTCATGTGTAACTTGATTGCTTTTTACGAGTGTGACACAAAGTGACTTAAACGCTCGGCATAGGAAACCAACAACTGGGTAAAAACAGCCCCTTAAAGCCAGCCTCCTCGAGTGAGTACTTGTCCTTATCAGAATTAAACATTTAGATCAACAGCATTCACCAAGCGGTCATTCGCATCTGCAATCACTATAAATGTCACAGTTATACCCCAGCAATACAATAACAACTTCACCATGTTCAACGTGGTATTTAATTCATTATTTACACTCGGCTTCTAAATGGAGGGATTAGTGTAAGCTATTACACCAATGAACTGTCAAGACTACAATGTCAATTGGCTGCTTCAGCGTGCAAGTAGAATTTTACAATGACGCCTCGCTGTCACTACTCCTTGGCGTTCGTTTAACCCCTCGACCTGCCCTAAATGTTTACCCTCTTGACCTGCCCTAAATGTTTAACCTCTTGGCCTGCCGGAAATGTTTAACCTCTTGGCCTGCCCAAAATGTAACTGAACCGATGAGCGACGCCTCCAATATAGCGCGCTTTAGAGTCACCCCATTTTATATCGCCAAGTACGTTGCCTACCAAGCTGTTTAATGAGGCAAAATGCCAGGTTAATTGTTTAGTGGGGAGAACTCACCTCAATCAAATCGCAGGATAGGCTTTTTTAAGCCAGCTGTATGATGGCCCGACCGAGTGGCTGATTGTTGCCGCGTTAGACATGCTCTCAACTTAAGCCAATTAGAGTGAGCCCTCCAAGTGCAACTATTAGGATGATTTGGAATTTTCTCCCGTAACGTGACTCTCAATCTTGTTAAAGTTGAGCTTTGGTTCTCCAAAACGTGTCACGTATTCTTGTCCCTGACGACACATTTACCCATTCACAATGTCTTGATTCAACAAACTGACAGCTGGACCCATAGCCATTACGGTAGAAGTGTTGGTTCAATCTCACTTCAACAGTCATAACGGTAGCAGGGTTGGTTCAATCTCACTTCAACAGTCATAACAGTAGCAGTGTTGATTCAATCTCACTTCAACAGTCATAACGGTAGCAGGGTTGGTTCTCTCTCACTTCAACAGTCATAACGGTAGCAGGTTTGGTTCAATCTCACCTCGATCATATCGCAGGATAGGCTTTTTAAGCCAGCTGTATGATGGCCCGACCGAGTGGCTGATTGTTGCCGCGTTAGACATGCTCTCAGCTTAAGCCAAGTGCAACTATAAGCTCAGCGGTTGCAACCCAGCGTGGCAAAGATTTCGTTTAAAGCGACGTACTATAACATTTCACAACGATGGTCATTTTTGTATCGGGACACCGTACCAAATTTAAAAACGGCGACAGCAGCAGCGTGTACAGAAGCAACGCCCCGTACACGACGGGTTGAGTTTGAATTTCATGAAATGCCTTAAGCTCGTGAAATGATTATCTCGAGTCGCTTAAGCAATTTCGCCGCTAGCCAAATGTTGACACCAAATTGAATTATTTTCTTGTTAGTTCAGCGACAAATTTCATCGATCAGCTGGTTGAACTATCAGAGATCAAATCGTTCTAAGCGGGCAAGATCAAAGGCGTTTCAAAGAGCGAATGTTTATATACGTGACCGCCTCCCTTTTTGTGGGATCGAGTATCGGGTCTCGATATACATATCTGATTGAGCAAGTGTCGGATCATAAAGATAAATGCTATTCATCTTACAAAAATTGCGCAAAAAATACGCACTGGAAGAATGGTTGAAAGCAATAGCTTTGTCGTGAATCTGCTGAAAGCACGCTGAGGATTTCGAGTGGTTATCGATAGTGAGCCAGAGGGATTATTACCTCGTTCGTATTCTGTCTGGGATTGTCTACCAATAAGATAATCAGTTTATAGAGGGTAATATTTCGCGATGATACACAAGCGGAAGCACGTTGAGCTGTGTGTATTGTGTGACATATTAACCAACGCGAATAGAAAAGGGAACTCGTTGACATAAACGCCAAAGCTGTCACGCGCATAAAGCGAATCTCAAGGCAATCCCAAAAAATGCTTTGATTGACGAGGATTTGTGAGGATATTCCTAGTTCAAATACATAACGGTTCTGTTTGACTGTTTATCATGCGCTGACACAGAACTTATTTTACTGAAGGGTGGTATATTGTCAATGAAGAAAGACTTCGTGGATTAAGCGTCATCGAGCATACATTCTACCCCTTTTTATGACACTTTGAAACAATTTTTCTAAATCAAATCACATGATCGATTGAATCAAGCATTTCAAGAAACAAGAATGACTGGGCCGGGCAAGAAGCCTCGCAAAGTGGCACAAACGCAGAGCTTGGTAAAACAACACAGTCGAAAAATCATCGTTAAAGACGGCCAACCTCAAGAGAGAATCTGTCGTTATCAAAACCCAATCTTTAGCCCCTACAAGTCAGACCTGAAGCAGTCATTGAGAGAGCCAATCGCTTCTTACATTACAATTGTTTCTCAACAAGCCCTACAACAGCTTTACCGTGATATATATGTGACATTACACTCATGAATTACACTCTGCTTTTAAAACAGATGTTGGCAATGGATTGCTCGTTAGGTTGTCTGCCCTCCCGACCTGCCATAAATGTCGATTTCATGCAATTAGACGTTCTTTTAAAGCGATCACATTGCTTTCATCCCACTTTATCCGGTCTACGTGGCGTATAGCGATTAACTGCCTCGCCTTTCGATGTTTCAGGCTGCGGATTTTAGCCGAAGGTGTAACAATCTGACAGACCACTCGTCGCTCGGATGATCACATAAAATGACGATCCCATCTCTGAAAGGGGATGTAAATGGCCCTCTGAAGACAACGTGCTCCCTGACAGTGACCACCCTCAGAGAAACAGTCACTGCTAGTCGTACATAGCCTAGTTGCTAAAAACGACTATAATTCGACACACACGCACACACACACACTCAATCCCATTATGTATCACTAAATATGATGTCCACTAAACTATGTAATGATGCTGGGTGTCAAGGTAATTGCTACGGAACCAAGTGGAAGTGATTCGGGATTATTTCGCGTTGCTTGAATATTTTTTCTCTTTATAATAACTCTGATACTCAGGTCATTGCCCTGGCCAACACATATCCATTAGCAATGCCATTAGCAATGCTGGCCACTTGACCATCAGTCATAATGCCAATGGTTTACCAAGCTGTCAACGTTTGTTTACAAGTGAGCTGTAAGGTTGACCGGACGCGGCGTCTCGGGTTCGCATCCTGTACGGGGAGTTTAAAGCTACCTTACACATCCTTTCGCTTAATTACGGTTGTCAGTTTTGCTGCAGAAATTGGAACTAAGAGTAAAGCAAAATCAGGTTGAATATTCCCAAATCGTGTGTTTGATTTCAGAGGCAAACAAAGCAGAGGATAAAAATTGCCGGCACCAAAATTTGCTGGAGAGTCACAATGTTGAATTGTTGAATGTCCGTCAGGACGGGTTAGGGTGGGTTAGCACGGGGCTGGGTGATCCAGCGAAGGACAGGATTACGCTGGCTGTTTCTAGATTCTATACACATGATAAGCAGGTTGAATGACTTGTTGATCAGAGAGGCTGTTAGCTCTTGTGTTCGCTTCTGATAATAGCGGTCATCAGAGACTTACGATTCACCCCGCATACGTAACATCAATGGTCCTTGTAAAAGATGGTAATACCCATATTGCAATCATGTTGAGATATGAAAATCTCTGATAAACTCACCGCTTCGTAGTTTCGTGTGGGTGCCTGGAGTCTAAACACACTTCTACCGCAGCTAACGCAATTACCCCGCCCCCATGTTGCTATTGTGAGTATTGGTTGCGGAGAGCCAGTCAGCCAATTTCATGTTGGTTGTGGAGGAACCAGTCAGAAACACTTTCAAGTTGGTTGTGGAGAAACCAGCCTGAGTTACTTCCAACTTGGTTGTGGAGAAACCAGCCTGAGTTACTTCCAACTTGGTTGTGGAGAAACCAGCCTGAGTTACTTTCAACTTGGTTGTGGAGAAACCAGCCTGAGTTACTTTCAACTTGGTTGTGGAGAAACCAGCCTGAGTTACTTCTAACTTGGTTGTGGAGAAACCAGCCTGAGTTACTTTCAAGTTAACTTTGGAGAACGCCATCATCATCATCGTTGTCCTCGTCATCCGTCATGAAATCTTCACAATCATCCTTTTGGTCCATCGGCGTCGTTAAAGTTAGACTTTTACCACGCCACTTGCGTGGATTAGAAACGTTATGATTATTCGTCTCATAACAGTTTGCCGACGAGCTTCTCAAATTGTTTTGTCATAATGTTTTACTTGATTATAATGGGTTTATACGTCACCGTACAAATTGGCATCCATTTCAACTCCATGCCGTTTTTGGAAATGCTACTTATTTGAACGATATATATATATATATATATATATATATATATATATATATATATATATATATATATATATATATATATATATATATATATATATATATATATATATATATATATATATATATATATATATATCATATATGCACAATCAGTCATATATATAATAATCGTCAGTATATGCACAATCAGTCATCAAATAATCATTATCATCTGTAGCTTCTCTATGGTGTTCAATGTAATGTAACACAGTATATTGACTTTATCTCATTAGGAATTCGCCAATCTGTTAAATACATGTTATATTACAACAAATTCGAAATGTATTAGCAAACAATATTCGTTCGCAACAGCTGAATCAGTGGTTATTGCGACAAGAGTTCCAATTTCTTGATGGCTTGTACTCTTCATTTGTTATGCGAACGTTTTTCCGGCGAGCGCTCGTGAGTATCTAGGTGCATTCGTATGCTCAGTTCTTTTTTGATGCGCCTACGAAACTGTTTTAAACGAAAATACTGCAAACGGGGTAATTTAAGGTTTCTTTTGAGCACGGCCTACATATACAGACAACGCCTGTG
This sequence comes from Urechis unicinctus, assembly GCA_034190875.2. NCBI lineage: Eukaryota > Metazoa > Annelida > Polychaeta > Xenopneusta > Urechidae > Urechis > Urechis unicinctus. Next base: position 59,345,953 of record CM067351.1, on the reverse strand, counting down.
GAGAATAGTATAGAAGTCGTTAAACAAGTATTTTAAAACAGTCCGTTTATTTGAAGGCATGAAACCTTCTAGTGAAAACGACAGCACCATTTGTCTTTAAGAAACACAAAATATAAAAATAAGTATTAGACAAAAAAATCTTTCAGTGATATCATAATGTTCATTTCATATCTCTACCAATGCGGGTTGGTCCTGTATACCCCTGTTTTTTAGTAGCCAATCTCAAGTGAAAATAATCCTCCTCTTCCTTTCACAGTACTTGAAAACGTGTAGATTATTTCCGCATGACGACACGTCGACTTCCGAGTTGGATCGAACCGTATTATCAATGGCTGTTGTAGTGTCAGGGAGTCTATTGCGCACGAGTACCGACCATGGTAAGCCTGTGTAAACAGCAGCAACAATAATCCTCCGACATCCGACACGGACCTGGCAAGCTATGGGTTTCGATTCCCTCAATTTCCATGTCGGCAAACAAATTCAATTTTCCCTAAACTTGAGTCTCAAATGTGTTGGTGTGCGGTCGTTATTAAAGGGGGTATTGCATTGTGCGGATGCGGATAAGAGCAAACCAAGTAGAAAGACATTTCGAGGGTGGATACGAGAAAAAAAGGCGCTCGAGTGATAATCCATTGCAGTTGTGTTTACCGGTGTGTATTACAATGAGCGATAATGGGGTTGATTACCGAGGGCGACTCTTCAGGGGCTATGTCAACTTATCCATATGGTGTAAGAGCGTTTTTACGAAGTGAATCCCCGACAACTTGTCCGTATTATCTTTACCCTCTCGTGAACGTACGTAACGACACTGGGGCTACGAGCTGACACACAGGCGTACCATTTCTTCCATTGTACTTCTTTTTATGGTCTGTTTGCCAAGCCGGACTGTCTACTGACCCCTCACCCTCTCCTTCCGCGCATGCCCGCCAACATTCTACCCTCGCGTTTTGATGATGACCATTCAAACCTCAAAATGTACGCGATTTTACAAGACAAGTTATGAGTAAATTGCTGGTTCTGCGGAGGGTGACGTGGGTTTACAAACACGCGCGAAGACGCACACACCATATTGCAATCAATAGACTTCTGCTGTTGGGGCACATACATACAAAGCTGTGACAAATACTAGCCACCCACGCATCATTCCAACCAAACGTGTGTATATTGCTGCTGATTGTTTAAGACACATTCTTTGATTAAAGAACTCTTTTAGTCATGCCAGATTCACCGCGCAACTTGGATCTTGCATTAACCGCAATCGGTTCTCGGGGTTAGATTAGCAAGCGTAAGCCTGCCTCTTCCTGGTACCATACTTATCCAGCCAGGCAGGGAGACGTGGAGTGTGTGAGTGTGCGTGAGTGTACGTGTCTGTATAAACGTGTGTGTGTTTGTGTGTGTGTGACAGTGTGTGTGTGTGTTAGTGTGAGTGTGTATATTTAAATTGATGCACACCTGTTTCCTAATTTGCAGCGGATGAAATCGGCAGACACCTCCACGCGCCCATAAACAGCGTTAAGCCACTTGATCTGATTAAGACTGTGTCGTAAATGTAAAGAAATAGAGAGACTATGCATATTGATGAGTCAGCATTTTTATATTGGTCAAGCTGGTGGCGTGGCACATTAACTGGTCGTTGGAGACTCTTCTCTTGGAATTTCAAATTACCAAACACTTGAACAGTCTAGTCAGGTCGTATGCAGGCAGTAAATGAGATTTACTTGTGGCCGAGCGGTAGCGCTTCTATCAATACATCGAAAACTAACCCGGAAGACCGCAGTGATTGGTTGATGGTATGTTTAATGGCGTTGGGACAGCATCTAAAGAATGGTTATTTTTTTTTGACTGGGTACCGTTGTGTAAAGGCTATATCTGTGGTTATTTCTTTGACTGGGTACCGTGGTGTAAAGGCTATATCTGTGGTTATTTCTTTGACTGGGTACCGTGGTGTAAAGGCTATATCTGTGGTTATTTCTTTGACTGGGTAAGGTGGTGTAAAGGCTATATCTGTGGTTATTTCTTTTGGGTACCGTTTGACTGTGGGTACCGCGGGGTGTAAAGGTATATCTGTGGTTATTTCTTTGACTGGGTACCGCGGTGTAAAGGCTATATCTGTGGCTATTTCTTTGACTGGGTACCGCGGTGTAAAGGCTATATCTGTGGCTATTTCTTTGACTGGGTACCGTGGTGTAAAGGCTATATCTGTGGCTATTTCTTTGACTGGGTACCGTGGTGTAAAGGCTATATCTGCTTTGAGCCTTGCGCTGTGTATTCCAATTTATCGACGAAATAAAAGGTAATAATGAGGGTCCTACCATGCGCTTGGACTGTAAAAAAACTTGTGTTTAACCACACACTGCTTCCGACATCACCATCCTATCGATCAAGAAGAAGAGAAAAAAAGGCTCCTCTTTGGTTTTACAACTATGCATACTATTCCTGTCGTCTCTAGAAAACTGAACGAGACAAAAAGTAACTTCAAAGCGTATATGGGTGTCATGAAATTTTGGGTGTGTAGCTAAACGTAGTATAGATCGCCACAAGTCTTACGCAGGTCGCGAAGTGTTTACTCATGTGCGCATGCGTGAACGAATTATTGACATGGATTTTTGCACTGTCCTGCGCAAAAGCACTTCTGCGCAGATTGCTAAGCTGAATCGGCTATCATTATAGAGGTAATCGTTATAAACTTATGTTGATATTACACAAAAGTACACTCATTCAAAAGGAAAAGGTTTTTGTCCCGTGGTAAGTAAGCATTTTATTAACATCATTTACACGGGCGAATGTTGGTCCAGGAATACAAACTGTGGCAACACGGTAACCTCTGGTGAAACATATTCAGATTAAATATATACACTTTATAAATACACCTTATTATGCGGAATTCACATATGGCCGAACTAATTGTTAGCGGCACGAATAATATTTAAAAAAGATATCTGTGGTGTAATAAACGTGTTTGATTTGGGATATGCGTTTGGTGTGAAAATGTAAGTGCGCATGACTGAGTGTACTTTGGCTGGCGCAAATGATTGCTTGAACATCAACGTTATTCGCTAGCTGTCTGAAGGAGGTGGAGATTTGTTGAACTAAAACATATGTGGTTTGTATTGTTCTAAAGGAAAGTGCTTGAAGAAAACATGGTTTGCTTATAATATGTGAATCATGGGCGTGGCTAGCACTGCTAATGTTGCATAGTTACGAATATCTAGTATATATTAAGAGGCACTTGTTATATATGTATATATTGCACAAGTCCATCAAGTAGTAAGCTTTGTCTGCCATACCGCCATCCGCAATGTAAGCTTATTCTAATAACCATATACTCATCAAAAACAAAAATAACAAGCGATTTAAAAGTTAACCAGCCCTCAACAGCAAATTCATTGGTACATTCCAACATTTAACAATCACAGGCATTCAAATAATGCCTGGTTCCCCTGGCGATTGCGGTCTCTTGGCAACAGTTCATCTGTGACGTCACGATTATTTATCACAACAAAGCATCTCTCACACTTCGATATCCGCTTCCGGTTCGGAGTCCGAGCGTTCCATATCCGCCCCTTCTGTGTCCGAGATGGAATCGTCGAGAGCTAAAGAGGACACACTGTCTACGCGCTGGCCATTCTCGTGGGCTTCATTTCCGGAAGTCGGAGATTCCTGGCAAATCAAAGACGGAATTAGTAAATTATATATCAATGACCAATGACCGACAAATACCACGTATGACGTCAATCATTTTTTTAAAAAATTAATCTGCTTTGATAATACGAAAAAGAGAGCTCTAATTACTTGAGGGACGTTATCCATTTAAACCGGACAAAATGGAGAACGAGAGAAGTATGGGGGATATTTAACGAAACAAATAATGACTCAAGAAGGTATGAAATATGGCAAAAAGTGTCATTTTGTGTGCATAATTTCAAATCTCACCTGCTTCACTCGGCGCCATTTCGCCCGGCGGTTTTGGAACCAAGTTTTGACCTGGATGAGAAAATACATAAACCGTCAACGGACAAATAATACTTGTATCTTGTCTGTGACATAACCATACACACCCACGTACCCTCACAACCATTTACCTGTTCACCCACCCATCACAATTGCACACCAACAGTTGAGTTTCTTTTAAAGGTGCCTGTGATTTGACCATACCTGTCTCTCGGTCAGTTGCAGGGACTTGGCAAGTTTTTTTCTCTCGGGTGGGGTGAGATACTTCTGACTTTCAAACTTCTTCTCCAGCTCCGTGCTCTGGTCGTTAGAGAACCTCACTTGACCTCCCTTCCTCCTGTGAAGAGGGCGTTGTAGGTAGGGCGACCAGAGGGCGGGTTTCAGGCCGTCTGTATTCAACATAGTCATCATCATTGTTGTTGTAATAATCATCTAAACAGTGTGAATCACAAGTCGGAAGTAAATCGCAGTCGTCAATGTCGTCGTCATCATTTAAAACTATATCATCATCATTATCATCTTGATGGTAGTCATTTTTGTCACCTACACACCGATTCGTCGACGTCGTACTTATCTTCATTAATCATCATTATCATTTGTAACCATTATAACCATCCTCCTCCTCATCATCAGCCGTCGTTTCAACCCCTGTTTTGTCATCATCACAATCAACGTCACCGCCATCACCATTTATGGCTGGCACGTTTGATATTTGAGTTCATTTATCGCCTGCTATTAAATGTCGTTCGATCAAACAATTAATTCAGTCTATAGACCAACACTGATATTCAAACCGGTTAAAAAATGAATCGGGTAATCAAATCACGAATGTGCCAAAATAAAACAAAAACTTCGGCTATGCGCACCGTGCACCGCCTGGTAGCATATTTTTTTATCACATGCAACCACGATACAAACAAATCTATTAATCTGTGACCCACTGAAGTCCTTTTGTTTATTTTCTAAGAAACGAAACACCTCGAAATTTTACGACAAAAATAGTGTTTAGGAGGGACAAGAAATGTTTGTTTTATATTTTTTTGTGGTGTTAATCTGTAAAGCGATCTGCTTGCTGAATATTTAACAGTCAGTCGACCGACCACCTGCCGAAATTATCCCCGATTCAATGATTTTCTTTACATAATAAATCACTCGGCCAGATGCCGTCCGCTGTTCCATATCATGTAAATTTCGTGTTCATTTCTAAGCTTCGCATTGTTTGAAATACAATATTTATTTAAACATTAGCGTCGAAGACAAACCGTGCGAAATAATTGCGCTGGCGGATCAGGTCATTAAATCCGTGAATATAAATAATCATTAAGTCAATTTATCTCGCAATAGGAGTTAGTAATTGAGCTGTTGACGCGGTAATTAAGTCGCGGAATGATAAATCTATCTATTAATGACTTTCTAAACCCTGAACGGCTATCTGACATGTCAAGTCCATTATATTATACTCACAATGCAAGACTTTGATTAATGGCCTGCTTTTATCGTGGAGAGGAATCCAGCATACTTGGTTTATGAGTAACTTTTAATAATCCCCACTCGTAGGGTGATAGGACGACCATAGACTGTCTGTAAGGAGGTGTTATCTCGATGTTTCTACAGGCAAATACGTCAGTCCACATATAGTTAAAGTGGTGACATTCCTGTGAATCCCGGGTCTTCATATAGACCTATCAGACCTTCTAGCGTTATGCTTAAGTGTTATCAGCAAGGTGAACGCTATACATGTATCTACTCGACTATATAATCACATCTTAATCAATTTACATGAGCCGGCAGATTATGGATCATTGAGCGATAATGCGGGGCCGCGTGGACGTCGCCATTTATAAATGCTTGAGTGTGTCTGACTCGGCCAGATAGCGTCAGCGCCACTGTGGAGCCTATTTTATCACTCACCCCTCACCCCGCGCCCCCTGAAACACTTTGTTAAGCAGGCAAGGAGGTGATAAAGATATCAACGCTCTTGTTAAACGCCACTGGCCACTCGAATGTGGCTTTTCAAATGGCAATTAGCCATATAGAGTCGAGATGCGACAGCAACAAGTTAATGGGCGATAAAGGAGCAACATGGCCAAATGGCTCTCGTTACATGAGGAATTTAAGGGATGGTCGATTAGAACGCTGTTTGTAGTTTCGCGCAAGTGTCAGGATTTTCAGACAGCCAATATGACTGGCTATAAATCTTTAGGTATACTTGATAGTCGTCCGTGAAATACTGTCAACAGGCAATATATATTATTGTTGAATCTTCCAAGTATTATTGGAGAACACGCCTTATCGACTCAAGGTTACCATACTTGTTTCCACTTCGAAATGTTATCAAAATAAATCAACGTGCAGTACGCCTTGGTTCTAGGCGTATTAATTTATAGACTTCAGCGGAAAGATCTGTTTTATATTGTCGGAAATACAGTTTCTAGCTTGATGGAATATTGCGTCGCTCTTATATCTTTCGGGGAATTTTGAGTGGAATAAGACCCATCCAGTGTTGTTGATATATTTAACTATGTACATATACATTTATGCAAATATGTGTCAATACACAAGCATATGTCGATATCACAAGAAAACTTCTAATACGGAAGTAACCATTGGTCGCCAACAACGATGGTCAAGTCAATTAAAGGTTGCGCGCTGGAAAATATAAGGTCAAGCTGCTTTTAACTAAATACGTTGCACCATGCAAAAGTTTATCCATTCATATAGTAAAATATCAGACTGCTGTTAAGATTTCACTGAAACGGTTTTCTCAAGCCTGCCATATAAGACTTTACAACTGTGTGTGGAGGGGCGTTAAAACGAGCGCGTGTCGTTAAGATATGTACGGTAGGTTAAATGATGGATGAACTCATAAGGACGGCAAGGTGCGTGTAGGGTTTAAAAGAAATACGGGTGGGCTGGAACTAGCGTGTATAGATGGTCCGACCACCAGCACCGACATCGAGTGATAAATGTAGGAGTCATATAATTAAACCTCGACCAGCTATTGAGAAGTTTGTCTTCACATCATCGACAATGATTTAAAGGAATGATTCACGTAAATGCAGACATCCACATGTATAGCCAACTGAAACATCCCCCTCCACAATAACCAACAAACAAATCGATTACCCGAGCGATCAGGAAATTAACAAGTGTCTTTAAAAACACTCCAGCGTTCTGGTTGTCAAAATTTAAAAAAAAACCGGCAGATTTCAATATAGACGTGTAGTTGCTGACATTCTAAGATTCGATATGCTTGACTTCTTGAAAATCCATGATAAGTTTGATAGGTTCATTTATAAGCAATGAGGATTTCTACGTTTGAAACTTAAAACGTAGAGGTTTCTTGAGTATATCACAATTTTTCTGAGACGAAAACAAATCAGCTCATGGAAAATTATATGAAATACAAGACCCTTTTACGTGCTTAGGTGTGCGGCATCAAACTGCCCACGGTTTTGACTTCTCTATCTAACGGTCAAAGCACGGGATAGCTTAGGACGTAGCTGTCAAGGACAGGGCGACAACGCGGGGGTGATGGGTGAGGATGATTGTGGAGTTTGGACAGTGCCCTGTAAGTGCCATTTCCCACTCGGCACAAACCCATTGTCCACACCGAATCGGTCATGAAGAGAACATTTATTCGGAAGAGTGCCTGGAGAAGTTAAATCATCTATCCTTGAAACCATGACCACCTACTAGTGAATAAATGGCTTCTCAGGATGTACACACCCCTCTACACCGAACCCCCCCCCCCCCAACCCCCCCCCCCCCCCCCCCCACACGCACAAACATACATTGTGTCTATACCACATACCGAAGGCACGATGACTCAATCACGGGGAGTACTTGTTCTATGACCACGTATAGTACGTTAGGGCATATATGCATTAATTCAGCGTTAGATTGTTTCACAAGTTTCATTCAGGCGAGCATGTCACATCACAATGTATTTGCATAAACGCTTCAGACATTCGCTCAAATTATTTATCAACAGAATATCAGGTGATACTTGAGCGGTAGCGTGGAAAATGAGTAACGGTAAAAGCAAATATATTGAGCTGTTCAATACTTTGCATGCGCATGAATAAAAGACGCTGGATTAATTCAAGTTCTGCATTTGGTTTGAGTGTAGGCGACAATACTTACATTTAGCCAGTCCCAGGGAATGTCTGTCCATCAATGCGTGCATGGCCGGGTCGTGGCGGGTTTGGTAAGCTGGGTTATACAGCGGGCTAAGTGGAGAGGTCCCGGGGTAGCCTGGTAGACCCATGGCCGCTCCGTGAAGGTAGGGGTTAGTCAGCATCCCAGCCGCCTCCATGGAATACAGACTTCCGACGCTTACGGCGGACTTGTATGGGTGATTACCCGGGAGTACGGTGGCGTGCATCGGGGTCGGTCGGGTGGGGAGGAGTGAGGATTCCGTGTGATGGTGGAGTGAGTGGTGTACGGAAGGAGGGGAGGTCGAGAGTAGTCTTTCTCCCGGAACTGGGGAGGCAGATCCCCGGCGGTGGTTAAGGGACGCTAGGGGTGCGTCCCCAGCTGTCGGGCTAAATTTGTGCCCTGCCCCGTGAAGTCCGGACGGGGGGCTAGGGGAAGAGCGTCGTGAATGATGCGGGTACGTCCGGATCGGGTCCGTTGGCGACTGCGGATGCGGGTACGTCCGGATCGGGTTCGTTGGTGACTGTGGATGCGGCGAATATCTCGACGGAGGTGATAGATTTCTATGTTGATTTCTAGGTGACAAATCGTTTTTCTTTTCGCCAAGAATGTCAGCGATTAAAAAGGATGGTTTCGAGGTTGGTGAGGATGTATTGTTTGTTGTCGACGACGATGATGACGATGACGACGACGACGACGATGATGATTTTCCGTGCCGAGGTGGCGTCGAAGCACGATGATGGATCGTGTGTCGCGGTGGGGAATATGACTCTATTAGATGGCCGGACGGCGATACCCACTGACTTCCGCTTAAATGATGATGCTGATGCTGATACATTATATGGTTGTTGTCATGGTGAAGTCCAGTTGCTATGGGCAACAACGAGCTTTGCGCCGCCACTGTCGCTGCAACTGGTACTTGGTGCTGTTGTAACATCTCGCAAGATGATTGGATCCGACAACTCCGAAAAAACAAGTCTGCGACAAAAAGTTCTACACGATCAGTTTTTTCGCGTCACAAACCGGAAGCAGACATAACTAGTTGGTCTCTTGTCAATTCCTCGTGTTTGAAATGACTTGTAAATTCCTCGTTCGCATACTCAACGAGGCGATTGTTTCACAGCGCGGAGATGATTTCACATAAGTTTTCTGCCGAGTCTCTTTCGCCGCTCCTTTTCGCGTACAACCAGCTGTTTCCTTAGACGGCGACGGTCAACTATTTCAAGTTCCCAATAAATGTTGTATACCGCACACAAAACCGCCGTTCCGGACACAAGCGAGGTTTTTCAATGTTTATGCTGATGGCAAACGTTGATAACACAATCTATCGCTGAGTTCAGCCGCTCTGCTGTGGACCACTAGTGAATATGCTGAGATATTAGCTGGCCTCGGGCGGTTAAGTTCATGAAAAGGCGGATGGTTAAGCTAGCGCTGTTGTTTCGCGGCCTACGATTGGATGAGGCCGTTGTAGCCGATAAATAGGTCTGCCGCCTCGTTCGTTAAGTATTGCCCGTGAAATGGTCCCCGGCGGGGCGGTAGGGGGTTAATTGCAAGCAAGATCGAAGTTAACATGGCGAACTACCATATAAGGGAAAATGGGCGGAGACTCAGAAAATGAAACTCCGCCCCAATATTTGTCGCGTGGGGCGCAAGCCAGTAGGATGCAATGTTCAACTTAAGTAATTAACTGCGGCCATTGCTGTTCATGTACACCATGCTTGCGTTGAGTAATTCCAGGAAAAAGATGCGCCAGTGAAAATTATCAATTTTCAGGAGACATTTCTCAACTTATGCCCTTGTTGTGTCACACAGAGCAGCCCATCAATACAGCGCTAAGCGACAATGTGTCAAAGTATAATCAAATATAACTTATCGTTTAATTGTAATACTGAGCTTATACGGGGCAACTGTAAGCTAATCAGAAACAGCTCCATGGAACATCACAACCTACGGTTTACAATCATACGCTGATTAAAATAACGGACCAAATTTGTGTGTGTCGGAAGAGGGGTAGAGTGTGTGTGTGTTTGTGGGAGGGGGCGGGTGGGGGGGGGTGACTTCATTCGTTGATGTCACAAATCATGATTTTAAGACACAATGAACAGGTAACATTGAGGTTTGTGTTAAGCAGCACCTGCGCAAGCGGGGTGCAGCACTAGTACTTCTCCAGTAATCGTGTGTGCCAGCTAGCTTGGGTCAATCTCATTAGCTTATACAGCGAGACGTGGACGCAATCAAACCTGTATAGAAAGACGACGGGCAAAAAGCGTCCGTTTTAGGCAGACGGCCGACGCAGACAGGCAGACCGGCCGTTCATGGCGATGTCTGCGGAAATCGTAACGTGTGGTGATTTAGGAATGCTTCCTGTAAATCGAGTGAGCGATATACTCAAGTGTCACATTAAACGTGTTTTACTACATTCCATGCCAAGATTATTACCCATGTTTTTGCAACATGAAAACTCGTTAAGGAGATTATTTAGAACAAGGTATATAAAAGAGAACAGGCATTGATGTATGTAATAGTCTCAGATCAAACGAATTCTAAAGGAAGCTGTTCACTTCAAGCTAGACGTGCCTAACTTAAGCTCACATTTTCGCTGTGCTTAAGATGTTTTGTGCTTAAATCGTAAGAAGCACTTTGTAAATTTATCAACAGCTACTGTTCCGATAAGAATGGCGACATGCAGCAATTAAACGGTTCGCGTGAAACTTACTTATGCAAGATGTTATCGACACAAGACGCATAAACTTGCTATATGCATGTAGAGAGAGATATATATAGATATATATAGATATATATATATAGAGATAGATATATATAGATATAGAGAGATAGATAGAGATATATCTATATGACAAAAGAGAGAGAGAGGGAGGGATATAGAAAGAGATAGAGAGATGTTAAGATATATATATATATACACACAGAGGCATATATATATATGTAGAGATATATATATAGATATATATATATATATATATATATATATATATATATATATATATATATATATATATATATATATATATATATATATATATATATATCCCTATTGTTGTATGTCATTGTACTTTGTCCTTGTACTTTTGGTGCTCTGCATTTCCAGTTTCTGTCACACTTTGGGAAACTCGACATTAAGGCATGAGTTCACTCTTTCCTCTGGATGTGGACTCAACAAGGAGAATAGCAATCCACGCATGCGTATGCTCTGGGATCGTGACGCCACTCGGCTCTTTCGATCCAACCTCCACACCCCTCCCCACCCCTCTATCTCCCGCTACACTTCCGCGTTAATAGACTGGATGTTTGAACAAAGCGTTCATGTTTAAGTGTTCCTAACTGCATGTATTTGTAAGTGCGAACGCACGCACACATACAATTTGTTTCCCTTTAAGGTGAGGATCCAAATATCATCCATTCATCAATGCACATATATACAGTGACACCTATCGGGAATATACCTCTCATTGTATCTTGTGTTAGCTTTCAAGATGATAATCGACTTCCGGCTGAGGACCACGTGACCTTTCCGAAGTTCGCTAGATCTCATAATCACAAACGCTATCTTGTTTCTGCGCCGACAGCAGCAGAGCCGCTCGCAACACCTTTCTCTGGGAAGCTTCTTGATCAATCGGCTTCTGAATACACCTGTAGGTGAGCATCCCCATCACCACCTCCCCAACACTCACCCACCTAGCCCCATCCTAGCACCTCTTATCATCATTATCACCCGTCAACATCAGCATCCACACCGCGCCTCCAATTTCCCTCGCATCAAGCACCCACCAAGCCCCTCCTCCAGAGATGCCTTGCCTTCGAATGAGGGCGTCTATGCCCTCACTTCTGCGCCCTACAAGACTAACGGCATAAATCAACCCTCCGTAAGAGCCCCTCACCTCAAGAGGCAAAGCGATTTACACCCAACAAGAGGCCAGGGGGTCTGTTTATGGCTGATGATAAGACTCACCCTCGACAAAAGTGCTCCGTCTTTCCATGGCAATGGTCTCCCCTGAAGAAAAAAACTCCTTCTTCACCTATTGTTTTACCCCAAGCCATGAATTCACATTAATTAACGCGGCAATTCACCGCGCTGACCTAACGCGACAGTTTAACATCGGCTCCAGCCTTCGATTGTCCCACGCTATTGAGAGCCAACAAGGCTTAATTGGATTTTGATTGACAGCTTGTACACCTGAGCAGGTAAGGTTTGTGAGGGTGATTAGGGAGGGAAAGAGGGGCTGGTTCTGTGTGTCACCTGGTGAGGTTTAACTCAGGTACACAGTTATGGGCCGGGATGGCTGCTGCGTGTTTTGTGTCTCAAATCAGATGCGTGACATGGTGTCTTCAAAGAAAATAATAATAATTATGATTGAGTCAATGGTATTAGTATGCCAAGGTCACAGTGGATAACACAAAATGTCCCGGTGCTTACTGCAGCTACACTGACACTCACGGCCGATTTTCTGATAAAAAATGATAACAGCTCGCTACCTTTCTCTCTATATCACTCCCTCATCCACCCTCTCTCTCTCTCTCTCTCTCTCTCTCTCTCTCTCTCTCTCTCTCTCTCTCTCTCTCTCTCTCTGAGAGAGAGAGAGAAGAGAGAAGAAGAAGAAAAGAAAGAAAGAAAGAAAGAGAGCTCTCTCTCATCTCTCTCTCCTCTCTCTCTCTCTCCCTCTCTCCTCTCTCCCTCTCCTCCCTCCTCTCTCCCTCCCTCCCTCCCTCTCCTCTCTCTCCCTCTCTCTCTCTCTCTCTCTATCTCTCTCTCTTTTTTCCCTCCCTCTATCTCTCTCTCTCTCTCCCTCCCTCTCTACCTCCCTCTCTATCTCCCTCTCTCTATCTCTCTCTCTCTATTCTCTCTCTCTCTCCCTCTCTTTCTCTCTCCTTCACTCAAACTATCTCATCTATTCACCTGTTCACTCTTTCTCTCGATTTCCCTCGTGCCATTTGACTCCCGATTACCATCCTAACTCTCTCCTTTCGACACCAACACAATGACCGTAAAGCTTATATAACTGGCATCAGAATATATATTCGGATTTAGGACTCTCCAATATAACTATATACCGACCGTCTACCCAATCACTACTGATTCCAGCAGTGATAACTTCTAAGTGATCTTAACATATCTGACACCTCGAGTTGTTTGGTAGTAAACTAGACGTGGCCAGGCCGAGACGCAGATATAGCCACTGACGGAGAATTCCCGCAAGTGCCCCAAGAGTCGATCCAAACAACCTCCACCCGAGACGGAGGAGAAGCCTAGCTTCACTTTGTCTATTAGATGCCTATATTCTTTATATATCCCTGGCTTTTTAGCAGAGTGTAGTAATTGTGTCTGGTTGAGAACTTGTTAAACATGGAGGTTACATCACAACCCCAATACCAAATAGTCCACGCGAAACCCGATCTGTTTTATGCTAACCCCAGCTTCAAATATCGCCCCTCAACCCTATGACTAATGTGTGGAGCTTGAGCAGGGATTTTGCGGGTCTTCCGTCGGTGACGTCATGGCTGGTGGCGCCTGGCGCTCACGATGGTCCTAAGTTCGAGTCATCCTAGTGCATCCAGAAGCCCAATAGCTGAAGGCTAGAACGCACCGGTAAATATCATCAACGCTTCAACTACCATCAATACATCCATCACTATTGATATTTGTTTAGATTTGCGCATGATCCGACCGAGAACGGTTTGTTTGCTCGGTGAAGTCTCCGTTAACGTGCTAACCAAATCAAACGACGAGTCTACGTATCAATGAGCGACGTATTCTATCATTCCTGAACGCCTTTTTGTGCAGGATGTTAAGGATTGTTCTCAATTCAGCTTAATGTATGCAGTGATGGTTGTCAAGGTTTGAAATGATAGTAAGTATATACTTATACGAAGATGCTGGATGTAAATTTAAACAAACAGAATGAATGCTGGGAACCCAAACTGCGACGACTCTTGAGGGATGTTACTATTCCGAGCGACAAAAAATGCTACTCTTTATTCAAAAATCAGCGCCCGGAATCCAGACATGGAGAACCGGCACAATTCGCGCCACAACGAAAAACGTCCTTGTCGTATTAAGCACGCACGACCTTTAATTGGGCCACTTCCGTTCCGTATCGGAATACAAGAAGACATCAACTTGGAAAAGCTGATCTGATACAATGAAAAGTGCACCGTGACAACTTCAGGAAAAGGAGACATCTCTCACGGAAATCATCCGTGGATAGAAAGGTTATGACATATGAGATGCGAAATGCAAGGCGACACTTATGGAAGATAGGAGTACGTAAGGCGCCGGATTCGTCAATTTGTACACATACTTAGAGTTATACGTTCAGACAATTATTTATAACTGGTTAATTGTTTTTGGTCAATTTTGTTAAATGGTTTGAAACTGACACGAAAGAGATGAGGCTTTGGCGAGACATCATATTCACAAAACCCGTAAGCCTTCTACAAAACGGACGAGATAGTTGAGGGGGGGGGGGGACTGCACGATGTAACGATACAAGTGGAGACGTGTTTAATTTCGTATAAATTATATACAGCTGATTCGAATGAAAAGTATATTTGATCAAACTGTGAGGAAACGAAGCTCGCCATGAATAACTTTCTAAGTTTCAATAAATGATATAATATGATAAACAAATACGATAAACGAGCTACCAAGGACAAGTTAGGCAAATAGATGACCTTCAACTTTGATACACTGTCCATAATACATGAACAAAAACCGAAATATCTACAAATTAAGGTATATATATACATATACACCCCCACATATATATATATATATATATATATATATATATATATATATATATATATATATATATATTTATATATATATATTTATAAATATATGCATATATACACACACATATATATATATATATATATATATTTTTATATATTCATACATGAATAAATATGCATATATATACATATATATATATACATATATATGCATATATGTGAAGGTTTTTATTTGTTTGCCGTTACTGTTAATGCCTTTATGTAGCCTATGTCATGAAAGCATACTAGATAGTCTATATGAGCTGTATATGTATTTATAAGCCTGATAAGTAAACCTTATCTTCCGAAACGTCTCCTGAAGCAAAATGCCCGTCTTATAGGGAGTTATTAATTAGCGTTGAGTAGATGAACTCACGTCTTGTTAAGGTAAGTAATCTCACCTGAAAGGCAAGTTATCTTACCTGTAGACAACTGTTGTTGAGGATGAATGCGTTGTTGGGTGATAGCAGGCAGACACAGGATACGATACTTGTGTTGGTTGTTTGTGGCGCCATGATGAGCCTCATTGTATCCTGCTGAAGATAATGAAGAGGTGCGTGGTGATGAGATGAGGTCATGAGGTCATGTGTACGCTTTCAAAGTGGAGTGGACTGGTTGGCATGCTATTTCTGTAGATCGTAAAAAACTTGGGTTGTTGGCTGGAAAGGACTCCGTAGTTGTTTTGATTGCGGGTGTGTGGGGGGGGGGGGAGGTGGGGGGGGGGGTCATCGATGGTTATATAAACGAGCATATGAAGAGCTGCTCAGACAGCCATAGAAAAACATATATTAAATAAATAGATTGCCTGATTGATAAGGTACATATACACACTCATGTATTAAACATACATACACCCACGCATGCATACACCCACGCGTATATGCATACATACATACATACATACATACATACATACATACATACATACATACATACATACATACATACATACATACATACATACATACATACATACATACATACATACATACATACATACATACATACGTACATACATACATACATACATACACACATACATACATACATACATACATACATACATACATACATACATACATACATACATACATACATACATACATACATACATACATACATACATACACACATACATACATACATACATAGTTGCACACATACATACATACATACATACATACATACATACATACATACATACATACATACATACATACATACATACATACATATATACACACAATATATATATAGATACATAGACAGACATACATACATACATACATACATAGATACATACATACATACAGAGAGAGAGAGATAGAGATATATATAGAGATATATAGATATATATATATATAGAGAGAGATATATATAGAGAGATATAGAGATATATAGATACTATATAGAGATATAGAGATAGATAGATCTATATAGAGATAGAGAGAGAGAGAGAGAGAGAGATAGAGAGAGGATAGAGAGAGAGAGAGAGATAGAGATATAGATCTCTACATAGAGAGATAGAGATAGATAGTCTCTCTAGAGATATCTCTATCTCTCTCTATCTATAGATATCTATATATATATATCTCTATATATATATATCTCTATATATCTATATATATATATATATATATATCTCTCTCTATCTATATCTCTCTCTATACTCTCACTGTCTCACTCACATGCCCGCACAAACCCACACGCCTAAACCAATTTTAATTGTATTCAAGTATTTCGTCTGACAATTCCCCACAACTGGCGTCGCTTTCAAATCAATTTAGGCCATGCCCTCCCGCCCGCCTGATAACACCCGTGCTATCAACTCTGCGCGCAGATCATTGTCCACGCACATACAGTAGCAACCAGCTCTTGCCTTGCCACTCACAAGAGCCCCCCATTGAACAGTCAAACTTATATCTAGTTAATAGCATTGTTAAGCACTTGAAGAGGGTGATTTTCATTGCCCTAAGAGTGTTCTAGGCTCCACGATGTCTCAACAGCCATTGCTATTCTATTATCAACACACGCATGTAAACCAGCTGATACCTCCTCCATACTGATATGGAGTAGTCTGGGCCGCACCCCTCCCCCCGGCTACCATACCCGCCAGCAGCGGGCCCGCCGGCTCACCTGCCGCTATTGCAACTTGGTGGGCCCTAACCCCGCCCCGATGACACACTCGTAAAGGTGATCTGCTGTATGATAGGGGTTTTCTCACTGTCTCTTGTCTTATCTCGGCATCTACGGTCACCTCTGACAATCTAACTGATTCATCATCACTATAAGAAGTTCGACTTATTTGGGACGCCTCCGTAGTCGATGTGTCGCTCGGTTTGTACCCGGGAACGAACGCAGGGACTATTATAGAGAGCTTCGTGAAAGATGTGGTGCATAAGCTGTGGTGCATGAGCTGTGGTGCATGAGCTGTGGTGCATGAGCTGTGGTGCATAAGCCGTGGTGCTTGAGCTGTGGTGCGTGAGTGTTGTGGTGCATGGGCTGTGGTGCATAAGTATTTGGATATAAGTTGTGGTGTTGATCTATGGTGCTTTCATTGGCCTGCGTCAGTTTTACAAATGCGTTGGTACATTTAAGTTGCTTTCCATAAGTTTCGCTCTTAAATTGAGGTGCTCAAATCGCTGTGCGTCAGTTTGTGAAGCTGTGAGCCTGGTGCTTCGCTGTGATTTGCTAACAGCACTAAATTCATAGCACATGGTGTCCATATAGGTCCCCCCGAATTTCTATAGCATGAGAGAAGTTCTCTCTATAACCATTATTATAAACGTCCTTCATCAATAAATACACTGTGTTCATTGTGTCGGCACGACGTTCACAGACAGCACGTTCTTTGTTCCACTCTGCCCAGCAAGCGATCTGTCGTAAGTTCCCCTAACAACACAGTCAACACGAGTATCCTTTTAAGGCATTAAAGGATAAAAAGTCACCTTGCGCTACTGTCTATAGTAACAATAACCGCGATCCCAATCTCAACGGTCTACATCAAAGGACAGATGAGTCTTGTCTCCAAAGCTCTCAGACAGCAGTTAGATCGGTGCCTGATGGTCAACTATATGAGCCTACTTTGCACCTGCGCAATGCGATTGTAATGAGGAGATGGTAGTCTGTTGTTAAAGGGTAGCGATGTCGAGGGATGAGTTGGATGAAGTCGATTGCCGTCGCGGGAGAGGGCGTAATCTGCAACCATGTATATAAGTAAGCGCTGGAGGAATTAGGTAGATGGTTTGTGAGGGCGAACAAAAGTAGGGCGTCTGTCTTAATGGCTGTGTTTTAGCGTCACACTTGGTGGGTAATTGAGGGAGATATTGACGATTGTTCGCTTAGGAACATCAAGAGAGTAAAAGTGAGGTGAGAAGGATTCCAACAATAGCTACCCTTCCATTGTAGTTATCAAACCCTCATTGCTCATAACCTCAAACAGATGTCCGATGTGAAGTCATTTGAATTAAGCCAACCCGTCACAGCGACCATGGCGATAAAGGACGCCTTGTAAATTTCATGACCATTTATAGACTTGCTGAAATGGACACGCGGTTGTGATTTGCAGTCGATTAGTTAACAATACATTAATTTAAGTGACTCAAGTCATTATGATAATATACAATGTCAAATATATATGTCATTTCTATGTAGGGCATACACGTTACTTCGAGTACCCATTCACTGGATGTAAAATTAAGTGCGGCAATGCGTGCTTTGGATCAGATATCATTTTCACTCAACATTGACTATAAGTGCTACTTTTATATTCAAACTGACCGTGTCAATTAGGTCATTCCCATTTGGTAATTATGAAATGCTTAGTCAGCACCTCAACCATAAAACGTCGATATCTGCATATATGTATATATATATATATATATATATATATATATATATATATATAGATATATATATATATATATCCTATATATATATATAGTATATATATATGTATATATATATATTAATATATATATATAAATATATATATACTTATATATATCTGTATCTATATATATATATATATATATATATATATATATATATATATATATATATATATATATATATATATATATATTACACTGAAAGTGACACATTGTATAACTCGACTAACCTAGACGTTTATTGCGTAATATCGCGACACTGAATTATGCCACCCTATTAGTGACCTCATGGTAATCCCCAATCCACCTATAACTCCCTTCCCTCAAATCTGGTAAATATATCGCGTTACCAATATGCATTTTCATTCAATCCGTAGCTCTTAAGATACTGCAGTCAAAACAAATCAGCCATGAAATGTTACAAGCAAAGCGAGCACTTTGGGGCTGTTTGCGGTATTGGTTCATTGTTGATACCAGGTGCTTTCAAACATTTACTTAATTTAAGTTGGACTCGCAATATGCATTAACAATTCGATCCTGAGAGATGAATTAGTTTACATAAAAGGTTAGTATACGCCTGTTGGTTACATGAAGTAAGCGATGTAGTCTTGGAGATGGATTCTTCCATGCTTTTTGTGCCAGGTGGGCGATGACTCGTTCAGTTTACCTCCATTTTTTGCTTAACCAAATTTAAGCCTCTCTGCTGAATTTAGAATCAAATGCAATTTAAATTTCAGGGAAACCTAAAACAAGATTGACATGGAAATAAAATGTGAAGTGCATAGAAATGTTATTGTTATATATATTTGTGATATAATGACAACAATTCAACGTTGACATTCTACATAAAAATGACCCTTACACTTGTGGATGTAGCAATATCTGAATCTGACGCAGCCAGCCGGCGTTCGGAAACCTAACATCGGAACCCGAGCACACACGCGTCAGGGTTCATACGAGGTGGTTTGGATCGAGATGGGGGTGGGGGAATTGAGGTTGAGGTCGGGTGATAGTCGCACGATAAAAGGCAGAGAGACATTTGAAGAGCTTGTGAGCTCCGCCGAAGATAAGTCCGATCACAGTTTAATAGCGAACGAATAGGTGCTCTGTACTTGTTAAGCAACACCTGTTCTTTTCTCAGGTGATGAGGCCACGAGCTTAGTGTTAGCATTCATGGGGAATGGCTAAGTTAGCACAAACGACAGCTTGGATATTCGTGCTCCGACTCTGGCCCAGCAACTCCGAAGGTAGCCGAATCCCAGCAAATGAAGAGTTCGCACGTAGATAAGATTATATTATAGCTACCCTCTTTTGGAGATATGAGAGAGGATATTTCCAAGATTATGATACTCCCCTACACCTGATAGAGATATATATTCCTATACTAGATATATTAAGAGATGTATATGATATAAATATAGGATATACTTACAGTACCTTGATATATAGATAGCTATATATATATACTATCAATAATATCCGATATTTCCCCTATAGACCCCCTCTATATAGTACATATATATATTCTTATATACTCATTTACACCTTTATCTGGATACCCATTGATATACTACCTAGACCATATGCTAGACATTTTCACCGACCACGTCATATCTACACACTGAATTCATTGATCACTCCCTATGTGCCTCACCCTGGGACTACCCATATACCCCTCTCCATCTCCCTTCCCTCAAATCTGGTAAATATATCGCGTTACCAATATGCATTTTCATTCAATCCGTAGCTCTTAAGATACTGCAGTCAAAACCAGCCATGAAATGTTACAAGCAAAGCGAGCACTTTGGGGCTGTTTGCGGTATTGGTTCATTGTTGATACCAGGTGCTTTCAAACATTTACTTAATTTAAGTTGGACTCGCAATATGCATTAACAATTCGATCCTCTGCGATGAATTAGTTTACATAAAAGGTTAGTATACGCCTGTTGGTTACATGAAGTAAGCGATGTAGTCTTGGAGATGGATTCTTCCATGCTTTTTGTGCCAGGTGGGCGATGACTCGTTCAGTTTACCTCCATTTTTTGCTTAACCAAATTTAAGCCTCTCTGCTGAATTTAGAATCAAATGCAATTTAAATTTCAGGGAAACCTAAAACAAGATTGACATGGAAATAAAATGTGAAGTGCATAGAAATGTTATTGTTATATATATTTGTGATATAATGACAACAATTCAACGTTGACATTCTACATAAAAATGACCCTTACACTTGTGGATGTAGCAATATCTGAATCTGACGCAGCCAGCCGGCGTTCGGAAACCTAACATCGGAACCCGAGCACACACGCGTCAGGGTTCATACGAGGTGGTTTGGATCGAGATGGGGGTGGGGGAATTGAGGTCGGGTGATAGTCGCACGATAAAAGGCAGAGAGACATTTGAAGAGCTTGTGAGCTCCGCCGAAGATAAGTCCGATCACAGTTTAATAGCGAACGAATAGGTGCTCTGTACTTGTTAAGCAACACCTGTTCTTTTCTCAGGTGATGAGGCCACGAGCTTAGTGTTAGCATTCATGGGGAATGGCTAAGTTAGACACAAACGACAGCTTGGATATTCGTGCTCCGACTCTGGCCCAGCAACTCCGAAGGTAGCCGAATCCCAGCAAATGAAGAGTTCGCACATATATATATATATATATATATGTATATATATATATATATATATATAGATATATAGATATATATATATATATATATATAGAGGATAGATATAGATAGAGATATATAGAGATATTATCTAGATACATAATATATATATATATATATATATATATATATATAGATATATATTTATGTACAGATATATATATACTCTACATATATATATATACAGACATATATATATATATATATATATATGTATATATATATACATATACACATATATATATATTTACACATCTATATATATAGATATGATCTATATATATATATATATATATATATGTCTCTCTCTATATATATATATATCTCTATATATATATATATATATATCTCTCTCTATCTATATATCTATATATCTATATATATATATATATATATATATATATATATATATATATATATAAAATCAGGCACCCACGAAGGCCTGTAATTTGATATGATGCTCAGTATCATCTGCATTTTATATCAATTAGTCTATGTAAGATGTATCTGAGCATCGTATCTAATTACGGGGCTTCGTGGGAGCCTAATTCGGTATATGGTGAATTTTCTGAAAATGAACAGATTTAGCATCAATACAATGAAGTAATATAATATGATGCAACAAATCGGCCAAACTAAATTTGTAAATGAAAAACTTGCGGACAATGGCTGGTATTTAAAACACTGGTTCTTGAGTGACGTTTCTAGGGATCTCTAATGGATTAAACGATTGAAGTGGAGTCATATTTTCAGACAAAATGGTTATATTCAACTGCAATGCTTGTGTTGAATCCATTTATAGCGAAAACCACTGGTTGAAGCCGCGCACGAAACGCATCGATTCTCCAATCTATTATTAGCACTTGAGCAGTGACCTCTGTCGAATAGCTTGACGATTTCAAAATGAGTCCTCGTCATTACGAAAAGTAATATTTAAAGGAAGGGTTGAAGTATCCCAGGAGTGTTTTCGTGAGCGAAATGCTGAACAAGTATTAGCCCAGACTTCAAGCATATACATTTGTGTTTCAAGTCAATAATTTGGTTGGGAAGCTTAACTATTTAAAGTGTCCCACCCACAGTGAAAGAAAGATTAAATATTGATCGTATGGCTTGTGGATTGCAGTGCGCTGATCTTCAGAGACCGCTTAATCTCTGCATATCAAATGTGTCATCTTCCTAAGTCGGTTTTGCCCTATGGAACCAGCTTGTTCACGCCATGAAATGCAAACGACTCCCCAACAGAACAATGCTCCCGACTGTTCAAAACGACTTGAGAGCAATTCACAATCATTTTGGCGGGAAATTGCCTACGCGCAGACGACAACCTATGACAGTGCAAATATCATTCACTCCTCTGTTCAGGGACGTATGAACGGTAATTCTCGGTGTCATACTTTGGCTGGTCAACATTCTGTTGACAATATAGGTGTCCAATTGCACCGCTACCGGTCTCCATTGACGCCCAAGGAAAATCTCGTAAGGACGTGAGTTGGCAGCTTAAACCGCTCGCTGTGTGAACCGGGGGCCTCTTGGGCGGTGTGACCGTGCATTGGAACGGTCCTTGGTGGATTTCAAGCTGCTGTCTCACAATGACTACCATTCAACCATTCAAGAAACCATGACTACCATTTAACCATTCAAGAAACCATGACTACCATTTCACCATTCAAGTTACAAAGACCACCATTCAACCATTCAAGTTACCATGACTACCATTCAACCATTCAAGTTACTATGACTACCATTCAACCATTCAAGTTACCATGACTACCATTTCATCATTCAAGTTACCATGACTACCATTCAAGAAACCATGACTACCATTTCACCATTCAAGTTACAATGACTACCATTCAACCACTCAAGTTACCATTACTACCATTCATTCAAGTTACCATGACTATCATTCAACCATTCAAACTACCATGACTACCATTTCATCATTCAAGTTACCATGACTACCATTCAAGAAACCATGACTACCATTTCACCATTCAAGTTACAATGACTACCATTCAACCACTCAAGTTACCATGACTAACATTCCACCATTCAAGTTCCCATGACTATCATTCAACCATCCAAGAAACCATGACTACCATTTCACCATTCAAGTTACCATGAGTACCGCTAGATGCATATAGCCATCAATATGGAAGAACAATAAGTATTTCAACTCGTGAATTTATACTCAAATTGCAGAGCGAAGGTTTTGATATTTTCTTCATGGCGACCGATTTGCATTGAATAATCGACTACACGATGCCGCATCGTAAGGTTCAATTATCGAAGCTCAATGAAAAAGTGAATTCCAGAACAACATTTTGTGGTTCTTCTTATAATCCAGTTCTATTGGTTTCATCTGTACGACACCATTCGACCATGGTGGCTGTAATTTATGGAGCCCGGGATGAAACATAGGGAACATACATGTATTATATCCTTACAACATATACAGCATATCCACATTCCGGGGGTGGGGGGGTGGCATGGATATTTTCAATTATGAATCTCAATGAACATGCGTGCATCAACAATTTGTCATTTAAACAGGCTTCTAATTATATCACTAGACACCACACATATCACCAATTTATGAAGACGCAGCTATCATAAGTAATCGTTCTTAAATCCTACTGCAATATGATATGTAAATGCTCCGATTTGTCGCTCACGAATAAAAATGCATATAATTTTGGGATGTTTAAAAGATTCCGCATGTCTGCGAATCACAGTGAAATTGGTTCATACAAATATTCTGTAGCGGGTTTCGAAACCGCGACCATGTGAAGAAACACGGCTTCACAAACAACCAGTCGGAAAGTTCTTCCGAGCGCTGAAATAAGACTTCCATTACCAAGGAATAAATTATTTCTAGATATTACGAAACAGAGCAATATGCCTGTTGGATTGCTCATTCGCGAGCCCCATACATTCGACACCCCCTAAATTAATCACAGATCACACTTGTGGGACCTAAGTGAATTAGATCCGATATGTGTACGCAGATAATAATGTATTCCTCCTTGACACGTGACATTCGCCGGGCATACATATTCATGCACATGCCAGATCGCCATGAGCTAGCGACAAGGCTTAATGCACTAATAAGCGCCCTCTTCCGGATAACTCACGAATATCATCGTCACGACCAACAAAATAATCTCCCACGATTCGCGTTTCTTCGGTAATCGCACGCAGAAAGGCTCAGTCGATCTAACTCTATTAGTGAGTTAGCCGGTAAGCGAGCCCCTGTAGGTAGGGGGTGCAGGGGGGATTGGGTTGTGTGTGAGGCGGTGGGGGTGCAGGGGGGTTGGGATGATGTAAGGCCTATAGATGCTGGACGACTATAACTGGTGTGGAGTGGCGGGGGAACAAATCATGATTAGTTTAATGAGTGTGGCTGTGTGTTTAACGGAGGTAGACCTTACAACTCTCCTGTCTCTTGTTCCAACAGGAGAAATGGTCGACAATAAGACGGCTCTCTAATGTGTTAGATGCTCATAACCCGCTTCGCCACCCTACCGTCATTCAATATTGACCCCGCGGACTATTACAGGCTGGAGTGGTGTGGGGCGGGGGGTCTTAAGGTAAATCAATTTAGCGTTGTAGGTGACTGCGTTGGGTGTTGTTCGATGGGCGAACAAGAAACTACGCGTTCGTCGTCTAAGAGTTTGATGCAGACACTCGTCACGAGTTAGGAACAAGTGTATGATATGTCGGACTGCATTGACCCGATGTTTGCGCAAACCACACAAGTACCCCCTCCAAACAAGTCAACAGCGGTTTATTCTGCCAACAAACGCAAACACTATCTAACTACCGTACACTCGATTTCTCTTTCTTTGTAGGGCAACAAACCCTTGAAAAGGGATTTGAAATAATAGGGTGATAGAGTCGTCGGCTGCAGTGTCTCACACGATGAATATCCCCCGAAATTCGATCCCCCAACCCCGCCCTAAAAGTACAAGTCCTCTTTTGATTCTGCACAAAACTTGATCAACGAGCATGTATTTCTGAAGAATAACCGCTAATAAAACTGCCCTTTCTTTGTCTAGTGTTAGGTGGCTTTTGTAAAATGACGCGCGGTTGAGTGACGACCTTCGTTGTCGAACTCACTCCGACGAATGGGTGTTTCGATGGCACTTAGCGGCGACTCCAAGTGGTGGCCTCCTGTATTATATAGACACCCGTTGGGGACTTGCTGGCGACTGGTGAATAAAGTCAAGTTGTCAGGCGAGCAAGCCGTCTGGGAAAAAGTCGGTGCGGTTTTGACACGAAAACAATGAACAGAGTGGTCAATACTAAACCAACACCGAATATATCAATGCTGTATTTGTAAGTCGTTTTTTTTATGTGAATGCGATGAGATTAATCCGTTGATAGATACCCGAGGGTGACATTTATTATGCGCTGATACTTAACGGCGAAAGCCAGGGTTAACTCGGGCGAGTAGAGCTGCTTAAAGATGTTTCTAAATAGGGGTGCCCTTAAAACAGAACTTCATTCTCCCTGACCGAATATCACCCCAAACGTATCCCACCACACCGACGAGCAGACAGCGATAAATAGCCACAGATATAGCTAGCAAATGAAAGATGCAATTGGAGAGATTAATGCTTGTACGGAACTGTGTCTTCACCGACATATGTAATAACAATACCGATAGGCGTCAGCTAACCGCTGTTCAGCTCCCATCAAAGGAAACGGAATCTTCACAGACTCTACTACCCACCTCTCTATTCCAACTCCGATTGCATCTGGATCCCATATCGGATGTCGTGAACCCAGGATGCCGGGGACAGTTGGATCACGCGCATCGCTTATAAAAGCGGATGCGATCCCTTATCGCAAATTATCTTCAGGCGACGATATTACGAGATTGTATTTCCGTCTTGTAATGCAGGAGTCATACGTGCTTTGACGGGCATCCGTCTTCCAGATCTATAGCTAGCGTGGAGACATAAAGGTTGCGAGAAGATAAACGCATGACTTGGTTACCCAATTGGGTTTTTTTTCTGGTACAATAGAAGATATAAGCCTGATATGGAACGAGTATTACCGCCCAACACACACGATATATCACATCGGTGTCTAAAATACTATATATATATATATATATATATATATATATATATATATATATATATATATATATATATATATATAGAGAGATATATATATATATATCTATATATATATATATATATATATATATATATATATATATCTATATATATATATATATATAATATATATATATATATATATATATCTATATATATATATCTATATATATATATATGTGTGTGTGTGTGTGTGTGTGTGTGTGTGTGTATATATATTGCGTCATCTGTGCACGTTCGTGCATTCGTGTGTGTACTACAGAAGCGCTCTAGTAAAAACGGCACATCACTACTGCCGCTATTACAGCGTCACCACAACACTTCATTGGCTATAGATACATCAGTGCCTCCCTATTAGTGGACCATTAGTTAAGCTTAACAAGCCTGTCTGCCATCTGCCTCGTTATCTCTTTCCCTGATGAGGAATTGGACACAGCAGCTCGCGATCATTGGACAGCTGTGTGGTTTGGCGGCTGGTAAAGAGGCCGCTATTTGCGTTGTCTCTGCTTGTCTTGAGTGTTTCTCTTCATTTGGCGACCCCTCTCATGGAGGGAGGCCACTACCACGATTACTAACGATGGTCATATCGTAGAGCTGTTACGACGGTCATGTGACCGACGTAGAGGGCCCTTCGTGGTGAATGCATGGAGGGAGAGAATGCGTGTACGTGGGGGTTTGTGTGCGTGTTGGGATGAAGAGGGCCAATGGAAGGAGGGTCGTTAAGGGGAGGGAGTGATTGTGCGTGGATGTTGGGATGAAGAGGGATAATGGAAACAGGGCCGTTTAGGGGAGAGAGTGATTGTGCGTGGATGTTGGGATGTAGAGGGATAATGGAAACAGGGCCGTTAAGGGGAGGGAGTGATTGTGCGTGGGTGTTGGGATGTAGAGGGATAATGGAAACAGGGCCGTTTAGGGGAGAGAGTGATTGTGCGTGGATGTTGGGATGAAGAGGGATAATGGAAACAGGGCCGTTAAAGGGGAGGGAGTGATTGTGCGTGCGGGTGTTGGGATGAAGAGGGATAATGGAAAACAGGGCCGTTAAGGGGAGGGAGTGATTGTGCGTGGGTGTTGGGATGAAGAGGGATAATGGAAACAGGGCCGTTAAGGGGAGGGAGTGATTGTGCGTGGGTGTTGGGATGAAGAGGGATAATGGAAACAGGGCCGTTAAGGGGAGGGAGTGATTGTGCGTGGGTGTTGGGATGCGGAGGCGTAATGGAAGCAGAGCCGTTAAGGGGAGGGAGTGATTGTGCGTGGGTGTTGGGATGAAGAGGGATAATGGAAACAGGGCCGTTAAGGTGAGGGAGTGATTGTGCGTGGGTGTTGGGATGCGGAGGCGTAATGGAAGCAGGGCCGTTTAGGGGTGGGAGTGATTGTGCGTGGGTGTTGGGATGAAGAGGGATAATGGAAGCAGGGCCGTTAAGGGGAGGGAATGTTTGTGCGTGGGTGTTGGGATGCGGAGGGTTAATGGAAGCTTGGTCGTTTTGGGGAGGGAGTGTTTTTGTGCGGTTGGTGGCATTCGTGAAGTTGATGGAAGCTGGGTTTGGAGAGGGAACATGCGTTAATTCATTTACTCCTTCTCTCACCACCCACTCACTCGTTGACTCTCTCACCATACTTTTCTGGCCATCTACATCACTGGCGCAGCTCATCTTCTGGACTTATACTAGCCCTACCAGACGTCTGAGTAGACGGTTTACTTTCTCTTAAAACGACGCAATGAAAAAAAATGAGATCGATTCAGACAACTACCAAACACCAAACATACCCAAGTTATGGAGTTATAGAATGCAATGATGGTTTACGGACAATTTTAAGTGTATAGAGGTAGTATACATGTTTTTTCGGCCTCTCGTCTTGTTCGACGGGTTATACATTCGCATAATACCTTGTACGACGGGGTATTCTTTTCTCAACTTGTACAACAGGTACGGGTTTTCGAGGTCCCGCGGCACACCCCTATCCGAGTTAGGGCAAGTGCCCCCAAAAAAACCACCACCCCCCCCCCCCCCCGCCCCCCAGGATGCTAAGGAAATGCGGCAGGTAATCGCGGGAATTAATATTTTCCACAATGGCAGACATCGTATCGCGATTTTTCGGAAACGAACTATCGATGGCATTTATTTAAGAATAGCGTCGAGTGGGGGTACGTTTTTTAGTGCGCATAGACTTTTTGTTGTACAGGCTCTTGGTATATGTTATTTTCCAGATGCGCAGAGTAGCACTTAAACCCAAACGCGTTTTCGCCGACGCGCGTAAATTTTTTTATCAGAACGGTATATATTTATATTACCGTTCGACCGGAGCTAGGCTTATACATGCCGTTATATATAAAGTATGTATAAGTATTAGTCCACTGGTCATTGACTCTCTCGACCCTTCCTGTTTGACCAGTATTCACTTTCAATTAATGTCCATCTCGCTTCATATTTCCACAGCATACACTGTTCAGCGTAACAGCCGCAATACAGAGAGACATACGCAGCAGTACCTAAGCCTTGTTCAACATCAAAAGACACGCAAGGGCCCATAGATAAATATATACATATATGTATATCACCTTGTTCTTTGTAAACTAGGTTTCGTCAACGTGGCGCGGACAACCTGAGGTGTAGAATTCGATTTCCACCCTACAAACAAAACTTAATAGAAACATTAAACGACTTCCAACGAGCCTGATGATCTGCCGCCATTGTGGTGTTTGGGTGCGAAATGATTGACTTCTGATTAAAGTTTGTTTTTCAAGTGGGATTGCCGAATCGAAAGAGAAATGAGAACTATTTCTCACAGGTAATTGGCGCTGGCTTGATAGTGGTACTCGCTTAAGAAAACATTGTCATTTACTGTTGTTTGTAGCTTGTATA
This sequence comes from Urechis unicinctus, assembly GCA_034190875.2. NCBI lineage: Eukaryota > Metazoa > Annelida > Polychaeta > Xenopneusta > Urechidae > Urechis > Urechis unicinctus. The sequence goes on along the minus strand of CM067351.1, from coordinate 59,316,509 downwards.
ATGTGCGTAAATAATCTTCTGGTTAGCGTGTTACTCGATCGTGCATACACACAATTCACGATCAATTACAATACTTTGATCTGGTTCGTTCATTTCACTTAGTACACAATTCCTTTGTTCAACCGGTTCCGATGGCTAACATTTAGATTTCTGGGAAAGAATCGAAAGCTTACACTGAGTTACCGGTATAAACATGTTGTTCCCGACAGTAGACGTGCTTTATTTGCTGTCGAGATCTTGCCTAAGCAGTTTTGAGGATTAGCGTGCGAGCTACTGTTGATGATGTTGACTGGGTTAATTAGTTTACGGTTGTCGTGCGATTTCGTTGATCCCGTTAGCAACGACATCAAGCGATTTATGTCCGAGTATCATTAGGGAGCGTTCATTATTTATAAGAAGTGCAAAGTAAGACTTTCGTGGGTAGGTGTGGGCGTGTGTGTGTTAGCGGGGGAGGGGTGGGGGGGCGTTATAGAAGGGTCTGTCTTTTCCCAGGACACCTTTCGCAACACGAATCCCTGAATGGTATGTTATGCAATACTATGGGCTCGGGAGAGGTTAATATATACCCCATTGTCCCGTCATCCACATATTGCATCCTAATAACGTTAAGAGGAATTTCTTTAGTGGGGTGGGGGTGGTAGATGACGAATATATATGACCCCAGAATTTGTTTCACGTGAGTGCATATGATTGTGTGTGAGCGTGTGTATTTAATTGTGTGTTAGCGTGTGTATTTGATTGTGTATGAGCGTGTGTATATGATTATGTGTGAGCGTATGGTTGGAGGTCGAATCAACATTTACTTACGTCTGTCACGTGATTAATGGCTGGCCTTTTTTGAGGACAAGAGACATTTAATCGGTTGTTGTAACCATTTTGCGAAACATCACAATAGACACAAATCATCCAATTTTAATCAAGGCGCTATCTCTCGACCAGATGCCAGCATCCACGCCCCAATCAAGTTCTGATGCAGGTAAAACCGGGCACACCTTTCCTGGTTGCTATGAAATCAACGGTCTGAAGTGGTTGAGGTGCGCGGTGTATTGTGGGTAAAGCCGGGGGTCGTTTTTGTCCGGATGTCACAATTGTTTCCCGGCTAATCTCGAAAACATCTCGTTAAGTTGCGGTGTGCACGAGATGTTTCTAAGTACTTCACATTAACAACCCCTGATAATTCCCAGGTAATATTCTGCAAAAACAACAATGCAATGGACTTTACTAATTAATTACCAAACGCGCAACCGAATTCGTACGCCAATACCCATCACACTAGAGCGCCTTTAAACAAGATTTCCAGAAGAGACAATGCCATCAATTGCACTCCAACCTTACGCATCCCATTCACAGCGACTTGTTCCACATTTGACCCCCACCCCAACAAGGAAACGCTGAGTCTGTATGACACCATCCAGGGCGGGGGAAATAGCCATGTGCTACAGCCATTTCATGCCACTTGTCTGACAAATTTGTCACTCTGGGAGCCAGCGCTGTGTAAATAGGCCACAAGGGTGACAGGGTGAGGGGGGAAGAAGGCCTCGCTGCAGACCGAGGGCTCTAGATTGTGTGTTACTAACCGTTAGCTAGTGATGATGTGCAAATGACGATGTGATAAAGACGATGTACTAAAGGCGATGTGTTAAAGACGATGTACTAAAGGCGATGTGTTAAAGACGATGTACTACAGGCGATGTGTTAAAGACGATGACCTAAAGAGTATGAAGCAAAGACGATGGGGTGGAATGAACATGCCCCAGACGAAATGCTGTCCGAAGTGTTCGGACGATGTGCTATGTTTCATGAGTGAAGGAATTGCTGGCAGTGTAACAGGGATCAATTCATCAAATGTGTTCCCCATCAATTTAGAATTGCAGAAAATCACATTTGATATAGATAAAATACATCGCCAATAAAGGCCTAATTGTTAGAGAATCGCATACATCGATTCTCCAACACCTAAAGCGACTCATATAACTTGTCCGACAATTGCTGTATAACGTCTGTAACTTGTAAACTGATAATAATGAATGAATAGTTATTTATTTCATCGCACTTATGAATGTACATGTTTGCACAAGTAATGTAAACCTTAGACGACCAACAATGTAATTGACGGTGGACACAGAATTACGAAACAGCCATTATTCGCCGGAATCGGATGTAATTAAAAACTAATTTCCATATTTGCCGTCATCAATTGTCAGACGTTAGCGTATGCAGGTAGATCAGTAGATGTCCTTAACATCAAAGACATTCGACTCGTGTGTTGCTGGGTGCAGGATTCAGGTGCCAATTCAAACACCCACACCAATTAGTATTTGATTAAAGGCGGCTTAAGTGGTACTTGTTTTGTATTAGCACAGCACACTACGCGCCATTATATCGATGAACTTGAAGTTTACTTGCAGTTGGAATTGTAACATTATACACTGGTCGGGAAATTTGTGTTACCCAGCAACCCCTGAAATTCTGGTTGGCTGTGAACCCGGTACAAACACTCATGGAGTTTGGCTTAACTCCCTTATATCCTTGCCCCAATAAATCATAATTCCCAACCCTTGGTCCAACAATAATAATGGTAATTGAACGCCGCAAGATTGGCGTAGATTTAGTGGAAAGAGGTTCGCCACTTGAGCGACTATTATGAAGTGGCGGCAAGCGTTTGACGGGCGATTTGGAGAGGGGACAAATTGTCTTTCCGGAAGCGAAGGCCGGGAACGCGCGAGTGCTATTGATAAAAGATTGTAATAGGTTGAATATGGGTGTAATGGCGCGCTGTTGAGCTGTGGAAGGGAACGATTTAATGACGCTCGCTCCCAGGGCAATCTAAACGCTCAACTGGTCTGATGGTTAATTCGAATTCTATCTGTCAATATCTGATTTCGTATTACTGTGGTATACTATATATAAGGAAATTATATGATATAAAAATGATTTTATGTAAAATGTTCGATGCTGGCATCTTGTTCCGTCGATAATTTTCTTTCGATTGAGCATAAAAAAATTCTTTCTCACAATGTACAATGTTGACACTTGCTTATACTAATACTTGCTAATTGTTTATGCGAGTAAAGGGTAAGACGAAGCTCTGTGTGTATAAAATGTTTACCTATTTTAGCGATCAAGATTATTGAACACTCATTTTCTGCAAGATGCAAACAACTGTTCAGTTGAAAAAAATGTAGGTAGCTTGCGCTGTGTATCAGACACGAATGATGCTGGTTTGTTTGCAATGAAGCATGCAGACTTCGATGATAAGATTTTTGGATGAAGCAGCTGTAGTTTCGAATCCTGCACCGGGCAATAAACCTGTTCACTGTAAGCGACGGTTATTGGGGAGGAAATCTATGTGCCGATAAAATTAAGATTCACTAAGTGGGAACTTTTCTAACAACAAATGATTGATATTCTATTCACATTTCCCATTTCCTGCTGAGCTTAATAATTAGTGTCGTTAATGCACTTAAAATATCAAATAGCGTGGCGTATCTCATTTTAATTTATTTGTACAATTTTAACTATCAAGGTCACTATCAAGGTCACTATCTTTCGACCACTTTGTAATAGTTTTTCAGCGATTCATTAACGATTCGTAACGTTTATTAATTTTTTGCATTTAACAATTTGTTACTTATATATAAAAGTCAGCTATTTCATAGCAACCACTTTGGGAGAATTATTGTTCAGTATTCCTATGATTCCAGGTGAATGCGTTGTAGATCAAAGCCACTAATTAGGGCAAATAGATCTCAATGAAATAACTTTTCTCATCATATGTTGTATTAATGCATATGATAAATATCCAAATGGCGGGGTGCTGGCCACTAGACTCACCAATGACCATCACACACGGGGCAGACATTCACCCGATAACTCGGAGCCAGTCTTATCGGGCTCAAAGATTTCACCGAGAGACGGTGTCTTTGATGCCCGCTCGTCACAATACACCCTGGCGGACGTCTTAGACCCTCCACACGGTGGTCTGCTAATGCTATGTCTATAAGTGAATAGAAACCGTCATATTGGACCAGCATATATCCCGAGATTAGATAGCTGGGAGACTTCATGGCTCACCACTTCAAAGGAGTCGGTCGCCTGTAAGTATCTTAGGGTATAAGTATCGCTTTCCTCGTTTTGATACTATGAAGATGTTATTTTTCAGGTGGGAATTTCGGAAATGACAAATGATGATGATGAACACGGCGCGATCATCGCGTGTCTGGTGAGCTGCGTCACGCGATGCTCCGTGCGTGTCCAGAAGAATAATGACCCACGGGCAAGCGCCTTGGGTCTTATAAACTCTTGTATTTTATGTAAAATATTAATTGCACTAGTGTTAATGGGTGTACTTGCGAAGTGTGTTGTGTGGTGTGATGTGGTGTTGTGTGATGTGCGGTGTGATGTGCGGTGTGATGTGATATTGTGTGATGTAGTGTGAAGAAGTGTAATGTTGTAAAGTGAAGTGTAGCAAGGTACAATAGAGAAAATTGTAACTGGCAGTATTCCAGTCCAATGTACTGTCATAAACTAAAGAAACTACATCATCAAGTTTTCTAAATAATCAAGATTTCCTCGTTGCTGTTCACTATACATAATGGCAATGCTGAATGGAACAGTGCATTAAACTATGTTCAACATAGGCAACTCGCTATAAACGCAAAACCGCATTAGACAGCGGGTGCGTCTGAACTGTGAAATTTCTGGGCGGAGCTAAAATGCATCGTTGTTGTGAAATTGTGCTAAGATTTTAGAAATTGCTCCGCAACAACGAAGCGGTGAGTTTATCAGAGATTTTCATATCTCAACATGATTGCAATGTGGGTATTACCATCTTTTACAAGGACCATTGATGTTACGTATGACGGGTGAATCTTAAGTCTCTGATGACCGCTATTATCAGAAGCGAACACAAGAGCTAACAGCCTCTCTGATCAACAAGTCATTCAACCTGCTTATCATGTGTATAGAATCTAGAAACAGCCAGCGTAATCCTGCCCTTCGCTGGATCACCCAGCCCCGTGCTAACCCACCCTAACCCGTCCGAACGATGAGTGCCGAAATTAGTTTTTCTTGCCTGTAAAATCGAATAATTTAACCAGATTTTGCTACCCATTTAAAACGATGTTCGACAACAAGACTGGTCATCATTGTTGAGTTTTAGTCGCTTTCTGTCGAGGTTTTATTCAGTAACCCGTTTTGGATAACCCAGTGTCAGGAGTTGCAGGGATGAGAGTCAAGTTAGGCGAGATAATGCCCAACCATTTCCCCTTCCTTTCATAGCAGAATTACGCTGAAAATCCTTAGTGATACATAATGGTGTGAAATTTAGGCGCCCGCTTTAAAGGTGCATTTCATAAAAAATCATTAATTTTCTGTTATACAAAAAAAATCTCCGACCGATTCCCTAAAACGGTTATTAATTATATAAAAAAAACTCCAGTTCCATCGGTGACCCCAGCGATGTTCACGGCCTTTGTAATGTTTGGAGGGTGAATTTTTACCCACATATGTCACACGGTAGATGCTACAATACATCCGATATTACCAGAACATGGTAGATTTGCGCATGCGTAGTTACTGGTCCTGATCGCTATTCATTTGAATATTTTTGTAAACAATGTTCGGAGGCTGTTTCAATGCGCCTTTATCGATTAATCATTGATGACTTGATGTTCCCAATAACTTAAACGGATTGTAAACGAGTCATTTTAGCAACTACACAAAGATGGAAGCAGAATAAAAATAGCACCAAATCTTTAAAAGAGCGTCTCATTGTGTGAAATTGGCTCTCAGGCTTCATTCATGCTGCTCAATCAATGCGCGTAGTTTTTGACAAGCTTTGCCATGTACGGCTAATGGGTAGAAAGAATATCTCATCGCGTTGAATTTGACATTAAGGGTAGGTCAAGGCGTTGAATAGGTGTCACGAGGTCAAGTCATCGAGGAGTAGAAATCTGCGGACGCTCAAGCGGGGTCGAGTTGACATCTGCAGAAAGTTTTGATAGTTAATGGGTAATGATTAATTAACACATCCCTCTGTTTAATTGTAGAGTGTAGTTGTGAATGAAATGTCACATATATCCATATTATGATTAAGTCGTTGCCGGGCTTGGCGACATGATTGTCTCTGTCAATGACCGCTTAACTGGGGACTTTTGGGGTTTAATGGTCGGGTGATGATAACGACAGATACACTCAATTGGGTGGTCTTTAAGGTTCAGGTTTTCATATGTTGCTGATCTGCATAATCTTGCCGGCTCAGCCATTCTTGTTCCTTGAAATGGCTTGTACAATCGATCGTGTGATTTGAATTTTAAAAACGATTTCAAAGTGTCTGAAAAACGGGTCGAATGTTTGGCTAAATACGCTGCGTCGAGGACGATTTATGCTCGATTTTCACGATTTCCCTTCAGCAACATAATTGCCTTGATTTTATTCACCACGCAAGAGCGCCAGTGCATGATAATAGCCACACAAGAAAATGGCGTATATTAAGTAGGAATACCAGTCCTCTAATCAGTTCAATCACGTCGCCTTGAGATTCGATGGATGCACATGACATTTTTGACGTAATGTCAACGTCTTCTATAAGCTCCCCTCTTTATTCGCGTTGGTTAATATGTCACACAATACACACAGCTCAACGTGCTTCCGCTTGTGTATCATCGCGAAATATTACCCTCTATAAACTGATTATCTTATTGGTAGACAATCCCAGACAGAATACGAACGAGGTAATAATCCCTTTGGCTCACTATCGATAACCACTCGAAATCCTCAGCGTGCTTTCTGCAGATTCACGACAAGCTTTTGTTTTCATTCATTCCTCGTGTGAGCATTTTTTAATATGGTGTTTTAAAATGAAATAGTACTTATATTTATGATCTAGTACTCGATCAATCAGAGTATATAGAGACCCGATACTCGATCCCTAAAACGGGGAGGAAGTCACGTATTCAAACAGTTTTTATGGCATATTCACTCTTCGAAAACCCTTTGATCTTGTCGGCTAAGAAATGATCTGGTATTTGATGGTAGGAACAGATTATCTTTGGAATTCAAAGGCTGAAATCAAAAAGAAAAAAATCATGCTGATGTCAACTGAAGGCTAACAAGGGAATTGTTGAAGCTACTTCAGATAAATACTTCACGAACGAAAAGAATTATATGAGAATAAAACTGGAGCCGGTATGTTAAGTGCGTGGCTGTTGTTGCTGATGAGGGGAGGTCATGAAGATTATGATAATCTAAACGCTTGAGGTGCGAATTGAACTGTCTGTGCTAAAATAAACAAAAGTATAGCCCCTCTCGCGTCGTGGACCAGATCAGTATAGTAGTTCTTATGCAACCAAAGATCTAAAGTCTCTCTTAACTTGTAATATCGTAACAAAAGCATCCGGTTAGTTGATGGTCGTCATAACGTGAATGACTGTTTGTTCATAACGTGATGTTTCCTGGTCAGTGAAATATGATTTTGCTTTGTTAAACCTGATTGTGCTTCTTAGTGTGAATCAGCCACACTCACCATAGTAATTGAGAGAAATTATGCGAAATATTTGGGTATGAAGTCACTCTGCACTTGGAGGGTTAGTCCGTGACGGCGATGATCAAGAACGATCGCTTACATTAATTTTGTTTCCGGAAATGGGGTCACCCCAAGACGCTGGGTGTGATGATCAAAGCGAGGCTAAGCAACCTCCGAGCCGTCTCAACCATACAACTGACGCGTAAAAACTTCTTGACATCATACCCTGCGAGGTAATCGAAGTAAGCTTAACACAACACTGCTACTGCTGTGGCCACTGGTCAAGCCGTTTGCAGGCATTTTGGATGGGTGGATGCGTTATTCGGGGAAACAACCTGTGACCCGTTTTGGAGAACCCAAATGAGAGTTTGGAGAGATAATCCCCAATCGCAACCACTTGCATTTTCATTGCAATTACCCTGACGCCGGCTGAACTATACATCTAAGAAGACCATATCCTCAATGATACATAATGGTGTGAAAGCTAGGCGCCCGCCGTAAGAGAGCGTCTCATTGCGTGCAATTGACATCTAGGGCAGGTGAAGAAATTCGGCAGTTGAAGAAGTTAAATGGGTGTCACGAGGTCAAGAAATCTACGGACGCTCAAGCGGGGTCGAGTTGACAGCTGCAGAAAGTTTTGATAGTTAATGGGTAATGAGCAATGAACACTCTGTTTTAATGAGTGTAATTGTGATCGGTTGAACGGTAATATGAATATATACCGTGCTGCTTCGATCCTTTTCCGCGCGTCGCAGAAAACGCGTTAGGGTTAAAGTGCTGCATAACGCATCTAGAAAATAACATATATCAAGAGCCTGTACAACAAAAAGTCCTAACGCACCAAAAAACTTACCCCCACTCGACGCTATTCTTCAAGAAATGCCATCGATATATCATTTCTGAAAAATCGCGATACGATGACCGCCATTTGGGGAAATATTGGGTCGCTTGATTTCCCGCGATATCCCGCCGCCTCATCCGCATTGCCTTAGCATTAGTCGTCGATGGGTCACGTCATTCTGAGCATGCGCGATGCACGTGGTCATGAACTTGAAAACAAACATGTTGCTGTGTTTTGGACTTTTTACCGCTTCCCAAATTGATCGAACGATAAATAATTACCATGGATGAAATCCCCCGCCGAAAATGGAAAAAATTGTGCGTGAACATCATTGCATTCTAAGTTTCGTTTTCCTATATTCGATCGGATAACTCCTTTCCAGCGGAGAAAATAATTTGAGTATTTTATCAGTCGTTCGACTCCGCCCGAAGATGTCTGTATTTTATTCTGACAGCAAACGCATCACACTTGATCTGACTGACGCGATAATACGAAATATTGCCAACATAAGTTGAGAGTTGATTTATATTCAGTTTGTGTCCAAAGTAAGCAGCATGATATGGTATGCTGTTCTTGTTCCTAATGCGCTGCAAGTATATGATAATAATATAATTTAAACTGTGGGCCATCTGTGTACTTACAGTGCACATAATATAAAATTGGATGAAAATCATGTTAGTTGAAGCTTCATAACTATGAATACCATGCAGTTACATTCTATTATCCTCATGATTTCACTTGCATGAACACCTGTAGTCTCTATGGTAGGGTTGACTGGTCCTCTTGGGAGCCGAACCAACTCTGGCTTCAGCTACTTGCTTGGTAAAGAAACTTCGCCTTTGACAGCGTCCGTGCTATTTACAGTTTTCGACCTCTCACATCCGCGCTTATGAGGCGAAGAGCCGCCTGTGAGATTTCTAAAGTTCAGAAGTCAAAATGACAGATGAACTCCCTAAATACTTACAAAAGCCCTCCAGGCCATGAAATTTGTGACAAAATGAAAAATTATATCACGAAAAGACACGAGTACTGTTTCTATTACTACAGTATTGTATTGTTGTTCAGTTTAATTACGAAAGTGCGGCGCGTCGAGAAACTTTGTTCAAAACCTCAACATGGCCGACTCCCACAATGCAACATAATTTGGTGGAGCTCGTGATTTCTAACCGAAAGCCGAACCTATACAGGTCATTGTTATATTCAAAACTGCAGTATGAAACAGTATTATATCATCTCTGACCAATTTTCTTCGTACACCACTCGTCGACACGCGCCCAATTGAAAAGCGCGTGTTGCTTGCTGGCTCCTTCACTCGACCTCGCCCCGCAGACACCACACTCTGCTACCTCTGTGATATCGGTCTCGTTTTCGATTCTCACGGTAGCCATGTTGGACTACAATTCTTAAAGGTCAACTACAAAGATTTTTTTTATTTCATTTTTCCAAAGTTCTATGTTTTAAAAGGGTATCGTGACCAAAATAAGGTGACTGCGCGCTTTATTTCTTTAAGAAAAATGATTTTGAAATGTATATTTCCCACGTCGAATCTGACAAGATACCGCTCGGTAAAATTCGTGAATTTCCGTACAGTGACGTCATTCAGGTTGTTTGCGAATATACATCGCCATCTTTAGCCTTCCCGGTTGGTTGACAGCGTGTGACTAACTCGTCTTTCTTCACGGTCTGGTGCGTTTCTTGGTGTGGATTATGCCTTATTGTTGTGCGTTTGGTTGTCGGAACAATGAGAAGTCAGGCGTGATTTTTTTTTTGTTTCTAAAAGACATATGCGCCGCATATGGGTGTCGAAAGTCAAGCGTAAACACTGGAGTCCTTATACTGTTATAGTTATACGACAGTTCAATGTTCTGATCATTTCGAGAAAAGTGCTTATGAGACTGACCCAGAGCTGCTCAAAAGTCTAGGATTTCGTAAGAAACCTAGGCTCCGAAATGGTATTGGCAGCTGAGCAGATAGATAAATCAAGTGACAGTGGTGAATCACAGACTGAGGTGTCACACTCAAGTACTGCCGACCTAGGCTAGGCGAAGAAACTTCGCCTGTCAGCGTCCGCGCTGTTTGCTACACCAGGGGCGAGTGCCTTGCCGTCTGCCGACCATGAAGCTTGCTCTCACTTGTCATTAGGGGTGCAGGCTAAATGTTTTGGTGAGTATCACAAGGCATGCATATATGCATGAAATGCATTGGCAGGGATAACTTCTGTTGTATGTATCCATGTGTCTTTTCAGAGTCAATTTGTAAACATTTACATCCTTAAAGGCTATGATGAATGAAATTGTAGCATACTTATTGTATTGATACCATAGATGGCTGACAAGTCTCTACAGACACAGAATTCTATCTTTCCTGGGATAAAGAAATATTCAAGAGGTACCCAAAATGGCCCATCTCACCAAAAGTGTCACCAGGGGAACCTAATATGAGCCCCAGTAGGAATCTGTTGGACTGGTGGACAGCGATGATGAGATGGAAACTGAACCTGACTATGACTTCACTGACGAAGTGATGATGCTGAGATGGAAACTGATGATGACATGGCGTTTGAAGAACTGTTAGGTAAATATTGTTTTTTTGTTTGTAGTGTAATCACAGGGTTTTATTTGATGGAAGAAAAATTTAGCTCACATAATGCTTATGTACAGTGGTGTTGATCTGGAGGATGGCCCTAGTCAGAATCAAAGATACCGGGGGAGTTTTGCTTGTTTGAACAAATCGGCATGAATGGACACCATAAGATGTGGGATTGCCAACTTTTTACAGGAGCTATGCCTGCAGGGAATTTGTTTATGGCTTCATGGATTTTTGTTAGTGGCAGTAGGGCTATTAGAACACTGAACATGTTCAGGTATGGGAAAATCCCAAGCCTGTCAAAGTACCAATTTCTTTTGGTGTGAACATGCATTAATCTAAAATGAAACACATGTTATTTTGACATTTATTACCAAAACCTGAATAAGTTTCATTTGCACAAACATTGTTACCCAATTAAAAATTGGCAGATAATATAACTTATTATATGACTATCATAAAATATGAATATCATTGATTTGCTTCAGACTATGTACATCAGGTGCTTGATCTAAGGCAAAAATACCCAAGCTACAGACTTGCTGAGGTCCTTGCAGATGACAGGACTGTCCCACCACTTATTGCCTCCCAGTACGAGAAACCTGAAAAGGATCTTCTCGTAGGTGCTCACAGGTGTCGATTCAACCTGACCAAGAAATCTTCCGCTCCATTGTAGATAACCTGTATATTTGCCGCCCGGGTCAGGCAAGGATTTTCTAACAGCTGTTACCACACAGGCTGCCAGCACTTTCCTGTTTCTTTTGCCCAGTCTGTGCCATATCCAGAGTGTAAACTGGCGGTAAGCTAGATACCTGAATAATCTGAAGCAATATGTCAATGAGTTGTCTATGGTTTTAAAATAAGTTGTATAGTCAAAAAAATAATTGTCATTTGTCAACCATTCCCTCACTTCTTAATTTTGTTGTAAGCTCTGCCTCTGGATTTCATGTAACTGGCATTATTTATTCTTGGCTATGTAAAATATATTGTAGTTCATCAATATGAACACTGAATATTTTACACAGTGGAATTAATGTTCCCTTTGTAATAAATATGATTGTTCAACCTCTAACCATCCTTTTTGGTAGCAATAATGGCTAACTTACTCATTGTAGAGACCTCATCTCCAACAGGTCTGTCCATTTGAATAGATTCAAATTTGGACACTTCCAGCACATTTTTATTCATGCAGCTAGCCAGGAATCTGGGATGCTTGGTGATGCATGTCCATTCCTCTGTTAGAGCCATCACTCTCTCCAAACTTCTGTGGCTGTGTCCATTGGGATGCAGTAATGACATCTACACCTAAGTTAGAGAAATAATTAAAGAGTCATTGTAAATTTATTTGTGGTACAATGAATGAATATAAAAGGAAAATACTTTATAAACTGCATGCAAACATCTGTCCACAATATTCAATGTGCTCCGGGTACAATGACAAAGCTACATTCACTAGCCAAGTACTATTTGTTGTAGTAGTTAGGTCTGTCAACATACCATCCTCAACTTACAGAATGTGTAAATTTATTGGGTAAATGAAACTAACGATTATTTTTTACCAGTTAATATAGTTCAATAAAGCTTGGGAAGGGTATTCTAAAACTTACCATTCATCGAAATCTTTTGTTGATTCTTCATCCGAAGCGGACCCATGAGTTAGACTTAGAGCTCCCGGTGTCATATCGTAGTGTGACTTGGATTTTTCAACTCCCGTCCGTATTGGCTCAAATAAATAGTCATGGACATGATTTGCCCCAATGTTATGCTATGGGGACTCGTAAACTTCATCAGAAGACGACATGGCTTGTCAAAACGGTGTAATTTTAAAATCCAAACAATCGTTTTTTGCTTCGCTCGCTCGCTCGCAGTCAAATTCTCATGGAGGCAGCGCAGCAGGAATGACGTCACGCAACGTGCACCTAGCGGCCAACTGAGGCAAAATGGCATCGAGAAGATGAAACCTTCGTATTTTTTTTCTTTCCGAATGAAACCGTTGGTTTATGAGTTATTATCTTCAATTTGAAACACATTATAAAGAAATGATGAAAATTTTAGTACCTTTAATATTGTGTTCTATTTCGTTGATTCTGTTAATGAATTATGTTGGTACTCTTGGCAAGATTGATATTAAAACATTTATGGATATGAAAATGAGTTTTTAAACTGTAATCTAGAATGCGGCTATTTGCTTATATCCTTAAATTTGAGCTGCGGATGAGCCCCTCTAAACTCCGAGAGAAATCAACATTATCTTGTGAAGTTCTATTTCGTTGATTCTGTTAATAAAAATCATTTATGGATATGAAAACATCGCACTGCTAGAATGCGGCTATTTGATTTCTGCCATCAGCAGTATTTACGGATAGTAGCTGCGGATGAGCCCTCTCTAAACTCCGAGAGACGCCATCACCGAATAAAAGTGTCCATCTTGTAACATTATCACGATAACATCGCTGAATTCATCTAGCGCAGACGCCATGCTTTTTCGCGACGCGCGCGTACTCTGTTTAAACCACCAGGGAGCGTTCCTTAATTGATGAACTTACAAAAATCGAAAATGGGAAAACGGAAGTAAACCCATTTTCCATTTTCGTCTTTAAGATTGTGAAATTCATGACAGGGAAATGAAAACGGAAGTAAAACCATTTTCCATTTGTGTTCGCCAAATACAAAAGTAGAAAATGGGTCGAATGGTAATTTTCCATATGCGTTTGTCAAAAACATAAATGGAAAATGAGTTGTTTACCCATTTTCCATTTATATTTGTAAAATGGAATAACGAATTAACGGTATATACCTTGGGTATGTTTGGTGTTTGGTAGTTGTCTGAATCGATCACAATTTTTTTACATTGCGTCGGTTCAAGAGAAAGTAAGACTCAGACGTCTTGTCTATGACGATGGATGTGTTACGTACGATGAAACCGTCCACGACCTAGTCTCGGGTACAAGCAGTGAAACAACTTGTTCAAACCTAAATGGCATAAACATTAGCGCTAGAATTATTGGCTATTCTGTCGGACACGACCAACTGGTTGTGGGCTTACCATAGAGTCATTCCAAGGCTTAAGTTACACAAGTATTAGTAAAGAGGCAGCTTAATCCGATGTAAAGCGGATAAAATCCAACATGGCGACAAATCATCGGGAAAAACTTTTATTCGCCTTCCTTTTTCGTTTTTCCGAACTGTTCGACTTCCTTCTCCTTTAGGAAGGAACAAGTTTTCCACTCGTAAACCGCATGATAATGCATAAAAACAAGCCAACTTGTTGCAGCTCGCTAAACTAAACGAACGAGCTACCGATCGGACAACGCACTGCCAGTTAACAACGCGACCGCCTGTTGGCGCTCACAGCATGTAACGTCACGACACAAAAATGGCGGAGGCTGTACTAACTATAGCTCACACAGCATTAAAACCGCGACAAGTTGATAAAACAGTTAAGTTTATGATATAATAATCTCGTTCAGTTGGCTCGAGTATCAATTTAACCTCAGTAACTCCGGGCATTAGTGTTAACTCTAGATAGGACTCGCGACAAGCGAAGTAATAAACTTTTTCGGTTGGACATGGACACTTTTGACCCGTCCAATTTACCTACATGACAGCTTTAAAAACAATCAGACTCTAGTTCGAAGGGGACGATTAATTTCCAAGAGTCCCACAGACCGTCGATTGATGTAAATGTAATCATAGTGTACACCTACTTCTGCCTAGATCATCATTTTTCTATCGCTGTGGGCCAAGTGAAGGCACAAGCAGACAAGGAGAGAGGACCGCGCTCATATGCATGAGAATGAAGCGTTTAAAGCAGTGGTGACGTCACTTGAAGCTACTTGCGCCATGTGAGGTGACGTTATGACAGGTTGTGCGTTATGATTTAGTACCCGTCACATATTCACAGTACAGCTCTGTCGCGTTGTAACTACCCAGAACAACAACGTGGAAGTTACTTACAGTGATTCACTGACACATCGAGAGATGTAAATTTAAGGTCCAACATATCGAAAATAAAACTGCAGGAAGCCCTGAAGTGGCCTACTGATTCCGTGTGGCCCCATGGGCGTTATGACCTTATTGGGCGTTATGACCACAGACCACCGGTTGATTATGGCTGGGTAGATTGAGGCAAATTTCATCTGAGAAATGTAAATTGATATCCAGTGGTTCTGGATAGCTATACGGCTGATAGGGACATTCTGAGTAAGCGTGGGCTTAGTCTATGGGTGAAAACAAGCAGAAATGACACACTATAGGGCTTTCCTTCCTGATTCAGTACGGAAGACCAACATTGACATTACTGTTTAACGTTGTATCCATATCCATACAACTTTCACCAAGAGATTCTAAATGGTGGTAATGCTGATGGAAGATTACTCAATATGTATGTTACTGCCCAACTAGCCGCACACTCACTATCATGCGTCAATCCGGAACATAACCTTTAGATGATAATAAAGCATTGTCTTTCGTAGATCCAAGTCCATCATATGTTCTTCAGAAGACAGACAGGGGATATGAGGGTAAGCACCCTATAGAGGCACCCCTTCATGATGAACAGCGGTAAGGATCCGCTGTGGGGAATCCTCATGGTTGGTTTATTCGATCTTGTTCTCCACATTTTAAGCTAGGCACACACATATTATACTCCCATCTACTTTGCAACTATATAGAGCCACTTTGTAGAGCCACTATGTAGAGCCACTATGTAGAGCAACTTTGTAGAGCCACTTTGTAGAGCCACTATGTAGAGCCACTTTGTAGAGCCATTTTGTAGAGCCACTTTGTAGAGCCACTATGTAGAGCCACTTTGTAGAGCCACTATGTAGAGCCACTTTGTAGAACCACTATATAGAGTCACTATATAGAGCCACTATGTGGAACTAGCGTCTATACAGTTTACTGATATATGACATTTTCGGGGTAATTAACTGAGAAAAACTGGGCGGGTAGCCGTAAAGTTTTTCACTACTTCTTGTTCTATAGGATCCAAAACTGTATTAATCCGTGTGTAAATGGGTAAAAGCTTGTGTGTTTAAAATCATCAAAAATTTTGAGTAAACGTTAAACTGAGATATGTCTTATATACGACATTTCTCGAAGTTACATAACATCAATGGAAGTAACTTCCACATTGTTGTTCTGGGCAGTTATAACGCGGATAGGGCTATACTGAATACGCGACAGCGTAACATTGGTCATCTCACGAGAAAAACTTAACAGCTTAATCATAACGAGTAACCGGTCATAACGTTACCTCACATGCCTAAATGCACTATGATTACAATTACATCAATCGACGGTCTGTTGGACTTCAGCATCCCCTGTGAGCCAGTTCATCTTCTATTGAGCCTTTAATGCCCCAAAATAGTGTATATATTATGGCCTGATTGTGAATGACTCATTTGAGTTGTCGTAGGTTATTGAGATATCATATTGTGTAATCTAATGCTACAGATGTCACTTGTTGAACATGATGGATCACATGCTAAAATACATTTTGCGATGGCCAAGTAAACGAATGGCTCCGATTTGTTTTTTAAGCTGTCAAGTACATAAATTGGCCGGTCAGGGGAAGACATAGGCGGATAGCCTCTCACAGTGTCTGCGTCATGCTCTACTCTCGATCTTCAAGGCCCGCACTGCAGATGGTGATATCAGATCGCGAACGGCCGTCAGGGCATAAGTGATTTGCTTATGCCCCTGTCTCACTTTGCCGGAGTAGTCCCCGAAGGACCCCGGAGCATCCCGGAGGCACCATCCGTGTTATATTCCCGGAGAGAACGCGGATTTGATTGCGTAATTGACAAACACGAAGGCAACCCGGGGTTCACACGGATGTGTACGGTGCCTAGACGGAGATGACGAGGATGCCCGGTGGCAACCGGTACATCCCGGAAAAGGCCGCCGGAAGACGCCAACAACAACACGAGTATCACAGAGGACGCCGGCAGCAACACGACATTAACAGGGAACGGGCCGACAGCACCACGACATTAACAGGGAACGGCTCGGCAGCAACACGACATTAACAGGGAACGGGCCGACAGCAACACGACATTAACAGGGAACGGGTCGGCAGCAACACGACATTAACAGGGAACGGGCGGCAGCAACACGACATTAACAGGGAACAGGCCGACAGCGACATTAAGCAACACGGGTCAGCATTAACATTAACAGGGAACGGGTCGGCAGCAACACGACATTAACAGGGAACAGGTCGGCAGCAACACGACAGTAACAGGGAACACGCAGCAACACGACATTAACAGGGAACGGGTCGGCAGCAACACGACATTAACAGGGAACGGGTCGGCAGCAACACGACATTAACAGGGAACGGGTCGGCAGCAACACGACATTAACAGGGAACGGGCCGGCAGCAACACGACATTAACAGGGAACGGGTCAGCAGCAACACGACATTAGCAGGGAACGGGCCGACAGCAACACGACATTAACAGGGAACGGGTCGGCAGCAACACGACTGTAACGCAGCTAATTCAGAGTGGATTCTGGGATTGAGCCTGGGCATGACCCGGGCCCAAACCCATGTTTGGCGCCAGTTGGTTTTTTTCTCACTTGCTGGTCTGGAATATGGGCCGTTTGAAAGTCGATCATCAAAGGAGGAATACTTTATGTTAATAAAGACCGCAATGAACATCAGGCATTAGCAGATTTCGTGTATCACAAAGGGACGGTGGGAATATGTGAGGCAGGGGGTGGGGTAAGGTTTGGTTGCAGGGGCTTGTGGCTATTTCTTATACTAGGGACTGCAGCAATATGAGACACTGGCTTTAACATGCAAAAAGCAAAATTAATGCGAAATAGTATGCAGCTTGCTTGTGGCTATTACGAAACAATTGACGTTCTGCAGTGAACACCCTCCGCCAGTAGCGGATAACAGTTGACTACAGAGGACGCCATCTGCTCCTCTAGCTCACACGGAGTGGATTTTGTGAATTAATGGCTCCAGTTACTCACACACATCTGCGTCTATTCTACTTTCGATGTATGCTGATAGGTAGTTTTCTTTGATAAGGATTAGTTATTTGAACAATAACCAGTTATTCATAACCAGATCATGCAGAAACATGTAAAGCCATAGACATGAAACTTTGTATCTACATGCATGGTCTATACATGTATTCTAAGCGGGTGGGAAACATGCCACAAAGCAAATTTTGACAAGCCGAATCCGGCTGACATTCATGGCCCTGTCTATGGCTAGAAAGTATTCTAAATGAATTAAGAGTAATGATATTTTCTGTATATTGATTTTGACAATGTCCTGTATCGTGCCCTGTATATTGTCTGTTTATTGACCTGTATCACGCCCTGTATATTGTCTGTTTATTGTCCTGTATCGCGCCCTGTATATTGTCTGTTTATTGACCTGTATCACGCCCTGTATATTGTCTGTTTATTGTCCTGTATCGCGCCCTGTATATTGTCTGTTTATTGACCTGTATCGCGCCCTGTATATTGTCTGTTTATTGTCCTGTATCGCGCTCTGTATATTGTCTGTTGTTGACATCTTTTCGCGCCTGATATATGTTGTATATGCTGTATTTTTGTTATTGCCTGTATTTATATATGCGCCCTGTTTATTGTCCTGTACAACTGTTTTATTCCTGTTTATGACCTGCTTGACATCATTTCCTAAACTTATACGTGTTGTATGTGCGCCCAGACACAAACCAAACCGCGCCTACAGCTCAAATCCTGACGACTGGTTACTCTAACTCCACACGAACAAGCTATACAGATGTCTTTAACTTGATTGTCATCTCGCAGGTGCCTGGTTATCACCACGATGGCACCAATCACCTGTACACTATCCTGCGCATGCGCGTTTCTATGTTTTAAATGTTTATAGGGGGTCATTTTGCCATCGTCCGATTCTCGTCTTTCGCGCGCAAACTTATAATAACAGGCTCCGTGCTGTTTTTATCGACGGTTTGATGTTTAAACCGGACTAGTGCAACTAGTTTACGCATAACAAATATCTGATCCAGCCACTAGTCATATACTTGCCATCGAGCGTTCTACGCATAACAAATATCTGATCCGTAAGGAACTTCGACGTCTGGCAAAGTTACATCGGACCACTGCCCAGCAAGCGACGAAGCCTCAAATCACAGCGACTATTAACGATTCCTGTGCCGTCGCTATATGGCGCTCGATGCTTTTAAGGAATCTTTGTATTAAATCTCATGTTACAATAAGTGACGCAAATGAATGGCAGTAAAACCTGCAATCAAAAGGTCTTGCATTCGTCTTATGGATATCCTTGTCCTCGGGCGCTAGGATCTCTAAGTGAGCGCTCGTATTGAACTGACATAACTAGGATGTTAATGTGAGCGCTCGGATCTCAACGTTAACACCGACCGATGTCTATCAGTGATCTATGCATACATTCGGTCGAATCTCGGAATATCCGTTTTCATATCACACAAAACTTTAAGACAAGTCCAATGTGTCATGTTATCACAAACAAAACAATGCCCCCGCAAAACACGACCTCCAAGTCACGTGATATGTCTGAATACTTCTACAGTGTCGATGCATATACACGGCGTCTTTCTTAAGTCTGACAAAAGGTATTTAACAAATATGTTAGATGAACAGTGACATCTTAACAAATCAGTCAGATGAACAGTGACATCCTAACAAATCAGTCAGATGAACAGTGACATGTTAACAGATCAGTCAGATGAACAGTGATATGTTAACAGATCAGTCAGATGAACAGTGACATGTTAACGAATCAGTCAGAAGAATAGTGACATCCGAACAAATCAGCCAGATGAACAGTGACGTTAACAAATCAGTCAGATGAACAGTGACATGTTAACTAATCAGTCAGATGAACAGTGACATCTTAACAAATCAGTCAGATGAACAGTGACATCTTAACAAATCAGTCAGATGAACAGTGACACCTTAAGAAATCAATCAGCTGAACAGTGACATCTTAACAAATCAATCAGCTAAACAGTGACATCTTAACAAATCAGTCAGATGAACAGTGACATCTTAAGAAATCAGTCAGATGAACAGTCACATCTTAACAAATCAGTCAGATGAACAGTGACATCTTAACAAATCAATCAGATCAGTGACATCCGAACAAATCAGTCAGATGAACAGTGACATCCGAACCAATCAGTCAGATGAACAGTGACATCCGAACAAATCAGTCAGATGAACAGTGAGATACGAAAAGATTCTACAAAACAACTATAGTATCCGGCCATACAAAAGCCCCACCCTCTTATGACCGCTCCTCTTACAATGGTTGTATCCTCGCATCAAAGTGGAGCAAAACAAGCAGACTTCACTTAACAAGACTCAGCAAACAGCATATGCTCGATCAGTGTTGTTGATTATCGTCTGATGCAATTTCAGCTGATGCCTGTAATAGTCTGCGTTAATATCTTTATCTGTTTTTCTCCCCTTCCTATTAGATCCCCTTGTAGGTCTGGGGGTAGAATAGGCCTACTGTATCCTCCTGCATGTCGTAAGAGGCGACTATTAGGGGGCAACCTGTTGCCCGTGGGTTGCGACTCGTGTCGGTGGGCAATGGGTTCCTGGTGGTTGAGCGGAGTGGTCCTTGCAAGGGCCATTTCTGCAACACACCACTTAGGCCCGGATTTCACCTAGGTAAGAGACTGGAATGGCCTGGTCCAGTCAATCGGCTGGTGGTGACTTGCCCTAGGATACTTTTTTCCATTTATCATAGAAGGCGGCTGCTTAATCAGGTCAAACTTATCTATTAACCTTTCTAGGCGCCATATAACACATACGTGTGGGTGTGCCGTTAAACCCTCTACTCACTCACTCACTCACTCACTCACTCACTCACTCACTCACTCACTCACTCACTCACTCACTCACTCACTCACTCACTCACTCACTCACTCACTCACTCACTCACTCACTCACTCACTCACTCACTCACTCACTCACTCACTCACTCACTCTCACACTCACTCACTCACTCACTCACTCACTCACTCACTCACTCACTCACTCACCCCTTCCTATTAGGAGTAAATGTATGGGCATCATAGAAAACATATCCCCAAGCGAACCCGCAATTTTTATCACACCATCGTGAATATCATTACAAATTAGTATTACCAATACAAGCTATTTATCTCAGCCAGAATCTACTTTATGATTAGCAACATGCGCACGCGCACCATATCTTGACTTCCTGTTAACAGGCTAGCCTCTGTTCCCTACATATTTCTCAAAAAGGGTTCATGACTGCGTAGAAAATATGTCTTATTTGATGACACTTGATATAAGTTATTTATGGTCAATGTTGCGGGTTATTTGCGGGCAAATTTCCGAATAACATATTTTCGTGTCTGATGTTCAGCTCAAGAGCTTCTTCATAAAGAATAGGAGTGTTGAAGCATGAGCGTAATGACATATGTCTCATATACATATGTATGACACGCTCTTTGAAGCTTACTCTGCCTTTTATATTATACGTTGATGTGGCGTGAGCCAAACAAGACATGAGAAGAGCCTATTTTCCTAGAATGCATCCTTTAAAGAGACTGTTCAGCCCCATATTTGGAACGAGATTGCCTAGCAAGCTGCTTGGCAACCGCACCTTGGAAACCAAAAATGTTAAGTTTTCAGACTTTCAGTCGCTACGCGGCGCTGTGGTCTCAGAAAAAAAGATCCTTACTTCGGCTGTCGCCATTTATGTTGTCGGACATTACCCTTCCTGCTTGTCGGTCTAATGTGTGCACAATGATGCCCACATCTTGAATGAGTGAAGATTTTATGAAATCTACATTATGTAACTAAAGCGGAAGAATACACATCGTTAGCGAGGTAAATTCAGAGCGCGTTATGATTTACAGCTAACATTCGTGTGGTTCATGGTTTTAGGGAGGCACCGTTAACGATGGAACGACATAACTGAATAAAACAGATTTCCACAGTAGATCATGAATATTTCCAGTCAAATAATAATGTTAAAAACTTATCAACATAATTTCCATCATGTAAACTTTGTGGCATAAATTAGAAGATGTTATTACTTACGTCTGCGTTAATCGTAGTAATGTAATAACGAAATAACCCCTGATTGCCTTATATGGGGCTGAACAGTCTCTTTAAGTGATCCACATTTGACATTGTGCCCTGAATGTTGATTTTAAATGACAATATGAAAATTCTAAAAGTCGTTGGTAATTAGCCCTGATGCGATTGATCGAAGACTGAGGTGTACCTCATAAAGCTGAGAGAAAAAACATGGCGTTGACATAGCTCCGCGCGCGCACCAGCGCGTGTGTGTATGTGTGTGTGTTTGTGTGTGTGTGTGTGTGTGTGTGTGTATGGTAGAGTGTGTGTGTGCGTGTGAGTGTGTGTGTGTGTGTGTGTGTGGTAGAGAGAGTGTGTGTGTGCGAGTGTGTTTATGTGTGTACGCGTGTGTGTGTTTGTGTGTTGTATGAGTGTGTGTGTGTGGTAGAGAGTGTGCGTGCTAAAGAGGAAAACGGACAGGGGACATGAGGGTAAGCATCCTATAGAGACACCCCTTCATGATGAACAGGCCATGGAGCCGGTACGGATCCGCTTTGGGCAACCCTCATGGTTTTTTTTTTTATCTCAGCCACTTGTTACCCAGAAGAATCCACTTTATGATTAGCACCATGCGCACGCGCACAATATCTCGACTTCCTGTAAACAGGCTAGCCTCTGTGCCCTACATATTTCTCATTAAGGGTTCATTTTGATAAAGACCGCAATGAACATCACACATAGATTTCGTGTATGAATGAGGGAATGGTGAGGCAGGTAATGGGGTGGCTTGGTGGGGGGGCATCCTTCTTATACCTTCCATTAATGTATAGAAAGCGGCTTGGAAGCCTGGCAGTGGGAATCATTGCTGTCCTCAACAGGTGCTCATCAGCGAAATAGGTTTGCAGGGACTGCAGCAACACTGGCTTCAACATGCAAAAAGCAAAATTAATGCGAAATAGTATGCAGCTTGCTTGTGGCTATTACGAAACAATTGACGTTCTGCAGTGAACACCCTCCGTCAGTAGCGGATAACAGTTGACTACAGAGGACGCCATCTGCTCCTCTAGCTCACACGGAGTGGATTTTGTGAATTAGATGGCTCCAGTTACTCACACACATCTGCGTCTATTCTACCTTCGATGTATGCTGATAGGTAGCTTTCTTTGACAAGGGTTAGTATTTAGTATACCAGTTATTCATAACCAGATCGAGTGCATGAAAAACCTGTATCTACATGTGTTTACATGCAGAAGCGGGTGGGAAACATGCCACAAAGCAAACTAGACAAGCCGAATCCGGCTGACATTCATGGAAATCTATGGCTAGAAAGTATTCTAAATGAATTAAGAGTAATGATATTTTCTGTATATTGATTTTGACAATGTCCTGTATCGTGCCCTGTATATTGTCTGTTTATTGTCCTGTATCGCACCCTGTATATTGTCTGTTTATTGTCCTGTATCGCGCCCTGTATATTGTTTGTTTATTGTACTGTTTCGCGCTCTGTATATTGTCTGTTTATTGTCCTGTATTGCACTCTGTATATTGTCTGTTTATTGTCCTGTATCGTGCCCTGTATATTGTCTGTTTATTGTCCTGTATCGTGCCCTGTATATTGTCTGTTTATTGTCCTGTATCGCGCCCTGCATATTGTCTGTTTATTGTCCTGTTTCGCGCTCTGTATATTGTCTGTTTATTGTCCTGTATCGCGTTCTGTATATTGTCTGTTTATTGTCCTGTATCGTGCCCTGTATATTGTCTGTTTATTGTCCTGTATCGTGCCCTGTATATTGTCTGTTTATTGTCCTGTATCGCGCCCTGCATATTGTCTGTTTATTGTCCTGTTTCGCGCTCTGTATATTGTCTGTTTATTGTCCTGTATCGCGTACTGTATATTGTCTGTTTATTGTCCTGTATCGCGTTCTGTATATTGTCTGTTTATTGTCCTGTATCGCGTTCTGTATATTGTCTGTTTATTGTCCTGTATCGCGTTCTGTATATTGTCTGTTTATTGTCCTGTATCGCGCTCTGTATATTGTCTGTTTATTGTCCTGTATCGCGCTCTGTATATTGTCTGTTTATTGTCCTGTATCGTGCCCTGTATATTGTCTGTTTATTGTCCTGTATCGTGCCCTGTATATTGTCTGTTTATTGTCCTGTATCGCGCCCTGTATATTGTCTGTTTATTGTCCTGTATCGCATTCTGTATATTGTCTGTTTATTGTCCTGTATCGCCCTGTATATTGTCTGTTTATTGTCCTGTATCGCGTTCTGTATATTGTCTGTTTATTGTCCTTATTGTCCTGTATTTGTCTGTTTATTGTCCTGTATCGCGCTCTGTTATTGTCTGTTTATTGTCCTGTATCGCGCCTGTATTATTGTTTTGTGTGTGACCTGTATCGCGCTCTGTGTATTGTCTGTTTATTGTCCTGTATCGCGCTCTGTATATTGTCTGTTTATTGTCCTGTATCGCGCTCTGTATATTTGTCTGTTTATTGTCCTGTATCGCGCTCTGTATATTGTCTGTTTATTGTCCTGTATCGCGCTCTGTGTATTGTCTGTTTATTGTCCTGTATCGCGCTCTGTATATTGTCTGTTTATTGTCCTGTATCGCGCTCTGTATATTGTCTGTTTATTGTCCTGTATCGCGCCCTGTATATTGTCTGTTTATTGTCCTGTATCGCGCTCTGTATATTGTCTGTTTATTGTCCTGTATCGCGCCCTGTATATTGTCTGTTTATTGTCCTGTATCGCGTCCTGTATCGCGCCCTGTTATTGTCCTGTATCGCGTCCTGTATATGTCTGTGTATTGTGTCTGTATGTCCTGTATCTGTATATTGTCTGTTTATTGTCCTGTGTATCGCGCCCTGTATATTGTCTGTTTATTGTCCTGTATCGCGCCCTGTATATTGTCTGTTTATTGTCCTGTATCGTGCCCTGTATATTGTCTGTTTATTGTCCTGTATCGTGCCCTGTATATTGTCTGTTTATTGTCCTGTATCGTGCCCTGTATATTGTCTGTTTATTGTCCTGTATCGTGCCCTGTATATGTCTCTGTTTATTGTCCTGTATCGTGCCCTCTGTATATTGTCTGTTTATTGTCCTGTGTATCGTTCTGTATATTGTCTGTTTATTGTCCCTGTATCGCGCCCTGTATATTGTCTGTTTATTGTCCTGTATCGCGCCCTGTATATTGTCTGTTTATTGTCCTGTATCGCGTCTGTGTGTGTCTGTTTTTGTCCTGTCCTGTCCTGTATTGTCTGTGTTTTATTCCTGTATCGTGCCCTGTATATTGTCTGTTTGTTTATTGTCCTGTATCGCGCCCTGTATATTGTCTGTTTATTGTCCTGTATCGTGCCCTGTATATTGTCTGTTTATTGTCCTGTATCGTGCCCTGTATATTGTCTGTTTATTGTCCTGTATCGCGCCCTGTATATTGTCTGTTTATTGTCCTGTATCGCGCCCTGTATATTGTCTGTTTATTGTCCTGTATCGCGCCCTGTATATTGTCTGTTTATTGTCCTGTATCGCGCCCTGTATATTGTCTGTTTTTTGTCCTGTATCGCGCTCTGTATATTGTCTGTTTATTGTCCTGTTATCGTATCCTGTATATTGTGTCCTGTATTGTCTGTTTTATTGTCTGTGTGTTCTGCGTGTGTTATTTGTCTGTTCCTGTGTATCGCGCTCTGTATATTTGTCTGTTTATTGTCTGTATCGCGTTCTGTATATTGTCTGTTTATTGTCCTGTATCGTGCCCTGTATATTGTCTGTTTATTGTCCTGTATCGTGCCCTGTATATTGTCTGTTTATTGTCCTGTATCGTGCCCTGTATATTGTCTGTTTATTGTCCTGTATCGTGCCCTGTATATTGTCTGTTTATTGTCCTGTATCGTGCCCTGTATATTGTCTGTTTATTGTCCTGTATCGTGCCCTGTATATTGTCTGTTTATTGTCCTGTATCGTGTTCTGTATATTGTCTGTTTATTGTCCTGTATCGCGTTCTGTATATTGTCTGTTTATTGTCCTGTATTTCGCGCTCTGTATATATGTCTGTGTATTGTCCTGTATCGTGTTCTGTCTGTATATTGTCTGTTTATTGTCCTGTGTCGCGTTCCCTGTATATTGTCTGTTTATTGTCCTGTATCGCGCCCTGTATATTGTCTGTTTATTGTCCTGTATCGTGCCCTGTATATTGTGTGTGTTATTGTCCTGTATCGAGCCCTGTATATTGTCTGTTTATTGTCCTGTATCGTGTTCTGTATATTGTCTGTTTATTGTCCTGTATCGCGTTCTGTATATTGTCTGTTTATTGTCCTGTATCGCGCCCTGTATATTGTCTGTTTATTGTCCTGTATCGCGCCCTGTATATTGTCTGTTTATTGTCCTGTATCGCGCTCTGTATATTTGTCTGTTTGTGCTGTCCTGTATATATTGTCTGTATATTGTCTCTGTTATTGCCCTGTGTATCGCGTCTTTATTGTCCTGTTTCGCCCTTCTGTCGCGCCCCTGTATATTGTCTGTTTATTGTCCTGTTTCGCGCTCTGTATGTTGTCTGTTTATTGTCCTGTATCGCATTCTGTATATTGTCTGTTTATTGTCCTGTATCGCGTTCTGTATATTGTCTGTTTATTGTCCTATACCGCGCCCTGTATATGTCTGTTTATTGTCCTGTATCGCGCCCTGTTTATTGTCTGTTTATAGTCCTGCTTGACATCATTTTCCTAAACTTATACTTGTTGTATGTGCGCCCAGACACAAACCAAACCGCGCCTACAGCTCAAATCCTAACGACTGGTTACTCTAACTCCACACGAGCAAGCTATACAGATGTCTTTAACTTGATTGTCATCGCGCAGGTGCCTGGTTATCACCACGATGGCACCAATCACCTGTACACTACCCTGCGCATGCGTTTTTTCAATGTTCACGGCGCGCAAACCGATTCTCGTGTAACGCAGTTTTTAGGGGGTCATTTTGCCATGCCATCGTCCGATTCTCGTCTTTCGCGCGCAAACTTATAATAACAGGCTCCGTGCTGTTTTTATCGACGGTTTGATGTTTAAGCCGGACTAGTCATTTACTTGCCATCGAGCGCTCTACGCATAACAAATATCTGATCCGTAAGGAACTTCGACGTCTGGCAAAGTTACATCGGACCACTGCCCAGCAAGCGACGAAGCCTCAAATCACAGCGACTATTAACGATTCCTGTTCCGTCGCTATATGGCGGTCGATGCTTTTAAGGAATCTTTGTATAAAATCTCATGTTACAATAAGTGACGCAAATGAATGGCAGTAAAACCTGCAATCAAAAGGTCTTGCATTCGTCTTATGGATATCCTTGTCCTCGGGCGCTCGGATCTCTAAGTGAGCGCTCGTATTGAACTGACATAACTAGGATGTTAATGTGAGCGCTCGGATCTCAACGTTAACACCGACCGATGTCTATCAGTGATCTATGCATACATTCGGTCGAATCTCGGAATATCCGTTTTCATATCACAAACAAAACAATGCCCCCCGCAAAACACGACCTCCAAGTCACGTGATATGTCTGAATACTTCTACAGTGTCGATGCATATACACGGCGTCTTTCTTAAGTCTGACAAAAGGTATTTGCCTAGTTATGACGACCCGACTACAAGTAATAAGTATCGCAGGCTTTTATATACGCACGGTTAGCTAAGGGGTCGCGGATTATCGGATAGTGGGAGAGTTAGGGGGTGGGTGGGGGTGTGAAAGCCCCTAACAACCGCACAATCCACGCAGCCGACAGAGACGCGCTTATTCCTACCTGTGTCGTCAGGTATTCCGATATTTATCACCGTCTTGAAGTACTTTTGGTGACGTTCTTGAAGGGAGTACAAGCGGTGTGAAATATCGAGAAGGTGGTTGCGTAAGAGGAAGGCGTACAATAAGGGTGACATTTACCTCCGGGTTGTTTAACATGATATAGCGATCCCTCCGTGAGACAGGAATATTTGCGTGCCTTTTGGAGATAATTGCGCCATTTGGTCGGTAGTCCGGTTTGAGTGTGCGGTTGGATTTGGAGGTGTACTAAAGAAGAGGTTATCTGGTTTCGTCATTATGTCCAGAAGGGGTAAGGTAAGTCGATTGATTATGTATTCTTCCATTACAGTATATCGTACCTACTGAATCGTTCGCCATGCGAGGATATCTTCGAGCTTTAGTTGCCGTGTATTGTAATTTGAGCGGTTTGTTATTGTACTGATTATGAGAGGTCACGCCAGTATGCAATACTGCCGGTCACTCGCAGAGAACGGTAATGAATATTCATCTTCATAGAAAAGAGTAATGGGTGGTCAGCTGACAAAGGTGATGAGTATGTACTTCAGATGTCACCTAATTAGTGGTCAATAGATAAGGGTAGTGAGTTGTCGATAGATAAAGGTAGTGAGTGGTCAATTGATACGGCTAGTGAGTGGTCAATAGAAAAGAGTTGTGAGTGGTCAATAGATGCAGGTAGTGAGTGGTCAATGGATAATGGTTGTGAGTGGTCAATGGATAATGGTAGTGAGTGGTCAATAGATAAGGATAGAGAGTGGTCAATGGATAATGGCTGTGAGTGGTCAATGGATAATGGTTGTGAGTGGTCAATTGATAATGGTTGTGAGTGGTCAATGGAAAAGGACAGTGAGTGGTCAATAGGTTAGGTTGATAGTTGGTTACCTTCCGATAATTGTTATAAATGATCACTGACATATACGTGTAATAAGTTGTCATTTTAAATGAGTGTAGCGAGTAGTTTCTATAGATAAGGATAATGAGTGACTCACATATATGTAAAAGTAACGAGAAGTCACTGCAGATTAAGTTGACGAGTGGTTGCCAAAAGCTTTGAGAGATTATGTTCAAACTCTCTTTTACATAATTAGCTTGGGTATGGTAATGAGTGAGGACGTGTATTTGGAGGTAGGGAATCGTATTCACTTCAGTATACCCTCTTCGCGTAAGCCCCGCCCATCATGGCGTCTCACACAAAAGGCGGTACGGCTGTCGAAGCTGTGTTGTCGTCTGCTCTTGCGCTCATTTATCTCAGGAGCGTTTGCGCCAATAACATCAACTGTCGCGCACCTTGTATCGACTATGGCGGCTAACTTAACAGCGGATGTTATTGATAACGAAACATCAACGAACGTTTCCGTTTATTTTAACGACATAGAATCGAGCACTGTGGATACTTGGGACGATCCTTCGGAAGATTCGAAAGGAGTTGTTATTCGCACGTCATTGGTTTTGCGATGCATTTACTGTTTAATCGGAAGCGTTGGGGTTTTCGATAACCTACTAGTGGCGTTCGTCATTCTAGGAAGCCGTCGACTCCGGAAGGAAGATGCCGTGTTGCTCATACTTAAACCAGAGCTTCATCGATCTCATGGCTTCTTTGATGTTGATTTTGACGACTGCATTTGAGGGTTCGAGTCATATTAGCGCAGGTATACGAGGAGAGATTCAATGCAAGGTTTGGAACACTAAGTTATTCATGTGGGGCACTTTCCTTGCGTCTACCATTAATCTTTGCATGTTAACAATTGAACGGTACACTGCCGTGCTGAGGCCACACAATTTCAAAAGTACCTCCCGGACGTTTTTCTGGAAATTGATGGCCTTGACCTCGTGGGTGGTCGGCATTGGCTACAATGCTAGCTACAAGATTCCGACCACGATTGTGACAAGCGATTCAATGTGTTTGGTCTACGGGAACTGGAGCAGTATGCAGCTAAGACGGGGCATTGGTATCATCAGCATTGGCATTCAGTTTTTCCTACCAGTTGCTCTGCTAACCACTTGCTACACTCGAATGGCGATCATTCTTCTCAAGAAAGAAAATACCCAAGTCGCTCCGTATGGCTTAGTGAAGCAAGCCAAGATGAAAGCGCGGAAGAATATAGTCAAGACCCTAGTTTGGGTGAGCATTCTGTTCATCGTCTGCTGGGTCACCAACCAGATCTACTTTCTTCTCGTCAATCTAGGATTCAACATGAATTTTGCCAATTCCTTTTACCATTTCTCTGTCGTCCTGGCGTTCTGCAACTGTTGTGTTAACCCGTTAGTCTACTTCGTGAATTTCAAGATATTTAAAAAGGAAGCCAGAAAATTGTTCCGTTGCATTTCCGGAAATGAGGGTCAGGAGGAAACTCTTGGTCTCTCGGAAATGCGATCTGTTAGAGCAGCACGGGAATGTTGAAGAAATGTGGATAGTCCCTGACTTAGAAATTGTTGAGTTATAAACCCAAAAAAATCGTTTGAATATCGTACGGTATATAATAAGCGTTGTAAGATATGCACCGTGACAAAGTGAATGAAATAAATCATTTTCGTCAGATTCATTATCTTTTTCCTCGTACCCATGCAATATTGATCGAGTTCCTTAGTGTCTGGTTATTCAACTTGGCATTTTTCGGCGATTTGGTGCAATTCTTCCTTTCTTCCCGTATTTGTTTTGCTAAAATGTGGTTACACACTTTACGGTTGGTCGACGGGTTCTATACGGGGCTCTGGCCACCACGGGGTCGACATAACCAATACGTGCACTATATGGGCCTATAGATAACCAATAAGAAAACCGTGCGGGCCATGCGAGGGCCCCGCAAGAGTCCTCTGTGGCTTAAACCCGTAAGGAGACCGTGTCTGAAAGTTGTGCATGTTCAACTTTTGGCCTACGATGCCCATACGAATCCAACAATCTTCTAAAAATCGTATGGGTCCCGTACGGGAGGGACTGCACGACACACCGACACGGACTTTTGGCCCTTACGAGGCCCGCAGCCCATAGAGAGCCCTTAAGTCTCATGTGACTATGGCATTTATGTAATAATGGCGAGACGTATATAAGCGATGGTAAATTTAACTAATTATTTATTGGTCGGTTGCAGAAAAAAAACCCAGCACGTGGCTCGTCGCTGAGAGAAACGTGTGTGGCAGAATGAGGACGGGGAGTGGGCAGATCTGATTGCGATACTATCTGCCGCAATTTGATAGTGCAATTAAGCATTCGTAGGGCAAAGCGTCTCATTCGCTTTAGCCGCGTACGACGGTAATATAAATATAAACCGTCGTGCTGAAAGATATGTGGGTCGTGCGGTAAGCGTTTTATTTCGAGGGGTCTGCACTTCACATGAATGTCGTGTACTTACGTATCGATATATGTCGAGAATTGAAATGAATATACATTGATCAGCACTATTTTTGTTATCCACTGTCTCGTGATTATTTAGCATTTGTCACATGAACTTTTACTTTCGTTCACGGCAACCCCCATTTTGGACATATGGCGTCACATTTCGCAGTTTCAGTTTGACTCGCCATGTGGCTGCAGGTCCCGCGGGGGTGGGGGGAGCACTTAAGTATATAGAGGTAGTATACATGTGCCGGGGTATGTTTTTTTCGGCCTCCCGACGGGTTTTGTTGGGTCTCATATTTGTAGGACTGGGTATGCTTATGCCATTTTCACCTTGTATGATGGGTACGGGTTTTTGAGATCTCGGGGCACACCCCTACTCAGGTCAAGGCCAGGTGCCCCCTTCAAGCTGCGGGAATTCACAAGTGCTATCATGTTTTCAATTGGCAATGTGATATCGTTGAATACATATCCCCACTCTATTGTAGGTATTGCCAAAAGATAATCATTGACAAAATTACACATATACTTAAATAATAAAATTCGGAAAGCAAAAAATCGCTTGCGAAGAACCTTGTCTGCGCGTGCGCGCAGTAACCGATCTTGTCATTCAAAATAAACATGAACTTTTCAAAAAATTTCTGGCCGGATTAAATCGCCTTTGCCGAAATCTCACACGTAAACTAGCTCAACTTGTTAATAAACATTCATTTATATGAACAATTATTCTTCATATGTACATTTGTGTAATTATCGTGTATAATTGGAACTCATGTATCGTTCGCGCCCCATTCGGTTACGATCATCGCACGACGTCAGTAAGACGTCGTGCACGGCTACATTCGCTTCTGTTATTTGATGTGCAATCAGGTGAGATAAGTCAATATAATCTGTTAATCCAATCCCTTTGCCAAGCACCATTGTTGTACTGTGTTGAGCAACCGTCAGACTAATTATTTCCGATACGATTGTATAACATGCTCACATTATTCGCACCGCCCTCCATTTTGGATTCGCAGTCAATTGGATAAGGGTAAGTTCATTTTCTATCTATGCGATGAATAACGTCATATGACATCATGATACTTTGTCGCTTGTCATAATTTGTGCCATGTGAGATTGCGGAATTAGAGAACGTTGAACTAAACTCCAGTACGACGTTTCAATCTGATCTCTTCATATTTTCTCTTCTTTTGTAGGACCCATATAACACACTAGTATTGGTGGTCCGTTAAACCTTATCAACTTTCCTTGGGGAGCGTCATTCATTATGAAACAATAAGTTGCTTACAAGCGTATTCATGGAAATAGGTATAATTATGAGGGCACTTTCATTTCTTCATGACTATGCTTAGTTTTAGCATGCGCAATCGATCCAGCCTCTCTTCCTACCAAGTTCTTGATAGAATCGTAACTACTTATTGCTTTACAACGATAATCGAAGTCTCATTCTACCGCTCAGTCAGGAATTCTTAATTCACGGTGGCTGAAGAAGCGTCGCTTTCTCAACTACGTCCAACTGTGACGTATAAGTACATGTACATGCATCGTTCGTCCATCACAGCAAATGTAACAACATCAACCTTGGTAAAGCTTAGTGTATATATATATATATATATATATATATATATATATAATATATAATATATATATATATATATATATATATATATATATATATATATATATATTTATATATATACACGACTCATTTTATGTCAATGTTTAATATGTATCTGAGATAAGCCATGTTTCGTCCCAGTGGTGATAGGGCATTATTACATATTATTGACAATCGGAGCATTCTTGAGACAACTCCCATTGTTCAAAAACCATGCCACAAATAAAAATGTAAGCAGTTCACCAATTTCTCTCAGATGCTATTCATGGCCCGCTAGCGAATTGGATGGGTTTTTTTTCGTAATTACCAACATTTTCAAAGACGCTTTATTTTTGCAGTGTCAATCTGTGTAACAACTGGGTGCTGATAAAGCAGCAGCTTGTCAGCTTCCCGGGAACCACCAACATCAATAAACAATGAGATACCCCCTCCCCCGAAAAAAACAATCGGGGGTAATTACCCGAAGTGAAGCTTTGCTGCTTCCTTCTACCTTAATAGAATGGCAATATAATGGCGCGTAGACACAAGGTTGGTCCTGAAGGAACCTTGTCATGTTATAAAAGCCTAGAATGAATACCACTCCCCCCCCCGCCACCTGTATGTCTGAGCTTTCTCCTCTTTACATTCATGTTCGTTTGTTGAAGTCATATTACAATTTCAGTGAGTAATCAGCTAAAAGAAGGTACATTAGTGAAGCATGGTCTATTGCTTAATACCTGCAGTGACATAAGTCCTTACATATGAAGCTACTACAAAGGTACCTACAGCGTCAAGCACATTCTCGTCCAATGTGCTCATCTGATTTTGATCCGTAATCGCTTCTTCCGGATTCTAGAAAAAACGATGACCGTAAATCAATCAAATGCATTTCACGCCAAGCAATAGCATGATTGGCGTTTGTTATCTTGATAATATCGCTGTAACATAGATTCATTCACTTCTATTTATAATACAATGCAAGTATTAAATTTCCTGTGATTGGTTTTTATTGCGTGCTGCTCTTCCCTTTTCTCTAGAAATAACCAATATGCACACAATCTTTATTAAAGGATCCAGGATATTTAAATTGTTGGGTAACCTAATGATGCAGTTAAAATTGGGTGGGTTGAGTTGTTTTCTTCTTCTCATCACAATGCAATTTAGTTTCTGCGGGGGAACCGTTAAACTGTATAATATGGATTTGTTCATAGATCTCTGTACGTGATGGAGGGAGTATCGAGTTGCCCTGTGACACCAACTCCCCTACCCCACTATTCAAATCACCCAAAACGCTATTCGCTCACATGTAGGAATATAACTTTCCCTTAGATACTTCATTGCGTTTTGTTGAAGGTTGATCAGAGATACAATACACAACAGCCTAGGCTGCTCGTCCGTACTGCGTCGGAGGAAATGAATGGGGTCGATTTGCGAATTTGGGCACTCTTGGGGTCACATAACCCTGTCTATAGCCATTCATTGCTGTAATTTGTTAGTGTTTCTTATCGCTTTGTCTACCTGCGTTGTAATGTAGAATAGTCAATGACTGCTGAAAATATGAACTATGCACCGCCTTGTACGATGATCGTACATTATATGTTTCATCTCTATATTTCCTTGATGAATTCAACACAGTGTAAAGGACAAATGGGTTTTTGTTGTAGTCTATTCAGCTGCTCTGACGAATGACAGCACTCAGGGATATCCAAAGGAAAAAAAACATGCATTGTTCAGAGTTCAGTTAATTTGTGCGTCAATGTCGCCATGATGTGCATCTAGAAACTTTTGATATAAAAACTTGTCCTGTTGCTGTCACGCAGTGGGGAATATATTCAATTATGTTAAGGGCAACGTTGTAAAGGGCAATGGCGCGATGGTTTTTTGTCTAATTTTACCATATTAAGGCACTTTCCAACAGCTCAGTTTGAACTTTCTTTCTCAGAATAGTCGGATGCTGTCTTTAACGCCATGTAATATTTTGCTTCTGGTCAATCAGACACCTGATGCTTTGCCTATGGCTTGTTAGCTGGAAATGACGGTGGTTTTAGGCGGATGGAAAACAGTTTCGTTTCGATGTTAGAGGTTTCAATAGTCGATTTCCCTGACTTAAGCATAGGATATGAAACATATCTTAGCATTTGAGGCAACAGTACGTATACTTATATTAGAAACCGTGAGCTGCATAAGAAGTAGTAATTGGTTTCATTCCTCAGACAAACATGATCCAGTCATAGCAAAATATCGTCCAATGGCCCGCGGACGGACTCTATCTCTTCCGGCTGCATGATAAACGAAAATAATCTAGTTGCAGATACAAACATACATTTCACCTGGCACCCTTTGGCGACCTATTGCCTGACATGGGGCTGGAATCCCTTTTAAAAATCATATTTGTAGCCTAACTTATTTGAGACAATTTGAACATCCATATGTAGACAAGTGTGAGTTTGACAAGCGATAAGTGACAACATTTGTGCTTATCATAAATTCAGAATTTACGTGGTTGATTAAAGAGCGATGTCAAAGTTAACCCAAGCGCGTTAATGACGTCATGCGCACGGCGGCTCATCAAACACTAATTAGACTAGATGTCCACGAGTACATGGAAGAAGTTGGCGAACTGTATAGGATCAGTGAAGACTAAGATATCATGGATTGTAAAGTTTTGTTAACGACAATTTATTTATATATATATATATATATATTATATTACATATTATGCATATATATATATATACATATGCACATATATATATATATATATATATATATATATATATATATATATATATATATTATATATGCATTATATATGCAATAGATATATATATATATATATATATAAATATACATTGCGGCTTAGTCAGATTTCCTGGTTTAGTTTGTTAAGTTGTAGTTTACGGGCACCTGGATGGATAATATAGGTAAGAGTTATGGAGTTATTAAGATCAAAGTGAACACTGGTTTTAGTTTAGAGAACAAGTTTAATGCGAGAAACATCGTAAGCGATTATAGTAATCGATGAGTTGGGGGGGGGCATTGACTTTTACCGTCGTCATGTTTTATGTGCCACTTACATGATCATGCAATTTAAATCACAGTCTGTTGATTACAACATTAATGCCCATATGACGTGCGAGTTAACTGTGAACTCACCGTCATTATCGGAGCGTCGCCATTGCCTTTTTTGTTTACAATGTTGAAATGTGAAACACGCACATCATCTGACTTCATTGTATTGTATTTAAAACACGGTGGTAATCCTTAACCAGGCATAGTTGTTTGATATCATTATAAACTAGAGAAATAACGGGAGAAAATTTTAACACAGTTGATAATAAATGCTTTGACTCATAGCGGTTTTATAACTGTTATGTAACGCAAAGGAATTAGTTATATGTTAAGAGACACGTTAAATTCAGATTTCAGTCCCGTTTTAAGTTTGATTCGTTCGTAGCCGTAAGTGACGTCATCGACGTCCATGAATATCTTAAGATGCGATTTAAGCTGCCCAATTTTTATTACCATCGGAAATATATTGACAGTTTTATAAGCGCTCGAAATATTCATGAAACTTTTGCGGACTTTTGTGGACTGATACCACGATTTTGCGACCTCAGGTGCTTGCGAAAACTGTTTGCTATGGAATGTAGCTACATCATGGTTAAGTTGTTGGAAAATCGGACAATTATCTACGGACCTATTCGGGATTCCAGATTTTCAATGACCTTGATCTAACTTAAGGTCAAGGTCAAAACAAAACATCTGGGTTCTGCGCATCGTTGCCGACCATTTAAAAAAATGAAATTCTGAAAAATTTGCGGGCCAAAAAATGTTAACAAACATATAAATAAGATATTCCAGTTTTCAATGACCTTGACCTTACCATAACTTCAAGGTCAAACCAAAACCTCTAGGTGAAAATTGCGACCTGTATCTCGAGACAAAATTTTTTCCACATTCAAACATACATACATCTGACAAACGCGACTAACCAAAGTAACTTAGCGATGCGATTCGCCAAGTTGACAAACCTGGCTGACCAACATAACTTGGCCAATGCGAATTCGCCAAGTTGACAAGAATCCTATCCATGGTAGCGGGAATAGACACGGAGCTATGTCATTTTGGATAGTCTGTCTTGTTCATTCAAAGGTAAAGACACCATTCTTTCCAATTTTCAAAATATTTTACATACAATCTGATAGTTGGAATCGTACTTCAGTGCGCTGTAATATAAAAGTAATTTGAATCTAATTATTTCTATACGTAATCAATTGTCAATGTGACCAGAGATGCGCCTATTATTATACGCGTCCATAAGCGATTAACAAGGATGTATAATGACATCGTTCCAACCCTCGAATATCATATTTTTGTGTCTGATGTTCGGCTCAAGAACTTCTTCTTAAACCTTCCTAAATAGGAGTTTTGAAATATGAGCGTAATGACATATGTCTCATATACATATGTATGACACGCTCTTTGAAGCTTACTCTGCCTTTTATATTATACGTTGATGTGGCGTGAGCTAAACAAGACATGAGAAGAGCCTATTTTCCTAGAATGCATCCTTTAAGTGATCCACATTTGACATTGTGCCCTGAATGTTGATTTTAAATGACAATATGAAAATTCTAAAAGTCGTTGGTAATTATCCCTGATGCGATTGCTCGAAGACTGAGGTGTACCTCATAAAGCTGAGAGAAAAATATGGCGTTGACATAGCTCCGCGCACGCACCAGCGCGTGTGTGTATGTATGTGTGTGGTAGAGTGTGTGTGAGTGTGTGTGTGTGGTAGAGAGTGTGTGTGTGTGAGTGTATGTGGTAGAGAGTGTGTGTGCGTGAGTGTGTGTGTGTGTGTAGTAGAGAGTGTGTGTGTTGTGTGTGTGGTAGAGAGTGTGTGTGTGTGTGTGTGTGTGTGTGTGAGTGTGTGTGTGTGTGTGTGTGAGAGTGTGTGTGCGTGAGTGTGTGAGTGTGTGAGTGTGTGTGTGTGTGTGTGTGTGTGTGTGTGAGAGTGTGTGTGTGTGTGAGTGTATGTGGTAGAAAGTGTGTGTGCGTGAGTGTGTGTGTGGTAGAGAGTGTGTGTGTGTATTTGTGTGTGTGGTAGAGTGTGTGTGTGTGTGTGAGTGTCAGAGTGTGTGTGTGTATGTGTGTGGTAGAGAGTGTGTGTGCTAAAGAGGAAGACAGACAGGGGACATGAGGGTAAGCACCCTATAAAGGCATCCCTTCATGATGAACAGGCCATGGAGCCGGTACGGATCCGCTTTGGGGGACCCTCATGGTTGGTTTATTTGATCTTGTTCTCCACATTTTAAGCTAGGCACACATATATTATACTCTCATCTACTATACAACTGTGAAGAGCCACTTTGTAGAGAGCCACTATGAAGAGCCACTTTGAAGAGCCACTTTGAAGAGCCACTATGCGTAACTTGCGGTTATTCAGTTATATATATATATATATATATATATATAGATATATATATATAGAATATATATATATATATATATATATATATATATATATATATTAATATGTATATATAATATATATATATTGAAAATCACTATTTCTTTTCATATCTCTATCTAACCACCACCTTAGAAAATGCGACGTCACTTAATCACTTTCTTTTCACGGCACACCACCTTAGAAAATACGGACTACCCCCTAGCCCACGCCACAGACACAGAACTACTGATTGCTGGCCGCTTTTTGTCACATTAGCTGTTCTATATCAGAACAAGGAGAAACGAGGGTCACGACTGCACTTTACTCACGTCTGAATGACCACACTAGGTCATATATTTCATTAAGGTATAATCGCAATCAGGACATCAACACCTGTATTAGATGGAGCAGGTGAGAGCGGGTCAGCTTAGAGAAGATTAGAGAGGAAGGCAGCAACAGCCGCAGGGCAGGAGCGAGTAGAGCCAGGTCGGTAATGCGACGAGCTAGCACGCTGGTAAGAGAATTTAGTCCTTTAAGAAGGTGGAGAGGTGTCACAAGTTACTAATCAACCGGTTGGTGTGTGCGTGTGTATATGTATGTATGTGTGTGTGTATGTGTGTGTGTGTGTATGTGTGTGTGTATGTGTGTATGTATGTGTGTGTATGTATGTGTATGTATGTGTATGTATGTATGTATGTATGTATGTATGTATGTATGTATGTATGTGTGTATGTGTGTATGTATGTATGTATGTGTGTGTGTGTGTGTGTGTGTGAGTGTGTGTGTGTGTGTGTGTGTGTGTGTGTGTGTGTGTGTGTGTGTGTGTGTGGTGTGTGTTTGTGTGTAATTACAGTCGTTTTTAGCAACTAAGCCATATGTACGACTAGCAGTGAGTGTATCACTGCCAGGGAGCACGTCGTCCTCAGAGGATCTTTTACATCCCCTTTCAGAGATGGGACCGCCATTTTACGCGATCATTCGGCAGTAAGCCACTCCGCCACGGGGACCGGCTGAAGCCTGTGGCTGTAGCCCACAACTAGCCACAATTCCTACCCATACTATCATCTCATTTTGACCAATAAACGCTTCTTATGCAACAAGATGTCACAAGGCATTTTCAGGCGATATTGTTGAAATACGACATTTTCGCGAATCTGCAGACACTCGGTTCCCGACGATCAGCTTACGGTCTCCCAACCGCTTCCGAGCCGATTTCTATCGCATTTAATCATGGTACAGGAGGTTCAGCTTTATTATCACGAAGTGGGAGCAACACCGCACCAGCTTAACAGTGCTTACACATTCCTATCGAACCGAGTCAACACACAATAATGATTAAACCAGCTGAATCTGATGTACATGCATGCTTCTTATTCTTCTTGAACAAATCAGTCAGATGAACAGTGCCATCCGAACAAATCAGCCAGATGAACAGTGACATCCTGACAAATCTGTCAGATGAACAGTGACATCCGAACAAATCAGTCAGCAGAACAGTTTCATCCGTACCAATCACTCGGCTGAACAGTGACGTCCGAACAAATCAGTCCGATGAACAGTGCCATCCGAACAAATCTGTCCGATGAACAGTGCCATCCGAACAAATCAGTCCGATGAACAGCTGCGTGACATCCGAATCAGTCAATCAGTCAGTCAGATGAACAGTGACATCTTGACAAATCAGTCCGATGAACAGTGACATCCTGACAAATCAGTCAGATGAACAGTGACATCTGACAAATCTTTGAACAGATGACACAGTGTCATCCATCCGAACAAATCAGTTCGATGAACACTCGGTTGACATCTGACAAAAATCAGTGCCCGATGAACAGTGACATCCGAAAAAACAAATCAGACATCATGACAAATCAGTCAGATGAACAGATCCGATGAACAGTGACATCCGACAACATGAACAGTGCCATTCCCGAACAAATCAGTCAGATGAACAGTGACCGATCCGACAAATCAGTCAGATGAACAGTGACATCCGAAACAAAAGTCGATGAACAAATCTGTCAGATGAACAGTGCCATCCCGAACAAATCTGTCCGATGAACAGTGACATCATGACAAATCAGTCAATGAACGATGAACAGTCCGATGAACATCCATCCGAACAAATCAGTCAGATGAACAGTGACATCCGAACAAATCAGTCCGATGAACAGTGACATCCTGACAAATCAGTCAGATGAACAGTGACATCCGAACAAATCAGTCAGATGAACAGTGACATCCGAACAAATCAGTCCGATGAACATGTTAACAAATCCATCAGCTGAACCGTGACATGTTAACAAATCAGTCAGATGAACAGTGACATGTTGACAAATCAGTCAGATGAACAGTGACATCCGAACAAATCAGTCCGATGAACAATGAACAGTGACAAATCATCCGAACAGTGACAATCAGTCAGATGAACAGTGCCATCCGAACAAATCAGTCAGCAGAACAGTAACATCCGTACCAATCACTCGGTTGAACAGTGACGTCCGAACAAATTAATCCGATGAACAGTGCCATCCGAACAAATCTGTCAGATGAACAGTGCCATCCGAACAAATCAGTCCGATGAACAGTGACATCATGACAAATCAGTGATGAACAGTGACATCATGACTCTGTCCGATGAACAGTGACATCCTGACAAATCAGTCCAATGAACAATGACATCCTGACAAATCAGTCCGATGAACATTGCCATCCGAACTAATCTGTCAGATGAACAGTGCCATCCGAACAAATCAGTCCGATGAACAGTGACATCCTGACAAATCAGTCAGATGAACAGTGACATCCTGACAAATCAGTCCGATGAACAGTGACATACTGACAAATCTGTCAGATGAACAGTGCCATCCGAACAAATCATTCCGATGAACAGTGCCATCCGAACAAATCAGTCCGATGAACATCGACATCCAACAAATCAGTTAGATAAACGGTGACATCCGAACAAATCAGACAGATGAACAGTGAAATACGAAAAGATTCTACAAAACACCTATTGTATCCGGCCATACAAAAGCCCCACCCTCATATGACTTCTCCTCTTACGATGTTTTGTATCTTCGCATCAAAGTGGAGCAAAACAAGCAGACTTCACTTAACAAGACTCAGCAAACAGCATATGCTCAATCAGTATTGTTAATTTCGTCTGATGCAATTTCAGCTGATGCCTGTAATAGTCTGCGTTAATATCTTTATCTGTTTTTCTCCCCTTCCTATTAGATCCCCCTGTGGGTCTGGGGGTAGAAAAGGCCTACTGTATCCTCCTGCATGTCGTAAGAGGCGACTAATAGGGGGCAACCTGTTGGCCGTGGGTTGCGACTCGTGTCGGTGGGCAATGGGTTCCTGGTGGTTGAGCGGAGTGGTCCTTGCAAGGGCCATATCTGCAACACACTACTTAGGCCCGGAATTCACCTGGACGAGAGACTGGAATGGCCTGGTCCAGTCAATCGGCTGGTGGTGACTTGCCCTAGGATACTTCCATTTATCCTAGAAGGCGGCTGCTTAATCAGGTCAAACTTATCTATTAACCTTTCTAGGCGCCATATAACACATATGTGTTGGTGTGCCGTTAAACGCTATACTCACTCACTCACTCACTCACTCACTCACTCACTCACTCACTCACTCACTCACTCACTCACTCACTCACTCACTCACACTCAATCACTCAATCACTCACTCACCCCTTCCTATTAGGAGTAAATGTATGGGCATCATAGAAAACATATCCCCGAGCGAACCCGCAATTTTTAACACACCATCTTGAATATCATTACAAATTAGTATTACCAATGCAAGATATTTATCACTTGTTACCCTGAAGAATCCACTTTTAGATTAGCAACATGCGCACGCGCACCATATCTTGACTTCCTGTTAACTGGCTAGACTTTGTGCCCTACATATTTCTCAATAAGGTTTCATGACTGCGTAGAAAATATGTCTTATTTAATTACACCTGATATGAGTTATTTATGGTCAAAGTTGCGGTTTATTTGCGGGCACATTTCCCAATATCATATTTTTGTGTCTGATGTTCGGCTCAAGAACTTCTTCTTAAACCTTCCTAAATAGGAGTTTTGAAATATGAGCGTAATGACATATGTCTCATATACATATGTATGACACGCTCTTTGAAGCTTACTCTGCCTTTTATATTATACGTTGATGTGGCGTGAGCTAAACAAGACATGAGAAGAGCCTATTTTCCTAAATGCATCCTTTAAGTGATCCACATTTGACATTGTGCCCTGAATGTTGATTTTAAATGACAATATGAAAATTCTAAAAGTCGTTGGTAATTAGCCCTGATGCGATTGCTCGAAGACTGAGGTGTACCTCATAAAGCTGAGAGAAAAAATATGGCGTTGACATAGCTCCGCGCACGCACCAGCGCGTGTGTGTATGTATGTGTGTGGTAGAGTGTGTGTGAGTGTGTGTGTGTGTGGTAGAGAGTGTGTGTGTGTGAGTGTATGTGGTAGAGAGTGTGTGTGCGTGAGTGTGGTGTGTGTGTGTGTAGTAGAGAGTGTGTGTTTGTGTGTGTGGTAGAGAGTGTGTGTGAGTGTGTGTGTGTGTGTGTGTGAGTGTGTGAGTGTGTGTGTGAGAGTGTGTGTGCGTGAGTGTGTGAGTGTGTGTG
Organism: Urechis unicinctus; assembly: GCA_034190875.2. Classification (NCBI taxonomy): domain Eukaryota; kingdom Metazoa; phylum Annelida; class Polychaeta; order Xenopneusta; family Urechidae; genus Urechis; species Urechis unicinctus. The sequence continues at coordinate 59,273,650 of CM067351.1, read as the reverse complement.
AGTGTGTGTGTGTGTGTGGTAGAGAGTGTGTGTGTGTGTGAGTGTATGTGGTAGAAAGTGTGTGTGCGTGAGTGTGTGTGTGAGTGTGTGGTAGAGAGTGTGTGTGTGTATTTGTGTGTGTGGTAGAGAGTGTGTGTGTGTGTGAGTGTCTGATTTTGCGTGTGTATGTGTGTGGTAGAGAGTGTGTGTGCTAAAGAGGAAGACAGACAGGGGACATGAGGGTAAGCACCCTATAGAGGCATCCCTTCATGATGAACAGGCCATGGAGCCGGTACGGATACGCTTTGGGGAACCCTCATGGTTAGTTTATTTGATCTTGTTCTCCACATTTTAAGCTAGGCACACATATATTATACTCTCATCTACTATACAACTGTGAAGAGCCACTTTGTAGAGCCACTATGTAGAGCCACTTTGAAGAGCCACTTTGAAGAGCCACTATGCGTAACTTGCGGTTATTCAGTTTATATATATATATATATATATATATATATATATATATATATATATATATATATATATATATATATATATATATATATATATATATATATATATATATATATATATATATATATATATATATAATATGTATATAAATATATATATTGAAAATCACTTTCTTTTCACGACAACCACCACCTTAGAAAATGCGACGTCACTTAAGGCACTGGGACTACCCCAGCCCACGCCACAGACACAGAACTACTGATTGCTGGCCGCTTTTTGTCACATTAGCTGTTCTATATCAGAACAAGGAGAAACGAGGGTCACGACTGCACTTTACTCACGTCTGAATGACCACACTAGGTCATATATTTCATTAAGGTATAATCGCAATCAGGACATCAACACCTGTATTAGATGGAGCAGGTGAGAGCGGGTCAGCTTAGAGAAGATTAGAGAGGAAGGCAGCAACAGCCGCAGGGCAGGAGCGAGTAGAGCCAGGTCGGTAATGCGACGAGCTAGCACGCTGGTAAGAGAATTTAGTCCTTTAAGAAGGTGGAGAGGTGTCACAAGTTACTAATCAACCGGTTGGTGTGTGCGTGTGTATATGCGTATGTATGTGTGTGTGTATGTGTGTGTGTGTGTATGTATGTGTGTATGTATGTATGTATGTATGTATGTATGTATGTATGTATGTATGTATGTATGTATGTATGTATGTATGTATGTATGTATGTATGTATGTATGTATGTATGTATGTATGTATGTATGTATGTATGTATGTATGTATGTATGTATGTATGTATGTGTGTGTGTGTGTGTGTGTGTGTGTGTGTGTGTGTGTGTGTGTGTGTGTGTGTGTGTGTGTGTGTGTGTGTGTGTCGTTGTGTGTGTGTGTAAGCCATATTTTTAGCAACTAAGCAGTAGTGTATCACTGAGTGAGTGTCACTGCCAGGGAGCACGTCGTCCTCAGAGGATCTTTTACATCCCCTTTCAGAGATGGGACCGCCATTTTACGCGATCATTCGGCAGTAAGCCACTCCGCCACGGGGACCGGCTGAAGCCTGTGGCTGTAGCCCACAACTAGCCACAATTCCTACCCATACTATCATCTCATTTTGACCAATAAACGCTTCTTATGCAACAAGATGTCACAAGGCATTTTCAGGCGATATTGTTGAAATACGACATTTTCGCGAATCTGCAGACACTCGGTTCCCGACGATCAGCTTACGGTCTCCCAGCCGCTTCCGAGCCGATTTCTATCGCATTTAATCATGCTACAGGAGGTTCAGCTTTATTATCACGAAGTGGGAGCAACACCGCACCAGCTTAACAGTGCTTACACATTCCTACCGAACCGAGTCAACACACAATAATGATTACACCACAATGTACAATGATTAAACCAGCTGAACAAATCTCAGATGAACATGCATGCTTCATCTTGAACAAATCAGTCAGATGAACAGTGTCATCCGAACAAATCTGTCAGATGAACAGTGACATCCTGACAAATCTGTCAATCAGTGTCCGAACAAATCAGTCAGCAGAACAGTTTCATCCGTACCAATCACTCGGCTGAACAGTGACGTCCGAACAAATCAGTCCGATGAACAGTGCCATCCGAACAAATCTGTCAGATGAACAGTGCCATCCGAACAAATCAGTCAGATGAATAGTGACATGTTAACAAATCAATCAGCTGAACCGTGACATGTTAACAAATCAGTCAGATGAACAGTGACATGTTAACTAATCAGTCAGATGAACAGTGACATTTTGACAAATCAGTCCGATGAACAGTGACATCCTGACAAATCAGTCCGATGAACAGTGACATGACATCATGACAAATCAGTCCGATGAACATTGCCATCCGAACTAATCTGTCAGATGAACAGTGACATCCGAACAAATCAGTCCGATGAACAGTGACATCCTGACAAATCAGTCAGATGAACAGTGACATCCGAACAAATCTGTCAGATGAACAGTGCCATCCGAACAAATCAGTCAGATGAATAGTGACATGTTAACAAATCCATCAGCTGAACCGTGACATGTTAACAAATCAGTCAGATGAACAGTTACATGTTAACAAATAATCAGTCAGATGAACAGTGACATTTTGACAAATCAGTCCGATGAACAGTGACATCCTGACAAATCAGTCCGATGAACAATGACATCCTGACAAATCAGTCAGATGAACAGTGACATCCTGACAAATCAGTCAGATGAACAGTGCCATCCGAACAAATCAGTCAGCAGAACAGTAACATCCGTACCAATCACTCGGTTGAACAGTGACGTCCGAACAAATTAATCCGATGAACAGTGCCATCCGAACAAATCAGTCAGATGAACAGTGCCATCCGAACAAATCAGTCAGATGAACAGTGCCATCCGAACAAATCAGTCCGATGAACAGTGACATCATGACAAATCAGTCAGATGAACAGTGACATCATGACAAATCTGTCCGATGAACAGTGACATCCTGACAAATCAGTCCAATGAACAATGACATCCTGACAAATCAGTCCGATGAACATTGCCATCCGAACTAATCTGTCAGATGAACAGTGCCATCCGAACAAATCAGTCCGATGAACAGTGACATCCTGACAAATCAGTCAGATAAACAGTGACATCCTGACAAATCAGTCCGATGAACAGTGACATACTGACAAATCTGTCAGATGAACAGTGCCATCCGAACAAATCATTCCGATGAACAGTGCCATCCGAACAAATCAGTCCGATGAACATCGACATCCAAACAAATCAGTTAGATAAACGGTGACATCCGAACAAATCAGACAGATGAACAGTGAAATACGAAAAGATTCTACAAAACACCTATTGTATCCGGCCATACAAAAGCCCCACCCTCATATGACTTCTCCTCTTACGATGTTTTGTATCTTCGCATCAAAGTGGAGCAAAACAAGCAGACTTCACTTAACAAGACTCAGCAAACAGCATATGCTCAATCAGTATTGTTAATTTCGTCTGATGCAATTTCAGCTGATGCCTGTAATAGTCTGCGTTAATATCTTTATCTGTTTTTCTCCCCTTCCTATTAGATCCCCCTGTGGGTCTGGGGGTAGAAAAGGCCTACTGTATCCTCCTGCATGTCGTAAGAGGCGACTAATAGGGGGCAACCTGTTGGCCGTGGGTTGCGACTCGTGTCGGTGGGCAATGGGTTCCTGGTGGTTGAGCGGAGTGGTCCTTGCAAGGGCCATATCTGCAACACACTACTTAGGCCCGGAATTCACCTGGACGAGAGACTGGAATGGCCTGGTCCAGTCAATCGGCTGGTGGTGACTTGCCCTAGGATACTTCCATTTATCCTAGAAGGCGGCTGCTTAATCAGGTCAAACTTATCTATTAACCTTTCTAGGCGCCATATAACACATATGTGTTGGTGTGCCGTTAAACACTATACTCACTCACTCACTCACTCACTCACTCACTCACTCACTCACTCACTCACTCACTCACTCACTCACTCACTCACTCACTCACTCACTCACTCACTCACTCAATCACTCAATCACTCACTCACCCCTTCCTATTAGGAGTAAATGTATGGGCATCATAGAAAACATATCCCCGAGCGAACCCGCAATTTTTAACACACAATCTTGAATATCATTACAAATTAGTATTACCAATGCAAGATATTTATCACTTGTTACCCTGAAGAATCCACTTTTAGATTAGCAACATGCGCACGCGCACCATATCTTGACTTCCTGTTAACTGGCTAGACTTTGTGCCCTACATATTTCTCAATAAGGTTTCATGACTGCGTAGAAAATATGTCTTATTTAATTACACCTGATATGAGTTATTTATGGTCAAAGTTGCGGTTTATTTGCGGGCACATTTCCCAATATCATATTTTTTTGTGTCTGATGTTCGGCTCAAGAACTTCTTCTTAAACCTTCCTAAATAGGAGTTTTGAAATATGAGCGTAATGACATATGTCTCATATACATATGTATGACACGCTCTTTGAAGCTTACTCTGCCTTTTATATTATACGTTGATGTGGCGTGAGCTAAACAAGACATGAGAAGAGCCTATTTTCCTAGAATGCATCCTTTAAGTGATCCACATTTGACATTGTGCCCTGAATGTTGATTTTAAATGACAATATGAAAAATTCTAAAAGTCGTTGGTAATTAGCCCTGATGCGATTGCTCGAAGGCTGAGGTGTACCTCATAAAGCTGAGAGAAAAACATGGCGTTGACATAGCTCCGCGCACGCACCAGCGCGTGTGTGTATGTATGTGTGTGGTAGAGTGTGTGTGTGTGTGTGTGTGTGTGTGTGTGTGTGTGTGTGTGGTAGAGAGTGTGTGTGTGTGAGTGTATGTGGTAGAGAGTGTGTGTGTGCGTGTGAGTGTGTGGTGTGTGTGTAGAGAGAGGTGTGTTTGTGTGTGTGGTAGAGAGTGTGTGTGTGTGTGTGTGTGTGTGTGGTGTGTGTGTGTGAGTGTGTGTGTGTGAGTGTGTGTGTGTGTGAGTGTGTGTGTGTGTGTGAGTGTGTGTGTGTGTGTGGTAGAGTGTGTGTGTGAGTGTATGTGGTAGAAAGTGTGTGTGCGTGAGTGTGTGTGTGTGTGTGTGGTAGAGAGTGTGTGTGTGTGTATTTGTGTGTGTGTGGTAGAGAGTGTGTGTGTGTGTGTATTTATGTGGGTGGTAGAGAGTGTGTGTGCTAAAGAGGAAGACAGACAGGGGACATGAGGGTAAGCACCCTATAGAGGCATCCCTTCATGATGAACAGGCCATGGAGCCGGTACGGATCCGCTTTGGGGAACCCTCATGGTTAGTTTATTTGATCTTGTTCTCCACATTTTAAGCTAGGCACACATATATTATACTCTCATCTACTATACAACTGTGAAGAGCCACTTTGTAGAGCCACTATGTAGAGCCACTTTGAAGAGCCACTTTGAAGAGCCACTATGCGTAACTTGCGGTTATTCAGTTTTATATATATATATTTATATATATATATATATATATATATATATATATATATATATATATATATATATATATATATATATATATATATATATATATATATATATATATATATATAATATGTATATATAAATATATATATTGAAAATCACTTTCTTTTCACGACAACCACCACCTTAGAAAATGCGACGTCACTTAAGGCACTGGGACTACCCCCCAGCCACGCCACACACACAGAACTACTGATTGCTGGCCCGCTTTTTGTCACATTAGCTGTTCTATATCAGAACAAGGAGAAACGAGGGTCACGACTGCACTTTACTCACGTCTGAATGACCACACTAGGTCATATATTTCATTAAGGTATAATCGCAATCAGGACATCAACACCTGTATTAGATGGAGCAGGTGAGAGCGGGTCAGCTTAGAGAAGATTAGAGAGGAAGGCAGCAACAGCCGCAGGGCAGGAGCGAGTAGAGCCAGGTCGGTAATGCGACGAGCTAGCACGCTGGTAAGAGAATTTAGTCCTTTAAGAAGGTGGAGAGGTGTCACAAGTTACTAATCAACCGGTTGGTGTGTGCGTGTGTATATGCGTATGTATGTGTGTGTGTATGTGTGTGTGTGTGTATGTATGTGTGTATGTATGTATGTATGTATGTATGTATGTATGTATGTATGTATGTATGTATGTATGTATGTATGTATGTATGTATGTATGTTATGTATGTATGTATGTATGTATGTATGTATGTATGTATGTATGTATGTATGTATGTATGTATGTATGTATGTATGTGTCTGTGTGTGTGTGTGTGTGTGTGTGTGTGTGTGTGTGTGTGTGTGTGTGTGTGTGTGTGTGTGTGTGTGTGTGTGTGTGTGTGTGTGTGTGTGTGTAATTACAGTCGTTTTTAGCAACTAAGCCATATGTACGACTAGCAGTGAGTGTATCACTGCCAGGGAGCACGTCGTCCTCAGAGGATCTTTTACATCCCCTTTCAGAGATGGGACCGCCATTTTACGCGATCATTCGGGCAGTAGCCACTCCGCCACGGGGACCGGCTGAAGCCTGTGGCTGTAGCCCACAACTAGCCACAATTCCTACCCATACTATCATCTCATTTTGACCAATAAACGCTTCTTATGCAACAAGATGTCACAAGGCATTTTCAGGCGATATTGTTGAAATACGACATTTTCGCGAATCTGCAGACACTCGGTTCCCGACGATCAGCTTACGGTCTCCCAGCCGCTTCCGAGCCGATTTCTATCGCATTTAATCATGCTACAGGAGGTTCAGCTTTATTATCACGAAGTGGGAGCAACACCGCACCAGCTTAACAGTGCTTACACATTCCTACCGAACCGAGTCAACACACAATAATGATTAAACCAGCTGAATCTGATGTACATGCATGCTTCTTATTCTTCTTGAACAAATCAGTCAGATGAACAGTGTCATCCGAACAAATCAGTCAGATGAACAGTGACATCCTGACAAATCTGTCAGATGAATAGTGACATCCGAACAAATCAGTCAGCAGAACAGTTTCATCCGTACCAATCACTCGGCTGAACAGTGACGTCCGAACAAATCAGTCAGATGAACAGTGCCATCCGAACAAATCTGTCAGATGAACAGTGCCATCCGAACAAATCAGTCAGATGAATAGTGACATGTTAACAAATCAATCAGCTGAACCGTGACATGTTAACAAATCAGTCAGATGAACAGTGACATGTTAACTAATCAGTCAGATGAACAGTGACATTTTGACAAATCAGTCCGATGAACAGTGACATCCTGACAAATCAGTCCGATGAACAATGACATCATGACAAATCAGTCCGATGAACATTGCCATCCGAACTAATCTGTCAGATGAACAGTGCCATCCGAACAAATCAGTCCGATGAACAGTGACATCCTGACAAATCAGTCAGATGAACAGTGCCATCCGAACAAATCTGTCAGATGAACAGTGCCATCCGAACAAATCAGTCAGATGAATAGTGACATGTTAACAAATCCATCAGCTGAACCGTGACATGTTAACAAATCAGTCAGATGAACAGTTACATGTTAACTAATCAGTCAGATGAACAGTGACATTTTGACAAATCAGTCCGATGAACAGTGACATCCTGACAAATCAGTCCGATGAACAATGACATCATGACAAATCAGTCCGATGAACAGTGACATCCTGACAAATCTGTCAGATGAACAGTGCCATCCGAACAAATCAGTCAGCAGAACAGTAACATCCGTACCAATCACTCGGTTGAGCAGTGACGTCCGAACAAATTAATCCGATGAACAGTGCCATCCGAACAAATCAGTCAGATGAACAGTGCCATCCGAACAAATCAGTCAGATGAACAGTGCCATCCGAACAAATCAGTCCGATGAACAGTGACATCATGACAAATCAGTCAGATGAACAGTGACATCATGACAAATCTGTCCGATGAACAGTGACATCCTGACAAATCAGTCCAATGAACAATGACATCCTGACAAATCAGTCCGATGAACATTGCCATCCGAACTAATCTGTTAGATGAACAGTGCCATCCGAACAAATCAGTCCGATGAACAGTGACATCCTGACAAATCAGTCAGATAAACAGTGACATCCTGACAAATCAGTCCGATGAACAGTGACATACTGACAAATCTGTCAGATGAACAGTGCCATCCGAACAAATCATTCCGATGAACAGTGCCATCCGAACAAACAATCAGTCCGATGAACATCGACATCCAAACAAATCAGTTAGATAAACGGTGACATCCGAACAAATCAGACAGATGAACAGTGAAATACGAAAAGATTCTACAAAAAACACCTATTGTATCCGGCCATACAAAAGCCCCACCCTCATATGACTTCTCCTCTTACGATGTTTTGTATCTTCGCATCAAAGTGGAGCAAACAAGCAGACTTCACTTAACAAGACTCAGCAAACAGCATATGCTCAATCAGTATTGTTAATTTCGTCTGATGCAATTTCAGCTGATGCCTGTAATAGTCTGCGTTAATATCTTTATCTGTTTTTCTCCCCTTCCTATTAGATCCCCCTGTGGGTCTGGGGGTAAAAGGCCTACTGTATCCTCCTGCATGTCGTAAGAGGCGACTAATAGGGGGCAACCTGTTGGCCGTGGGTTGCGACTCGTGTCGGTGGGCAATGGGTTCCTGGTGGTTGAGCGGAGTGGTCCTTGCAAGGGCCATATCTGCAACACACTACTTAGGCCCGGATTCACCTGGACGAGAGACTGGAATGGCCTGGTCCAGTCAATCGGCTGGTGGTGACTTGCCCTAGGATACTTCCATTTATCCTAGAAGGCGGCTGCTTAATCAGGTCAAACTTATCTATTAACCTTTCTAGGCGCCATATAACACATACGTGTGGTTGCCGTGTGCCGTTCAACTCACGCTCACTCATCACTCACTCACTCACTCACTCACTCACTCACTCACTCACTCACTCACTCACTCACTCACTCACTCACTCACTCACTCACTCACTCACTCACTCACTCACTCACTCACTCACTCACTCACTCACTCACTCACTCACTCAATCACTCACTCAATCACTCACTCACCCCTTCCTATTAGGAGTAAATGTATGGGCATCATAGAAAACATATCCCCGAGCGAACCCGCAATTTTTAACACACAATCTTGAATATCATTACAAATTAGTATTACCAATGCAAGATATTTATCACTTGTTACCCTGAAGAATCCACTTTTAGATTAGCAACATGCGCACGCGCACCATATCTTGACTTCCTGTTAACTGGCTAGACTTTGTGCCCTACATATTTCTCAATAAGGTTTCATGACTGCGTAGAAAATATGTCTTATTTAATTACACCTGATATGAGTTATTTATGGTCAAAGTTGCGGTTTATTTGCGGGCACATTTCCCAATATCATATTTTTGTGTCTGATGTTCGGCTCAAGAACTTCTTCTTAAACCTTCCTAAATAGGAGTTTTGAAATATGAGCGTAATGACATATGTCTCATATACATATGTATGACACGCTCTTTGAAGCTTACTCTGCCTTTTATATTATACGTTGATGTGGCGTGAGCTAAACAAGACATGAGAAGAGCCTATTTTCCTAGAATGCATCCTTTAAGTGATCCACATTTGACATTGTGCCCTGAATGTTGATTTTAAATGACAATATGAAAATTCTAAAAGTCGTTGGTAATTAGCCCTGATGCGATTGCTCGAAGACTGAGGTGTACCTCATAAAGCTGAGAGAAAAATATGGCGTTGACATAGCTCCGCGCACGCACCAGCGCGTGTGTGTATGTATGTGTGTGGTAGAGTGTGTGTGTGTGTGTGTGTGTGTGGTAGAGAGTGTGTGTGTGTGAGTGTATGTGGTAGAGAGTGTGTGTGCGTGAGTGTGTGTGTGTGTGTAGTAGAGAGTGTGTGTTTGTGTGTGTGGTAGAGAGTGTGTGTGTGTGTGTGTGTGTGTGTGTGTGTGAGTGTGTGAGTGTGTGTGTGTGAGTGTGTGTGTGTGTGTGTGTGTGTGTGAGTGTGTGTGTGTGTGTGTGTGTGTGGTAGAGAGTGTGTGTGTGTGTGTGAGTGTATGTGGTAGAAAGTGTGTGTGCGTGAGTGTGTGTGTGTGTGTGTGTGTGGTAGAGAGTGTGTGTGTGTGTATTTGTGTGTGTGGTAGAGAGTGTGTGTGTGTGTGTCTGATTTTGCGTGTGTATGTGTGTGGTAGAGAGTGTGTGTGCTAAAGAGGAAGACAGACAGGGGACATGAGGGTAAGCACCCTATAGAGGCATCCCTTCATGATGAACAGGCCATGGAGCCGGTACGGATCCGCTTTGGGGAACCCTCATGGTTAGTTTATTTGATCTTGTTCTCCACATTTTAAGCTAGGCACACATATATTATACTCTCATCTACTATACAACTGTGAAGAGCCACTTTGTAGAGCCACTATGTAGAGCCACTTTGAAGAGCCACTTTGTAGAGCCACTATGCGGAACTTGCGGTTATTCAGTTTATATATATATTTATATATATATATATATATATATATATATATATATATATATATATATATATATATATATATATATATATATATATATATATATATATATATATATATATATATATATATATATAAATATATATATTGAAAATCACTTTCTTTTCACGACAACCACCACCTTAGAAAATGCGACGTCACTTAAGGCACTGGGACTACCCCAGCCCACGCCACAGACGCAGAACTACTGATTGCTGGCCGCTTTTTGTCACATTAGCTGTTCTATATCAGAACAAGGAGAAACGAGGGTCACGACTGCACTTTACTCACGTCTGAATGACCACACTAGGTCATATATTTCATTAAGGTATAATCGCAATCAGGACATCAACACCTGTATTAGATGGAGCAGGTGAGAGCGGGTCAGCTTAGAGAAGATTAGAGAGGAAGGCAGCAACAGCCGCAGGGCAGGAGCGAGTAGAGCCAGGTCGGTAATGCGACGAGCTAGCACGCTGGTAAGAGAATTTAGTCCTTTAAGAAGGTGGAGAGGTGTCACAAGTTACTAATCAACCGGTTGGTGTGTGCGTGTGTATATGCGTATGTATGTGTGTGTGTGTGTGTGTGTGTGTGTATGTGTGTATGTATGTATGTATGTATGTATGTATGTATGTATGTATGTATGTATGTATGTATGTATGTATGTATGTATGTATGTATGTATGTATGTATATGTATGTATGTATGTATGTATGTATGTATGTATGTATGTGTATGTATGTGTGTGTGTGTGTGTGTGTGTGTGTGTGTGTGTGTGTGTGTGTGTGTGTGTGTGTGTGTGTGTGTGTGTGTGTGTGTGTGTAATTACAGTCGTTTTTAGCAACTAAGCCATATGTACGACTAGCAGCAGTGAGGGTGGTCACTGCCAGGGAGCACATTGTCCTCAGAGGATCTTTTACATCCCCTTTCAGAGATGGGACCGCCATTTTACGCGATCATTCGGCAGTAAGCCACTCCGCCACGGGGACCGGCTGAAGCCTGTGGCTGTAGCCCACAACTAGCCACAATTCCTACCCATACTATCATCTCATTTTGACCAATAAACGCTTCTTATGCAACAAGATGTCACAAGGCATTTTCAGGCGATATTGTTGAAATACGACATTTTCGCGAATCTGCAGACACTCGGTTCCCGACGATCAGCTTACGGTCTCCCAGCCGCTTCCGAGCCGATTTCTATCGCATTTAATCATGCTACAGGAGGTTCAGCTTTATTATCACGAAGTGGGAGCAACACCGCACCAGCTTAACAGTGCTTACACATTCCTACCGAACCGAGTCAACACACAATAATGATTAAACCAGCTGAATCTGATGTACATGCATGCTTCTTATTCTTCTTGAACAAATCAGTCAGATGAACAGTGTCATCCGAACAAATCAGTCAGATGAACAGTGACATCCTGACAAATCTGTCAGATGAATAGTGACATCCGAACAAATCAGTCAGCAGAACAGTTTCATCCGTACCAATCACTCGGCTGAACAGTGACGTCCGAACAAATCAGTCAGATGAACAGTGCCATCCGAACAAATCTGTCAGATGAACAGTGCCATCCGAACAAATCAGTCAGATGAATAGTGACATGTTAACAAATCAATCAGCTGAACCGTGACATGTTAACAAATCAGTCAGATGAACAGTGACATGTTAACTAATCAGTCAGATGAACAGTGACATTTTGACAAATCAGTCCGATGAACAGTGACATCCTGACAAATCAGTCCGATGAACAATGACATCATGACAAATCAGTCCGATGAACAGTGACATCCTGACAAATCTGTCAGATGAACAGTGCCATCCGAACAAATCAGTCAGCAGAACAGTAACATCCGTACCAATCACTCGGTTGAGCAGTGACGTCCGAACAAATTAATCCGATGAACAGTGCCATCCGAACAAATCTGTCAGATGAACAGTGACATCCGAACAAATCAGTCAAATGAACAGTGCCATCCAGACAAATCAGTCAGATGAACAGTGCCATCCGAACAAATCAGTCAGATGAACAGTGCCATCCGAACAAATCAGTCCGATGAACAGTGACATCATGACAAATCAGTCAGATGAACAGTGACATCATGACAAATCTGTCCGATGAACAGTGACATCCTGACAAATCAGTCCAATGAACAATGACATCCTGACAAATCAGTCCGATGAACATTGCCATCCGAACTAATCTGTCAGATGAACAGTACCATCCGAACAAATCAGTCCGATGAACAGTGACATCCTGACAAATCAGTCAGATGAACAGTGACATCCTGACAAATCAGTCCGATGAACAGTGACATACTGACAAATCTGTCAGATGAACAGTGCCATCTGAACAAATCATTCTGATGAACAGTGCCATCCGAACAAATCAGTCCGATGAACATCGACATCCAAACAAATCAGTTAGATAAACGGTGACATCCGAACAAATCAGACAGATGAACAGTGAAATACGAAAAGATTCTACAAACACCTATTGTATCCGGCCATACAAAAGCCCCACCCTCTTATGACCGCTCCTCTTACAATGGTTGTATCCTCTCATCAAAGTGCAGCAAAACAAGCAGACTTCACTTAACAAGACTCAGCAAACAGCATATGCTCAATCAGTATTGTTAATTTCGTCTGATGCAATTTCAGCTGATGCCTGTAATAGTCTGCGTTAATATCTTTATCTGTTTTTCTCCCCTTCCTATTAGGAGTAAATGTATGGGCATCATAGAAAACATATCCCCATGGGAACCCACAATTCCTACCACACCATCGTGAATATCATTACAAATTAGTATTACCAATGCAAGCTATATATATCAGCCACTTACACAGAAGAATCCACTTCATGATTAGCAACATGCACACGCGCACAATATCTCGACTTCTTGTAAACAGGCTAGCCTCTGTGCCCTACATATTTCTCATTAAGGGTTCATTTTGATAAAGACCGCAATGAACATCACTCATAGATTTCGTGTGTGAATGAGGAAATGGTGAGGCAGGGGGGTGAGGTGGCTTGGTGGGGGGCATCCTTCTTATACCTTCCATTAATGTATAGAAAGCGGCTTGGAAGCCTGGCAATGGGAATCATTGCTGTCCTCAACAGGTGCTCATCAGCGAAATAGGTTTGCAGGGACTGCAGCAACACTGGCTTCAACATGCAAAAAGCAAAATTAATGCGAAATAGTATGCAGCTTGCGTGTGGCATTTACGAAACAATTGACGTTCTGCAGTGAACACCCTCCGTCAGTAGCGGATAACAGTTGACTACAGAGAACGCCATCTGCTCCTCTAGCTCACACGGAGTGGATTTTGTGAATTAATGGCTCCAGTTACTCACACACATCTGCGTCTATTCTACCTTCGATGTATGCTGATAGGTAGTTTTCTTTGACAAGGATTAGTATTTGAACAATACCAGTTATTCATAACCAGATCGAGTGCATGAAAAACTTGTATCTACATGTGTTTACATGCAGAAGCGGGTGGGAAACAAGCTACAAAGCAAACTAGACAAGGAGAATCCGGCTGACATTCATGGAAATCTATGGCCAGAAAATATTCTGAATGAATTTAGAGTAATGATAGTTGAATTTTAAAAAAAACAGAAACGAACAGCTAGCATTTATGCTATTGTTTCTTTTGCTACTGTTGAGCAAATTCGTTTGATGACACTATAATTTCTGTGAGCAGTATGCTAAAGGGGGTTCAGCTTAATTATCATGAAGTGGGAGCAACATCGCACAGCAATGATTTAACCAGCAGAATATGTTATCCATGCATGCTTCTTATTCTTCTTGAACAAATCAGTCCGATGAACAGTGAGATCCGAACAAATCAATCAGATGAACAGTGACATCTTAAAAAATCAATCAGATGAACAGTGACATCTTAAGAAATCAATCAGCTGAACAGTGACATCTTAACAAATCAATCAGCTGAACAGTGACATCTTAACAAATCAGTCAGATGAACAGTGACATCTTAACAGATCAGTCAGATGAACAGTGACACCTTAAGAAATCAATCAGCTGAACAGTGACATCTTAACAAATCAGTCAGATGAACAATGACATCTTAAGAAATCAGTCAGATGAACAGTCACATCTTAACAAATCAGTCAGATGAACAGTGACATCTTAACAAATCAATCAGATCAGTGACATCTGAACAAATCAGTCAGATGAACAGTGACATCCGAACAAATCAGTCTGATGAACACTGAAATACGAAAAGATTCTACAAAACACCTATTGTATCCGGCCATACAAAAGCCCCACCCTCATATGGCTTCTCCTCTTACGATGTTTTGTATCTTCGCATCAAAGTGGAGCAAGACAAGCAGACTTCACTTAACAAGACTCAGCAAACAGCATATGCTCAATCAGTGTTGTTAATTTCGTCTGATGCAATTTCAGCTGATGCCTGTAATAGTCTACGTTAATACCTTTATCTGTTTTTCTCCCCTTCCTATTAGATCCCCCTGTAGGTCTATCGGTAGAATAGGCCTACTGTATCCTCTTGCATGTCGTAAGAGGCGGCTATAAGGGGCAACCTGTTGGCCGTGGGTTGCGACTCGTGTCGGTGGGCAATGGGTTCCTGTTGGTTGAGTGGAGTGGCCTTTGCAAGGGCCATATCTGCAACACACTACTTAGGCCCAGATTTCACCTAGACGAGAGACTGGAATGGCCTGGTCCAGTCAATCGGCTGGTGGTTACTTGCCCTAGGATACTTTTTTCCATTTATCCTAGAAGGCGGCTGCTTAATCAGGTCAAACTTATCTATTAACCTTTCTAGGCGCCATATAACACATACGTGTGGGTGTGCCGTTAAACCCTATTCTCACTCACGCACTCACCCCTTCCTATTAGGAGTAAATGTATGGGCATCATAGAAAACATATCCCCAAGCGAACCCACAATTTTTATCACACCATCGTGAATATCATTACAAATTAGTATTACCAATATAGCTATTTATCTCAGCCACTTGTTACCCAGAAGAATCCATTTTATGATTAGCAACATGCGCACGCGCACCATATCTTGACTTCCTGTTAACAGGCTAGCCTCTGTGACCTACATATTTCTCAAAAAGGGTTCATGACTACGTAGAAAATGTCTTATTTGATGACACTTGATATAAGTTATTTTTGGTCAATGTTGCGGGTTATTTGCGGTCAAATTTCCGAATAACATATTTTCGTGTTTGATGTTCAGCTCAAGAGCTTCTTCATAAAGAATAGGAGTGTTGAAGCATGAGCGTAATGACATATGTCTCATATACATATGTATGACACGCTCTTTGAAGCTTACTCTGCCTTTTATATTATACGTTGATGTGGCGTGAGCCAAACAAGACATGAGAAGAGCCTATTTTCCTAGAATGCATCCTTTAAGTGATCCACATTTGACATTGTGCCCTAAATGTTGATTTTAAATGACAATATGAACATTCTAAAAGTCGTTGGTAATTAGCCCTGATGCGATTGCTCGAAGTGTACCTCATAAAGCTGAGAGAAAAACATGGCGCTGACATAGCTCCGCGCGCGCACCAGCGCGTGTGTGTATGTGTGTGTGTTTTTGTGTGTGTGTGTGTATGGTAGAGTGTGTGTGTGCGTGTGTGTGTGAGTGTGTGTGAGTGTGTGTGTGTGTGATAGAGAGAGTGTGTGTGTGCGAGTGTGTGTATGTGTGTGTGTGTGTATGTATGTGTGTGTGAGTGTGTGTGTGTGTATGTGTGTAATTACAGTCGTTTTTAGCAGCAACTAAGCCATATGTACGACTAGCAGTGAGTGTATCTCTGAGGGTGGTCACTGCCAGGGAGCACGTCGTCCTCAGAGGATCTTTTACATCCCCTTTCAGAGATGAGACCGCCATTTTACGCGATCATCCGGCAGTAAGCCACTCCGCCACGGGGACCGGCTGAAGCCTGTGGCTGTAGCCCACAACTAGCCACAATTCCTACCCAAACTATCATCTCAATTAGACCAATTAACACTTCTTATGCAACAAGATGTCACAAGGCATTTTCTGGCGATATTGTTGAAATACGACATTTTCGCGAATCTGCAGACACTTGGTTCCCGACGATCAGCTTACGGTCTCCCAGCCGCTTCGGATCGCCTAGCCGATTTCTATCGCATTTAATCATGGTACAGGAGGTTCAGCTTTATTATCACGAAGTTGTAGCAACGCCGCACCAGCTTAACAGTGCTTACACATTCCGTCCGAACCAAGTCAACACACAACAAGGATTTAACCAGCTGAATCTAATGTACATGCATGCTTCTTATTCTTCTTGAACAAATCAGACAGATGAACAGTGACATCCGAACAAATCAGTCCGATGAACAGTGACATCCGAACAAATCAGTCAGATGAACATTGACATGTTAACAAATCAGTCAGATGAACAGTGACATCTTAACAAATCAGTCAGATGAACATTGACATGTTGACAGATCAGTCAGATGAACAGTGACATCTTAACAAATCAGTCAGATGAACAGGGACATCTTAACAAATCAGTCAGATGAACAGTGACATCCGAACAAATCAGTCAGATGAACAGTGACATGTTAACTAATCAGTCCGATTAACTGAGACATGTTGACAGATCAGTAAGATGAACAGTGACATCTTAACAAATCAGTCAGATGAACAGTGACATCCTAACAAATCAGTCAGATAAACAGTGACATCTTAACAAATAAGTTAGATGAACAGTGACATCTTAACAAATCAATCAGCTGAACCGTGACATGTTAACAAATCAGTCAGATGAACAGTGACATGTTAACTAATCAGTCAGATGAACAGTGACATCTTAACAAATTGCTCAGATGAACAGTGACATCTTAACAAATCAATCAGCTGAACCGTGACATGTTACCAAATCAGTCAGATGAACAGTGACATGTTAACTAATCAGTCAGATGAACAGTGACATTTTGACAAATCAGTCAGATGAATAGTGACATGTTAACAAATCAATCAGCTGAACCGTGACATGTTAACAAATCAGTCAGATGAACAGTGACATGTTAACTAATCAGTCAGATGAACAGTGACATTTTGACAGATAAGTCAGATGAACAGTGACATCTTAACAAATCAGTCAGATGAACAGTGACATGTTAACAAATCAGTCAGATGAACAGTGACATCCGAACAAATCTGTCAGATGATCAGTGACATCCTGACAAATCAGTCAGATGAACAGTGAGATCCGAAAAGATTCTACAAAACACCTATTGTATCCGGCCATACAAAAACCCCATCCTCATATGACTTATTTGATTACACCTGATATGAGTTATTTATGGTCAAAGTTGCGGTTTATTTGCGGGCACATTTCCCAATATCATATTTTTGTGTCTGATGTTCGGCTCAAGAGCTTCTTCTTAAACCTTCCTAAATAGGAGTTTTGAAATATGAGCGTTATGAAATATGTCTCATATACGTATGTATGACACGCTCTTTGAAGCTTACTCTGCCTTTTATATGTGTGTATGTGTTTGTGTGTGGTAGAGAATGTTTGTGTGTGAGTGTGTGTATGTGAGTGTGTGCGTGAGTGTGTGTGTGTGTGTGTGTGTGGTAGAGAGTGTGTGTGTGTTTGTGTGTGTGGTAGAGAGTGTGTGTGCTAAAGAGGAAGACAGACAGGGGACATGAGGGTAAGCACCCTATAGAGGCACCCCTTCATGATGAACAGGCCATGGAGCCGGTACGGATCCGCTTTGGGCAACCCTCATGGTTGGTTTATTTGATCTCAGCCACTTGTTACCCAGAAGAATCCACTTTATGATTAGCACCATGCGCACGCGCACAATATCTCGACTTCCTGTAAACAGGCTAGCCTCTGTGCCCTACATATTTCTCATTAAGGGTTCATTTTGATAAAGACCGCAATGAACATCACTCATAGATTTCGTGTATGAATGAGGGAATGGTGAGGCAGGTAATGGGGTGGCTTGGTGGTGGTGGGGGGGTGGCATCCTTCTTATACCTTCCATTAATGTATAGAAAGCGGCTTGGAAGCCTGGCAATGGGAATCATTGCTGTCATCAACAGGTGCTCATCAGCGAAATAGGTTTGCAGGGACTGCAGCAACACTGGCTTTAACATGCAAAAAGCAAAATTAATGCGAAATAGTATGCAGCTTGATTGTGGCTATTACGAAACAATTGACGTTCTGCAGTGAAAACCCTTCGTTAGTAGCGGATAACAGTTGACAACAGAGGATGCCATCGGCTCCTCTACCTCACACGGAGTGGATTTTGTGAATTAGATGGCCCCAGTTACTCACACACATCTGCGTCTATTCTACCTTCGATGTATGCTGATAGGTAGCTTTCTTTGATAAGGATTAGTATTTGAACAATACCAGTTATTCATAACCAGATCGAGTGCATGAAAAACCTAAATCTACATGTGTTTACATGCAGAAGCGGGTGGGAAACAAACTTAAAAGCAAACTAGACAAGCCGAATCCGGCTGACATTCATTGAAATCTATGGCTAGAAAATATTCTAAATGAATTAAGAGTAATGATAGTTTCTGTATAATGATTTTGACATTGTCCTGTATCGTGCCCTGTATATTGTCTGTTTATTGTCCTGTATCGCGCTCTGTATATTGTCTGTTTATTGTCCTGTATCGCGTCCTGTATATTGTCTGTTTATTGTCCTGTATCGCACCCTGTGTATTGTCTGTTTATTGTCCTGTATCGCGCCCTGTATATTGTCTGTTTATTGTCCTGTATCGCGCTCTGTATGTTGTCTGTTTATTGTCCTATACCGCGCCCTGTATATTGTCTGTTTATTGTCCTGTATCGCGTCCTGTATATTGTCTGTTTATTGTCCTGTATCGCACCCAGTGTATTGTCTGTTTATTGTCCTATACCGCGCCCTGTATATTGTCTGTTTATTGTCCTGCTTGACATCATTTTCCTAAAATTATACTTGTTGTATGTGCGCCCAGACACAAACCAAACCGCGCCTACAGCTCAAATCCTGACGACTGGTTACTCTAACTCCACACGACAAGCTATACAGATGTCTTTAACTTGATTGTCGTCTCGCAGGTGCCGGGTTATCACCACGATGGCACCAATCACCTGTACACTACCCTGCGCATGCGCGTTTCAATGTTTTAAATGTTTATAGGGGGTCATTTTGCCATCGTCCGATTCTCGTCTTTCGCGCGCAAACTTATAATAACAGGCTCCGTGCTGTTTTTATCGACGGTTTGATGTTTAAGCCGGACTAGTCATTTACTTGCCATCGAGCGCTCTACGCATAACAAATATCTGATCCGTAAGGAACTTCGACGTCTGGCGAAGTTACATCGGACCACTGCCCAGCAAGCGACGAAGCCTCAAATCACAGCGACTATTAACGATTCCTGTTCCGTCGCTATATGGCGGTCGATGCTTTTAAGGAATCTTTGTATAAAATCTCATCTTACAATAAATGACGCAAATGAATGGCAGTAAAACCTGCAATCAAAAGGCCTTGCATTCGTCTTATGGATATCCTTGTCCTCGGGCGCTCGGATCTCTAGGTGAGCGCTCGTATTGAACTGACATAACTAGGATGTTAATGTGAGCGCTCGGATCTCAACGTTAACACCGACCGATATCTATCAGTGATCTATGCATACATTCGGTCGAATCTCGGAATATCCGTTTTCATATCACAAACAAAACAAGGCCCCCCGCAAAACACGACCTCCAAGTCACGTGATATGTCTGAATACTTCTACAGTGTCGATGCATATACACGGTGTCTTTCTTAAGTCTGACAAAAGGTATTTGCCTAGTTATGACGACCCGACTACAAGTAATAAATATCGCAGGCTTTTATATACGCACGGTTAGCTAAGGGGTCGCGGATTATCGGATAGTGGGAGAGTTAGGGGGTGAATGGGGGTGTGAAAGCCCCTAACAACCGCACAATCACGCAGCCGACAGAGACGCGCTTATTCCTACCTGTGTCGTCAGGTATTCCGATATTTATCACCGTCTTGAAGTACTTTTGGTGACGTTCTTGATGGGAGTACAAGCGGTGTGAAATTTCGAGAAGGTGGTTACGTAAGAGGAAGGCGTACAATAAGGGTGACATTTACCTCCGGGTTGTTTAACATTATATAGCGATCCCTCCGTGAGACAGGAATATTTGCGTGCCTTTTGGAGATAATTGCGCCATTTGGTCGGTAGTCCGGTTTGAGTGTGCGGTTGGATTTGGAGGTGTACTAAAGCAGAGGTTATCTGGTTTCGTCATTATGTCCAGAAGGGGTAAGGTAAGTCGATTGATTATGTATTCTTCCATTACAGTATATCTATCGTACCTACTGAATAGTTGGCCATGCCAGGATATCGTCGAGCTTTAGTTGCCGTGTATTGTAATTTGAGAGGTTTGTTATTACTGTACTGATTATGAGAGGTCACGCCAGTATGCAATACTGCCGGTCACTCGCAGAGAACGGTAATGAATATTCATCTTCATAGAAAAGAGTAATGGGTGGTCAGCTGACAAAGGTGATGAGTATGTACTTCAGATGTCACCTAATTAGTGGTCAATAGATAAGGGTAGTGAGTTGTCGATAGATAAGGGTAGTGAGTGGTCAATTGATACGGCTAGTGAGTGGTCAATAGAAAAGAGTTGTGAGTGGTCAATAGATGCAGGTAGTGAGTGGTCAATGGATAATGGTTGTGAGTGGTCAATGGATAATGGTAGTGAGTGGTCAATAGATAAGGATAGAGAGTGGTTAATGGATAATGGTTGTGAGTGGTCAATGGATAATGGTAGTGAGTGGTCAATAGATAAGGATAGAGAGTGGTCAATGGATAATGGTTGTGAGTGGTCAATGGATAATGGTAGTTAGTGGTCAATAGATAAGGATAGAGAGTGGTCAATGGATAATGGTTGTGAGTGGTCAATGGATAATGGTAGTGAGTGGTCAATAGATAAGGATAGAGAGTGGTCAATGGATAATGGTTGTGAGTGATCAATGGATAATGGTAGTTAGTGGTCAATAGATAAGGATAGAGAGTGGTCAATGGATAATGGTTGTGAGTGGTCAATGGATAATGGTAGTGAGTGGTCAATAGATAAGGATAGAGAGTGGTCAATGGATAATGGTTGTGAGTGGTCAATGGATAATGGTAGTTAGTGGTCAATAGATAAGGATAGAGAGTGGTCAATGGATAAGGATAGTGAGTGGTCAATAGGTTAGGTTGATAGTTGGTTACCTTCAGATAATTGTTATGAATGATCACTGACATATACGTGTAATAAGTTGTCATATTAAATGAGTGTAGCGAGTAGTTTCTATAGATAAGGATAATGAGTGACTCACGTATATGTAAAAGTAACGAGAAGTCACTGCAGATTAAGTTGACGAGTGGTTGCCAAAAAGCTTTGAGAGATTATGTTCAAACTCTCTTTTACATAATTAGCTTGGGTATGGTAATGAGTGAGGACGTGTATTTGGAGGTAGGGAATCGTATTCACTTCAGTATACCCTCTTCGCGTAAGCCCCGCCCATCATGCCGTCTCACACAAACGGCGGTACGGCTGTCGAAGCTGTGTTGTCGTCTGCTCTTGCGCTCATTCATCTCAGGAGCGTTTGCGCCAATAACATCAACTGTCGCGCACCTTGTATCGACTATGGCGGCTAACTTAACAGCGGATGTTATTGATAACGAAACATCAACGGACGTTTCCGTATATTTTAACGACATAGAATCGAGCACTGTGGATACTTGGAACGATCCTTCGGAAGATTCGAAAGGAGTTGTTATTCGCACGTCATTGGTTTTGCGATGCATTTACTGTTTAATCGGAAGCGTTGGGGTTTTCGATAACCTACTAGTGGCGATCGTCATTCTAGGAAGCCGTCGACTCCGGAAGGAAGATTCCGTGTTGCTCATACTAAACCAGAGCTTCATCGATCTCATGGCTTCTTTGATGTTGATTTTGACGACTGCATTTGAGGGTTCGAGTCATATTAGCGCAGGTATACGAGGAGAGATTCAATGCAAGGTTTGGAACACTAAGTTATTCATGTGGGGCACTTTCCTTGCGTCTACCATTAATCTTTGCTTGTTAACAATTGAACGGTACACTGCCGTGCTGAGGCCACACAATTTCAAAAGTACCTCCCGGACGTTTTTCTGGAAACTGATGGCCTTGACCTCGTGGGTAGTCGGCATTGGCTACAATGCCAGCTACAAGATTCCGACCACGGTTGTGACAAGCGATTCAATGTGTTTGGTCTACGGGAACTGGAGCAGCCTGCAGCTAAGACGGGGCATTGGTATCATCAGCATTGGCATTCAGTTTTTCTTACCAGTTGCTCTGCTAACCACTTGCTACACTCGAATGGCGATCATTCTTCTCAAGAAAGAAAAGACCCAAGTCGCTCCGTATGGCTTAGTGAAGCAAGCCAAGATGAAAGCGCGAAAGAATATAGTCAAGACCCTAGTTTGGGTGAGCATTCTGTTCATCGTCTGCTGGGTCACCAACCAAATCTACTTTCTTCTCGTCAATCTAGGATTCAACATGAATTTTGCCAATTCCTTTTACCATTTCTCTGTCGTCCTGGCGTTCTGCAACTGTTGTGTTAATCCGTTAGTCTACTTCGTGAATTTCAAGATATTTAAACAGGAAGCCAGAAAATTGTTCCGTTGCATTTCCGGAAATGAGGGTCAAGAGGAAACTCTTGGTCTCTCGGAAATGCGATCTGTTAGAGCAGCACGGGAATTTTGAAGAAATGTGGATAGTCCCTAACTTAGAAGTTGTTAAGTTATAAACAAAAAAAATCGTTTAAATATCGTATGGTATATAATAAGCGTTGTAAGATATGCACCGTGACAAAGTGAATTAAATAAATCATTCTCGTCAGATTCATTATCTTTTTCCTCGTATCCATGCAATATTGATCGAGTTCCTTAGTGTCTGGTTATTCAACTTGGCGTTTTTCGGCGATTTGGTGCAATTCTTCCTTTCTTCCCGTATTTGTTTTGCTAAAATGTGGTCACACACTTTACGGGTGGTCTACGGGTTCTATACGGGGCTCTGGCCACCACGGGGTCGACATAACCAATACGTGCACTATATGGGCCCAAAGATAACCAATAAGAAAACCGAGTGGGCCATGCGAGGGCCCCGCAAAAGCCCCGCAAGAGCCCCGCAAGAGTCCTCTGTGGCTTAAACCCGTAAGGAGACCGTGTCTGAAAGTTGTGCATGTTCAACTTTTGGCCTACGATGCCCGTACGAATCCAACAATCTTCTAAAAATCGTATGGGTCCCGTACGGGAGGGACTGCACGACACACCGACACGGACTTTTGGCCCGTACGAGGCCCGCAGCCCATAGAGAGCCCTTAAGTCTCATGTGACTAATGCATTCCTGCATGTAATAATGGCGAAACGTATATAAGCCATGGTAAATTTCACTAATTATTTATTGGTCGGTTGGAGAAAAAAACCCAGCACGTGGCTCGTCGCTGAGAGAAACGTGAGTGGCAGAATGAGGACGGGGAGTGGGCAGATCTGATTGCGATACTATCTGCCGCAATTTGATATTGCAATTAAACATTCGTATGGCAAAGCGTCTCATTCGCTTTAGCCGCGTACGACGGTAAATATAAACCGTCGTGCTGAAAGATATGTGGGTCGTGCGGTGAGCGTTTTATTTCGAGGGGTCTGCACTTCACATCAATGTTGTGTACTTATGTATCTATATATGTCGAGAATTGAAATGAATATACATTTATCTGCACTATTTTGTTTATCCACTGTCTCGTGATTTTTTTAGCAATTGTCACATGAACTTTTAGAATCACAACTTTCGTTCACGGCAACCCCCATTTTGGACATATGGCGTCACATTTCGCAGTTTCAGTTTCATTCGCCATGTGGCTGCAGGTCCCGCGGGGGTGGGGGTGGGGGCACTTAGGTATATAGAGGTAGTATACATGTGCCGGGGTATGTTTTTTCGGCCTCCCGACGGTTTTGTTGGGCCTCATATTTGTAGAACAGGGTATGCTTTTGCCATTTTTACCTTGTATGATGGGTACGGGTTTTTGAGATCCCGGGGCACACCCCTACTCAGGACAAGGCCAAGTGCCCCCTCCAGGCTGCGGGAATTCACAAGTGTTATCATTTTTTTCAATTGGCAATGTGATATCGTTGAATTCATATCCCCACTCTATGGTAGGTATTGCCAAAAGATAATCATTGACAAAATTACACATATACTTAAATAATAAAATTCGGAAAGCAAAACTTCGCTTGCGAAGAACCTTGTCTGCGCGTGCGCGCAGCAACCGATATTGTCATTCAAAATAAACATGAACTTTTCAAAATTTATCTGGCCGGATTAAATCGCCTTTGCCGAAATCTCACACGTAAACTAACTCAACTTGTTAATAAACATTCATTTATGTGAAAAATTATTCTTCATATATACATTTGTGTAATTATCGTGTATAATTGGTACTCATGTATCGTTGGCGCCGCATTCGTTTACGATCATCGCACGACGTCAGTAAGACGTCGTGCCCGGCTACATTCGCTTCTGTTATTTGATGTGCAATCAGGTGAGATAAGTTAAAAAGGACAGCTCACCGCAATCATGAAATTATCAGGCTAAAAATAACCAAATTTGAAAGTACTGGATATTCTCATAGCAAAACGAAAATGAAGAATTGGTTTTTGATTATCTCAGGAGCGTTTGCGCCAATAACATCAACTGTCGCGCACCTTGTATCGACTATGGCGGCTAACTTAACAGCGGATGTTATTGATAACGAAACATCAACGGACGTTTCCGTATATTTTAACGACATAGAATCGAGCACTGTGGATACTTGGAACGATCCTTCGGAAGATTCGAAAGGAGTTGTTATTCGCACGTCATTGGTTTTGCGATGCATTTACTGTTTAATCGGAAGCGTTGGGGTTTTCGATAACCTACTAGTGGCGATCGTCATTCTAGGAAGCCGTCGACTCCGGAAGGAAGATGCCGTGTTGCTCATACTAAACCAGAGCTTCATCGATCTCATGGCTTCTTTGATGTTGATTTTGACGACTGCATTTGAGGGTTCGAGTCATATTACGAGGCCCGCAGCCCATAGAGAGCCCTTAAGTCTCATGTGACTAATGCATTCCTGCATGTAATAATGGCGAAACGTATATAAGCCATGGTAAATTTCACTAATTATTTATTGGTCGGTTGGAGAAAAAAACCCAGCACGTGGCTCATCGCTGAGAGAAACGTGAGTGGCAGAATGAGGACGGGGAGTGGGCAGATCTGATTGCGATACTATCTGCCGCAATTTGATATTGCAATTAAACATTCGTATGGCAAAGCGTCTCATTCGCTTTAGCCGCGTACGACGGTAAATATAAACCGTCGTGCTGAAAGATAGTGGGTCGTGCGGTGAGCGTTTTATTTCGAGGGGTCTGCACTTCACATCAATGTTGTGTACTTATGTATCTATATATGTCGAGAATTGAAATAAATATACATTTATCTGCACTATTTTGTTTACCCACTGTCTCGTGATTTTTTTAGCAATTGTCACATGAACTTTTAGAATCACAACTTTCGTTCACGGCAACCCCCATTATGGACATATGGCGTCACATTTCGCAGTTTCAGTTTCATTCGCCATGTGGCTGCAGGTCCCGCGGGGTGGGGGTGGGGGCACTTAGGTATATAGAGGTAGTATAAATGTGCCGGGGTATGTTTTTTCGGCCTCCCGACGGTTTTGTTGGGCCTCATATTTGTAGAACAGGGTATGCTTTTGCCATTTTTACCTTGTATGATGGGTACGGGTTTTTGAGATCCCGGGGCACACCCCTACTCAGGACAAGGCCAAGTGCCCCCTCCAGGCTGCGGGAATTCACAAGTGTTATCATTTTTTTCAATTGGCAATGTGATATCGTTGAATTCATATCCCCACTCTATGGTAGGTATTGCCAAAAGATAATCATTGACAAAATTACACATATACTTAAATAATAAAATTCGGAAAGCAAAACTTCGCTTGCGAAGAACCTTGTCTGCGCGTGCGCGCAGCAACCGATATTGTCATTCAAAATAAACATGAACTTTTCAAAATTTATCTGGCCGGATTAAATCGCCTTTGCCGAAATCTCACACGTAAACTAACTCAACTTGTTAATAAACATTCATTTATGTGAAAAATTATTCTTCATATATACATTTGTGTAATTATCGTGTATAATTGGAACTCATGTATCGTTGGCGCCGCATTCGTTTACGATCATCGCACGACGTCAGTAAGACGTCGTGCCCGGCTACATTCGCTTCTGTTATTTGATGTGCAATCAGGTGAGATAAGTTAAAAAGGACAGCTCACCGCAATCATGAAATTATCAGGCTAAAAATAACCAAATTTGAAAGTACTGGATATTCTCATAGCAAAACGAAAATGAAGAATTGGTTTTTGATTAAGGATTACAATATGGACACATATAATAATCTTGTCCAGATTTGAGATACGCAAGATTGATTGTGTTATTATACCGTGGAGGATGTTATGATGTCATTGATATTTTGTGACCAGGTGAAAATGTCCCTGCTGACCGTGCAATTCGCTCTGCACTGAGCTACTGAGACCTGTGTTCGATTCGAACAGACACTCTCACCTGTATCATTGAGGGCCTTACAATAATTGCCCCTATGCAAATAATCTGTTATTCCGATCCCTTTGCCAAGCACCATTGTTGTACTGTGTTGAGCAACCGTCAGACTAATTACTTCCGATACGATTGTATAACATGCTCACATTATTCGCACCGCCCTCCATTTTGGATTCGCAGTCAATTGGATAAGGGTAAGTTCATTTTCTATCTATGCGATGAATAACGTCATATGACATTATGATACTTTGTCGCTTGTCATAATTTGTGCCATGTGAGATTGCGGAATTAGAGAACGTTGAACTAAATCTGATCTCTTCATATTTTCTCTACTTTTGTAGGACCCATATAACACACTAGTGTTGGTATTCCGTTAAACCTTATCAACTTACCTTGGGGAGCGTCATTCATTATGAAACAATTAGTTGCTTACAAGCGTATTCATGGAAATAGGTATAACTATGAGGGCACTTTCATTTCTTCATGACTATGCTTAGTTTTAGCATGCGCAATCGATCCAGCCTCTCTTCCTACCAAGTTCTTCGTAGAATCGTAACTACTTATTGCTTTACAACGATAATCGAAGTCTCATTCTACCGCCCAGTCATGAATTCTTAATTCACGGTAGCTGAAGAAGCGTCGCTTTCTCAACTACGTCCAACTGTGACGTTTATGTACATCTTTCGTCCATCACAACAAATGTAATAACATAAACCTTGCTATGCATGTGGTAAAGTTTAGTGTATATATACATGTATATATATATATATATATATATATATATATATATATATATATATATATATATATATATATCTATATATATATATATATATATATATATATATATATATATATTTATATATACACGACTCATTTTATGTCAATGTTTAATATGTATCTGAGATAAGCAATATTTCGTCCCAGTGGTGATAGGGCATATTACATATTGTTGACAATCGGAGCATTCGTGAGACAACTCCCATTGTTCAAAAACCATGCCACAAATAAAAATGTAAGCAGTTCATCAATTTCTTTCAGATGCTATTGTCCTTTACACTGTGTAATTACCAACATTTACAAAGACGCTTTATTTTTGCAGTGTCAATCTGTGTAACAACTGGGTGCTGATAAAGCAGCAGCTTGTCAGCTTCCCGGGAACCACCAACATCAGTAAACAATGAGATACCCCCTCCCCCCCACCCCCCAAAAAAACTGGGGTAATTACCCGAAGTGAAGCTTTGCTGCTTCCCTCTACCTTAATAAAATGGCAATATAATGGCGCGTAGACACAAGCTTGGCCCTGAAGGAACCTTGTCATGTTATAGAAGCCTAGAAAGGATACCTCCCCCCCCCCGCCACCTGTATTCAGCTAAAAGGAGGTACATTAGTGAAGTATGGTCTATTGTTTAATACCTGCAGTGACATAAGTCCTTACATAGGAAGCTACTACAAAGGTACTTACAGCGTCAAACACATTCTCGTCCAATGTGCTCATCTGATTTTGATCCGAAATCGCTTCTTCCGGGTTCAAGAAAAAATGATGACCGTAAATCAATCAAATGCATTTCACGCCAAGCAATAGAATGATTGGCGTTTGTTATCTAGATAATATCGCTGTAACATAGATTCATTCACTTCTATTTGTAATACAATGCAAGTATTAAATTTCCTGTGATTCGTTTTTATTGCGTGCTGCTCTTCCCTTTTCTCTAGAAATAACCAATATGCACACAACGTTTCTCTGAATCTTTATTAAAGGATCCAGGATATTTAAATTGCTGGGTAACCTAATGATGCAGTTGGGTGGGTTGAGTTGTTTTCTTCTTTTCATCACAATGCAATTTAGTTTCTGCGGGGGGGGGGAGCGTTAAATTGTATTATATGGATTTGTTCATAGATCTCTGTACGTGATGGGGGAGTATCGAGTTGCCCTGTGACACCAACTCCCCTACCCCACTATTCAAATCACCCAAAACGCTATTCGCTCACATGTAGGAATATTACTTTCCCTTAGATACTTCAAAACATTGCGTTTTCTTGAAGGTTGACCAGAGATACAATACACAACAGCCTAGGTTGCTCGTCAGTACTGCGTCGGAGGAAATGAATGGGGTCGATTTGCGAATTTAGGCACTCTTGGGGTCACATAACCCTGTCTATAGCCATGCATTGCCGTAATGTGTTAGTGTTTTTTATCGGTTTGTTTACCTGCGTTGTAATGTAGAATAGTTAATGACTGCTAAAAATATGAATTATGTATCGCCTTGTAGGATGATCGTACATTATATGTTTCATCTCTATATTTCCTTGATGAATTCAACACAGTGTAAAGGACAAATGGGTTTTTGTTGTAGTCTATTCAGCTGCTCTGACGAATGACAGCACTCAGGGATATCCAAAGGAAAAAAACATGCATTGTTCAGAGTTCAGTTAATTTGTGCGTCAATGTCGCCATGATGTGCATCTAGAAACTTTTGATATAAAAACTTGTCCTGTTGCTGTCACGCAGTGGGGAATATATTTTGTTAAGGGCAACGTTGTTAAGGGCAATGGCGTGATGGTTTTTTGTCTAATTTAACCATATTAAGGCACTTTCCAACAGCTCAGTTTGAACTTTCTTTCTCAGAATAGTCGGATGCTGTCTTTAACGCCATGAGATATTTTGCATCTGGTCAATCAGACACCTGATGCTTTGCCTATGGCTTGTTAGCTGGAAATGACGGTGGTTTTTGGCAGATGGAAAACAGTTTCGTTTCGATGTTAGAGGTTTCAATAGTGGATTTCCCTGACTTAAGCATAGGATATGAAACATATCTTAGCATTTGAGGCAACAGTACGTATACTTATATTAGAAACCGTGAGCTGCATAACAAATAGTAATTGGTTTCATTCCTCAGACAAACATGATCCAGTCATAGCAAAATATCGTCCAATGGCCCGCAGATGGATTCTGGCGACCAATTGCCTGACATGGGGCTGGAATCCCTTTTAAAAATCATATTTGTAGCCTAACTAATTTGATGCAATTTGAGCATCCATATGTAGACAAGTGTGAGTTTGACAAGCGATAAGTGACAACATTTGTGCTTATCATAAATTCAGAATTTACGTGGTTGATTAAAGAGCGATGCGTTAACCCAAACGCGTTAATGACGTCATGCGCACGGCGGCTCATCAAAAACTACTTAGACTAGATGTCCACGAGTACATGGAAGAACTTGGCGAACTGTATAGGATCAGTGAAGACAAAGATATCATGGATTTTAAAGTTTTGCTAACGACAATTTATTTATAAATATATATATATATTATATTACATATTATGCATATATATATATATACATATGCATATATATATATATATATATATATATATATATATATATACATATATATTTATATATGCATATATATAATATATATATATATATATATATATATATATATATATATATATATATATATATATATATCATATATATATATATAATATATATATATATATATATATATATATATATATATATATATATCTATATATATATATATATATATATATATATATATATATATATATACATTGCGGCTTAGTCAGATTCCCTGGTTTAGTTTGTCAAGTTGTAGTTTACGGGCACCTGGATGGATGTTATAGGTAACAGTTTTAGAGTTATTAAGATCAATGTGAAAACTGGTTTTAGTTTAGAGAACAAGTTTAATGCGAGAAACATTGTAAGCGATTATAGTAATCGATGAGTGGGGGGGGGGGGACATTGACTTTTACCGTCGTCATGTTTTATGTGCCACTTACATGATCATGCAATTTAAATCACAGTCTGTTGATTACAACATTAATGCCCATATGACGTGAACTCAACGTCATTATCGGAGCGTCGCCATTGCCTTTTTTGTTTACAATGTTGAAATGTGAAACACGCACATCATCTGACTTCATTGTATTGTATTTAAAACACGGTGGTAATCCTTAACCAGGTATAGTTGTTTGATATCATTATAAAATAGAGAAATAACGGAGAAAATTTTAACACAGTTGATAATAAATGCTTTGACTCATAGCGGTTTTATAACTGTTATGTAACGCAAAAGAAATTAGTTATATGTTAAGAATTTACGGGCTTCTTTCGAGTGCAAACTGATTTACGATATGATCATTAACGACGGAAAAATGACACGTTAAATTCAGATTTCAGTCCCGTTTTAAGTTTGATTCGTTCGTAGCCGTAAGTGACGTTATCGACGTCCATGCATATCTTAAGATGCGATTTAAGCTGTCGAGGAAAACATGCTGCCCAATTTTTATTACCATCAGAAATATATTGACAGTTTTATAAGCGCTCGAAATATTCATGAAACTTTTGCGGACTTGTGGACTGATACCACGATTTTGCGACCTCAGGCGCTTGCGAAAACTGTTTGCTATGGAATGTAGCTACATTATGGTGTAAATTGTTTGAAAATCGGACAATTATCTACGTACCTATTCGGGATTCCAGATTTTCAATGACCTTGATCTAGCTTAAGGTCAAGGTCAAAACTTCTGGGTTCTGCGCATCGTTGATGCCGACTATTTAAAATAAAGAAATTCTGAAAAATATCGACCTCTATTGCGGGCCAAAAAATGTTAACAAAAATATAAATAAGATATTCCAGTTTTCAATGACCTTGACCTTACCATAACTTCAAGATCAAACCAAAACCTCTGGGTGAAAATTGCGACCTGTATCTCGAGACAAAATTTTTTCCACATTCAAACATACATACATCTGACAAACGCGACTAACCAAAGTAACTTAGCGATGCGATTCGCCAAGTTAACAAACCTGACTGACCAACATAACTTGTGTAATAGACACGGAGCTATGTAATTTTGGATAGTCTGTCTTGTTCATTCAAAGGTAAAGACACCATTCTTTCCAATTTTCAAAATATTTTACATACAATCTGATAGTTGGAATCGTACTTCAGTGCGCTGCAATATAAAAGTAATTTGAATCTAATTATTTCTATATGTAATCAATTCTCATTGTGACCAGAGATGCGTCTATTATTATACACGTCCATAAGCGATTGACATGGATGTATAATGACATCGTCCCAACCCTCGAATTTCATCTGTTGAATCCCCGTTATGTGATAACTGCATATGTATAAAAACAAAGATTACTTCTGGTAGAACTGTATATTCAGTCAAACAAATTGAAAGCTGGAGAGCAGTCTCAGATTCAGAGGTCTAAACTCGAGGCTTTAAAATAGCAACATATATATTCATTCATCCTACCATAACACTCGCCGTCCTTGACATCTCTAGTTATATATAACACAGGAAAGTGCTGTTGATTATTAGTTTGCTTTGAAAAGCCGCAGATATTGTCATTACCTAAGTACCCAAAATAGAATCGGTCTGAAACCTATGGGGAATGTCTCCCGGGGACTGTCCTTGGCGCGAATGTAATTTTCTTAATAATTCCACGACTTTTATTTATTCGGCGTACTAACTGCTTACCATGGCAACCATACGATTGTTGGGAAAATGAAACTGACAAACTGACATTTGAACATAAACTAGATTTTAAGACAGACCAATCTAATTTGAAATAAAAGCTGTACATAGGCAAGTTGAATAACCTAGTGACACCATCTCACACTTATACCTCAGACGGGCATGTCAGTCAGCTGTATTGTCGTTCGTATCATCTCATTGACAATACCATCCTGACCAAGTTCTCTTGGTCGCGGAGATGTAACTTCGTACCATCAGGCCCCAACTCAGGCCTAGTTCATCCGATGGTCAAAAACTATCTAGGCCAAAGACTGAGTTTTACATTGCCCCCTCCCCCTCCTGCAAAACCACCCATTTTGTCCCTGTGCTGCTCTCGTCAAGGCTTTCGGGTAACGAAGATGGGTCTAAGCCATCAGATGCTGCCTTTGTAGGGGTAGGTCCTTTTGGCAAACTTATGCCTCTAACTTATCCGCTGTTTGTTAACACATTATGGAATTTGCTCTCCCTTTTGGATTTTAATAAAACTCGATATTCCGAGCATAACTTCAGAAGAGGCGCGACACCGTGGGTGTTCCACCTGTGCAAGCAATCAAGATCATGGGCGATTGATAAAGAGACATACGCCAGATACCTCACCATGCCCCTCCTAACAAGTTCCATTACCTGGCCCACTTTTCGTCATATTTATCTCTTACTGCATAAATGTTATCTCATACTTGGATCCTTGGGGGATTTCTCATTACTTATTGTCATTACGTAATTAAAAATTATTAACATCATGTTCTGCCATTAAGTAAATATTAGTTAGTGATAAGTAATTAATTGTGTAATGTAATGATTAAAGTTTAATCATAATCGATTATGCAATTCATAATTAATTACGTAATAAATCCCCTAGGTCGGTCCAAGTTCTATTATATGATGTGTTCGTCTAATTCAAATTGTATTTCATTATCATGAAATCGAGTCAAACGTGAAGATAACATGCCACCCCTCTGCACCTGTTTATACATCCCCACACAGAGGTTCCTTGTTCATCCCCGGCAAACCGCACCTCTGTCGATTGTGCAATACATTGTGGAGAACCACATGTTTCACCAATGAGATTATATTAAGCTCGTCTCTTTGATTGCCTGATATGTACGCTAGGTTTAGAGCGATGAATGCTGGGTGCATGTACGTTATGTGTCTTAATCTTCTTAAATAGAAGGTCTTACGCCGGAGATGTTGGTAATATAAAGAGTAAAATATGTTGTTAAGCTAAAGTACTTGTGTGGCTCGCACCTAATACTAAGTCATGCTATGATCTTGTGTCTGAATGTTGATAGAATACCAATCCCTCAGGGAGATAATATTTGACACTCTATTAAGTATATCATTATAAATAAGTTACGTATACTTCTCACGTGTCCACGCTTACGTCATGCGTGGACCTTCTGTATATAAGGTCGTGGAAATCTTGCAATAGAGTAGTCTTCGATCAGTTCGTCTGGTGTACAACAAGCGGTGTACAACAAGCTGTGTACAACAAACTGTGTGCTGCTGATGTTCTTTAGCTGTGTGCCGTTCCCACATTAGACGACGTTTGCAACTGGGCAACCTTAATTATGTCCAGTTGTTGACTGAATTAGGCAACACTCTTGAGGTGAATGGTTAACCGGTTTGGGGCTAGTGGGATAGGCAAGGTAAAATCCCTCCTTGTGGCATCTCGGGGGAACCACTGCTCTCGTTTTGGCACGGCACCTCCGTGGACAGGAATAAAAGTCATGAATTTGGGTTCCTGCATATCTTCCTCTCCAAGACGGAAGCCCAGCACGCAACAGCAGCAATAGCAACTACGAGCTTTCCCGCCCATGCATTCCCACCCTTTCTGATCGACATACTTTTTAATTTTTACAAATCTAAGTTATCAATATCGCTGTTTCTCTTGCTATTTACCCGGGGGATTTCTCATTGTCATTTCGTAATTCAAAATTATTATTTTCATGTTCTGTCATCAAGTATGAGTAAATATTACTTAGTGTTACGTAATTTATTGTGTAATGTTATGATTAAAGTTTTATCATACTCGATTATGCAATGCGAAATTAGTTACGTAATAAATCCCCTTGGTCGGTCCAAGTCTATTTTATGATGTGTTCGTCTAATTTAAAGCTACGCTATGAGGGCTCACTTTCCGCAGAGCCTTTCCGCTTAAAAAATAGCGATAACAACAAGTACAATATTTAATAAATGTCAACTTGATAAATTGCCCGGTCTAGGGTACCCCTATCGGAAACAGTTCGCCTCTAACGGTGTCCGCCCAGCAGATGGTGAGTTTAGATTGTCAATAACTGTATGGAGCGTCCAGTAACTGGCCTTGGGTGGGCCAAGGAGTTACATAACTAAAGAAGGAGTGGCAACGTCCTTTGAAGTCGACGCCGAGGCGCGCGTGTGTGTGCCTCGGCAGCGAGTGTTTTCACAAGCTCGCACTTGGCGGCGCTAAGTGTAATTCGTAATGCGACATCAAGCGAGCCAGCGAGGAAACCGGAGGCCTTGACCCGAGGTCAGGTTCGCGAAATGGCATGGATACATTTGCAAGTGTAAATAGACGAGTTAACAACAGCAGGTGGTGTACTCGTTACACAATGTCATTAACTATGTACTGTACGTGCCTTGTCATCACATTGTCCGAGTCTGAAGTAAAATTACTTGTGTGAGAATTGAAACGCGTTAGCATGCCAGGAGTTTCGGTGACACGCAACGCAAATCTGACGCGCGACTTCAGCTCTTGGAGAGTTCATTTTTATTTACTCGGAGCACATCTGGTCCGCATGACAGTGTATATAAAGCTGTTAAAGACGCGAAAGGAGAAAGTGTCCATGAAATGTTCAAAGGGTTTAAGAAAAACACTTAAAGATCTCGAACCATATTAACTGTGATTTGTGTGCAGGGTTCAAATGAATGTACCACTCTTAGTATTGTGTTAAGTGATTGAGATGTAATGTGATGTTGGCCAAGTATTGTTTTCCAGCTTTTAAATTTGTCATACACATTGACAGCTAGTCAGTCATATTGTGTTATCAAATATATTTATAAACTGGGTTATTTTCTGGTTGCCTGTATATCCTAAATTCATATTAACTTTGTAATAAATTGCATATTCATGTCACAACTACCTACTGATGTCATGTTTCTTATGCTAAAACAGAAGTAGCTGTAGGTTTATGTAAACAATGAGATAAAGTGAGAACTATTTATTTGCACATCAATATGACAAACATATAAACAGAATAACATAAATAAAATACAGAACAAGCCTACACCAATCTATATCATTTAACAAATATACCTCATAAATTCAACTTTGTAGTTAATAAGTGGTAAATCTGTTTTTGTTTATCCAAAAAACAACAGAGTCAGGCAACAAACTGTTACCTTTTTTTCTCTTCACATTAAGATGTAGGCATGTTCAGAAATGGAACGCTTTCCGCCAGTGATACTTCTCAGATTTAAAACCTTCCTGGACCTTTTCCTTTTCCTGCCACCTGGAAAGATTTTTGCCTGCAAAACATAATTGAACTGGATATGTAAAGATTAAAAATATGTTCTCAGACACAGTTACCAACACCTAATATTTATCCATTAATCCTTCAACGAAATTAAATTCACAAAGTACCAATTTGCTGGGATAGACTAATATTCTAGGTTATAGTTAGTTACATAGAAGTATTCTGACATTGCATAAGTATGCCACCGGTAAGTAATAACACCAAATTATCGCCCACTGTCAGCCATATTGAACTGACAAATATACGTCGTATTTAGATGCGATATGGAGGTAAACTATAAGGAAATTTACAATTATTGATAATGGATTGTGTTTGGTTATTGGTTAAGACATTTGTGCCGCTATCTGGTCAAACAATACAACATAGTTTTTGATTAATTTAAAAATAATGGAAGCTTGAGATTCGACGAATTGTTCGAATTCAAGGTATTATCACATATTTAGCTCAATACAATAAAAAGTGCGCATTTAACAGCTTAATAAACGTGACCATTGGATTTGTCTTTGTTCACTCAACGAATACCAAGAATATTTTTATGTGAATATTTCACAAATTTCAAGAGATATATATAATTTCAAAAATATATGTCGAAGTTCCAAGCCGAAAATATGGGGTCTCGGAATAAACACTTGCAAACTTTAATCGAATTAAACATATTGATTACCCCAAAAAGGAAACTATGATAATCAGCGTGTTTATTGAAATATAATTAATCACCTCGTCGGGCAAATCCATTAGGTTTGGTGATACTGGTGAAAGTTTTCGAAAAAGAAAATGAAGTTTCTCGCACAGCAGCTGCTCAACTTGCCTCTGAAATGTGCCGAGACTGATTTCGTGGCGATCTCGCCGAGGCAGGCACTGCGCGCGAAATCGCTTTGATCTCGGCGTCGTTTCCACTCCTGCTATTGGCTATAACTCCTTGGGTGGGCTTATACATTTGTTGGCTTGTCAGAGACAT
The DNA here is from genome assembly GCA_034190875.2 of Urechis unicinctus. Taxonomy (NCBI): domain Eukaryota; kingdom Metazoa; phylum Annelida; class Polychaeta; order Xenopneusta; family Urechidae; genus Urechis; species Urechis unicinctus. Next base: position 59,236,424 of record CM067351.1, on the reverse strand, counting down.
GGGAAGGTTTCGAGCAAAGAGTTAACAGCTACACTAAGCTGTGTGGTGATTATGAAATGACTCGAAATGCACCCCCTTCTTCAGGTGACGATACCATGAAATCAACAAAAGCACATGGGACTGTTGATTCAACGTCCCGGGGCTCGGTGTCTGTTAAAGATGTGGAGTCATCTGATTGGTCGAGGCAACCACGGCTCCAAATAAGACGCTTCGGCTCATAGTTGGCGTCTTTACATATTTCCTCGGGTGGATGGCTTTAGTGAGCGCTCTCAGCGTAGCTATTAAACTCTGTGGTCAAACGGCAACGTGATGTTTTCTATTTCAGTTTATTCCTTCAGTTCGTATTTGATGAAATTGATGTGCCCGGTAATTAATAAACATGAACTGGCCCATGGTAAAATTCCCACAATTTCTCGATGTTATGATGTAACAAATTTGTGCCAGGAGGTTTGATTTCCGTTTGTCATGACTATCTTAAGCAGGAAAGGATATGATGAAGTACTGAACCTTAGTGAATTGTGGCGTGCAGGAAGATATTTTGTGATCTCCATCCTTTATGTTATGTTCGACATCGTACTCCAAAATAGCTTAAGTCATTCGAACAGAACTCATTGGTCGAACGCTACTTGTCATGACCCTGTTTATTTTCATCATATGACTTTATATGAGCGCAAAATAAAATATTTATCTCCTTAAGGCTTATGAAAAGATCTTGTTGTGTTTATGAACAAATTCACATCGACCCATCTGGCCATGTCAATGGCTCTTGTATGCTTGTAAGTATTCATTAATATACATCGTGATGTGGTATGATTTATTTCTGGATCCCCAGGTGGTCCCCCCCCCCCACACACACACACACACACACACACACACACACACACACACACACACACACACACACACACACACACACACACACACACACACACACACACACACACACACACACACACACACACACACTGTATTGATTATTATGCCTTTACAACTGAAGACGTACTTTGCCTTAAAGATGGAGAGTTAAGTGTCGAGCTATAAGGCCAGGTTAGAACTGATTTTTAAAGGTCAACGACTCATGCACACTATACCAATTCTTAGGTACATGCAGTAGCCTGGTCAGAGGATGTGCGTGGCTATAACATATGGGATATGTATGAGGAGTGGGGGTTGGGGGCTGGCAGATGGACGCGTTGGTCACGCGTGGGCATGACTGAGAGGTGTACGTTATGATGATGAACAAGGTTGTGGCATGATGTACTTTTGACGCTCAACAAACCTTTACCCGATCCGAGAGAGGTATTACACTTTAACTTCAATACAATCAGACTTCCTATAACAGAGATTCCTACAGACTATCATCTTATATGTTTTGCCGAACGGCTTCAGTAACACGATGTTCCACCTGGGTGATTTGTTTTCAAGCACTTCCATTATTATGAAAATTCCTTATATATCATATATTAATTCATTTTAAGTTCTTGATGTACATTCCTTAGTCCATTAACTTTACTCTCCTTTTAGTTTGATTTTTTTTGACCACACAGTAAAAATGGTGTATCCAGGCCAGAACACGTGATAAGCTTTCGTGAATCGCTTTGATGAGAAACTTTGCTATTGATGTAGTAAAAACGCAATTGGCTTTTTATTGGAGCGGAATGAACTATTGCTTCTCATCAACAACTTATCTGGTCGTTTACCTGTGTCACCGTACATGTGACTTCTACCATCGACTCTTAAGGTGCGACTTCCAGTGCTGTAAACCTCCCTCTCCATCACCTCCATTCCCCACAAACACTGAAGCACCGATTTTCACTACATCGACGAATCTGGTAGCTATTGCTACACCATAACTGGGAGAATGGGAATCAAAGTGACTACGCTTTCCTCCTGTCTGAATGGGTCTTCCATATTCAGTATATCAATGGGTTCATTTTCAAAGATATGGTATTTCTATTTGTCCGTTTTTTTTTCATTTTGAACTGATCTAGATATGGGTCGATTTTTTTTTGCCCCATGACAGGCTCTTCCTCACCCTTTTGCTATGAGAGACCCCCCCCCCCCCCACACACACCTTCTGGGATCGATCTCAATGTCACTCAACCAATTGCGCTTTGAACATTGCTAGCTTGGTATGACGCTCTATAACTAAACTACAGCTTTGGTATTATTGGAAATTAATATATGAAGTCTATGTTTATGTTGAAATCGTCGTCAGACGCGTATCACATGGCGAGACACCTGTAACGAAACTGACCCTTGAAGGACATTTATCGGAGCGCTCATTATCAACCGTTGTTTTGTCGCGACAACTCCTTTCCTGTTTCATAATTATAGCTCTTATCGATCTATAGTCTTCTTACAGGATGTTATGCCATTTTTGCCCCTTGCTACATTCGTTTAATTGGAATCGGATATCATGCTAGTAATTGCGGGGAAATTTGATTACGTTTTATTATAGTGCCCCGTCAATGCCTATGAAATATGACACCTATAATATACAATGAAAACCATAATCTCATTTCATCTGACGTCACGAGGAAGAAGAAAATCTTTTTTTTAATTTTTTTTTACGTTTGACCTTTAATTCGTCGTGGCAGGATCATCACGATATGCAAGATTTGTCCGTGCCACTCGGCGGAAACCCCACCCCATCCTTTTTAATTCCCCGTAATTGTCCTATGTGGGGGTTTAGTTACGTGGAACATGGTGTGAGCAAACCTCTATCATAGGGGCTTTTTAATAGGAGTATTGTCATACGTTCGGATCCCCATGTCAGTGTACAGGCGCCGACCGGGATAATTTACAGATCTGGCCGGTCGACCGACGACTTGTAAACTTGACAACATTGTAGACTGTATAATTGACCAGCAACTAACAAGGGCCTCTTAACCGTTCAGTGCCACTGGTGTACTGTTCTACGGCTGCTCTTTCTGGTTTCATTAGTGCCGTCAACAAACCTCTACAAATATGCTCGGTCAACATTTTCTATTGGGCATGGCCTGATGCTGGGACCTTTGTTCCAGGATCGAAGACGAATGTAAGCTGTGGGAATTGATTGATGAAGCATGTAGCCTGGATGCATTGCCTCACCCTTTTGTCTGAGCTGAATTCTGTATCGAATATATATAAGCTGTGTTGTATAAGCAGGGTTTATTGGTGTCTAGAATTAATCATCTGTTTAGAGCAATAACACTTAGGGTTTTGTAATTTTAATGAGCGCAGTTGCTGCGAGTGAAAGGATTTCTTGTCGTGAGAGCAAGCGACTGTATTGGAAAATCAGAGCAAGATTACATAATTTGCAAACACCAATGTTGCAATCGGACGGTGTGGACACATTGCTGCCCCTTCGCCTGATAAGAGTTGGTTGATAAGATGCTGTCTCAGGTGTGAGGAACGCCAATACTAATTCCTATCTAGTCAATCAGTTCAAAGTCATCACGCATTTCGTGCGACTTGTTATTTTTCGACGTGTGAGCTAGCTGTGATCTTTTGGTTCTGTTTGCAATAAGATATGGCTTCATTACCTAGCAACAAAAAGAGATCACGGCTATTAAAAACTCAATTGTCACAGACAGAAGTACGATCTCCGCGCAGGAAAAGTATTTCTTTGTCGGCCAGTGATCACCAACAGTCGCGTCCGCAGGTCAGGACGAACCGGCCCTTGGTTCGATCAAATACTGTTACTTTTGGGGAATGTCGAATCTTACGTGATGGAGTAAACTCGGATTGGAACAAGGTGTGACAAATGTTTCTAATCGAGTTATGCAACGCATCGGTATTAATAAGTGATGACAGAAGTGCTGTTATTTTTGTATCAAATAACCACCTATAGGTGGTGATTTTGCGTAAATATGATAAAAAACATATATTTGATCAGTCATTTGTTATATTGTTCAATTGTTACATTGATCCTTCCCAGCTGAATGTAGTGAAAGGGTGTGTCTTAATAGGATGGTGATAATTTATCCGTGTGATTTATTACCATCAAGTGATATTGCTGTATGATTGTTTTCCATTTAATTAGAATGGGACTGCCATTAATTGTAAATAATCAGACAACAAACAGAAGGTGGTGACATTTAGCCACACACAATTTTGATTTGTGTTCGTTTATTCTGTACAACAGACTCATACGAGACGTAAGTTATTGTGATGTAACACCTTATTTATTATATAAACGTTTAAATTTGTTGTAAATACATCGCATTCAGCTCTTTCTGTCGTGTGTTGCAGAGAAGCCGCGGGAAACATGGGAAACAGGTAAGATCTGCGAAATTCTCGGTGTTAGTCGAAAATTACACAATCGTTGAAATGAAAGTGATGTAGGTAACTGAACACTCACGCGTAGGATTGGTTTAAACGCGTCTTGATTATTGATATACTTACTTGTAAATGAAACCAAAGGCAGTATAGTATCAGTTAATTTTGTCTGGTTGGACGGGAGGAGGGACGGATGTTGTTGGTAGGGAAACAAGAAGCCAGCGATGAAAATAGAGCATTCTTGGAATAATTCCCTCCAACACCGCCTTCTATGACAGCTGGGTATCGTTTGATAATGACCTATAGACCACATAGCAATTTAATACCTCTACCACATCATTAACTGGTTCTCGAAACATTGGCTCTGGTCCCAAACGTTACCGCGCTAATTCTATAGCCTCAACTACTTGATCCTAGATCCATTATGTTACTTAAAGGAACATAAAAAAGACCCACGAATCTCATAAATGTGCAATATATTAATATTTTACGGAAACAAATCCCCTAACTGTAACGATTCCAACCATTCGACTGTAAAAAATGAGATTTATTTGGGCGTTGCCGTTGGCAACATCTAATCAACGATCAATCATGGCGACGAAGGGTCGTAATTCTCGGATATCTAAATCACAATCGCCTACATCTTCTTCTCTAATTACTCCAACTGTTCCCGTGACCCGAAAGAATGGGAAAAAGGGAAAGCCAACGGTGATCATGATTCAAGCAAATTTTGAGCTTGAATAATTCTCAAATACCTCTAATATCGCTCAACTAATATCTGCATCCTATCAACAGATCAACAGTGATCAGCCCAGCGGTCCAGAT
>CM067351.1:59158836-59226336 GCA_034190875.2 Urechis unicinctus | reverse complement strand
ATCTTAACAAGCACATCTATATCATAAGTTACCTGAAAAGAGGAGAGTTCATTCTGTAGGTAGTTTTGTGCTTTGTTTACAGGAAGGGAGCAATTTTCTACACATCTCTGGGCATCCTCCATGTTGTAGTGCTGGTTTTCACAGCACTGAGCGCTACAAGTATACATTTTTGCCTGCAAAAACAAAAATAAACCCTGAATTACATGAATCAACAGAACATCTTTCTTCCCATTTGGTCAAATTCGTAACAGACAGCCAATCATTGCTAAGCTTGCGACTATGAAAGAATGATCACATATTGTTAGCGCTATTTGCTTATAGTATCAACCAGCCAATTACTCATGAACGTCACCAAAAGATTAAACATTGGTGAGACACATTTATTACACCCAGTAGGACGACACTGTAAGCTGGGTGTACGAGACAGAGGAGTTATCTGAACGTAGCGAATAAAACCAACAGCTTTCGCATTGAGAAACACCTCATTCAAGCCTTGCGACGTGGATAAACTGCGTCACTGTTAAGCTTATGAACGTCGTCTTTCCGATCCTTTCTCGGCTACCTCATATTCTACTCAGCTTAACATGTCAGCTATGATGATGGCTTGTTGGGGCGTCAACTGTCTGAGAGGAACAGAAGGAAACGGCAAGATCCTACGAAAGAGATCACAGGACAACGAAGTTCAACGAGAAGTGGATACAGACGATTCGGGAAAGATAAGGGAGTGGCTAGTAATCGACCATGACAAATATTAATGCATTGTAAAGAATGCAGAGGACTCACAACTTTAAGAGCAGCTTTAAAAAAAGGTCCTTTTTACAAGGGCACTGGAAAATTCAAGCACGAAAGCATCAAAGAACATGAACGTTCACAGGGCCATGAACAGCTGGCCCCACATGAACAGACAGTATGGTGAAGAAAATGTGAACCAGTTCCTCTTGGTGGATCTTCTCCTAACTCTCCCTGCCTCTACTGCAGAATGTGAACGTGGTTTCAGCTCAATGGGGTTTATCAAGAGTGACTGGCGCGCCAGCCTCAATACAACCACCCAAAATGACCTCATAACAATAATGCTTCAATCACCAGACATTAATAGCTATGACCGAGAAGGAGCTAAAGGACCTCTAATCTGTGATTTGTTTATTTAGGTTTTTGTATGAGCAGTTGTATTTGAAATGCCGTGACCACTTGTTATCGACTTGCTGAGGTTTCAGGTTTTGTTGTTGTGTATATGCATTTTTGTTTGAGTAAATTTGACACTCAAGGAGCAGAAAGTCCTTACACATTTTTTGGGCCGGTAGGTTTATAGGCAGGCCGGTACCTTTTTTCAAGTACCGGCCCGGGTGGCCGGTAGCTGAAGTTAGTTTCCACCCCTGGATTAAGGTTGATCACTCAAGGTATGCATCATGAGGTATAAATGTGTGGACTGTGGTGGTTGAAAGAATTTGGTTAAGCAGGGGGTTGACAACTGATATTCAATGGTCTGACTTGCTTTAATTTTCAGAAGTTCAGTTGGTTGACATCTCCAAGTATGATGGTTGACTTATTTCAATTGATATATAGTGTATATTCTAAATGGGTTGAGCTATCATGACAGTCAGTGGGTTGACAGCTGTGAGTATTCAAATCATCTCACTATTTAATGGGGTGACAACTAGCTATGGGTATTCATACGGTTGACATGTCTCAATATTTATGGTGGCATGGTGGTAGCCGCGAACGACGGTAATATAAATATATACCGTCGTGAGTGAGGATATGTGGGTCGTATGGCAATTTTTTTTATTTCGCGTCTCCGCGGCTTACCACCAAGTTGTGTACTTACGTAAATATATATGTCGACAAATGAGATGAATATCCGCTTCTCCGCACTATTTTGGTTATCCACTGGCTCGTGATTATTTAGCAATTGTCAAATGAACATTTAGAATCACAACTTTCATTCACGGCAGCCCCAGTTTTGGAGATATGACGTCACATTACGCAGTTTCATTTTCACTCGCCATGTGGCTGCAGGTCCCGGAGGAGGGGGCACTTAAGTATATAGAGGTAGTATACATGTGTCGGGGTAGGGTTTTTTTTCGGCCTCCCGACGGGTTTTGTTGACCTCATAATTGTAGGATGGGGTATGCTCTTGCCATTTCTACCTTGTATGACGGGTACAGGTTTTTGAGATCCCGGGGCACAACCCTACGTAGGACAAGGCCAAGTGCCCCCTCCAGACTACGGGAATCAATAAGTGTTATCTTTTTTTAAATGTCAATGTGATATCGTTGAATACATATCGCCCTTCAAAGTAGATATTTCCAAAAGATAATCTTGACAAAATGACACATATACTCAAATAATAAAATTCAGAAAGAAAAATTTCGCTTGCGAGGAACCTTGTCTGCGCATGCGCGCAGAAACCGATCTTGTCATTCAAAATAAACATGAACTTTTCAGAATTTGTGTGGCCGGATTAAATCGCCTTTGACGAAATCTCACACGTAAACTAACTCAACTTGTTAATAAACATTCATTTATGTGAAAAATTATTCTTCATATGTACATTTGTGTAATTATCGTGTATAATTGGAACTCATGTATCGTTCACGCGCATTCGGTTACGATCTTTGCACGACGTTAATAAACGTCGTGCACGGCTAGCAGGGTGGTAGCTATGGGTATTCATATGGTTGACACTTTTTTTTGTATGCATCACCGTCCGACCGGGGTTTGGTTGACTTATTTCATTATTCAGTGAGGTGACAGCTTTGAGTATTCAAATGTTTGACTTGTCTCAATTTTCATTGGGCTGACATATGCAAGTATTCTATTTACTACTTTCAATCTATCACATCGGCGCTCTGGAGGCGAAATTTCTTAAGTCAAAATGACAGATGAACTCGCTAATCACAAAAAGACACGAGGACTGTTGCTATTACTACAGTTTTGTATAATTGTTCTGTTTGAGCACTTAAATACAGCACATCAAGAAACTTTGTATGATATACTATGATTGTTGTTGCACTCTAGCGTCTAGGAAAGATTGATGATGAGACATTTATGGATAAGAAAATGCATATTATTTAAACTGTCCCTTGTCTGTATTGCGAGAGGGAGAGTACCCTCGTCCTTAAGGTGGCATCAGATCATCAAAACACCAGGGGCGAGTGCCTTGCCTATTCCCGCGGTAACTCCGACGCCAAGCACGGTTCCTTGGAGGTCGCGAGCGATAATAGGGGTGAACGGGTTTAATTCGACAAACGTGATTGATTTTATTGAAAAACAAAACATGCTTTTCAAAATATCAATTCTACCTGTAACTTGCGAAGATTTTCTTTGTCGAGGGTATTTATCAAGCCATTTATAGCCCCTTGAACTCTCGCTTGAACACCTTCCATGTTTACCGGAAATTAATTTATATGAAAAATGTTGATTACAATCCGCAACAAATTGACTATTCATATTATAATTTTAATTATCTTTATGCATCATTTAAAATGCTGCTTTAATTATAAATATCACATTTTTTTTTTTGAGAAATTTTAGGGTTCGGAAAAAAACGTCTTGGAAAAGAAAGTGACCCCGCACCTAAATAGTTGTCAATGTAAACTATGTGATACACAGGTTTTACTTTTTTGGGCTATATAGGCCCAGTAGTTATTGAAAATGTTTTCCGATGAAACTCTAGATGTTGTTGAAGTCAAGTCAACATGGAAAAAAGAAAGGTTTGGGTGTTTCGGTTTTTCAAGCCATTTGATAACCAACTATTCATTATCGCTCGCTCAGAGATGTCACAGACAAAACGAATGTTAGGAATTAAGCTACCTCGCCCCATAGGCATAGGACAAGTGAATGGCAATTTGTACTTGTCCCATGTGAAACCTACTTGTCCCATAAGCCATGGAAGTTCACATGGTATGGTCGTTTTTATTGATATAAGTAACAAAATATTATATGAAAAGTTATTGCATTTAAAAATATATATATTCCAATCAGTAAATATCATGTACCTTTACAATTTCTTTAACAGCTTAATGAAAACAGGTTTTCAAAAATATCAAATGGTACAAATCTACCCCTTGTAAATGCAAGATATTCAATTGACAAGATTAATTGAACTTTCAAAACCTGGTTGTATATAAAAAGTTTATCACACTTAATCATCAAAATCATCACCAGAAATAGCTAAGTATTATCTTCGTCATCACCCACAACAAGGCCTTGATACCGTCGCTTCCGTTTCCCACTATCCAACCACAGTTGTGTAGCTCTGCTGGTATTAAAGTCCACTGACAGCCCACATATTGAAATGGTCATCAACCTATCCATCATTTCCGGGTGTAGGGCTGAATGCGCTTAGCGCAGTGCATAACGTGCCAACGTCACAACGCGCATACATAGTTTTGAATAATTATACGTAAAAAATACACGTGTCACAAAACTCCTGCAACAAGTTTGACCTTACATCATTGTCATGACGCTAGCTAGTTATCGAGACAATGCATACTACGACACGTAACAAGTGCCTCATTTCGATTCATCGGGTACTGGTAGAATAAAGCAACTAGCAGTTAAACCGTACATGACTGAGTGAGTCTTAATTACTGATTACTAGTAGCTCTTTTGAACCAAGTAGCGCTTGCGCTCCCTCTTGGTAGCACTCGATCGACTGTTGGTCTGTTGGGCTGATTACTAGCAGTGAAAGAACTTCACACACAACAAACTGGCGCATGGATCAGTGCTGTACGGTTACTGATTATTCTGTCTTACATGCTCGGCTGCACATCGAAAGACACCGAAACCTCAGTCTTCAAGGATTCAGTGTTTGCTTGAGATAAGACTCGCGATCGGCGAAGTATTTAACATGTTTGGTCGGACAAGTACTTGGGACTTTCCACTTGTCCCTCAAGCAGAACCACCTGTCCCGGGCAAGCGGACAACTGTTAGTATCTAGCCCTGCCTTATTTTTATTCATTTGAAATATACATGACTTGATAGTTTCTTTCAACTCAATTGTCAAATCACCCGATTGTATGAAGTCACAGGAAAGCGCTAACAACTTATCTTGCCTAAATATCCTCACAAAACAAATTTAAAGTGAATTTCTCAGCTGCAATTTTGTCTGCTCCAGTTGTAAATGTCAACGAGGCTGATTCTTCCTTCACGTAGTATTGTGGGGCAGAAAACTGTATTTGAATGATCGTCCATATTGTCATTCACTTGCAAAATTGTACAGTTGTATGTCAGCCAGAATTATTATTTCGGTTATATTCTTTACTGATGTAAAATCTCTATCCAGGGAAATATTAAGCACTCAAGATAAGTGTGCTTACCTTGTCAAGGCATTAATTCCTATGCAGTGCACATTTAGGTTTTCATTGAAAATGGGAATAGTTTAAATGGAGGAATAGCAGTGTAAATGTTGACGAAAATTGTGCATATAATCAGAAAGGTTGATGATATTGATATATCATCAAGCAAGTTAAGGCATTTAAAAATGCTCAGGATGGATCATGTTTTGATGTCATTCCCTCAGAAAGTCTGTGAGGTGAAAGCTAGTATGAAAGTCCACCAGTTTTTGCTTGACGTAGTCCCACACTTGATGGGAAGACAGCAGTAGTTAGGTGAGGTACCCGGATACAAAAGGCACAGCATCAGTTCTCAGCCAGGTACTGTAATGTGTTTGGCCTTGGAACTGTACTTGAGTCACGAAAGATGGTGGTTTTGCAAATGACAAATTAAAGACAAGCTGTAGTATTTTTTTTTTTTCCTTTTGTTGTGAAATGTGCCTGATATATTTTGTAACAGCTGTACACACAGTGACTGCATATTTTCTATTTACCATGTCATGTAAGAGGCTAATCTTTCCTTCCATTTTGAAGATCACTGTCAGAGCAAGGTGTGCAGACCAGGGAATTATCAACTGGTGATGCTGCTGTGCAGTCAATCAAACGAAAACACAAACAGGTGTTTATAATTAATGGCTTTCCTTATGATTAAGAAACATTTAGACAATTTTCCTATTTTGTGTGAATCGTTTAATATGGTGAAGATATCTGCCTTTTATAATACGTCTCAATACTTTGGGACATAATAATATGCTACCATACATTTACACGTTGAATTAATGTCTCGATTGATGTTTCTTATGTGGTAAGGGTATCCCATATGTTACAGATTCAAACTGATGAGGACATAGAAGAAGATATTCAGCTGTATGATGATGACTCACCAGAGCTGTATGAGTTTCTCCGTCGTGCCTCTGACATGATGATCAGAGAGATCAAATATAACAACAGAAGCCATGCTTTTGATGGTCAGTCTTCTCTATGACCGGTCAGACATAAACTTGTCAGTACACTTAGATGTGACATTCAATCCAAATCCAAATAAATGTTCTCATATGAAAATACTGGCTTGCTCCATTTATAATGCATTGTTTTTGGTGGTCAATAAGTTTTGCGCACATCGAAAATTTGTTGTTTGATTACCATGATAATATTGACAAGTTTGAGGACACTAGTGCTGTTATTATCTGTATATTAATCAATGTTCTATACCTTAGGTATTTGAATAAGATGGTGCCAGACAGATGCTTTCAAGTCTTGAATATAATCTGAAAGCAACTGATGCTCTAGCATGTGAACACTAGCATGATCCATTCATTATGTATTTTCCTCTATAGTTAACACGTTAGTAATCAATCAAAATAACTATGACAAGTTTGAACCTACTTTTCTTAACTTGTACTAATTCTACCTTTGTATCAACGAATGCTCTATACTATTCCAAACTTTGAATTAGTGTGTGACTTATAGAAAACATTTATTTTAATTCATTGTTTGTGTGTATTACAGGGTATGATGTCAATTGGGGAGAGCAGTCGGATGCTGTTGACATTGTTCACACACTCAGTCACCCTGATATTGCTGGCTTGGTCAGTAATTCAAAACTCAAATGATCACAATAATCTAAGAATACTTCAGAAGAAAGTGACAAATGACAATTTGTTTGTGTTTCCATATTTTTTTTAGATGCAATTGATTTAGATAATACTACAGAACATCAAGCAGATGATTTTTTATTCCTGATTTGTAACCGGCATAGCTAATTTCATGCTGTAAGGTAATTTTTTCATGTATTAACAAATAAACATGTCTTGTGTGTTGATTGTGGAGAATGATTTGTTTTAGCTTCATATCACTGGGCTGTCTTGGAACTCGACTGGGTCAGTTATTGCCGCAGCTTATGGCAGACTGGACCATGAAGACTGGTGCACACATAAGTCAGCACTATGCACATGGAACCTCGACAGGCGCAACTTGGATCCCTTGAAGCCAGATTCAGTCATTGACGTCCCTTCTTGTCTAATGTGCATTTCATGTCACCCCAAGAAACCCTCTTGGGTTGCCGGCGGCACGTTTGATGGTGAGGGATTTATAGTGGTTACAATGTGTGAATCTTTGGTCTGGTGTTATGTATAACACCAAAAGAATAACAAATCAAGGTTATTGTTACTGATGATGTAAATGCATGTATTGCTTCATCAACTGAATGTATCCTTGAAATTTGATTCATTATCATTACTATCTATATTCCAACCATCATCATCATCATCATCATCATCATCATCATCATCTGTATCACCATCGTCATCATCTATTTAACCATCATCAACATCTTTATAACCACCATCATCATCATTATTATTCTTACCAACTTCATCATGATGCATCATCAACTTTTTTATGAACAACACCATCATCATCATCATCTCTATCATTCACCAACCATCATCATGCATCTCACCACATATCAACACCACATCACATCATCATCATCACCATTTCATCATCATATCATCCTCATGATATCATCACCATCATCATCACCATCATTATCATTATCACCACCATCATCATCACCATCATTATCATTATCACCACCATCATCGTCATCATAAAAAATAATCAACCTTTCCATAATGCATCATTAATACATCTGACAATGTGGATGTGCATCACAGGTGAGGTGGTAGTTTGGGACACCAGTCAGACAGAGGAGAATCTAGTTGCTACCTCCGGAATAGGAGATGACTCCCACAGAGAGCCAGTGTCCAAAGTTCATTGGATACCAGACCCGGAATCCAAAGGCAAAAAATACCATGTAAGTGTGGAGATTGTGTCCAGGTGTTTATTTCTTCCATAATACTGATTTGATTAGAGGATGACAGATCCTCTTGTAGAAAAGAAATGGGATTGGATGGCTCTCGATCTCAGCCCAGATGTTCATATAAGGGCACCACATTCTTACATAACCAGTGTATTGTATCTTTTCCAGAAGTCAACAAGATTTATAGCTATTTATAAATATGTACAACTGTTTGGAAGTAGGATTATGTTTGATTTGTGTTTCCACTGAGTTGCAGCAGTGGTTTGTCAATTAACTTAATGATCACAGAAAGTTGTCTTCAGAATCATTGATATTTAGAGCTTTCTTTATTAGATGGTAAAATATATACTTTTTCTGACAGATTGTGAGCGTGAGTGGTGATGGAAGAATACTGGTGTGGAGAATGAGCTCACATAAACAGAAACTCAAGCTTCACAATGGGTGAGTCACTAATGCACTGACAGAAGTAAACCCTTGAAAGCATACTTCTTTCATGAAGACCTCAGACTGCAGACAAGGTTGTACAGTCAGCAACATTTCAACCATATCTTCATGACGAGACATCACCATCAAAATTAAAAATGTGTTTCTATCAGACACATTAACTGTGTGCATTTTGATAAAGCGTCATTTTCATTACACTTGTATGCCTCTGTTATATTTACCTTGTATTTGATCATATATATATATATATATATATATATATATATATATATATATGAAACGTTGCTGCCACGGCAACAGGTTTGTTTTGCTGACTGAGAGTCTGCCTCGTCATCTGCGAGTGCGTTCCCATGGTAACCTGGAGATGGGCGTAGGCTGCATCTCATACAGCCGCGATGATGACTCTACCTTTCTAGTGGGGTCAGAGAGTGGGGGAATCTTTAAGTGTTCCACTAACACTCATGGGAGCCCTTCAACCCGTGAGCTAACCTCAGTGATTATTTTTATAGGTTTAATTGAGGTTCTTAGTTTTGATCATGTGTTGATATTGATCTGTAGATTGATGTGGCTTTAGAAATGTATTGGTTAGGACTCTGTTGTCAATGTATATGAGTGTAATATAGTCAGTAACATTGGGATAAATTGTTGGTCCATCTTTTAATACATTTTATGCAACACTTTTGTGATTCATTTAGATTGATCTATTTGTAATATTATTTTCATTTTTAAAACCACCAGTATCCCTATGATGACTTTATCCATACGCTGTTCCAATGGAAAATGTATTGAACATGCATTGCAGAATGAAATGTCAAATATGAATGGTTGACAATGACTGGTTTCTGTAATGTTATTTAATGCAGGTGAAATTGCTTGCTCTGTGGACCTGCGCTCTCCAGTGACCTTCACCTTCTCTCCCCACCATGGACCTGTGTATGCTGTGGAATGTTCACCACATCATCGTAACGTTTTCCTCTCCTCGGCAACTGACACCACCATCCGTATCTACTCCATGTTACAGGTGTTTCCCATATTCTAATTGGTTAACATTGTCAAAACTGTTGATTTTACATGTTCTCAACTGATAATACAACACAGCTGTTTGAAGTCATTGGTTTGTTATATTGTCAAGCTTCCCCCTTCTCTGTTATATAGCATTGGTGTGAACTTTTGTGATATATATATTTTGTGTATTTTTCCAGGCCTCACCTCTGATAACCTTTGAACCTGGCGCGGGTTATGTATACTCAGCCAAGTGGTCACCTGCACGCCCTCTGGTGTTTGCCGCAGTTACAGAGAGTGGGATGTTGTATTTCTATGATTTGAAACAAAACAGGGCAGCACCAGTTCTGAAGCTGGAAGCTAATGTCAAGAAGCTTCCCATCTACTCTCTCCAGTTTAACCCGCACAAGTATGCTTTTGAGAATTAAACTCAACTTTGGGATGAATTAAGTCACATGAAAAAGTTTTACTAATGTCCTCTCATAACTTGACTTTTGAAATGCATCTTATATAAAAATACGCCCGTACATTTTCTTGTCTATATCTTCAAATTATCAGTTATGAACTTTGCTTTATAAAAAGCTACATTTGATCTTAAGCCATATAATTTTTTGTTTGCAATATTCAGGAAACTTGTTGTTTAAAATTAGAGATTTCAATATTTCTCATCAGATCTGATTAATTTGCGCTGGCTCAATCCCAATAGTATTACCGTTTCCTACATTGTTTCGTTTATTATTCATCCTGATTGGTTTATAATTCATCTTGTTTGGTTTTGACAGTAAATCCCTGCTGGCCACTGGTGATGGAGGAGGTTGTGTACAGATCTGGAGGCTGAGTAATGACATGGTACAACAAACCACGAGAGAAACGGAGATGCTAGATGAAATCTCTGGAAAGGCACTCCAATAACACATCATATCTCTTCACTTACTAGTGCATCCTGTGTTATAAATACAAACAGGGTGTTATTTATGTCATAAAACTGATCTCTTTGATCTTGTATGAATATATAAATGGTCTCTGTCCATTTCATAATGTGCTTATTGTCAGATATGAAATCTCATTAAATATTCATAAATATTCATAAATAGCCGTGCATGTTAGCAGTGTTGCATCTCATTACTCGTGTCATCCATTGCTGTGCGGCAGCATTATCAATAATTTAACTGGGATGCAATATGCCAGAAATTAGAAGCTGTCTCGATTTGAGAAATGAAACCCAGGTAAACAGTGTAGTTCTGTTAGAAGAACCATGTGATTATAAAGTCTACATCTATGGCATTCTAGGCTGATATTTGGGGTAAAATGTTATTAATTTTCATAAATATTTTGCAATTAGCAGCAGGTCAATTGTTTTGTGATGTATTGCTTGACAAAATGCAACATTGAGTTGATTGGTCAAAATATATTTATTGTGTTATAATGAGCCCCTTTCAAAACACTGTTAAAGAAACTAAACTACTCATGCAAACTTCCAGATTATCCAAAATATGATCACTATCTTTGCAGAGATCCAAAGGATCCAAAACACGATCACTATCTTTGCAGAGATCCAAATGACCTAAAATACGATCAAGATCTTTAGTAGGTTATGACAAACATTTGGCATTGAAAAGCAGTTGCCAGGTAACATATCAGAAAATGACTCGTCAGAAAATTACTCAACAGAAAACAATGTTTGCATATTAGAATTAGCAGAGACAAGCAGTTATTACCTCTAGTCTTTCAGCATTATTGTTAAACAGAGCATATATTTCTGTAATGTTTTAACAATCATCCTATTCACCAAACAGTCTGAATGTGCAATCATGTACAATCTGTATTTTAGCAGTGATATGTTAACAGCTGCACCATTAACTAATCTCACTGCTGGATAGCTCTAGAAATATAATGCTACAAGGCTGGCCATTGTGGCCATACACCATGGTTACAATCAGGAAAAAAAGCAGCAATCATGATGATGGTATATATCAGCCTAATTATATTCTACTTGATTGACAACAATGAAAGAGTATATTTGGCCACTATAGAATACAGAAGAATACAGAAAAAAAATGTATATATTATGGAGCTTAGGAATTAGGTTTCCACAGATTCATGTCATGATAAATGTTGATGAGAAACTCAATATTTGTATATTAACATGACAAAAGGTGTCTTTTTCATTTGATTGAGTAGTATGTTATGAGCTCCTGTGTTGTCCTTGATGACTGGCTTTCCTGGACATTTACAAAGAGCCTCAGCCACAGAGCAGAGTATTTGACAGAAATGTACACCAGCACATTAGAGTTGTTAAACTCAAGATTTCATTCTGATTTTCACAATTGTCCATGTATGTCTGACCCTTTTATTAAGTGCTTAATCTAAATCCACCCTCTGATATTTGACTTTCAATGTTGAATCTCTTTTGTCAACAACAAAACAAGTTCAAAAGGCAATTGTATCGTGAACAAGCAATCATATATATATATATATATATATATATATATATATATATATATATATATATATATATATATATATATATATATATATATAATATATATATATATAAATAAAAAATATATATAGTGTAGAAGTGTAGTATATGAGTATATAAGGCACATTCAGGAGTTTGCAGGGAGTCTTTCTCAGCAGTCGAAGTAGAAAACCGATGTATATATATACAGACAATGGTAGGGGAGATGCCTGAATGGAAGACACAGAAACAATAATCCAAGTCATGTATTAAAAATGATGTTTTCGTGTGGGATATCACATTTAGTTAAGATGCCAGAGGTAAGTATATTATTTTTATACACCAAACAAGTGAATCATTCATCTATAAATTAACAGCAAAAAGATCTAGAGATCCCGTTATTTATAAGGTTGCATCACAACAAAAGATTGAAGTTTAATTAAATTTGTTGATGATGGGGAAGGTCCTTACATGTGAATTCTAGATACCCCACATCCATGACGCAGCTGCACCCTGTAAAGATACAGAGATCAAATAATGCATTGTCCCTAATAGCAGATTAAACGTTCATTTACAGCTTTTTCTATGATTTCCTTCACCCTTGTTCTGAACCACACTGGCTTCCCTTACTAGGAACTTCCATATTTGTTTAATCAAATGACTATTAGAATACTACACACTGGCAACATGAATATTTACTCAGCAACTGCTCAGGTAGTACCTGTATACATTGATGTTAATATTCCATCTTAATCAACACATTCATTCATGTACAATAGTTGGGGAAGAGCTGACCAAATTACCATTAAACTAGGTTCCAAAGAGTTTTTTCACGGTTTGTCCCTGTAAGAAAAGGCATAAGCAGATTTTGCAGACATAAAAGCGACAGAAATGAAATATATATTAAGCAGAAAATCTTAATCTAAGAAAACCACACCATAAGCATAGCTTAATTTAAGAGGAATAATTTCCAAAACCTCAGAATATAGAATTAAAATGTCAAATTTATATTTCAAGTATAATGAAATTAAAATTCCGCGACTAACATCCCTTTAAGCAAAGAAGTAAATAAGATACAAAGAGACCATACCAAACTGAAAATGTACAAGTAAATGTGGATTACCGGCATGGAATAAACAAAGAGGACAACAAAGAGGATGATGATGAGTAGGACCAGTCCTGTGATGAAGTACCACTTGTAGTTCTTCCAGATGATGAACTTCAGCGTTTTCCATGGCGAGGTGAACCACAGGAAGGAAGTCTCTGGTCGGCTGGAAATTACGGAGATCATTTGTCACTTTTAGGGAATCTTAAAAGAATAGTCAATTCACTAATTATGAAAATAGCATAGCATCATCTCAAATTTTGGTTGCTATAAAAATGAAAATGTATAACATGACATGGTCAAATGACTGACTTTGGCGGGTCAAGATGAGGGAATTCGTTGGGATCATCGCGAGCTTTACCGCACGGCTTCAACTCGGATTCCTCTTTGGTCATCAGCTCCAACTCCATCTCCACTTTGCCCTACAACATAAGGACCAAAGTCAATTTGGTTACAACATAAGGACCAAAGTCAATTTGGTTACAACAACCCTGCAACATAAGGACCAAAGTCAATTTGGTTACAACATAAGGACCAAAGTCAATTTGGTTACAACAACCCTGCAACATAAGGACCAAAGTCAGTTTGGTTACAACATAAGGACCAAAGTCAATTTGGTTACAACAACCCTGCAACATAAGGACCAAAGTCAATTTGGTTACAACATAAGGACCAAAGTCAATTTGGTTACAACATAAGGACCAAAGTCAATTTGGTTACAACCCTACAACATAAGGACCAAAGTCAATTTGGTTACAACCCTACAACATAAGGACCAAAGTCAATTTGGGTAACAACCCTACAACATAAGGACCTAAGTCAATTTGGTTATAACAACCCTACAACATAAGGACCAAAGTCAATTTGGTTACAACAACCCTGCAACATAAGGACCAAAGTCAATTTGGTTACAACAACCCTACAACATAACTTTGAATTCGCAACCTGACCATCATTATTTCTTAATATTATTCAACTAATATAAATCAGACATCTACATATTACCATAAGACTAAGCACATAGTTTTGCAAATGCTTGACACATATTTTACACTAAAGTTTTCATGGAAAATATTCATTTTGAAAATCAAAAGACATCTGAAAGTAAACAACTCCGTTACCGTGAGAACCCGCTCGCCACTCTCATCACTGTAGCAAGGCCAGAAACCCTTGATGCGCTTCTGCTCAAACAGCGACACCATCTTAATGTCACTGGAGCCTCCCGATTTGGAGATGTCAGGCAGTTTTTTCAGAGTAGCTTGGCTGGCCTTCTTAGCAGGGGCAGGCATATTGCTTAGATTCAACTCCAGAGTACCTGTAAGATCAAGATCATGATAAGGGGACATAAAGATCTTGAGATCCGGATAACTAAAAAATCAAAGGAAAAAAAACCCCCAAAACAAATGACCATTGTATTGAAAAGTTCATAACCATTGGTTCCCTGAGACAAGAAAGAACACCTTTAAGGTTATGGTCATGATGAGGTCCGGGTCATGAGATGGTCAATGTCATGTTAATAATCAAGACAGACTAATATAGAGCCATGGTAAGTACCAGAGTGCACAGATGGACCAAATTCAATCTGTATCTGGACAAGTGATTTGCAACTGAGATACCATACCTAAGAAATCGTCAGCGGAGAATTTGTCATTGTCCCAGATCTGCATCATCAATTGGAGGGGCAGTTTGAGTTCAGTCTCATCCAAGCTCCAGAAGTGCTCCTGAAAAGGAAATGACAGAGACCGCAAGTCAATTCACATAGTTGTGCTGGATGGCATTATAACATGATCTGATTTAAACCAACTAAAGACTAAATCAATCAACTTTATTCTAATGTTCGGAGATGGATTGTGTCCTAGAGTGATCCATTTGATTTAAAGTACTGCACCTTCCTCCTGACCACCAGACTCTCTTCAGCAGGTAAATACTCAAACGGAAAGATAAATCTCCAGTTAAAGTTTCCCTCTCCATCCAGAGACCTGTATCACATCGATCAACTTTTCACAAATTGCTTATTTGATTAGCAGAAAACCACACAAAAAACATTGTATAATCACTCAGGCATACATAACCTTTTGCACTCCTCATTGGATAAAAAGTTAGGAAACTGACCTGTAGTGGACGTCTGTTTCCTGCTTGTCGTCGATTCCACTGAGCCAGCCCTTGACGTATATATCACTCATTTTCTCCCCTGTTATAGATTCTTCCTCTAGAATGACGTCAACAGTATTCCAAACCACAATACGCAGCTCATATCTACATACACACAGACATACTGTCATTATAGCTTCAGGTTATTTACAGTTCAGCACTTTCAGAGAAATCACAATTAACGGACAACCACAGTCACTAATGTGTCCCATATACGAAGATGTTCTCTAATAATAAAACAAATTCATTAGTAAAATAACGGCCCCCTCATATCCGGCCACCCCAGCCTGCCAAATGTGTCCGAACACGCAGGGGGAGCAGATAAGTGGAGGTCACTCTGTGGCTGTTATGTTACGCAGCTGTGTCATATACCATCCATACAAATCACAAATGGAGTGTTCATCCTCATTTTCAACCTCACTACACAATTTCTAAAATTGCAAATGGCAGCATTAATATTAACTTATCTCATTAATAAAGAGTTTATTCACTAGAGAAAAATAGAAGAGACTCACTCTTTGGGTTTGCGAGTCATGATGTCGACTGGAACACCAGGAGGACCGAGAGACAGAGGGAAGATGTCCACCCACATGTGAACTTTACCCTGATCACACATACCCATCAACACCATGAATGATATTGCAACATTTCAACATCAGCTTGCTGGTCTATACCAAACAATATCCATTTGTTCGGTTCACACCCACGTATTCAGTACCAATGGATACTCATTTTTACCGCTTCCACAAACATCCACAAGTAGTTCAATAAAACATCCACCAGTTCAATAAAACATCCACAAGTTCAATAAAGCATCCACCAGTTCAATAAAACATCCACCAGTTCAATAAAACATCCACAAGTATTTCAATAAAACATCCACCAGTTCAATAAAACATCCACCAGTTTATGAAACGCTTTTTATCCTCAACCGCCCACCTGTACCACAAAACATCCCCTTGCTCAATAAAAACCCACCTTTTGCAATAAACACCAAGCTACTGTACAACCATCCACCTGTTCTACAACCACCCACCTGCTCTACAAACACCCATCTATTCTACAACCACCCACCTATTCTGCAACCACCCACCCATTCTACAACCACCTATCCATTCTACAACCACCCACCTGTTCTAAAACACTCACCTATTCTACTAACACCCACCCATTAAACAACCATCCACCTGTTCTACAAACACTCACCTATTCTACAACCATCCACCTGTTCTACAAACACTCACCTATTCTACTAACACCCACCCATTCAACAACCATCCACCTGTTCTACAAACATCCACCCATTCTACAACCACCCACCCATTCTACAACCACCTATCTCTTCTATAAACACGCGCTTATTCTACAACCACCAATCGGTTCTACAACCATCCACCCTTTCCACAACCACCCACCTGTTCTATCCCCGGCTGGAGCGGGTTATACAGTGGTCTCTTCTCGACGTGCTCGGGTACCAGAGGCACTCGCATGGAGGCAGGCAGAGTGTTGAGTACGTGTAATGCCAGTCTCTCTCCAGACTCCCCCAGATGGGAATGAGTCGGCTTCACATGTTCTGCAACATACACACCATGTTTTATGATATTATCTATATCAAGACACATTGATAAAGAAATGTTCATAATCACCCTAATTAGTGAGAACTCAAGAACACTTTCAACAATTCAAGACAGGTTTTAACACCCACCGAAGTCTGCCAGGTTGTAGGATTTGCCCCCAACATGGACGACAGTGTTTCCAGAGTACACAGGAGCTGCAATGGTATGTTTCTTGCAGAACTCAACCAACAGTTCTTTAGGCTTCAGAGAATCTCTCCACTCACATGGTCCAGACCTGAACAGTACATTACAAATGAAATATCGCAGTTTAACTGAAATGAAATGATGAATTGCAAATCATAATAATGTCAATTTCATGTCATGAAACAAACTGGATTGACTATCATTTCACAATCAAATTTAAAAGCATGATTTAATATATCCTTAAACATTTTACATCATATATCAAGACCCAGAATAATAACACTGGATGTCAGATGTGTAACTTGCTTCTCAATATGCCTTTGAACAAAGAATCTACTCACACGCAGTAGGAGCGTGGTAGTCCCACCAGTGCTCTGTACTTAGAGAGGTAGCGATTCTCCAGATCAATTACAGTTTCTCCGATGACATCGTCTGTGCTGAGCAGATCGTAATCCTTGATGCGTATGTACAAGTCTTTCTCCATTGGAAGTACGGCTTTCAACTCAAACATCCTACAGCGACACAAACAATGGAGTCATTCATAGACAAAACCAATCATATATTAGTGATTTAAACACTGATATTGATTATTGTCTGTGCTAAGGAATTTGTGATGAATTAACATTAATGAAGCACAACATCTGGGTTTTTGATTGGTGTATAAGGCAAAACAAGGATTAAAGTAACTATGGCGGATAGAATTAGTGACATAGCTGCATACTGGGACACAAATATATTGACGTAACAAGATAGCAAAATGTCACTGACCTTCCAAACTCGGGGTCCAGTGTGTTGGCTTTGTAGTTGTCACGGTTGTTGACTTTCTGCTTGCCAAGCTTGATGCTGATATAGGGGTCAGCCTAGCCAAACAACATGCTACATTAGAATTTAGATTGGAAAAGAGAGATTGTTCAACATAGAAACTATAGACAAATGACCTCATCTATTATCATCATCAATCAAAGGAACTGAAAGTTTCGAAGACTTGAAACAGTTATATCTCTTTTAATGCCATACATTATGGAATAACACAAGTTTGACAATTTGAAATGCCAAATATTTCACACCTTCGAAACACCCCTCAAAGTTTTTGATTAAAAAAAAATCATTATTTTCTGTTGACCTTACCAAGCCTGTTGGGTCATTAGGTTGGAGGTCAACAGCCTTTACAATGTATACTCGGATAACACATTCCTCCGGGGTACTGGGAGGCAAGTTGCAGAGTGCCTTCTTTGGAAGTGCCTCATTAGGGTCGGCTGGAAGGGGGTAGATACGGAAGGTTCCCTGTTTATTACACAAACAACTATGTCTATTTCAAGGTTGAAACTACCAGTAAAAGGGCTTGATTTCAATATTACAAGTAGCTTAGATTGGCAAACAACAAGGTTACTCATCAAATCTTATTTGATTCACTTTGAGTGCAGAATATATTTATTTGAATGAACAGAAGTTTACAAGTTTCCTATTAACAGTGGAAGCATATAAAATGGTTGAAAAATGATGTTGAATAGTGACCTTGAACTCTCCCACGACACTTGATTCTTCCTCATCAATGTTCTTGCCTCTTGATAACTCAAATGTGTTGCAGAAGTCAGAGAAATTTCCATAATCACCCACTTTCTCCAATTCAGAAGAAAACACCTGGCGAAAAAAGCAAGTAAAGTAAGTAAATGCTTTATTGCAGACTTTACCAAATATATTTACATTAAAAAAGGAATACAAGTAAAAAGCACATGCAGCATGGTAGTCCATTTAAAAGTTAATTGTTTAATATATTTATTGCATATTCGTGTTCAGCAAGGATATCCCCTGTTTTCTTATACGGGATGTGTAAGTATGAGCCATAACAAACTAACCCTGAGATAATCTTATTCATTGAATTGTCCAACCTTTTCACGAATCCAACATGTACAAATAAGGCTTCTACTTTTGAATTTGGAGCAATCATATAAGCTCATGTACATGATAGACGTCAGCGTTTATGCACAGTTCCATAGCTGCGCAGTCCTCACAAGATATATAAAGTTGGAATAATAATGAAAGCATGATTGCTTTTAATTTTGACTTGATTGACTGTATACATGCACATATAAAACTACCGCATTTACAGCTTGCTTTTTGGTCATTGTACACTACCATGCAGTAAATAATGTAAAAATATCCATGTATTTGCTTCATTTAGTGCAGGTGTGTGTTAGAGTTTGATAAAGATCCTGTTTACCAAGGCAACATTCAATGTGAAAGTGAGGTGATGTGTGTAGGACTTCGTGTGGTTTGTGTTGTGTGGTGTTTTTTTTGTCTCTGTGTCCCCAAGTGTCAATATGTGTCAATATGTTTCATGCTGTGTGGTCAAGTGATTTTGGCACGTGTTTGTTGTGTCATGGGTAACACGTGTGTGTGTTGTGTGTTTCTCTCTCTGGGAGCTGTGCATGGTCGAGCATTTTCTTGTTGCTGCTTGTACTTTTGTGTATTTCTCATGATCTGTGTTGTGCATGTGTCGAGCATTTGTTTAACCTAAACACTGCACATATAAAACTACCACATTTACAGCTTGTGTGTGTTTCTCTGCAGCAAATAATGTGTGTGCATGGATTCAAGCATGTGTGTGTGTGTGTGTGTGCATGGTCGTGTGCATGTGTGTGTGTGTGTGTGCATGGTCGAGCATGTGTGTGTGTGTGTGTGTGTGTATCCTGAATGGATGCTCCAAAACACAATACCTACGTTTCAAAATGATGATTACTATTACCCATCATCATTGGACATTTTTAGCAAAATGTTCATTTCCATACAATGAATTAAATGTCTGAATTTAGCAAAGCTCACCTGTATCTTGTCGTAACCCAGCTCCAGGTATTGCTTACACTTCTCCAGCTCCCCAACAGAAGCATAGTACTTGGACCACCAGTCAATGTCCTCAGAGAACAGATCTCCATGCTGAGTACGGGCAAACGATGAGCAATCAATTCAGAAATTCAAGACATATGCTGCAATGATGTACATTTGTAATTGTATTATACTCCTTTGACTGGAAACATCTTACTGAGTAGAATTATAAATACTGTACACTACAAAATTATCTTAAAAAGAATATCTAAATTGTGTATTTATATTAAATATACATGTACTGTGCTATATAAAGGTTGTCAGATTTTAAATGCCTTAAGTTAGTTCTAGCAAGGCATCCAGGTGAGTATTAAATGATATTCAAAAAGGAATGCACCATCACCAGACAGAAAGAAAGTATGAATTGTGGTGAAGCCAGACCAACAGCGCAATGCAGTCTTGTCACATTCATGACTGCAGTAGTACTTTATGCATGTGTCAGATAATGAGATCAAGTCGTCAGAATTTAGCCTTATCGATGTCAGAATCTCAAGCCTCCATGTCTGATTTGGTCAGTGGTGTGTTCATCAAGGCTTTGTAACATTCAAGTCAATGAGAGGTCAGACACAAAGTCATACAGGTATTAGATGATCTGACTTATTTTAACGTCAAAGGTCATCGTAGAGTCCATAAGTCAGAGCTGTGACAGATCAGATGAAGTGTAACTGAATGAGATCCTACAATAAACTTGTTCTCACATCCTTATCATATTGCAAGACATACACCTGACAAGAACTGATTGTGATGGAAATACTAAACAAGAAGATCAATATGTTCAATATATTAATCAGTTTATAAATAAATATAGAACCCTCGATCATACCCCATATAAATATCCTGTAAATGGAAGTGACCAGTTACACTCATGAAATCTCTCTTGGTTTTTTAATTAAATCTTCACGACCTGAACTATATTCACTTAACCATCTCTGTCTTCTTAATGAGTCATGTGAACTGAACCGATGTGCAGACAGAAGTAACCACCTCCAATGAGAGCCATCTCTAAAAAAGCTGCCGACAAAAAGTTGTACCTCAAATAGGCAACAAATATCTTCCAATGCATCACACAAACTTCATACCTGACCCCTCCAGCAGGTGCTTTTGAAAAGACCCCCTGACATTACTCACTCGTCTGTGTCTGCGAGAATGTAGTCTCTTCAAAGCTACGTCAAAAAGTTTGGTTTTCATCTTCAATGTTGTGGACCCCAGAGCTAAATAATTTGTTTTGCCTCCATGTTTAGACTGCATGCCGGAAGGAATTTACAAATATACACAAATTGTCAATAATGTATTTACATATGTGGGATATCAACATCAAAAGTAAAAAAAAATGGAATGTCCAGCCCTTGTATAAACTCGTCATGCTTCAACTCTCAGGTTGCCTTTCACTTTATATCCAGGATTTATACAGCAATCAGCCGATGGATGTACCGAGATAAGAAGAATAACAAATATATCAAACCCAGTGAAAAGGAAGTTTTACTTTTGAGGGCACTGTTTCAAGATATACCCACCTCTTCGTCATCTTTACTGTCAAATACACTAGGGAGTTTTAATCCCATGATGGAAAACCCAGACTCCTACAGGGTATGAGTGGTGCAACAAAATACCAAATGAATATGTATTCACATCAGGGATTCACGACACAGCTTACAACTTAAATACAAAAAAAGGGGAAAAACTGCAGTTCTACTCTTGACCAACCAAATGACCCATTTTCTGCCATGACTTGATGTATATATACAGGAGTCTCTTTATATGTCTTACACTACAGATAATGACTTGAGAAAAAATAAACTTGCAAGTTTTCCAAGCTTGCCTCCTTTTTCATGCTTTGTAAAATGTTGAAATGGTTTATCCTTAATTGCAACATTCCTGTGGAGACATTTCTGCTCATGCGTCGCATTCCAAACATATCATTAAGTCGTCAGCTTGTTGTGTAATAGAGTAAACCACAGGCAATTATGACACACAATTGAACAGCTGATAGGGAGGACAAAGCCCATGAATAATGTTATTAATACACAGGAATCAAGCATCATGATGCAATTGACATTAAAGGCTTGAGGATTGGTTAGTGGACAGAAAACAGTGGCTGGAAACAAACAAGCCTTGGAGATTGGTTAGTGGACAGAAAACAGTGGCTGGATACAGTGCCGTAATCTACTTGCATTTGCAAGACCCAGAGTAATTTGATGCAGGAGGATTTAATGAATTCAGCTTTCACTACAAAAGTGCTGAGTTGGCTTCACCAGTGGGTTAAGACCAACAGCATATTGATACAAAAGGGTCAGTCATATTAGATTTCACATCAGGATGGTAGTATGATTAGATGCAAAGGCAGAGAGGAATGACTAAACAGGTAATTATAGAAGTATGATAGAAGCGTCCTATCATGCCAGGTGTTAATTACTTCATGCGTTAATCACGGCAGGTGTAAACAGGTGAGAAATGTTGTTTACTATTTGGTTTTCAATTTTAGACTTCATCCAATCCCCCATGAGGGATTTGCCTTCGGTTTTGGGTTTTGCTAGGGCTTTAGTTTGTGAGGAACGTATGAGGGGTTGAGGGCTATCCTCAGCCATTCTCAAATCCACAGACACATCGTCCGATTCCTGCAATTCGAGGTAACCACCCCACAAGGGTTTTTATTTGGAGGCCCATATCATCAGTAGAAAATACATTTACCTCTTGTTGTCTGATGAAATGGCAGAGGAGAGGCCAAGGTATATGTTATATTGACAGTGAGTATCGAATAATAATAATATATATACCTCATTATGCTAATTTATATGAAGCACTAATCTGTTTGAAATTTATACAGGGTAACATTAAAATGTGCCAAAGATCTTACAACTTTTAAAACGAGATTTCTTTATGAAAATGGAAGGAGTAACTTTAATTGTCAATATGTGCATGGTGATATAGCCTGAGATGCAAATTTTACCAATCAATACAAAGTATTTTGATTTGAACACTGAGTGTTCATTAAGCTTAGAGATATACTAATCGCAATTAGCGGTCTCTAGCCAGAAATCACACAAGGATCATTCAAGTTAGTCTACATTCAATAATAGCAAAGAACAGGTGTAGTTGTTTTCATGAAACTTACGATAGGTGACTTCTCGTCCGTGTCAAGTGGCATGTCGATTACGTGATCTCCTGATGGAGGACCTTCTATGGCTACGAGTGCTGCATACACCAAACAGAATAAATATCTAGATGATTTTATGGTAATGACATAAGCTGAAAAATATAATGGACACAAATCTAAAAAGACGATTAATATTATCCAGTATTCATAACAAAGACAAAGAAGGAGGTTTCCCAAAACTAAAGTCCATATAGGGTATTTGTTGTGATTGTTAAACCCACCATCATCAACACAAAGGGTTATGAACCTAAAAACGTCCCTCACTCTATTTGAGCAACGACCAACTATGAAATAATCTGCTTATCTTAATCAAGGGTTGTTCTAGGGTTAATGAATCCTTAACGGAAATCACCACGTACCAACGCCATTATCTGGACCGGCTCCACCAGAAGCACTTGCAGCATCCTGACTTGTCGGGTCACAGCGGAACTCCTCCAGAGATTTCAGCACATGAACACCTACCATGGGTTTTCTACCAAACTGGCGGTTGTCTCGCACGCGGATGTTCAGTGGCGGAGTGTATAGTTCCTCTCTGGGGAGCATCTGACGGGGAAACATATTTCAATGTCAGGTTAAGGTCAACACAAATTAGATCATGAATATCTAATTAAAGATGCTTTATTGAGACACGTCAGTATCAAAAGGTGGAGCTTACAATGTCAAAGAAGAGCAGAGGGTCATCAAAGTTAGGGTTCTTTTTGGTGCTGCGTATGACCTTGGACTGTACCAGATGACCTCCAACCTCAAACTCAATGCTGGGAGATGAGACGCTGGACAACTGGAACTTCTTCATGTTGCGTACACCCCAGCACATGACCTGGATGCAGACACAAGGTCGTCTTATAGGACAATGGTAAATCATGATAAAGGCAAGAGACAGGTGCAGGGGTGACATTTGTAAATAATGATAATAATGAAAAAGAATGGAATGGAATTGATTATGACAGTTCTGAAAATGATGCTGAATTTAAGAATGGAGATGATGATGAATGGGCATTGCAACTAAAGACCATGTGACATCATAGTACAATGATGATGATGATGATGATGATGATGATGAGTGAGCACAGTAATTTTAAGACATGGTATCATATCCAAATCAGTTTATAAACAATAGAAAACATAAAACAACGATAACAAAGCAAACATTCACATATCATTTAAGGACAAGTGTGATGGATGAGAATGATTGTGATAAGATTTCATCACCCACACTATCAAAAAGGTTCTGGTAAGGCAAGAAATAAATCTGAGGAGATTGTTTGGGTGAATTGGCTCACCTCAATGGCTGTCCTCTGCAGAACTGGCCGGATTCCATTGGGCACGGTGTAAATCTTGCCTCGCTTGGGTGGAAGGAAGGGCAGGTCTTTGCCATCCATCTTGAAATAAAAAAAAAGACAAATTATAGTCACCCAAACCCTCAGGGATGTCCCCCTAAAAATGCTGGTACTGTGAAACATTATAAACTTAAGGATTCCATGATGCAGTAACACAATAAAATGTACATTAAAACTGCATTTATAATTAGATATCTGGGTTGATGCAGCCTCGAAAATGATTCAAAGCCAGAGGGGTGGGGGTTGGGGTGGGAAAAAACAGGAGTTGATATGAGTTGGATTTTCTTACATATCATAACAGTACAATGGATCATGCTGGTGTTAACAAGAAATGACTTTTATGTTATGAATATTAATAATATGGACCACAAAGTGCATGCCAAAAAATCATACTTTGAGCTGAACATGATATGCACTCATGCAATGAAAGCAACATAACTTTGACTTTGATAGAAACACAATGCAAAGAACACCTGATGTCCAGTTCATTTTGTTTGTTAGACATCTACAATAGAGGACAGTGAACAAATCACAACATTTGTTGAATCCAGAATTTGTATTTATGAAAACATAATTGAACTTTTTCAATTGAGTGTTTGATATCACGAAGCACGACTCAGTAACTGTGGACCTTAAAGCTTGTATCTAGAGGTGGACTGTTGTCTCCCACTCAACTTTAAATTCCATCTGACTGATAGGTCAAACATGCACATCAAACAAACGGAGCTAGCAAGTTTCTAACAAACAGCAACGGTCCCCCATTGAAAACATGCATTATGCTTTCTCCCAGGTTCTATCCATGTGGTGTCAGGTTATGACAGAGAGAGAGAGAGAGAGCTGGTAACAATACCCTAACTAAGTGGGAGAGGGATCTAAACTAATCATTCTTGGATCCCAGCAGAAGTAGCTTCATAACTGGCAACTGAAAACATATAGATTTTCTTGGGATGACACCGACAAAAGCGACTCTGGAGTCATTGTTAGATAAGCCTGTCACACTTCACTGGTCCACACAACAATTCATGCAAGTACCAACCAGTTCAGCGATCGATCTGAACAGCAACGCTTCCTCATCAAGCTGGATTGGATTTTAGGAAAGAAATTACAAATATTTCCAGTAGAACCAATTTAAAAATATGAGAACATATTGTGGCAGGGAACAAAGGAAATGGCAGGGATGAATATGGAAACCTATAGCAGCAGTGGTTTCCTAAACATTGTGAGATGGAAACCCGGTTGCATGTTGCTGCTAGGACTGTTGTTTTGAAGGAGATACATGAAGTAAGTTACAAGCAACAATGCAGATGTTATAGTAATTTGCAACAGCCATACACTTCCAGAGGTGAAACAGGAAATGATATGGACAAGTGGTAACAGACAAACAACTTTATACTACAGGAAACATTGAGGAAACTCTAATACTAGTTAGTTTAGCATATTAGTTTCAGGACTAGTAAGACACTAATGGTGCAGACAAGCAGTGAAATATAGATCGACACACTACAACAATCTATAAGGAATGTTGATTACTGTAATTAAGATATAATAAGCTTGTGTGAAATATGTGAAAGCATGTTAGCTTCGTTAAAGGTGTGCATAATACCTGCAGGCTTTTTACAGACCCCACTGCCCCTTGCTTAAATCCAGGTATCTACAAACCAGACACAAATAGTATCCAAGTAAAGTCATAATAATTCTTTTGTACTGAAGATTTGGCAATTACATGTGCATAATTAGTAGTAAAATATGGGATTTCATTAACAAAAGGGCAAGGTAAATAGTTTTCCAAATTGCAGGGGAGTATTTTTTTTTAATGTAGAGTGCAAACTGGCCCCCAACAATGTCCCGCTCCATGAGTTTTATTTTCTTTTTAAGAAGTAACAATGAACATATGTAAGGTTTGAGGTCAGGCAATGCAAAAGTTAAGAAAATTATAGGTTTTGTTAAAAATTAAGGGTTGTTTTTCAAATTGTCAGTCTCTAAATGCCGAGAATATCATTGTAACTTGAGGGGTTAAACATATAACAAAGACCATGGTATGGTTTGCCTTGGTAAGGAACTTCCTCAATATCTTACAGTGCATGTCCACCACATATTGAATACATGCTCTTAGTTAGATACACCTTCCCTCCAGAGCAGGTTCAAGGCAGGTTGTAAGTAGTCTACTATAAACTGGGGATTATCTAAGGGAATCCAAAGAAAAGCAAATGTTAATTAGAACAAGCAGGTAAAAAAAAACAATTCAAGTGCCCAGTGCATAAAATTATGACAATATCTTTAAGGGTTAATAACCTATAACTATTACCCACAACCATGATACTACCTGCATTGGTTAAAGATTATTACTATGGTGATACTTTGATTAATTGGCAATAAAAACCAAACAAGGATTAAGATTTTGTGAATAACATTATGTGAGAATGGCATAAGAAGGTTGAAATTGATATCATGTGGGTATGAACTGACAGCAGAAATGAGAGCTCCTAATTTACTACTCAAGGACTTGCACAATTGAACTACAGATCATTTGAAAGAGAATTCAGTAGTATTCGGACAGTGTAATCTAATAGCAATCGTGACCTAATTACCGAACACATTTCAATCAAGGAATGACAAAACAGAAAATATCCTACAATAAGTCCCCTAACTCCTTGTACAACGATCTACACTTCTATGTCACCCTGGAACCACCAAGGCTATTTGTTACAGAGCATTCATAAATCAGCTTCTTCCACCTTGATAAACAGTGAATACATATGCGAATATCAACATGTAAAGAGTTGTTTACCAGGTAGAGTTCAAATGCAGCCAGCAATTCTCCGCCATACTGGTCGCCTTTCTGGATAGTGTACCATTGTAGAACAGAGGTTCGGCCGTCTGATGGGTCCAGTTTCACCATGGGGTAGGCACAAGTTCGGCCCAGGAACTCTGCCGAGCCCTACCATGAATAAAAAGTGTTAATTTGTAGAATGAATCTTGTTGTGTAGATTTCATTGTATTGCCTTAAATTGCATCAATCTTGGTTGTCAATTAGTTGCACCTCTCACATTGAATCTACGTAAAAATTCAAAGAGAAAACACGTGGAATTGACAAATTTGAATTTGACTGAGGATTTGGGAAAGGCCAGGAATGTCAAACAAGGCTTGATTCAGAGGACACAACCAACATTCATTATGTGTCGAAATATACTTCTTATACAACCATCATCACAGGAATAAGGGTTTAATGGCTACGAATAATTTTATAAATACAACGGATAT
Source organism: Urechis unicinctus (assembly GCA_034190875.2). Classification (NCBI taxonomy): domain Eukaryota; kingdom Metazoa; phylum Annelida; class Polychaeta; order Xenopneusta; family Urechidae; genus Urechis; species Urechis unicinctus. The sequence goes on along the minus strand of CM067351.1, from coordinate 59,198,618 downwards.
CTGCTATATATTTTGACATCAAACTTACAAAGGTATCATGATCAAAGATCTCTATGATGATCTCTGGTGGTTTGGAGACAATGCTCTCTGGATCCCCATGGATCTCAATCTGCTCGTAGATCAGAGTTTGATCCCACGTTGGGCAAAGGGTCTTCTCCAGCTTTTCTGTGACTTCACTCTGGTTCAGAAATGCCACCCGAGCAAAGGGATCTGAAAAGGACATTGACTGGTGACAATAATGTGACACATGGTCTCCTTAGTGTAAGATGCCCACAACAGTGTTTGAACCCATGACTCTAGGGTCAAAGTTGAACTTGTTGCAGATCAAACAACAGCAGTAGTGTAGACTTACCTGAGAGACCATTGCTGTCTCCTGCTAGGAGCTCTCTGGCTTGGTATATGTAAGCCCTCAGCTGATACTTATGGGCCTCTGTCAATACAAAGGAAGGTCTCATCAGTCACATGAGGGTGAAAGGAAGGCTCATGTTAGAATAGGTAGTACAGTATTCTGTTATTCAAGTAAAGTATTCTAATGACGTCATTGTAGGTATCCCAAATGATCATCATGAGTATTTCCTGATGTGCTTGGCATCACCGTTATTGCAAGATATTCTATTATTACTCACTGTTCTTATTTATTAGACAAAGAAGTGACTTCTGATATTGTCTGACAACCATTCAATGACCCTGTGACAATATTACCATGAGCTGTCTTTGGATAGATCCCACCTTGTTACCTTTCTTAATTACAGGTGTACCACTTACTTTTACAGGTGAGGAACATGCGAGGAGCGGTGAGTGATGCTTTGTATTTCTCATCCTCCGAATCCTGAAGCAAAAGTACCCAATACGAGACACTTATCAACTGAGTCGAATAAAAACCATAGCTATCTTGGAATGTTTATTTAATCTATGGAGTATTCATTTGAGTGCTTGATACGTCAAAACATGTTACATACAAACAGCATACCTATAAATAGAGCAGGGTGATGCTTTTGTGTAAATGCCATCAACAAATGTTATATTATGAAAAAATGTTGAAAGGACTGACAAAATTGCTTAAGCATGCAAAACAAAGCACACCTTTGATAGCTGACGGAAACAGCAAATGATTTCACAACATTTAGTAATAACACAAGGAAAATCAAATTAGAAAAGCTTAGAAGATTATTCTAAAAAAATTGATTCAAAATTTGGCAGTGATAAGTCAATGTAAGCAACAAAAGAATGTGTCTTTAAGCAAGTAATGTGTACTGTATGGAGTGCTTTAATGGAAGATAAAAATACGAACTACAAGTTCATAAGATGAACCTTCTATCTCTCTTAACTAGATCACATGATATATAGAGAACAATGTCAGGGTATTGTTCATAGTCTCAAAGTGTTCATTTGGTTTGTACTTATTGTGCACTTATAAGCGGACAGAACTGTTAACAACACAGAACAGTTGACGACACAAACTTGAACGCATGATGGGAACTGCTACTGAAGCACCATAGATACATTTGGAAACATGAAAATAAGGAGGCATTTCAAGTGATATATGACAGGAGATATCAAAGTAACAGTGGAGAGGAGAAACTTGACTGGCGTGACATTTGATGGGAGACATCTAAACAAATGAATATTTGAGAGTTGACTAAGTGACACTTGATGGGACAAATGAATATTTGAGAGTTGACTAAGTGACACTTGAAATACGACCTTTGAACAATATGATATTTGAGTAGAAACATTTGAGACGAGACATTGATTTCAAACAACTGCCATTTGAGGTGACATAAACAACGACACGATGAACGACAGAGAAATGAACGGAGGAGACATTGAATCAAGGAGACATTGCTACAGGTCGGACATAAAGGAGTAGAGGGTAGGTAAACATCACAGTGAGAAGATAAATCAAAGGGTTCTCATTGAAATTCATTGTATACGGAGTTGGTAGTATTTTTAATATGGGCACTTTGATAAGCAGCGGTCCTATCTAACATCTTTGTTAGTAGAGCATTAAGTAGAAACATTGATGTCATGAGTTTACCTCATCCGATGAATCGGAATCACGACGCTATAAATGTATAACAAAGGTTGTGTTGATAATCTCGTCAATTACATACGATAACAAACATATGAACTAACGTCTCTGTTCTTTTTGCTCCCCAAATGTGTACTAAGATCAAATCCCTCAATAATCTAATGGAAACCTTTCAGAATTTTAAGCAAAATATACAATTAACAGATTGTATTTCTGTTTTTGATTCCCAATTTTGATAATCATCAGATGTTACCACAAGCTTCTTATTGAAGCTAAATGGATTGCTTAACTTGACAAAATAGACATTCTTTATGATACTGTGAAACATAAACAATGACAGAACACAAATAACATATATTTCCCTGGGAGGCAACTCAAACACTTATTCCATGGGGTGGATCTGGGCGTTGAAAAATCTAACAGCCCTCAAACCAAAGCAACAAACATGGTATATATGAAGCAAAAATGCTCCCTTTATCCTGACCGGTAAACTGCCAATTGCGCCAAATTCTAAATTGGGCAACAGCCTTTTGCCAATTTGACTTGGAGTAGGGAAATCCCCGGTTTCCAGCTTTAATGTATGTATTGAGTGCGAGAAAAAGTCAACATATCATTAACAATCGGTTAACATGAGTTGAGGTTGAGATAAAAAGAGAAGGTGATGAACTACAAAACTTTAGCAGCATCACAACCAGGTATTTACAGTGTATGTCAAAATGTGATATAAATCATGCAAATAGGCATTCAATGTCATCAAACCATGAGAATTTATGGGGAAAATATCATAACATAACATCATCACCAATTCAAGAGCCTCTATTAGAAACAACCTCAGCAAGTGATTCAAAATATTTTTGGTTCCTGATATTTGTGGAAAAAACCCACCAGAGTAAGCCTGATGAGATGGAAATTGTAAACCCACCTTGCTGCTGGCGATCTGGAAGAAGCACGGTGCATTCGGTGCTTCAGCGACCATTTTACGATGCCATCTGCGGCGACGTACAAGATCCATCTTGCGCTCCTTGTGATGGAACTTCATGTTGAAGAGGGGGGCATATTCCCAGCCCTCCGCTGCCTCCAACATCAGTTGGTCCTGGCCACAGACGATCAAATATTATCTTTCTCTTGCATAAATAAATGGAATATCTACAGATGTTTCCCTTAAAAACGTAAACACATGACCATTTTTTTACAAATTGATTGCTAGAAAATTTGCAGATGGGATTCCCCATGGGGTTAATATTAAAAGGGAGATTTTTAATCTTTTATTATCAATCACTCAGGGGTCAAATGTCAAACAGAGCTGATGCTGGAGCAATGGTATATAATAAGCTCTGCTGTACAGCAGAGCTGAAAATGAATTATTTCTCTTGGTAATAACAGTTATTGAGATATGGCAATTCTTAGGACAATTCCCTGGAATGTTTGTAATACAAATGAGCAAGTCACCTCCTGAGCATGGTGTTTCACAGTCTTCACAAGCTGACGAGATCGCACCCAGCGACGTCGGCGACACATGTGGTAGTTCTTCTCTACCGGACCGTAACCACCTATCGTGGCTTCCACACAGTACTCAAATCCTGAAATGTCATGAATATGTTAATGATATAGGGTCAAGTGCAGTCACAGATGTGATGTAATGCTTAAAACCTGCGATAGCACGATTTTAAGTGTAAAGGGTTGTTGGGGGGGGGGGGGGGGTGTTGGAAAATGCTATCGGCATCCTAAATTATCTCCACAAAACCTGAAATATCACCAGCTCAGGAAGTTTCACTTTTGAGTACCATGGCAACATGGGGGAGATCAACTAATAACAACAACAATGGAAATTGACATGACATTCCAGAGTTCAATATCCCAACACAGACAGGCCAATAAAACAATCAGAGAATATTGAGTCATAACCAGGCAAACAAATTCAAAGAATCCCACTAAATGCATCCACTTCAATAGACAATTAAGATAAAGAAAGGGATTGTTATAAGAGAACAGTGATAGGAATCTACCTGAGATGAATGAGAAATAAATGCACCACGTAATCTGAACAAACTGAAGACATTAACAGCTGAATTGAACACATTGGTTAACTAGGGGGAACCTTGTATGTTATGTCCAGTCGACAGCGTAACTAAGAACAACAAAAACAATCCTTACCGTCCTCATCGACTGCACGGTTGAGATCAACATTCCACTCATCATCCCAATCCCAGCCGTCTGGCAGCTCGATTTCGCCCTTAGCAATGCATGCATCACCTTTCTGTTAACACAAAGCATCCAGTGAATCATGGTTGGTTATCAATTCAGATTAACCCACATACAATGAAAGGTCATTTAGCTCAACTCACTCAACAATCACAGATTACTCCAAAGATAGAACTCTCATTGATTATACCATTGTAAACTATTTGTCAAATAACAACTGATATGCTATAAAACTCAAGCGAGGAGAATATGTTTGCACACCACATCAGTCCATGGTACGGAGGCTTCATCCCATGTGCCTGCTGGCATGCGTGATTGACACTCATAGAGGTCCTCAAGGAACTGGGTGTGACCAGCGTCCTTATCATACAGCATGCTGAAACCAACGAGGAAAGCTACAAGAAACCTTACATAGAATAGCTACCTCGGCATGCAATCTGCAATTAAAGGGGTGAAATTATGATCAATATTGAGGGAAGACACAAATTATGTGTTTAGAAAAAGGCGGCTGTCAACAAAAGCATGATTCCATCACAACCAGATTAAAACCACATCATGTAATTAAAACCAGTAGTATGAAGGACAAGATCAGCAAGTTTCATACCTGAATTCATATCAGGAATGATTACAGGTAGTTGATAGTAAATCATATGATATTTGAAAAACCAGTTTACCTGAGTTCCGGACTGATGTACCAATCATTCTCCCATCTCCAGCCCGGGGGCGGGTTGAACTCTTCCTTGGGAAGCTTCACCTGGTGTTAACAAAAAATGAATGAAACAATAGGGTTTTACGTCACTTTCAACATCAAGGTGATATTGTGACAGTAATGGATGAGGAGGATAATGAGTGCCCCCCTTAAGTTCCTTCCCTTCCCTGGCACAAATCTGTCATCCATACTAGGATGCAAACCCCACAACCCTGGGGTGTAAGTCCAATGCAATACAATAGTACACGTAATATTATATATAGATATCATACAAGGACTATCTCAAGTGTCAAACCAGGCCATCGCCCCAAAGAACAGCTTACTCCAAGAATCATTAGGATTCAATTCAGTCAGTCAAACAACAGACCCATGGTGCATTCATACTTCTGATACCAGCAATATTTGTATTTCATTTGCAAATATCAACAATGTCCTGACCTTTCCAGTTGCGTCTGACCACTTTGGACGAGACATGGTAGGTCCTTTCTGGATCCAGTTGCCAAGGATACTGACTTGATTTTCATACTGAAACCAACAAAATTGACAATCAGAACTAATGTTACTCGATTATCATTGACTTCAGAAGCACAAATGAGAAAGGCGGCTCACTGTCTCAGCGAAGACGGCCAGATCTCCTTCAGTCTGCATCTTGTGCCACTCCGCCTCATGTTTTTCCAACCCGAGCCACACTTTGAGCCTCAGTAGGGCAGGGATCTCCCATTTGTTGTCCTTCTCTGCTTGGTTACCTGGGTACTGACATTTTATCACAAAAAGTTCAAGTCACTATTTCTGTGTATAGATAATTGTGAAGAATGGGTGATGTAAATATTCAGGAGGTTGAAAGGCATATTCTGAGCAAAACGTTCGATTTGAGAGGACATAATGATAAAGGTGGGATATAGAGCGTTATGATCACAATAGCATTGAAAAAAAGATGCGTTATGATTCAATCAGTCTTTGGGACAAATTTTCTAATTGAGAGTGGAGGATGATAAAGCATGCTCAGATATGATATTAATAAAAGATGGCGTCATGATGACAAGTGACGTTATGATAATATACATACCTTGAGCATAATGGACTCAAGTTTACCACAGAACTTGCCGCAGTAATCCGGGTTGGGCGACCACAGTATGAGGTAGGCAGGACAGCGGAAGTAGGCAATACGCTTGTCTCCCGAGATCATCCAGATCACAACATCAGGCATGCTGTTCTGAGGCTGCCACATCATAATGTCACAAACAAATCACAATGTGATTGTCCACATCCAGAACACGCAGGGTCACAACAGGGCACAACTATCGCTCATATAAGTTATAATAATACTCCAATCGTTATGCACTTGGTACACCTCATGGCAACACCCCCCCCCATGATGCTGATACACCAAGACTGCTGATATAAACAGACTGAATAAGTCAGCAGAAGGTGGCGATTTAAGACATGAGGGCCTTTGTGTAAATATTTAACAAAGTCACACGTCTAGGTTGGCCTCCACAGAATGATTAATCTGTCCATGAGAAACTTGTATAATTGGCATCATACCTCAATGGCTAAGTTCTTGAGTTGAGCGAGGTACGTCTCCACTTCATTCAAAGCCTCACTGACATCTGTGGCGCTTTCCCGCAGTTTCTTGGCTTCCACGTAGATGTGTTTCAGCTCAGTTTCCCTGTAGTAATAGAGCTGTTTGTCCAGCTCATTAGCCTGATGGCGGCCATCTTCCGCTTGGGGTAGGGGTTTCCTTCAAGCATCATATACACACTTTGATATAACAATGTACCTACTGTGAAACTTGCATGAATATATTATTTTTTTTATTACCCCACATTTTCACTCAAAGGGGATCCTGTTTTGTTATTCACGTGAATTCTGTCATTGATCTGTTGATAATTAATATTGCATCTTCCAATAAAGAGCTGTGCGCAGAATTTTAGTCAAATGAGTGAAATATACATTGCATAGAAAAATAAAAAGACTGACTTGCAGTCGAACATGAGTTGGTCGAGGAGTGAGATGAGAAGCTGGGCCAGCTCGGGGGTGGGGAGGTTGGCCTTCAGTCCCACACGCACCTTCTCCACATTCACTTCCTGTAAATGCATAGCATGAGAGGATGAGAGATGGGCTTCATCTAACACAGGGATCCACATTCCTTCATCACTGTAGATTTAGAGAAATGGCAAAATATGTAGGATGATGATAATGAGTACGGTGATGATGATGGTCATGAGGATGATGATGAGTAAGATGATGATGGTCATGAGGATGATGATGAGTAAGATGATGATGGTCATGAGGATGGTGAGTAAGATGATGATGATGGTCATGAGGATGATGAGTAAGATGATGATGGTCATGAGGATGATGATGAGTATGATGATGATGATGGTCATGAGGATGATGAGTAAGATGATGATGGTCATGATGATGATGATGAGTAAGATGATGATGGTCATGAGGATGATGATGAGTAAGATGATGATGGTCATGAGGATGATGATAAGTAAGATGATTATGGTCATGATGATGATGAGTAAGATGATGATGGTCATGAGGATGATGAGTAAGATGATGATGATGGTCATGAGGATGATGAGTAAGATGATGATGGTCATGAGGATAATGAATAAGATGATGATGACGGTCATGAGGATGATGATGAAGATTATGATGAGGAGGATGAAGATGATGCTGTTGAGGATGATGATGAGGATGAAGATGATGCTGTTGAGGATGATGATGAGGATGAAGATGATGCTGTTGAGGATGATGATAAGGAAGAGGATAAGGACTGTGAAGATGAATGGAACACGGTTGTGGCATTCATTTGGAAAGAGAAACATTAACAAACCATTGTAGTTCTGTTAGCAATAACCACAGTGGCTGGTCAATACAAGCCAGTTAGTCCACAATCCCAGCAAATATCACTGGTCGAGCACAATCATGATTTTCTTTAACAGCAATAGGATACTGATCAACCCAATTAAGTCTCCTGAACTGCCACAATAACCTAGCTAACAATGACCGGAGGTAGTGATTTTTACCAGTTTTTCAACAACACGATTGAGGAAGTTGAGAGTTTCCAGCCTCCAACTGATGTCTTCCCAGTGCGAGTCCACCACTACACATGGCTTGGTGTCGCCCCATGGCAGGAAGTAGTAATATGAGCCGTCAAACACAGCGTTAGTCGGTTGAGTGGTGGAGGAACAGGGGGGAACAGACTCATCCAATTTGTTACCATAGTTACCTGTAGGCAATTCAATAATAGATGAAAGGGAGCATTTATTATCTTTTTACAAAATGACATCCTATCGCTGTGACATGAATTCTCCACAGCTAGAAGTGCATGCACAGTAAGTGAATGTGTTTATATTGCATTAATGCTAGTTGTTAGACCCACCAATAGAGACTTCAAACTCCACCGGAGCTTCTATGGAACTGATCATACAAGCATTGAGGAAGGCAGCATGAAGCTTGTACTTGCGGCGGCGTTGGAATTTCTTTTTAAAATAAGAGAATGCATTGTTTTCGCAATCAACCGAGCAATGAATCACTGCATAATTTTTAAGTACCATATTCATATAACAATGTAATACTCTCAAGATGAATGATGCCACTGTAATAGTTGCTAGCTATAACAGCATATCTTATACCTGGACGCGAAGAATGTCATCATTGTGTATATCATCCACAGCTAGCTCTGGGGTGTCACCCAGGGCAGTTGTCAACTCTACGAGGGCTCGGCCACGGAAAGCCACTCCCTCACCCTGTTTAAAACCAATCCGAGATAATAAGATCCCACTTATGATGAGTTTAAGTTGAAGTGATTAAATATAGTTAAGATATCCAATGCTCTTAGATCTTTGAGTAAAAGCTATGTTGGTCAATGGGAAGGATGTTGAATGATGTTTCAATGAAAATATGGTCCTAAATTGATCATGATAAGGTATGGGGCCAGTTACTAGGTTACATAACAAGAGAACACATTAATGCTGTTTACAATGACCTTTGATATGACCTACCTTTCCCATATTGAGGTCATCATACTCGTCAGGAAGGTCAGTGTATTCACGCGGAGAACCATAGAAATTGACATAGCAGGGCCCAAATGTTGGAAGGAAACCTGTGGTTAGAAATATTCATGACTTGAACAGATCAAACACAATAAAATGTGTATATTAATACGAATGGAAACGCCCAGCGTAATACATAAGTTCCCTTGTCAAAATATTTCACAGGACTTACAAGTAATGTATCAATTCGTCATAAAAAAAGTGAATGCAAATTGCTTGACTTATTATCAGTTGATGAACAAATCTGTTTCAGATGTACTCAGTAATCGAGTTTAGCAGGATCACACATTTCCAGGAAATGGGGAGGTAAAGAAAAGGAGAAAAGAATAGTAAAAATTTAAAAAAACCTTATGATAAAGCAAAATCTATCACCACGGAAATCATAGATAGCAAATTATATGAGAGGAAAGTATTGATTTACTTTTCAAGTATTGAACAATATCAACGAGAAATTAAACTCCCGTTACTCCAGCTCTGGATGTGATAAATGAGGTCACATTGATTATGATTCCCTAATGATCTCCTGGTGATTACATAAGCAGGTCATCCAGCACAGAAATGTCAACAAATCTGTTATCAACTAGTGTCAGTATTAACGATAAAATCTAATATTCATCAAATATGCACTTAAGTTTATATATCATACAAGAAGGCGTATATTTATTGATAGCGTGTTTGCAGAATAATTCATACACGAGTAGGGAGTAGCTTATTGAATGTGAATGAGTTATCGTTGGATAGAGTTGGGAAAGCATTAGGATTAATGAACAAAGCTCAGAAGGCCTTAGTTTAAGCATTAGTGATAACATTCGAAGCAAGATTTTGAAATATTATCTATAATTTAAAAAAATGGTTTAGAGAATTGTTAGCGTGTATTAGGTTTGGAAAGTTTAGAGTAATCAAGTGATTTTGAGAGTTATAATCTGGCACAATAATGATTTAAAGAGCAGATATATCAACATGCATTTGAACTTGTACCTTTCCCAAACGAGTGGACTTTGGAAGGTGGTGGTTTTCCACCATACATTTCCTTAGATGAACTAACGCAAACTTGTAGATTTTCTTCATTTTCTTCCTCAATTGGATCAATGTTAAGTTCTGTTTCAAAACCATTATTTCACAAAAATATAGACACTATCTTTACAGAAATATAAACCAAAGGCTGTGTTACTGTTTTGAGGCAATTAATGCTGACTTTCTAGCATATATGAATAAGCATACCATCTACATTTTATGCAAACACAGTGCACGACTTATAGATATCAAACAAGAGGATATGATCAGTCATTAAATAAATAAATATTCCTATTGAAACATGGAGTTTCTAAAGTAACTACATTTATCTCAAGATCACGCGACAAAAACACAAACACAAACAACGACTCAAAACACAGCAAAGTCTGAGCGCCACATGCATAGGCCAGAGTTAGTAGCCTTACAGCATAAGGGTCAATAGTGTAACAGCTTATAAGGCCAGTGTCAGTGTGATTACAGTACACTCAATTTGTATTGAAACACACTTTAAGACAAGTCACAAGCGCTTATAAGATGGTTTGTATTTTTACTTGTGACTTATTTTGGTGCAAGGTAACTTATGTGTGACCAGTTTGGTTTTAATGTCAGATCAGAAGACTTCATATGATGTGCTTCAAAAGACATCTCAAACATGCAGGCAGATAATGATATATTAGTTGATTATCACTAACAAGCCACTTCGCAGGAGCAGACTGTTATCACAGCTACATTCATATGTACAGGCAACTTTTTACCTGAGAAACTGGATTCTGATTTTAAAAAAACAAGAATTAAAAAAAAATCATAAATTTAAACACACAAACTAAATTGCACTCTGCATCCAAACACAGCGACGTGAAAAAGAGTTCGAACAAGTAATCTGAGAGAGAAAGAGAGAGAGAGATATATGGATAAATGTGCTGATGTCAGCATAAATGTTTACCATCTTCTCCCTTGTCTGGTATAGATCACATAAGACAATACAAGAAGATGCTGTTAGTATAACAAGTGAATCAAAAGCTACCAACTCATTTACATATATATATTTAATAATTCATCTATTAAAATCTTAGCATGACTATCAAATACGAATAATGTAACTTGTTAAAATTAAATGCAATCTATAAGTGGATAAATTATCACCAATCAACCAGATTTTTTTCATTCTCTAAAAGTATGAAATTTGACTAATTAAAAAACCCACTCACAGATACTGTGCGTGATATATCATTAGCGTGTTACAAACTAATGATCAATCAACAGAGGAAAAAGCAGTGTGCATAACATAGTTTTGTGCATGCATATGTGTCAGGGTGCAACGGTGCGAACTTCATTGTGACATGTATAATGGAAATGGAGGTATAAACTCATGCAGCATCTACCAGGTAAGTGTTTGTGGAGAGAAATATTGGGTGTGGGTAGGAGTTACAAATTGAAGGGATAAAACCTGATAATTGAAATGTGATATGGACAGGGATTATTCATCCATACATTATGCTAGTTTGGGGCTGATGTGAATTATCACACATCTTATTATGCAAGGAAATGAACTAATGGGTCATTCACCGCTCTCGCCCTGGTTAGATATATGACTAATGTTCATGTTGCAAGTTCCGATGGTGTCATTCTCTGTGAATCGATCCCTGTAAAATTTACATCATTGGGAAAAATGATTCAGGATAAAATGTCAATATGATACAATGTCTGAGAAGCCGAGTGATATCCACTGAAAAGGCTGCAGCTTCATGGACATATTGGAGTGATATTCACTGAACAGGCTGCAGCTTCGTGGACATATTGGAGTGATATCTACTGAACAGGCTGCAGCTTCATGGACATATCAGAGTGATATCCACTGAATAGCCTGCAGTTTCATGTACATATCAGAGTGATATCTACTGAATAGGCTGCAGCTTCATGGACATATCAGAGTGATATCCACTGAATAGGCTGCAGCTTCATGGACATATCAGAGTGATATCTACTGAATAGGCTGCAGCTTCATGGACATATCAGAGTGATATCCACTGAATAGCCTGCAGTTTCATGGACATATCAGAGTGATATCTACTGAATAGGCTGCAGCTTCATGGACATATCAGAGTGATATCCACTGAATAGCCTGCAGCTTCATGGACATATCAGAGTGATATCTACTGAATAGGCTGCAGTTTCATGGACATATCAGAGTGATATCTACTGAATAGGCTGCAGCTTCATGGACATATCAGAGTGATATCCACTGAATAGCCTGCAGCTTCATGGACATATCAGAGTGATATCTACTGAATAGGCTGCAGTTTCATGGACATATCAGAGTGATATCTACTGAATAGGCTGCAGTTTCATGGACATATCAGAGTGATATCTACTGAATAGGCTGCAGCTTCATGGACATATCAGAGTGATATCCACTGAATAGCCTGCAGCTTCATGGACATATCAGAGTGATATCTACTGAATAGGCTGCAGTTTCATGGACATAGGATTTCACTCAGCTTAACAAAGAAACAGGTCAGCTTGCATAATTATAATGAAATACTTCCCATAGACACAGCCATAATATATATTTTCACATAAAATATTCAGCTTTCATGATGACAATGTAATGCTTCCCATAGACACAGCCATAATAAATATAAATATATTTTTATTTATGCATATTTATTTATATATATGTATATATATATATATATATATATATATATATATATATATATATATATATATATATAATTATATATAAGTATGATTATGCATAAATAAAATATATATATGCATATGTATAAGCAAATATTTACATATTTATATATATATTTATATAAAACTATATTTGAGTATATATTTCCTTTTTCTATTTATAATCACAGATGTTTTCCACTTTTCAATCCTTGGACTTTCAGTGTCAATTGACATGGGAACCCATTCACCAACTCAATAAATCCGTAACAAGCAACCAAGTGAACAATATCCCCGTGAAGCATTAAGTATAATCATCACCAGGACTGCCCCCACTAGACACTGTGGATGTCTGAATGCAGTGGGTTCCTATGATATCGTCGTCACCAATACGATCCCTGGGCATCAGATATAGCACAAATATATAAAGATGATGGTTGTAATGGGGATTGCTAAAGCAGATTTTCTTTTACATTTAGAAGAAGAATTTCTGCCTGACCAAAATCACCCAATTCATTTCCCCATGACTTCACTGACTGACTGAGTAGTTCTAACATCAATCTCATTTTGCCATTTAACCACAAAAACAGACGAGGGTAGGGTCTTAAACTTTACATATACAACAGCACATTGCTGTGGTTACAAATTTGAAGTTGTATTAGGTTTTCTGTCATATAATCCCGGACTGGTTAAAATACCACACCATTTGTTAATGAAGAACAAGTCAACATAATTAAATCCCTCTCTAGAATGAATGATACAAAGGCATTAAATGCCACTCAACTATATAATGACAAAGATAAATAGATGTAATTAATTATTAAATAACCCTGACCACTTATTGATTTGTATATGTTTTCAACTACACTCTCCTGTTGACCCAAATAATTCTTACAACTGAATATCCATTCATTAGCAAAGCTTTATCGAAACTGCTTCTGGCAGAAATAAACATGGCAGACACCGATTTAACCATAACAATTCCTCTGCGACAAAGCACTGGGCAGGAAACAAACCAGTAAAAAACATTATCAACGTTTTATCAAGCTTAAGCAACTCTAAGCAAATTTAAGCTGAAACAATGCATGGTTGTGAATAATTCAAGTTGAGAGCAGGTTGTTGGCAGGGATGACTGAAAGCTGAAATAAAATATCACCAACAAAAACAGGTGGGGTGAAAACAACAGGTGAGAAGCACAGGTGATTAGTAAACTTGAGTTGTCACCAGAGTCTCCTTGAAAAGAGATTGTGGAAATGTTGACGAAATAGGTTCCGATGAAGTCATCCTCTGATAAATGGTCCCTGAAATGATAACAGAGTTGTAATGATGAGTATGGAAAGTCGTAGGCCAAGTATGGGGTAGAGTGTCATTACTTATAGCTCAGGGGATGATGACGATGATAATGATGATGATGATGCTGGAGGTGATAATGATGAGAGTGATCATGGTGATGATAAAGTGATAAAGATGATATAAATGAAGATGATTACAATGATGGTTACAATGATGATGATTGTGATTGTGATGACGGGTCTGTGACATATAAGATTTGCATCACAGAACAACATCCCTGTCACCAATGGCACACGGAACAGTAACCTAGCATCCTTTAGGGTATTTAAAGGTGAGCTAATCATGTGTTATCTGAATCAATGCCATGTTGGGAGGGAATCCAACATATGGAAAAATTGGCGCGTGTTGTGTGTTTCAACGGATATGTATCCTAGTGAAATGTGGTTGGTTGATTTACAAAGCAAGTACATGTTAGTATTATTACATGCACATAGTTCTGATGATGTTAGTACTAGAGTCTGAGATGAAGTTATTGAATCTCATGCAGCTAAAAGCCTCAAGGCTTAGGTGAAGTTAAGAGTCTACTGAGCAGAAATTGGGTTAGCAGGTAGTTTGATATTTCGTTATCCAGCTGTGAGCTTATGTGTTAAATGCCTTCACTTCACAATAGTGTTTGCAGTGAATATAAAGAATATATATTTTTCGCCCCCTTACGCTGATATATGCTTAATTTCTCCTAACTTCATCACTTATGGTGTTAATTAGGATAGATGTATTAACAGCTACACATAGGAAGCCTTAAACAGTTAATCTATTATTCATTGGCCTGCTATATGGCTTGAATGGACTTAAAGCCATCCTCATCAACATACAACTCCCCTTGTTGCAAAAGCACATGGCTACAGACAGAGCTGAAGAGTGGGTTGCAAAGCTCAGCAGTTTAAGCTACATTAGACGAACAAAGACGCACACAAGACAAGAGACAGACACTCTGAACATGAACAAAGCCACCAACCATCCTCGCCAGATCGGGATATAGCTGTGGTCTGTAGCCACGCTGAGCTAATACAGTCATCCTCAGTGATTCGATCCCTAGAAAATCATATTGTACCAAATACCAGCAAGCATGAAAGAAAAATCTTCAGATTTGGTTGAAAGAATGGCTGCAAAAAATGTAATTAATGCATACATGTACTGGTGAATGATCTCTGTGCATTGTGAAAAAAGCAATACATAACACAACTTGTCAAATATCACGGTCATTACTTAGATAAGACATTATTCTATAATCCAGCCTTGGCTTCAGAATTGGGTCATGTAACAAATTAGCAGAGAAAATGAAACTGCACTCACCAATCAAACATCTGGAATTTGATTCTTTCACACATTGACGGGAACTGAAATGAAAAGCATTAATATGTAGTCATTCAGTATGTCAGCAGGAATGCATTCAATAAGTACACGAAGGTGATAATCAATGCCAAGTTAAAGGGAAGGCCTTGGGGTGCGATGTCTATTCAGCATCTTGTGTCATGTTGTGACGGAAAGAGATGGTGATGAGGATGACAATGACAATGACACGGATATGAACAATTACAAAAATGCGGACAATGAGTATGATGATAAAGGTGCTGCAGCTGATGATGATGATGGTGGTACTGATGATAACGACCAGTGACCGTGCTATTAAATGATGACGATGATGATGATGATGATGATGATGGTGGTACTGATGATAACAACCAGTGACCGTGCTACTAAATGATGATGATGATTATGATGATGATGATGATGATGACAATGCTATGGTGAGCAGGAATTTAGTAATTAAGTAAGAGAATACAAAATGATCAAGGGACACACACCTTAAGTCCCAGTCTCAGTTCCTGGTTAAACTCTGGATTCTCATTGTTGTACAGGATCTTGGATCTCACCTACAAAAAAAACAAAGACAAAGAATGAATGTACCTTATTAATATTAATGTTATTGAAGCCATGACTGAATGTAGAATCAATATCTTTCAAATGTACATCTTTGGATAGGGTGTTGAATTCAAACCTCTTGGCCAGCAAATGTGAAGACAAAGTATGGATCAACCAGTTCTTTTTTGTCATTAGAGCCAAATAGTTTCTTGACACCCTCAAAGAAGGCGGAGTCCACTGTAGCCAGAAAAATAACAATCATGGACAATAATGAAGATTAAGTCAGAAATTGAGCTGTAGTTTGTCTTTTGGAATGGTCTCAGGTTGACCAATTAATTTACACCCCTTATAAGCAGTATCAATCAATTTTAAGATGCTTAGAACTTCTTTCAGTTATGGTTAATACATGCTTTCATAAACAAAATGGATATTGAATATTGCATTTAACATTGAAATTAATTTGGTGGTAGTCCATACTTCTAGGAATGTCCTCGGCTCTGTAAAGCTTGAGTGCAAATGTTGCTGGTCTCAGTTGAACACCGGCAGGGCGCAGTAAGTTCCTGTCTCAGTGGGAACAACACATACCTTATACCATGGTTATATGATAGAGATATTGTGGTGAAGCCATAGATGTATGGCAGTTATATTATGATGGTAATGTTGCCACAGGGTCCTGTGGTTATAATCTGGTTATACCCTGGTTAAAACGTGGTTGTTCTGTGGTTATAACAAGGTTGTAAAGGTATTATCACATGGTTGTACGGTAGGTAATTGTACAAGATAACAATTGATTTTCAATGATTCATGACTCAACTTTGACTCAGTACAATCTAAATCAATGTGGACCAAATCATGAATAAAAGTATGATGGGTCTTTGGAATAGCGAGTTATTGAGGAACGTGTGAGATATGCTTACGATTCAATGTCTTCATCATCATCCTGCGACTGTGATTTGAAGCTCTAAAACACAAAATTAACGTTATCAAAATGTTATCATGTATTGAATAATTGATAAATGATAATATAAGTAACAGAATGATACAATGCTAATCAAAATACATTTGTTTATCAAAATATAAGACTTGCAGAATCACCTAGTCATTGATTGCAATGTAAAACCCACATTAATTTAATAAAATACGAAAACAATTGGATGTATAATACACATATGACTTTACATCAAATCACAAATTACAAAATGTACAGGAAATGAATTGTTATTAATTAGTTTTATAACTTACTGGAGCTTCATCCCCCGGGCCAAGCACTGAGGCACAGATTTTGAGATAGCCTTTCGCACCGGCCATGTTGTCTTCTGGGTCACTAAGAAGCAGCCATTTGTGGATGAGAGAGTGCTGGTCTTCATCATAAATCATGCCTATGTCACACTGTGAACATAAAGAGGAGATATATGCTTACTCATCCTTGCCATAAAATACATCAACGGCAAAATGATAAAACCCAACTTTGGTCGACATTTATAAATAGGAAAACTTTTTAAAAATGGTGTTGTAAAATTTAAGCTGCAACAAAAGAAAATCGGTTGAAAATAATAAAAGAATAAAATGTTGAAGACTAATTTGCATTGTGTCATTTCTTCATGGCAATACAACACAGCATACAGCACAAGCTGTGAGCACAATTCTCTACTTAACATCCAAACTCCAGATGTACAGATGTTTGTGCTAATGTGGCAACCATACCTTGAACGAGCCAATGAGAGCGTCCGAACGGAGCTTCCTGGAGTTATACACCTGTATGATAAACAACAGGTGTCATTGAAAATAAACGATGACTATGCCAATAATTAAACAAGACATGGTAACGTTAGAAGTCGAGCCTCGGATCAAGTTAATCCTTTACTCATATCGCCAGATACTGCTAATGGATTTTCGAATGCGGTTCACAGATGTGCAAAATTTTGAAAATGTGTAACCAAATGTTACAAGGTATGCAAAGCAATATTTAACATTTTAATGTGGAATATTTTATAGAGATAACATAATCAAATTAATGTTCACAAGGTCTTATAGAAATTAGACCATCAACCATGAATTATAAAGTTATCAAATGATAATTATATATAAACAAAATGCTTGTTCATGCCGATATCAACTCACCCCGAATGTGACAAGCTCGTCAAAAAGCTCAGAAGGAGAGCAGAAGAAATTGAAGTAAAAGACTTCATTCCAGAATGGTGAGTTGGTTGACTTTTGGACACGGGTCTGTTTGGTTTGGTTGTAACAAGTGACTCTGCTGACTGGGCAAATGTTGGCTCCTGGAAGCTGGCGACCTTCAACTACCTTGATGCGGATCTGTGGAAATCAGTCAGAAATAAGTGACAGCTGACGATGATGATATTTAACCTCTGTTTAGGTTGGTATCTTAAAAATGACCAAGAAATGAATATGAAGGAATAATCCAATTTAGCCATGCACGAGGGTGATATAAATAAGACGTCGTGCAGGGCTAAATACAATTATGAAATGGTTAAACTAAGTGCAGATGGGTCAAATTGTCATGACTCATGGTTTTGAATACTGATGTGGTTGAATGATATTAGGCAAAGAAACTCCGCCTCTGACAGCTCCGCGCTATATACTACTTTCGGTCTCTCACATCCGAGCTGTAGCCTAAGGACTAAGGTGGCATCATATCATCAAAACACCAGGGGCGAGTTGCCTTGCCTAGAATGACATGAGACCAATTCACACCACCGCTCTGACATTCACTCGAGAAAGCATATGGTAACTCCATGACTTAAATCGTTATGATGGCGGTGCGTTTTGTTATCTAAAACCACCGAGCTCGAATTATGTTTAGTCAAGGTCCCCTAGCCTGATGGCTGCGGGCGCTGTTTACATGTTACTGATGTTCAATAGTCTCGCCTTCAAAAGGCGAGAAGCGTAGCGGAACCCCTGGAGTCTGGGACGCAGACTAGATTATGTTCGAGTTCGTGGGTGCCACCACGGCACTTTTTACATCCTGCAAGGATATCATATTCTTAGCTCTAGGATCTTGAAACAGCACTTAGCGACCGTATCCTAACCACAGGGATTCGTATCAGAAGGTAGGTTGAAGATAGAAATATATATATATTTATCGATCTATGACCCCCGATAGATCGTAGAACGATCGATAAATATATATATATTTCTATCTTCAACCTACCTTCTGATACGAATCCCTGTGATCCTAACCGCCAACTCAAAGTTGAATTCAATAAAAAGTCCGTTATGATCAATGGTTTAAAATTAAGGTACTCTCCTTTTCTAGTTCGTGCATGAACTGTTCGTTGTCGATCTCAGTACGCACCAGCTTCAAGGCAGCGATATGCGTTAGCACTTGTTAGCGTATTGTCAAACGACCGTGCTGTGGGCTCACACACTAGGCCAAGTAAATTCCCCTCTGACAGCGTCCGAGGCAGGGCACTGTTGACCAACACGACCAAGTACTTGCGGTCACTTGGCCTTTACTCGGATAGGGGTGTGCCGCGGGACCTCGGATTGAACCCCCGGACCCCGAAAACCCGTACCCTTTGTAAAAGTTGAAAATGGCGAAAAGCATACCCCGTCGTACAAGGTATTAATTATTATGCGAATGTATAACGTATAATCCGCCGTACGACGTAGGCAGGATAAAAGTTGCGGATAAATTTCAAAATGTTATGAGCCGATTTCTGATTACATGCAGTAACAACTTCGCGCGCTTGCACGGTCGAGACACAGGGATTTGTAATGGGCGACCGGCCGCTATCTTCTATGTATACATAAACCATAAAGGGTTTGCATACATATAAGATATCGGTTAGCCGGCCAATGCAAATCCCTGTAGGCTGAGCGTGTGATTCTCGGGGCGTCACACACGGAATATTCATTGCATTTGCATTGTCATCGGCGGGAAATCCCGGGAGAAAATCTCGACATACTGCATGGGAAGAGAAAACATACCCCGCTGTACAAAACGAAGCCTCCAAAAACCCGTCGTACAGATTGAAGGTGAATAACATGCCCCGTCGTACAAGTATGAGGCCCAATAAAACCCGTCGTACAAGTCGAGGCCGAAAAAACATAACCTGTCGCGCGGCACATGCATACTACCTCTATACACTTAAGTGATAGGGGGTATATGGGATTTCAGACCGTCAACTATTAGAGGCGAGGTAACTAGCCTGCTCCTAGCCTAACTCTCACTTTTTTCCCGATAATGTAATCCTCTATGAGAGCAGACCAGTGATAATCGGAGCATGACAGACCAGATCTGCCCCAGGAGACAATGTAGATTGAACTAGTGCAGCCACGAGACAGTTGCATCCATAGAATATAATTTAAAATGTTGGGATGCAGCCGGCAGAACATGGCAACTTGCTACGATAGCGTGGAAGATGTCTGTAAATAAACTACGTGATAAGCGCCCGCAGTACAATTCAGGATTTAATTAGGAAAAGGAAATGTGTGTGTGATACTTTTAAAAATCTAGTGAATTAGATCAGTTTAGGACAGCCCGAATTCTGAGTTAATTGTCGCCTGGGTCCGAACCTGCAACAGAATGGAGTTGAACCTCGTCGTTGTGAAACGAACGACTGTGTGATGTTGCTATGGGATGTCGCTGTGTGATATCGCTATGAGATGTCGCTATGGGATGTCTCTCTGGGATGTTCCTATGGGATGTCGCTGTTTGATATCGCTATGAGATGTCGCTGTGTGATATCACTATGAGATGTCGCTGTGCGATGTCGCTGTGTGATGTCACTATGAGATGTCGCTGTGTGATATCGCTATGACATGTCGCTGTGTGATGTTGCTATGAGATGTCGCTGTGTGATGTCACTATGAGATGTCGCTGTGTGATGTTCCTATGGGATGTCGCTATGCGATGTTGCTGTTTGATGTCGCTGTGTGATGTCACTATAAGATTGCTGTTTGATGTCTCTATGTGATGTTGAAATGGGATGTCCCTATGGGATGTCGCTGTTTGATGTCGCTGTGTGATGTCACTATGAAATGTCGCTGTTTGATGTTGCTGTGTGGTGTCGCAATGGTATGTGACTGTGTGATGTCGCTTTGAGAGGTCTCTGTTTGATGTCGCAATGGGATGTCGCTGTGTGATGTCGCTGTGTGATATTGCTATGGGAAGTCGATATGGATGTCGATATGGGATGACGCTGAGTGATGTTGCTATGGGATGTCGCTGGGTGATATTGCTATGGGATGTCTCTATGGAAATTAGCTATGGGATGTGGATTTTTAAGGAACAGCAACGCGTTTTCACAAGGTACAAACAGCTCAATTGTAAGCGTAGATATATGAGATGCATGGACATGTTAACCGCAATTGTCTTCCATTTCTATCATCATTTCGCGCATTCATTTTGTCAGTGCTTTCTGACATCTGAGCACTACACGACAGATGTTGCTATCAAACAAGTTTATGAGACATTAAAAGCCCTGACAAAAGACAATAAAACCATTGCCGTAAAATTTACATTGTGGATTCACCAGACGTGCTGGTTATATTATGTATATATGACGTTGAGGCCAGACTTGAACAAGCTGATCACGATTACTCCAGTAGGCTTTTTTGATAGAGCGCTATGGAAGCTTCAACAAAAGCAAGTATGACCCCTTTGAGTATTTTATCAAATGGACATTTCAATGGAGCATCTGTAATTATACCACACCCACATACACCCACATACACCCACAACAAACAAAACTTCGACTATACTTCAACATTTATAAGCAAAACCAGCCATGTTAATCATACAGTATAACATTGCTAAATTGTAGGAACAATAAAATGGCGTTCCAAAACAATGGGGTTCCGAGGACAACAACCGTAACGAGTTGACATGGCATTACACATGAATGGAGAGCGAGTGATGGATGGGTATAGTGTATAGCTAGGCGCAGGCTGGCCAGGAACAAACTCAACCAGCTGTTACAATAGGGCTGTGTGTGTATTTGTGAGTGTACGGATGTCACTCAAACGTGCCATACAACTAATCAATATTTAGCTTCAGGGTTCTGTTTCGACGTTACATATCGGAACCCATGCAGATATATGAAAGTGTGTCTGTAAATTACATCATACAAATAGATCTGTAAAAAAAACATGCTTTGAAAACATCTCCGTGTACCGAAGACAGCTCCGTGTAAAGCGGATATCAACTGTGTCATTGCAGTAAACGGGCTACTAATAGGGCCTACTCGGCCCAGTCCCCATATCCGATGAAAAATTTACAATAATCCAAATACGGAGGAACTTATTTCGAACACTACTGTTGCCCAATATCCCAATCAAATTACGTTAATGACCGATTCCAAAGTTATCATGCTGGAAACGGACTATGATCCATCCGCAAAATCCCTGCCATTATGAGCAATCGGAAACAATTTAACAAAAGGATGCAACTACGATTGCGGCGTCTACCTAGAAGAAGCTGTGTAAACATGGCGAG
This sequence comes from Urechis unicinctus, assembly GCA_034190875.2. NCBI lineage: Eukaryota > Metazoa > Annelida > Polychaeta > Xenopneusta > Urechidae > Urechis > Urechis unicinctus. The sequence continues at coordinate 59,176,236 of CM067351.1, read as the reverse complement.
TATTTCATTGATCAAAACTACAGAAATGTGTCTTATTATTATTATTATTTGAAGGACCCAATACAATTTGTTTGTGACCAAAAACTCCGTGATAGTGTTTAAAATCATGCCAGGGTAGCCCTATAGAACGTCTGTGAATGAAATGACAATACAAGGAAAATACCACATTGTGCTGGTAGTAAATGGAGAGACCTTGAGGGCTCTACCCAAACAGCGAAGGGTGACATTTGATGATAATTATTGGGGAGCAGCTTCGTGGATATAAATATCAGTAGACGAGGATAATGATCATGTCGCAATATACAGGTATGCACAGTTTAGCCTATTTAGGCGGACACCTGTGTATTACGGACAAATGTGTATAACAGACACCAATAACGGAAACTTTTGATGTGGCCCAAATGTGCTTAACCTCATGGAAGGCCAAGATCCCACCACTTAAAGCTGGCAGCTACCGTTAACGGACGAATTGATTGAGCGTCCGTTAATGACAAGTTTTATTGCATTATGTCGTTGGGACCAACATCAAGGATATTACAAAGCGAACAAGTATTAGACTTTTTTTCCCCTAAGGGAAGAAGAACAGTTACTACAGATAATATACATGTATGTACGACTGATTTTGACTTACAGGACACACGCACAGGTTACAGTTGAACCCTTTAAAAATTGATTTATGCTTCGCAGCCATGGTGACAAACTGGCTTATGACTTGATGATGATTTAGTTCCCACGAAGATTAAGCTGTTCATCCTCTTACAACAACTATCCAATCGAAGACAATCGGCAGTTCTTTTTCGACGTCATATATGTTCAAAACTTTAAAAAAACAATCATGCTAAAAAAATAGATTAAGGATAAAATTCAATGGTCAAAATACAGCCCACACCAACATCAGATCAGTCGAACCTATCTACCTGCCAATCTTGACTTTTATCCGAATTCAAGTTTGCCCGAGCATTTTTTTTCTTCTCCGATTTTCCTTCGTCATCACCTTTTCCGACCCCTCTGCCAAAAGTGTCAAACGACTTTTGATAACCCCCTCTGAGTTTAACCGGCGTCGCGTCCGTAGTTTCAACGGCTACAGGCGCTGATAGTTTTTCCGAATCTTCATCGTCCGGCATTGTGATACAGTGATAACTCCTACTGTTTCACCATAGCCAAATTATCATCACCGAAACCGGTATTAAATCCAGACGAACGGACACTTAACTCTCACTAATGTGCATGCATCAATTTGATTCCGTGTATTGTGTTATCCAGTGTAATCTTAATATTTTATGCTCCGCTTATTTTGCTGTTCAAATGAATTATACGAGCGAAAAGCACGACGGCTACAACAGAGAGACGCAGACTGGGTCTCCAGTTTGTCCATTTCATCTCATGCATATTCAGTTGTTGTGCCATGTGCGCTTTCGACATATGTTACGCAGCACCAAACTAGTCGAAAACTACAGCCATGTGACTGGATGATACATAACAACAACAGATGAGGGAATCGTTTCAATAAATATTCACCCATCTGCCAGTGTAGTCATAACTGCTTGAATCGTGATTGGGGAGAAACTGCGAAACTGAATGTTCCGTGACCCAATGACGGCTGGGTGATCTTCCATAATACCATCCACAGCTGGTAAATATTAATGGTACATTTATCCTAACTAGAATCTGATACTTCCAAGTTGAAATATAATGTGTAATCGCAAATCATATGCGAACAATGCCCCGACCAGCTGAAATCCCAAACCGCTCATAAACAACCAACTGCTGTCATTTTGGTGTCGAACAACGGCCAGGTAAGCAATATAGTTCATAAATTCACAGATTCATGAAACGGACAGGATGGAAATATAAAACAGGAAGACGACAACGACGACGACAGCGACTATGATGATGATGATGCGGAGATGATAACGATGATGGCGACGACGATGGTGATTATTACGACGATGATGATTAATTATGACGACAATGATGATGGTAATGACAACGTTGATGTTGATAATAACGATGTCGACGAAAACGATTATGACGATTAAAATAATGAAGTTGGTCATATTGACAATGATGAGAGAGAGATACGACTCAAGTGCTTGTTCGATACTTGACCGAGCGCGTAGGATGACCAACAAGATGCCCGACCGGACATAGACATAGGGGCAAAGGAAGGGTCACAGGGTACAAAGTTGCGTCATTGTCCCATCCAACCACACGTTGCGCCCGCAAAAAGGTGCGAAAACAGCTGCAACAACAGGGGGTCCCTATAGCATTGCTATACAAAATACGTACTGTTGAAGCCTAGCATGCTCTCAATAAAAAAGTTTCTAGCTGGTGAATCACAGGAATTCATATCAGAAGGTAGGTTGAAGATAGAAATATAATCGATCTCATGACCCCGCTACTACTAAAAAACACAAGGGAAACAACGACCGGGCGCATCCCCGGTGGAAAACTTCCGATAATTACTCCCAAACCCATGTCATCTCACTCCAAACAGCTCGATTCGGTGGGAAAACGTCCATATTTATTCTCAATACACTCACCCGCCGTGAGCAGACCCTCTCAATGCATAGTTGACCACTTTTTCGCAACTTCGGCCAGAACTACAGAGCTCGGTTTACGGAAGTTGCCATTTGTCCCTATTTTTTAATTTTTGCAGAATAATCACACATACGCCAGCCAATAGGAGTACGGGACCAAATTTGCCGCGGGGCAAATGGCTACTTCCGTAAACTGAGCTCTGTAGTTCTGGCTGAAGTTGCGAAAAAGTGGTCAAATATGCATTGAGAGGGTCTGCTCACGGCGAGTGAGTGTGTTGAGAATAAATATGGACGTTTTCCCACCGAATCGAGGGTCGTTGTTTCCCTTGTGTTTTTTAGTAGTAGCGGGGTCATGAGATCGATTATATTTCTATCTTCAACCTACCTTCTGATACGAATCCCTGTGTGGTGAATCATTCATATGTTACAGCCTCGGAGATTCTCTATATATGCGTTTAAGATTGATGTTTTTCCTGTTAGTGGTCACCGAGATATTGCCTCCCAGACATGAGTAGAATGCTTACATAGAAAAGGTTTTAAGGAGACCGTTATCAGCGATGTGACGTCACACTTTGCAGCCCTATAGTCCACCAATCTAAAATATCTACGTCTACTTCTGACACACCCCCTTTAGTCTGATTCCCTAGTCCTAATATTGAGCGCGAAAAAGGGGGCATTTGACAAAAACACAAACGAGTTCCCATGAGAAATGACGACACAGGGCAACATCGCATGGACCATTGTTGATCTATCAACAAAGTTAAATTGCGTTACTGTTCCATAATATATCTGGGTTTCTTCTGCACTGGTTCAACAAACACAACAACTAGAGGAATTTTTAGACACAATTTGCTGTGCAAGCCAAGACAAATACAGCTTCATTAGAAATCAATGCACAATTCACATATGTTGATAAAACTGGCAACACCAAAGCACACATGGGTCTCCCACCCCCAAGAAAAGTTATTTCTACCTGAAAATCTTGCGGTTTGTTGGAGGCAAACCCGCGTAACTTGCGTTTTCCAGCCGACCTCCTTTTCTTTTTCTTCTTGGGGACTCCGTCGGGGCCGGGGGTGGTGTCATATTCCTCCTCCCCCACCCCAAAATCTTCGTCTCCATCAAGGTCATCGACATCTACAACACGGCAGAGAAACGGTCAGGCTTCTGAGGAAAGTAATATGTCAATCACTTGCACTAATGGTCAAGGTTACGAGGCGAATGTTGTTTCAATTATGTTTAGGTTGTGATGACGGTGATAATAAAGTTGTTCTCGGTGAGGATCAAGATGACGATCAAGATGGTTAGAATCACTTCGCGCAATTACCTTCAATAGCTATGCAAATAAAAAATATTTTGAAAATAATATTATAGGTATAATCACATATACACATATGCGTCATTATTGAACTGATAACGGCAATAACCTGATCACTTTCCCTAATCACCTGAAGTGGGTGAATAAGCAACTCGACGAAATTTGAGATCTTTTCGAAAAACAACACCCTTCGAGAACAATAGCGTCGTATTGAGTCGACGACAAATCGCGCCCACCTTTCGGCAACTTGTTGGAAGAAACTGGAGACTCCATGTTATCATCGGTGTTCCATAAACAAGGCACAAGAAATACACCAAATTCAAAAATCCGTACTTTATCCACAATATAATATCCTATATGACCGTGACTGTGTGTATGTCAGAGGCGAATTGACTTATGCAATCAAGTTGTCACAAAGCATAGCGGTATGAGGTATACGGGTGCCATCACATAGGCGGGCCGCCATTTCTAATTTACTTAAATGTGCTGCTTGCTTTAGTAAGAATCCATTGACGCGTCAGCTTTACCTATATCAAGATGTGCTATGCACTGTTTTGCTTTAATACATATAAAATTATCGATTTCCCTTACTATCGATCTGATTCCCGATGTCAGATTCCGACAGCCAGTATCGGTTTTGATAATTGCACCTCGAGCGGCGCGGCGGGAACCGAGCGCATGACAGAGCCCTGACATTGGGAACCGAGCGCAGGACACGTCCCTGACATTGGGAACCGAGCGTCTGAACCATATTCAACAATTCACTGATAACACCAAATGGCGACCTCTCACGTATATAATTTGACCTCTTCACGTGATCTCACTTATTCTATCATGACCCCGAACAGTATTATCTTAACAACAGCAATATATCCACCATCATATGTGGTCACCTACCCTTCGTCTGAGGTCCAATGGTGGCTTCCGTGGCGGGCGCCACATTGCTCGTTTCATCATACGAAGTCGTATGAGCGTCCGGGTTGAGTTTGCCAATTTTTAATGCCGAAAACATTTTCCCAACAAAAACTTTAACAAAAACTAATTTTTACCCCGAAAGATAATTCAAACTTCTGCACATCCATAGTCGAATTGTAAAGCCATGGAGGTCCTACTTCGTCTTCGGGAACGAGGAAATAATGATAAATCCTTTGTCCAGGCATCACGGTATTCCTGCGTTCCGATAAGGCCAATTAGGCAATGCCATTATAGCACAGGAACTTCCAATGGTTTATTCTGGAGCTTAGTAAATCACATTTCCTCATAATCGCCTGGAAAATTCCATTACATATCTCGGTTTGACATAATGGAGATGTAACAGAAAAGAACAATTGAATCCGAACGTGAAGGATGCGTTGGAAATACTGCTCAGCAGATACGTGTTGGATTATGACTATCAAATGGGAAAACATCCATCTACCTCATCAATAAACCCATAATTCATCCCAACTCCGCCTTCCTACGTCTCAATCTACACACATACTCCATCCCAGTACACAGCAACAGAACCCCCACCCCTGATGTTCCCGGCGCCAGCTGTATCTCGAATCAGCGTGACATAGCAATGCCATCCATCCAACTCCACTTAGATATGGGAATGACAAAACATTCACCCCGCAAAAAGAAGAAAAAGACTTAAGCGATTAGTAATAAGTCAAATAATAAGCATCTGTTGCCACAGATAAATCACCAGCGACCAACACGTCTGGCAATTAACCCTAAATGGCGTTCCATTATAAATGTTTCGCTAATCGTAGTTTATGGATGAAATGGCTGAGAGTACAAATATCAGAGGCTTAATGACGAGCGAGATGGAACCGTGCCATCGCTATCAAGACAAGGGTTGTCACACCTGGAGCAATTAACAGGTAATGATGAAAGAGACTGGTAACTTATTTGACCCAAGTACTGATGCTGTTGTATTGGTCGAACAAGCAGCTGGTCTCTTATCATGGGACGCACAGCAACCTAGCAGAGAATAATCGGTACTCAGACTACATATATGCTACTTTATTTGTCGCAATAACTTCAAAAATACTGACCACAAATACTTATAAGATCAATTGACGAAAGACAATAAATATCATCCTTTTTGCCGCCCAAACCGCCGCAGTTCATTATGATGCTGCCAGCACGAGTTATTGAAAGCATGAGAAATTCTCCGATAATCCAACAGCTGTGGAGCTGGGACTTAAAGACGACAGCCAATTAAGTATGGAGTCATTAGTAAATGTTTTTTTCTTCAGAACATCGTGGGGGCATTCTAGATCCATTTATATTATTGATTAAATTCTGATAACATATGCCGCACTTTATATCGCCCACCACGTGCACCAGAAGTCGAACGATCGCAATATATCCCCACGCGTACTTAGTTTTTGCACAAAGGAAGGATGCAATTTGGTAATTTCGATCTGATACCCCCAAGAGTATCGTTGAGAGACTAAAGCGCTTTGTAGATAACGCGGCATTTTTAAAGAATACAAGAGTAGACCTACAAATTCCAAATCCCCTTGCCAAACACAATGAAGCATGCAGTACATTCTGCCTGGGGTTCGGGTCGTGACGGTTACAAGTCAGCATCATTCCATAGGACTGATCGCCAGACTGGTTATAGCTCGTAGAAGGGCAGATCGCTCAAACATCATTCCCAAGGAATAGCATGATCCAACTATAATCGCACCATAGTAAGTCTTACATACACTATATAGATAAGAACATGCAATATAAATGCCTTCTACATTATATAAGTACAACACCAATAATAAACTACATGCAATAATTATGAGTCAAGCTAGTAATATGTTATTTACAAGCTCAATTTCACTAACTCTCATCTCAGCAATCCTGGGGGCAGCGTTAACAGATAAAAAATTGACATGCAAGGTATTCGCCAAGTTAACAAGATTCAAATGACAGAAGATTATGTAAACGGGCTAAGTTACATGGTATGAAGTTTGATAGGAAAGATGAAACATTGGCATGCATTTACGAGAACATGTTAGAAACGTTTACCTAGACAGTATTATCGTGTTGGAGGTTCTGGTATGTATATGTAAGTTGTTAAGAAAAATCTTTAGTTGGCAAGGCGCTAACATGCCACGAATGTTATTGTTATCATAACGCTAACAATCGCGGTCTTGGTGTCATCATACCGTACCGCTGGCCATAACAAAAAAAGACTCACTCTCGTCTGGGGCACATCCCAGGGGCTCTGATTCCACAAGTACACAAAGAACTCATCAAATAAAAAACCAGGTAAAATTTACACATCACATTATACACATAAATGTGGGAAGACATATCTCAATGCTATTCACAACAATACATATTGAATATTGTCTATGAAATATCAACATATCTTTGTTGTAACAACTAGACCTGTTGACATTCTGTCAAGAAAGGATTTCCAGCATTGGTATATATCAGTTAGTCTGGTTACAAAACTATTGCATGAAACTTAAGCTATAATAGAAAAGGAAGCTTAAAAGGGGGAGAGGGAAACAATAGTGTCTAAGCAAAATTTACAGTTGTGAAGAAAACAATTACAGCCCGTTCTCCAATTCTTTCATCCAAAACCACATATTCATACATCATTAGCTTAGTTCGGGCGTTGTTGCAACTACCATACTTGTGCAACAACCTTTTTCTTCCCTAGGCAGAATATATCGACCCAGAGCATAGAGTCAGATGTTTCTCCGATTCTAACACACGCACTACCGGGGGCAGCTATTGGGTTGGTGACGTTCTCCTGGAGCAGAGGATACACACGTACCTCTGCCTCAAGGCGATGGGATCATTTTTGGCCCCAGGATATTAATACTCTTTTTTGCCGTTTAATTATTTATTTATGAGATCAGTATTTAGCATGGGTAACTATATTTCCACATATGACTTTTTAACACAATCACACCCTCTATAGCACTTGTTATATAGATTGATTTTCAGTGCAATCGTCCTCGCGAGCGCTGCGGTTCAGTAAATAACGATGGCATCGACGAAGCCTTCGTGAAATTGTCAATTGTCACTTTTAAGCATATAATGACGACTTGGGGATATATCCAAGCATAGACAGCAACAAAACTTAACTTATTTTTTCTGAGCACATTGGTGCGAACGCTGTCCATGTTTACATCGAAACCAACAATGCGCCCTTTCGGAAAGTGTGCGACCGGGAGGTCAAGCACAGGTCAAAATCATAGTGCTACGTTGACTGGGACATTGATTGATTGCTTGGGTACAACTACAAGCATCATCCTATGATTGGTGAGTTTGCCCGGTGGTGGGCGAGGCAGGTACATTGGGGATAAGTCTAAAACCATCTTATTCAGTTTGCTCAAATTCAACAGTATACCATTGAGTTGCATATTAGTCTTATCAAATTATACGATTTAGCGTGTTTACGGTAAGGCTGTGTGTACATACCGTCAACTGTGGCTTTGATTTCCTGGCTCTTGCTTGGTTTAGCTGCCGGCGGTTTATAGGTCACTGTCAGAGCCAACTTGCACTGTTGCAAAACATCATAAACAGAAGAAAGGTCAGTCGCGGAGGTCATATCAAGATAGCACTGGATTCATTGACATTGGATATGGAGTGACATCGGTGACTACCTGCCTCGCTAGAGGTATGGACCTACAGACACTCTTGTCTTAAAACACCCCTTGTGTCTTCACATAGGGCGTCCTACAACTCGAGTTCCTGTGCTTGGACCTATAAAGCTCTGGCTGAGCGATGAGTGAGCTAATCACTGCATCTTTAGCATATAGAGTAAGTGGAAAACTTAAATACAAAAAGTGTTTTCGGATAGGTTGCGGGAAAACGAGATGTACACATAATTAATATGTTAGAAACTAAAATCGAAATCGCTCGGCAGGTTTGGATAATATAACAACGCTAATAAGAACACGCCCCGTGTCCCGATGACTAACTTGGTCCCAAAAGAACGAAACTAGTAACGATAACATAGCCAACCTCGCGGTGAGAACATAGTTCACGTTATGACGACATCGAAGCGTAAATGGGGAAATCATAACGATCACATCTACACTGACCGTAAACACACTTCATAACGTCATATTTTAATAATTACATGAGAACCGACAACACTACAGAACCGTAAATAGGACAAGTGCCCTGATGCATTCACCTGAGCAGAGAAAACGCAAGAACATTGATAGTGTACGTGTTAGAATGGCCCAGATGGTTAGAGAGCAACGTGTAAGTGGCTATATACCCGTCGTCTGTAAAGCTAAACAAACACGCTCCTCTCATCAAATCCACCCGGATCTCAATGCCAGGATGTCGATCGCAAGCCATAAGCGCACCCAAACGGCGCTCGGAAGACCCAGAATAGACCAGTCCTCCAGCTAACCACCGTAATAATTATCACGGGCGTGGTCTCAACTATAACAATTGCACAACAACCTTTTTCTTCCCTTAGCAGAATATATCATTCCAGAGCAGACAGTCATATCGTTCTGGGAATTCTAACAACGCAGCACTACGCGATTCAGTTATTGGGTAAGAGTTCTGTAAGCGTGCCCGTGGTGGTGAGGGGGGGGGGGGGGGGGGGATGGGGGGTGGGGGCGATACATGGGTGGTAAGTCGCACTTGTTGACCGCCAACACAGCGACACCATGCCAAAACCAACAGCTCCACGTAACTCAGTCTCGGAATCTCAGACAGAATTACTGACGAGGGGTGGTATCAAAGAACGCCTTTCGGGGCATTTTATGACTACATTCAATCGATACATTTTTGACACGTCCAACCTCTAGCGACGCTTGCCAATTGATATTTCACTTTTCTGCGTCAAAATGAAGGAATACTTTATTGTGGTTATAAATAGCTTCGGGTCATCCAATGGTTTATAATTACGCCATGTGTGCATCCAGTAAAATCTGATTTAAGTGGCAAGCCTAAGCACGAGGGGGCGCATCAAAACCCGAATTTAGCAAGGGGGCATCCCAAGACACGATCAACACCCAAACACGTTTGACAAGTACCTCCGCATCCTGTTAACCATAAACTAGCCATATACGAACGTCCACGCCCGCCCACGCAGTTTAAATAGCTAACCGCGGCTGTTACGTCGATTCATAGACAAGAGACAAGAGCCAATATATTCCATGATAGTCTGCTGTCTTTATACCCCATGATAGGTTGAGGTTTTTAATTGTCGTGTTTGCGGCAAATATCTCCACTATCTTTAACCAATAAGGCGGGGGATCGAGGAGACAGAACTGGCGGCCAGTGATAACCAAATCGACTTGTCAAGCTGGCTCGGCGCTCGCAAGCATATGACTTCGGTATCTTTCGCCTCTTGATCCAGCCTCTCGGAACCCTGAGCGACTGTACAGAACTGGATGAAGTTGATACAAAAAAGTACCCACAATTTCCGATCTGGCAAATGTTTATTATTATGGTTTACCGTAGTGGGGCGTTGTTTGTGGTCGGTCAAGGACAAGTTTAATTTCTGGGTCTTGGATCCGGAAATGAATGACTTGAGGCCCAGTTTAGTTTGACACAGCAGTCTGTAACATAAAACGTCATTGTAATCAAGAGATCATGAATAATATAGTGTAGAAACGGTGTCGTTAAATACCTGTTTATAGCAGATACCTGTGTATAACGGATTTTATCAAACTCCAAGCAGAGTTATCTATGGCAAGATGTGTTATTGCTATCAGGGGACACCTGCATACAACAGGCACTCGAGTCCCTGCCTATAACAGCACTTGAGAATTGGGAGTGTGCTTTTAACGCAAGCTTCATCGTATTAAGATGAGAGCTGAGGTTTTATATTCACGAATAATTACACTCATTGTATATTTTTACACACATGTTGACACGTTACAATACATACTTGAAATAAGTGCATACTCTGACACACAGCCACACGCACATGAACGCGCACATGAACACACGGGGAACACTCGACACTGAGGACTCTCAGGTGCTGGCTAAAACCGCCTTCACGAACTTTGCACGTCTTCAACAAAACGAAGCGACGTTCTGGGTAAACAGTTCGTTGCAAATCCCACATATATTTCATAAGAGCATTAACATTTAAACCTCGCCCCGTAGCGATACGTAAGGCAGTGGACCCCATGCGCGCGTATTTGCGCGGGGCATCTTTGACATTGCTCGTGGTTAATCGCTGGAGAAACTGCCTCGTTAATGACCGGTCATTTGTTCCTTGACATTGGTTGCACACGAATAATTTTCTTCGTCTGAAGTTGTGAAACCTTCTAGCGGAACAACGAGTTCACATAGGTTGTTTTGTGTTTGTGACTGTTTGTGGGTCGTGTGTGTGTGTGACTGTGAACGTCTGTCTCTGTGAGTGGGTGTGTGTGAAGGTGGGGTGGGGGTATCAATACCCGATTGCAATGCCTGCTCAAAAAAACAGCGACACAGGCACCCGAGAATTAAACTGCACCTCCTCCCTAGTATCTGATATATATAGTGTCTATATATATGAGTGGCAAGATATGGGGTGCGTTTAGAGACTCGAGTTCCGGCGTCCACCAGCACTCTAGGAACAACGCAGAAATGTGAGGGCCTCAAGATAATTATTGAGCTATTGAGTCTTTAACGGTAAGTAATCAGCCACTTCCTCTCTCATGTTTCTCACCCTCTAGCACGCTTTCTGTTCGGACTCGCTTCACTAGGCTGGCTCTTTCCACAACACCACAAACATCTGAGTAATTACACTGATTGAGTAGGAGCTAGAATTAGAGAGCTAGCAGGTCATTCATAAATCACCTTTAGCCATAGTTTTCGCGCTCGGATCTCGATGTAAGGTTTCTAAGCGCATCCGCTCAACATGAGCTCGAAAGTGTACCAGCGACACAAGTTCCAGCACATCACTTTTATTTAAGTCAAAGGTCAACCAGTAGGGTCAATGATGGTTTACAGCAGATGAGCGGATGATTACGGGCGAGTTCTGTGAGTCACGGACTCGATCCGCTTGTGCATTCAACTCCCATTAAATCGACATTCCATCCAGCATAAGCGAGCCAAACAGAAGTGATTGGACCTTGTACGATGCCTGGCTCACAGAGATAGCAAGTACTACAGTAGTTTGTTTGTAAGTAAGTGTCAATGGGCACCGCATGTGAACAACTGTCTGTCAACCACGGCCCAAAACGACCTAATAATTTGTTGGAGGGCGAATCATAACGGGATATAGGGCCACATAGTGATGTCGTCATAATCCCTTCCTACCCCACGTTGCGCATATCAATATATTACTTCATCTAAGACTCAAAGAATATAGCGCTTTTTTGGTCAAACATCGGATATCTATAATATGACTCAGCTGTCGGATAGTTTACCCAAACCAACTATCGGATATTGTGTAACAGACAATCGCAATGATGCGGACGCTGGAATGTTTCAATGAGTGCCAATATTTTGTCGATATCAGATATAGTTGGTCTTACAGGTGATCACGTGACAAGCTACGTGGACAAATACTTCCCAGATATGTCGACAATCATTGAGTCTGGAGAGCGCCAACTTAAACCAGCCCACGCCATATCATTGTACGGCGGAAATCCATATCAGAGTTTATATATGCAGAACTTAAAGGTGTGCCTTTATTAGTTTATTATCTTCGCCGAGTTGTTCACCACAAATGATGAATCATTCTGTCTCGCCCGTTTCAAAATAAGCCGGATTCTCTGTCAGCTCGTGTTCAAGTCGCTTATAATTACCAAACTCAAGCGGATATCAGCTTGAATGCAAGACGCTATGTTTTTGACTGTCTGTATATTTTGTACTGAACTGAACAAGAAAATCAACAACGACAATAGGAATTGACAGCTTGGTTAAAGGCAGATGAAATATACAACCCCTGCAATTAACACATGATAAGAATTCTGGAGTAAATGGGCCATAACTTTATAACAATGGCTGGCGTTAAAGATCCAGTGGTCATCGGAGGTTAATTCCTTACACCGACTCTCAATAAATGACCTCATTGCACCGAGGATTTACTCAAGAATGAGTTTGAGACATTCCACGGAACTATATACACAACCAAACACACAATCCTGAAGTCATTAACAATGTTGTAACACGTTTATTGTTATATGGTATTCTTACTGAGGTCAAGGTCGTTGGTGAATATATTATATGGCCAGGGGGTCGAATTCATAGCTGAAGGGGCGAGCGCTGTAACATGTCTTTGTAAGAAGTCGGAACAAAAGCGATAATCTGTTGAGTATATATATAACTTCGTTACTTCGTTAAGGGGTCAGAATTAGCTCGATCGAACTAAGCTGCATTCCCATCTGTCATGGCAAGCACCGTCTTTGTTAGTCTGTTAGTCGTTGGACTAACTACCTCGCCAAACTTCCTTAATTCAAATGGTAACGACGTCAGGAATGCTTGGAAGGATGAATGGGTAGATTGCATACATGAATATTGATTTATGGTGAATATATGACCTTGCCCTTAGCAATGACTAGGCACGTTTTGACTGAACCTGAGAGACCACTTCCTGCCTTGATTACACTTCACTACATATCACAAGAGCAGTATCATTTGACTTTGGTTTAAATATATACCTCTACCACTACTCCCGGGGGCGCGTGACACATTTTAGTTCACACAGAACGCACACTATCACGCACATTTCATCGCACCGAAGCCACTTGGATATCAACCAAATGTGCGTGGCAATAATTATAGGCGCTCGGATGCCGAAATCCCGCAATTACATTACCCGGTCCACAACAACTCACCGATTCCTTCCAACCATCTCCCAATCTTTGATTGTGATTTGCAATTCATCGCTGGCTGCCAATGGTTGACCTACAAGGTCGAATCCCAGGGTCTGAAAAGCCAAATTGTTTGTTAATCTTTAAGATCAATGGGCTATTCTAAAATATAATTCAGTGTGAGAACAAACTGGTGATATTCAGTAGACTGTGGATGTTTGACAATCGTACCTCATTCCACGTAGGATTCAGGTCACCTTTCTTAACCTCTGTCTTCTTGGTAATTCCTGAATACAAACAAAAGGAAGAATTTTGTTTATAGATAAGGTGATAGCATCACAATAGATAATAGCATCTTCAATAAAACATACGCTGAAGTGCATAGATCCGATCGATAATCATGTTAACGAAACAGCGCAGTGGTCGAAGTTGCAAAATTGTACCACTGTACACCAGACTCGAACCCGTGACCTTCGGGTTACAAATCATTACCTCGAAGCTATAATGTGTCGCCTACAGACAACCATACCAACAGAGTGCACAGTCACATGACTTCATGAAACGCCTGTGTCCATAATGGCGCCCGGACTGACACTTGACCACTGTTGACAACAGCAACGAACGGTTCACAACATCTGGACCCTTCCATGCTAATGACCATCACATACAACTCGTGTGTTCATGCCAAATAAACAGAATCACGGGCACTCGGAACCCGGTTTCCAAGAACAGCCGGATAGATTTTATAGATGCAGCTGGTGACAGCGAAAGGTTTCGACCCGGACCAAAGGATTTAAATTTCCGTATTAGCAATACAAATCGCACACTGTGACAAGGAATGAACTGTCTGTTACACGCTCTTTCGGTCTAGCGCTTGGACCTAAAAGCGGATATACGGATTCCGAGGGGCAACTAACAAATAAAATATTTTTTTTTTCTCTTGGTGGACGTCGCCAACCGGTGTTCGGAAACCTACCATTGGGTGCAAATGTGTTATATGGCCGCAGGTGCCAGACAATATAAGCTCCCTGATGTTACAGTTGGTAGTCTCCGATTTCAAGTCTCAGACAAAACATGTCGTTATATGTCGTTTTCGACGCGAAAGTCGGTACCGACCAGACCGTTTGAGACACAAAAAAACCCGAGTGAGGAAAGATGACTGAACACCAACTATCTTTCCAATGGAGTGGGATTCTGCATACGTATAGTCATCAGGTCCTGATCTTAAGTTTCCGAGCGACGATCGGCTGTCGCTACTTACACAGCCTCGAGTAGATTACGCAATCCGAGCGCTGGCGATAAAGCAGCCTGTATCGAGGTAGCCAGCGTCTGGACACCATTCAATTATCTGGCTAAAAACATGCAGTACTCGCCATGGTTATACATGAGAATAAAGTCATAGTTATACACAAACCTATAGTGCTACTCGTGGTTATATGCAAACCCATAGTTTTGGTCGTGTTTAAATGCCAACCCATACCACTGGGCGCGGTTAAACGCAAACCAACAGCGCTGGGCGTGGTTAAAAGCAAACACACCGCACTATGCGAGGTTATATGCAAACCCATTACACTTGGTGCATTTATGTAACATTTAATCAGATGTGTCAGTGATAATGATATGCAAACCTGACAATCAATTAAACATCAAAATTAATAAAATTCAATTAAACATCAGGACAGTCAATATGCCTCTAGAATTCTCTTGTTTATGACCGAGCATAAGTATGCGAAAGTGTGTGAACGCTATCGTGTGTGACGTAATCTTCTGGCCCAGTTCGCCCAGATCCACCTCTTGTTACACATGACGACAACTTGTCAATCAGCCTCAACTCCAAGGTTCTATTTCCGTACCAAACATTTACATGGGCATGGAAAGCTGACGGCGGGTTCCCAACGGTTGGGAATCCGTTCCGGGCAGCGCTCGGAATCCTGGTGTCGGGATCCGAGCGTTATTGGTCTTATTGATACGACTCCCAACGGTTGACATGTGACAGTAATGATGCTATAGGAATGTCTGTTTGTTGCAGACGTCTAGTTGATAGCAGATCGCCGATTCTGGTTTAATAAATGCTAGATTCTGGGAACTTGATGGATCCCGAGAACCTAACTTCGAGATCCGAGCGGTAATGGACCGTTAAAAGCAAAGCACCACGCCCCTGTTAACTATTGACCATCTGATGAATTCAATAGCTGTTATGTTGAAGATGAATGACAGCCAATCAATGCGGCTCTTTGGCTAGACCATTATGATCCAACCATCATGCTAGCATATAGCCGTATCATATCGAAGATACATACAATCCATTTCCTTCCACGTGATAACCACGCGAGCTTGGTGGTAAGCTCACCATAGTCTTGCCAAAGCGAAGTTTAATTACCATAAGCTATATAGCGTAAATTTTTACAGTGTGTTAAATTCGAAACCACAGGCGTTCGGTTCCCGATGCCAAGTTTCCGAGGGTCAAACCACTTCCGAGCGCCGAGCTGTTATCTGTATATACTACACGATTCAACATGTCGGAAACATATTGAGGCATTAGACTTTATGGAGTGCCTGTAATACTGAGAACCCTAGTCTTAGCACTGAAGGACGTCTTGTTAGTATATTACAATATTATCGTCCGGCCTGGGCTACCCAAGTCAACGCCTTCCAGTAAGTTTAGCATAAGCGTTGTTGAGAGTAATATTATGAACTTTGTATCTAGTTACAACATAGACAGGACGCCGCTAACTCCACCGAGGGGAATATTTTCAACAGCCCCAATAATGCACTTGGACCTATTACTCGTTCCCATTGAGTTTGCTCAAGGGGAAATTGGGCCAAGTTCACAGATGGACTGACCGGGGGATAAAAAACCAGGGAACCGGCAAATACTTTTCCCAACCCACCTTGCAGAGTTATACCGACGTAAGGATCACTTTTGCCAAATGTCTCCGCGTTGGGAACGTTAGTAGCTTGCGCTACCACGATTTCCAACGATGACATCTTGTTGCAAGTTGTAAATCCAAAACTTTGGTTGATATTCCTGTCTATAGCACCATAATATTGAAGGGTTCTCGCGCAGTCAACTAGCCCAATGAAGAGGCAGTTCACGAGTGAGTCGGTCAAGTGTGGCTCTACAGAATAGGAGGGTCGATTTGCTCGCTGGGAGAGGTAAATAGAACTCAGTAGAGACGTCTTGCGGTGAATCCTGAAGTGAACGTGTGGGCGGGAGGGAGCGGGGGTTTACCAGGGGCTTAGTTAGGCCAGACCATTATGACTCTTCCATCATGAAGCATTACGGATGGCTGTGACATTTTTAGTGTGCGTTTTTAGTGGTTGAGTTCTACTTTAAATCAAGGAATACTCAGCTTGGCAAGTGTGATTTTTTACCAGTAGCTTACTCATTCTAACTAACGTCTCCATAATGCATGGCAGCGATAATTTCTTCTGATCATTCTCATTTGAATCTGTCTTTGAATCATTCTCTCAAGTCGTTTACCACAAGAAACTACTATCATGCTAGCCCTTCAGGACGTCTGAGTATATAAGTATGTCACCATCCGACCGGGGCTACCATCATACTTGTATTATATCGAAGATAAGTAAAAAAATTATTTCTTACACATAATAACCTTGCGAGCTTGATGGTAGGATTATAACAGTCTACCCAAGCGCGTAAGTTTGATCACAATAAGCTATACTTGTGCGAGGGGCAAAGATTCTTCGCTTAATTTTGACAGTGTGATACATCCGGTTCCCGATGCCAAGCTTCCGAGCGCCGAACTACTTCCGAGCGCCGAGCTGTTATCTATTTATACTACACGATTCAATATGTCGG
>CM067351.1:59126336-59153836 GCA_034190875.2 Urechis unicinctus | reverse complement strand
ATCACAAAAACGTTTGAGCAAAACACAAACTTAGTTATAAAGATGATCGTCTGATGAGCTTGTATTGGATGTAGAAGATCCAAATTATTCCACTATTTATTACGTTAGACGGCTTTTATTCACATCCAATATCAGATTACTATACATAAGACGCCATCTCTAGTTAATAACAGCAACTCTCAATACTTCTTAAAATAGTGGTTCTTCAACAAATAATCAAAATTTAAAAAAAAATAATTCACTAACCCATGTCTTCCTTATTTTGGAAAGGATATCTGTAAATTCTGACCCAATCGGTGACATGGATTATTTCTATGGCTTATGGGACGAGAAAAATAGACAAAATATGGCACATTGTAGTCACACTAATACATCCGAAGCTGAAAACAGGCGTAATTCGAGTGAAAAATACTAGAATATGCTTTGATTTTGCATGCTTAAGAACTCGACCTGATTTGCATATGTTTGTGAACAAAGTTCTAAGATTGTTTTCAGTGTGCCAATATTGATCAATTTTCGATGATTCGGTTTTCCTGATACTAGGAACAGATTACAATCGAATCATTTAAGCAACCAGACAAAACGGAAACAGAATTAAAATTCCACGAAATCACCCCAAAAATACATCTTTAAGATTGCTGGTGCACATGTGGAAAAAAGACACACAGCGGATATGCCATTATTCGGTATCTAACGTAAAACTGGAATGAATTAATTTTGTTTGGTATCATTTGACAAGGTGGCGTCCCTCTCTACTTCACGCTCTAGATTTTTCTCTTTTAGCCGGCGCGATCGTTGTACATATCGCGTACTATTACCCATTTGTCTTTCTTCTTTCTCCACACCGACAAAGCTCTGGAATATACAATATCGAGAAAGCAACACATTGTCGACAGTATATTTTGAAATCGATTCAAATTTAGGTTTGAGAAACTGAACCCATCCAGTTGTAACTAGCTTTTTTTTTCATAATGCGTAAGTTGCCCGATGTGAATTAACGCACTTACTTGAATCTCGCAACTTCTTTGCCATCAGCATCTTGGGGTGTGCAAATCCCTGTTGTAAAAGCTGCGTCGTCGCTAAGCACGTCCACTTCAGTGATACTGTAATTGAGCGTCTTCATTTTGTCCACATCGCGGAATCTGATATAGGCCTTGTAGATAGCTACATTGGTGTGGTACACAGAATACGAATATGGATGTAATGAGGACGTTATGAAGTCACATGCCTAGGTCGAAAAATGCTTAAGTGAATCATCCAAAACCTTTCATTCGGTTCAAGATCTGTCGTGTGTGTGTGTGTGTGTGTGTGTGTGTGTGTGTGTGTGTGTGTGTGTGTGTGTGTGTGTGTGTGTGTGTGTGTGTGTGTGTGTGTGTGTGTGTGTGTGTGTGTGTGTGTGTGTGAGAGAGAGAGAGAGAGAGAGAGAGAGAGAGAGAGAGAGAGAGAGAGAGAGAGAGAGAGAGAGAGAGAGAGAGAGAGAGAAAGAATGCGCGCTTGAGAGAGAGTTTCATTATCTCACCTTCTTTACCCACAACTTGTGGTTGACCTGGGGGCATCAATACAGCATCGCTGGCATAGATTGACATGGCTTTCTTCATATCACCAGAATCAAAGTAGACAGAGTGCTGGTCCAATTCATGTTTTATTTCATCTTTAGCTGAGTCTGTCCTTTGAATCACAGGAAAGGTGAATGGATATAAAATAATTATTTAGGCAAAAGCTACAAGAGGTTATACAAATATACTCTTATCTAGCGCGGTTTCTCCTTTGAAGTGCATCACCAAACATACTTTAAACTCGTGATATTGATGTACATAATGCTCATCGAAATCAGTTAAAGATGAAAATGGAGCCGACTCACTGACCAGCCATGTTGAAAATGTGAGGATTTCCTCGAGCTCTGGATCTTCTACCACGATGCACAACCAGTCCTCCACTTCGTGGTTTTGATGAAGACTTTTGACTACGTGCTTGGTCACTTAGGGGGGTCAATCAGACAATGATAAGGCACAAATGACTTAAAAGGTTTTTTTTATTTATTAGAAGCATGTTTTGATAACAAACATACATAGCTTATTCACTTTTGATGGAAGCGTTCAAATCCGTTTATAGGAAATAGCTTCCAACTTGTCAACAACATAATTGATGACAACCTTAGTAAATCCGTTTGAATCATGCAGTGGCTCCTGTCCCGCTCCCGTCTTGGAAACGGTCGGACGGAGAATGGGACAAGACCCTGTAAGGAATTCCTCACCAGGCTATCCCATTCGCTTCATTAACGCCAATCGGAAGTTTTTTTTAGTTGGTGTAGTTTCTGATACACCTGGCACCGAGTTATGAATTGATTTTCGGTGCAGCTTATGTACTTAACAATCATTTATAACGCTAAATATAATGATCATCGCCATCAATTGCTACATACCGCGCATCTGGTCAAATATCTACTTATGCTAATTAGTTCCCATTTAAGGTCGCAGAATTCGTCAAGGTTGGGCGAATCGATTGCCGCTTCCCGTTGAAATTTTTACTGTTTCAGTTCATCGAAGACTGATATCATAACCAGTGCTGATTATAATCCCAAGTGAGTGTTTATTGTAAGTCACCGACGTTGGCATCAACACCCAGTCATCCAGTGCTGAGACATAACGCGCGTTCTGATTGGTTGCAACTAGTGTTGATTGCTCCAATGACCAGCTTGCTATGAGTCGCTCAGGTTATTCAGCCAACCAATTCACGGCCTCTTCCGAGGAGATCTTAAAGACAATTGCGACGGTTCTAAATTCGTGCATAGATTTTCACGATTTTTTGCAGAGAGTTAGCTCGTATATAAAGTTGAATAAATGCAAAATAAAAAGTATAGGTCACTGGTGTAAATTTCTGAGTATGACGAATTTAAGATCCACATGTTAAGCCAATGGGAATTATGCGTTTTTGATAATATTTTGGTTCTATAGAAAAGTTCATGCAGTGAATTACATTATATTTGACATGCAGACAGAACAATATCTGCTTTATACAAAATCATGAAAAAAATGATGTCTCGTCGCATTCTACGACAAGCCATCTATGAATCTATCATTATTTTTTCTCCAGAATGTTGTCAAACCTCCATAAAAAAATTTGACCGCTGACTTTTGAAGTAAACTTGGTAATATGGTGCAGTGATATATGTACTATGAATATGTTGAACTTTGTTGGGTCCATGGCCGCAGAACATTGTTTGGTCTTATGGAAGAATTGCTATTGTTAGCCTACCATACCACTATTATTAGCTCACCTGCCCCTATTATAAGCCCATCTGCCCCTATTGTTAGCCCACCTACCCCTATTGTTAGCCCACCTACTCCCTATTGTTAGCCAACCTACCCCCTATTGTTAGCCCACATACCCTCTATTGTTAGCCCACATACCCGCTATTGTTAGCCCACCTGCCCCTATTGTTAGCCCACCTGCCCTCTATTGTTAGCCCACCTATCCCCTATTGTTAGCTCACCTGCCCCCTATTGTTAGCCCACCTACCCCTATTGTTATCCCACCTCCCCCCATTTTAGCCCACTTACCCCCTAATGTTAGCCCACCTACCCCTATTGTTAGCCTACCTGCCCTCTATTGTTAGCCCACATATCCTCTATTGTTAGCCCACCTACCCCTATTGTTAGCCCACCTATCCCCCTATTGTTAGCCCTCCTGCCCCTATTGTTAGCCCACCTGCCCTCTATTGTTAGCCCACCCATCCCCTATTGTTAGCCCACCTACCCCCTATTGTTAGCTCACCTATCCCCTATTGTTAGCCCACCTGCCCTCTATTGTTAGCCTACCTGCTCTATATTGTTAGCCCACATATCCTCTATTGTTAGCCCACCTACCCCCTATTGTTAGCCCACCTATCCCCTATTGTTAGCCCACCTATCAAAATTAAAAAAAAAAAAATTCACTAACCCATGTCTTCCTTATTTTGGAAAGGATATCTGTAAATTCTGACCCAATCGGTGACATGGATTATTTCTATGGCTTATGGGACGAGAAAAATAGACAAAATATGGCACATTGTAGTCACACTAATACATCCGAAGCTGAAAACAGGCGTAATTCGAGTGAAAAATACTAGAATATGCTTTTTTATTTTGCATGCTTAAGAACTCGACCTGATTTGCATATGTTTGTGAACAAAGTTCTAAGATTGTTTTCAGTGTGCCAATATTGATCAATTTTCGATGATTCGGTTTTCCTGATACTAGGAACAGATTACAATCGAATCATTTAAGCAACCAGACAAAACGGAAACAGAATTAAAATTCCACGAAATCACCCCAAAAATACATCTTTAAGATTGCTGGTGCACATGTGGAAAAAAGACACACAGCGGATATGCCATTATTCGGTATCTAACGTAAAACTGGAATGAATTAATTTTATTTGGTATCATTTGACAAGGTGGCGTCCCTCTCTACTTCACGCTCTAGATTTTTCTCTTTTAGCCGGCGCGATCGTTGTACATATCGCGTACTATTACCCATTTGTCTTTCTTCTTTCTCCACACCGACAAAGCTCTGGAATATACAATATCGAGAAAGCAACACATTGTCGACAGTATATTTTGAAATCGATTCAAATTTAGGTTTGAGAAACTGAACCCATCCAGTTGTAACTAGCTTTTTTTCATAATGCGTAAGTTGCCCGATGTGAATTAACGCACTTACTTGAATCTCGCAACTTCTTTGCCATCAGCATCTTGGGGTGTGCAAATCCCTGTTGTAAAAGCTGCGTCGTCGCTAAGCACGTCCACTTCAGTGATACTGTAATTGAGCGTCTTCATTTTGTCCACATCGCGGAATCTGATATAGGCCTTGTAGATAGCTACATTGGTGTGGTACACAGAATACGAATATGGATGTAATGAGGACGTTATGAAGTCACATGCCTAGGTCGAAAAATGCTTAAGTGAATCATCCAAAACCTTTCATTCGGTTCAAGATCTGTCGTGTGTGTGTGTGTGTGTGTGTGTGTGTGTGTGTGTGTGTGTGTGTGTGTGTGTGTGTGTGTGTGTGTGTGTGTGTGTGTGTGTGTGTGTGTGTGTGTGTGTGTGTGTGTGTGTGAGAGAGAGAGAGAGAGAGAGAGAGAGAGAGAGAGAGAGAGAGAGAGAGAGAGAGAGAGAGAGAGAGAGAGAAAGAATGCGCGCTTGAGAGAGAGTTTCATTATCTCACCTTCTTTACCCACAACTTGTGGTTGACCTGGGGGCATCAATACAGCATCGCTGGCATAGATTGACATGGCTTTCTTCATATCACCAGAATCAAAGTAGACAGAGTGCTGGTCCAATTCATGTTTTATTTCATCTTTAGCTGAGTCTGTCCGGAAATCACAGGAAAGGTGAATGGATATAAAATAATTATTTAGGCAAAAGCTACAAGAGGTTATACAAATATACTCTTATCTAGCGCGGTTTCTCCTTTGAAGTGCATCACCAAACATACTTTAAACTCGTGATATTGATGTACATAATGCTCATCGAAATCAGTTAAAGATGAAAATGGAGCCGACTCACTGACCAGCCATGTTGAAAATGTGAGGATTTCCTCGAGCTCTGGATCTTCTACCACGATGCACAACCAGTCCTCCACTTCGTGGTTTTGATGAAGACTTTTGACTACGTGCTTGGTCACTTAGGGGGGTCAATCAGACAATGATAAGGCACAAATGACTTAAAAGGTTTTTTTATTTATTAGAAGCATGTTTTGATAACAAACATACATAGCTTATTCACTTTTGATGGAAGCGTTCAAATCCGTTTTATAGGAAATAGCTTCCAACTTGTCAACAACATAATTGATGACAACCTTAGTAAATCCGTTTGAATCATGCAGTGGCTCCTGTCCCGCTCCCGTCTTGGAAACGGTCGGACGGAGAATGGGACAAGACCCTGTAAGGAATTCCTCACCAGGCTATCCCATTCGCTTCATTAACGCCAATCGGAAGTTTTTTTAGTTGGTGTAGTTTCTGATACACCTGGCACCGAGTTATGAATTGATTTTCGGTGCAGCTTATGTACTTAACAATCATTTATAACGCTAAATATAATGATCATCGCCATCAATTGCTACATACCGCGCATCTGGTCAAATATCTACTTATGCTAATTAGTTCCCATTTAAGGTCGCAGAATTCGTCAAGGTTGGGCGAATCGATTGCCGCTTCCCGTTGAAATTTTTACTGTTTCAGTTCATCGAAGACTGATATCATAACCAGTGCTGATTATAATCCCAAGTGAGTGTTTATTGTAAGTCACCGACGTTGGCATCAACACCCAGTCATCCAGTGCTGAGACATAACGCGCGTTCTGATTGGTTGCAACTAGTGTTGATTGCTCCAATGACCAGCTTGCTATGAGTCGCTCAGGTTATTCAGCCAACCAATTCACGGCCTCTTCCGAGGAGATCTTAAAGACAATTGCGACGGTTCTAAATTCGTGCATAGATTTTCACGATTTTTTGCAGAGAGTTAGCTCGTATATAAAGTTGAATAAATGCAAAATAAAAAGTATAGGTCACTGGTGTAAATTTCTGAGTATGACGAATTTAAGATCCACATGTTAAGCCAATGGGAATTATGCGTTTTTGATAATATTTTTGGTTCTATAGAAAAGTTCATGCAGTGAATTACATTATATTTGACATGCAGACAGAACAATATCTGCTTTATACAAAATCATGAAAAAAATGATGTCTCGTCGCATTCTACGACAAGCCATCTATGAATCTATCATTATTTTTTCTCCAGAATGTTGTCAAACCTCCATAAAAAAATTTGACCGCTGACTTTTGAAGTAAACTTGGTAATATGGTGCAGTGATATATGTACTATGAATATGTTGAACTTTGTTGGGTCCATGGCCGCAGAACATTGTTTGGTCTTATGGAAGAATTGCTATTGTTAGCCTACCATACCACTATTATTAGCTCACCTGCCCCTATTATAAGCCCATCTGCCCCTATTGTTAGCCCACCTACCCCTATTGTTAGCCCACCTACTCCCTATTGTTAGCCAACCTACCCCCTATTGTTAGCCCACATACCCTCTATTGTTAGCCCACATACCCGCTATTGTTAGCCCACCTGCCCCTATTGTTAGCCCACCTGCCCTCTATTGTTAGCCCACCTATCCCCTATTGTTAGCTCACCTGCCCCCTATTGTTAGCCCACCTACCCCTATTGTTATCCCACCTCCCCCAATTTTAGCCCACTTACCCCCTAATGTTAGCCCACCTACCCCTATTGTTAGCCTACCTGCCCTCTATTGTTAGCCCACATATCCTCTATTGTTAGCCCACCTACCCCTATTGTTAGCCCACCTATCCCCTATTGTTAGCCCTCCTGCCCCTATTGTTAGCCCACCTGCCCTCTATTGTTAGCCCACCCATCCCCTATTGTTAGCCCACCTACCCCCTATTGTTAGCTCACCTATCCCCTATTGTTAGCCCACCTGCCCTCTATTGTTAGCCTACCTGCTCTATATTGTTAGCCCACATATCCTCTATTGTTAGCCCACCTACCCCCTATTGTTAGCCCACCTATCCCCTATTGTTAGCCCACCTATCAAAATTTAAAAAAAAAAAATTCACTAACCCATGTCTTCCTTATTTTGGAAAGGATATCTGTAAATTCTGACCCAATCGGTGACATGGATATTTTCTATGGCTTATGGGACGAGAAAAATAGACAAAATATGGCACATTGTAGTCACACTAATACATCCGAAGCTGAAAACAGGCGTAATTCGAGTGAAAAATACTAGAATATGCTTTTTTATTTTGCATGCTTAAGAACTCGACCTGATTTGCATATGTTTGTGAACAAAGTTCTAAGATTGTTTTCAGTGTGCCTATATTGATCAATTTTCGATGATTCGGTTTTCCTGATACTAGGAACAG
The DNA here is from genome assembly GCA_034190875.2 of Urechis unicinctus. Taxonomy (NCBI): domain Eukaryota; kingdom Metazoa; phylum Annelida; class Polychaeta; order Xenopneusta; family Urechidae; genus Urechis; species Urechis unicinctus. The sequence goes on along the minus strand of CM067351.1, from coordinate 59,145,909 downwards.
ATTACAATCGAATCATTTAAGCAACCAGACAAAACGGAAACAGAATTAAAATTCCACGAAATCACCCCAAAAATACATCTTTAAGATTGCTGGTGCACATGTGGAAAAAAAGACACACAGCGGATATGCCATTATTCGGTATCTAACGTAAAACTGGAATGAATTAATTTTATTTGGTATCATTTGACAAGGTGGCGTCCCTCTCTACTTCACGCTCTAGATTTTTCTCTTTTAGCCGGCGCGATCGTTGTACATATCGCGTACTATTACCCATTTGTCTTTCTTCTTTCTCCACACCGACAAAGCTCTGGAATATACAATATCGAGAAAGCAACACATTGTCGACAGTATATTTTGAAATCGATTCAAATTTAGGTTTGAGAAACTGAACCCATCCAGTTGTAACTAGCTTTTTTTCATAATGCGTAAGTTGCCCGATGTGAATTAACGCACTTGAATCTCGCAACTTCTTTGCCATCAGCATCTTGGGGTGTGCAAATCCCTGTTGTAAAAGCTGCGTCGTCGCTAAGCACGTCCACTTCAGTGATACTGTAATTGAGCGTCTTCATTTTGTCCACATCGCGGAATCTGATATAGGCCTTGTAGATAGCTACATTGGTGTGGTACACAGAATACGAATATGGATGTAATGAGGACGTTATGAAGTCACATGCCTAGGTCGAAAAATGCTTAAGTGAATCATCCAAAACCTTTCATTCGGTTCAAGATCTGTCGTGTGTGTGTGTGTGTGTGTGTGTGTGTGTGTGTGTGTGTGTGTGTGTGTGTGTGTGTGTGTGTGTGTGTGTGTGTGTGTGTGTGTGTGTGTGTGTGTGTGTGTGTGTGTGTGAGAGAGAGAGAGAGAGAGAGAGAGAGAGAGAGAGAGAGAGAGAGAGAGAGAGAGAGAGAGAGAGAGAGAGAGAGAGAGAGAAGAATGCGCTTGAGAGAGAGTTTCATTATCTCACCTTCTTTACCCTCAACTTGTGGTTGACCTGGGGGCATCAATACAGCATCGCTGGCATTGATTGACATGGCTTTCTTCATATCACCAGAATCAAAGTAGACAGAGTGCTGGTCCAATTCATGTTTTATTTCATCTTTAGCTGAGTCTGTCTGGAAATCACAGGAAAGGTGAATGGATATTAAATAATTATTTAGGCAAAAGCTACAAGAGGTTATACAAATATACTCTTATCTAGCGCGGTTTCTCCTTTGAAGTGCATCACCAAACATACTTTAAACTCGTGATATTGATGTACATAATGCTCATCGAAATCAGTTAAAGATGAAAATGGAGCCGACTCACTGACCAGCCATGTTGAAAATGTGAGGATTTCCTCGAGCTCTGGATCTTCTACCACGATGCACAACCAGTCCTCCACTTCGTGGTTTTGATGAAGGCTTTTGACTACGTGCTTGGTCACTTAGGGGGGTCAATCAGACAATGATAAGGCACAAATGACTTAAAAGGTTTTTTTATTTATTAGAAGCATGTTTTGATAACAAACATACATAGCTTATTCACTTTTGATGGAAGCGTTCAAATCCGTTTATAGGAAATAGCTTCCAACTTGTCAACAACATAATTGATGACAACCTTAGTAAATCCGTTTGAATCATGCAGTGGCTCCTGTCCCGCTCCCGTCTTGGAAACGGTCGGACGGAGAATGGGACAAGACCCTGTAAGGAATTCCTCACCAGGCTATCCCATTCGCTTCATTAACGCCAATCGGAAGTTTTTTTAGTTGGTGTAGTTTCTGATACACCTGGCACCGAGTTATGAATTGATTTTCGGTGCAGCTTATGTACTTAACAATCATTTATAACGCTAAATATAATGATCATCGCCATCAATTGCTACATACCGCGCATCTGGTCAAATATCTACTTATGCTAATTAGTTCCCATTTAAGGTCGCAGAATTCGTCAAGGTTGGGCGAATCGATTGCCGCTTCCCGTTGAAATTTTTACTGTTTCAGTTCATCGAAGACTGATATCATAACCAGTGCTGATTATAATCCCAAGTGAGTGTTTATTGTAAGTCACCGACGTTGGCATCAACACCCAGTCATCCAGTGCTGAGACATAACGCGCGTTCTGATTGGTTGCAACTAGTGTTGATTGCTCCAATGACCAGCTTGCTATGAGTCGCTCAGGTTATTCAGCCAACCAATTCACGGCCTCTTCCGAGGAGATCTTAAAGACAATTGCGACGGTTCTAAATTCGTGCATAGATTTTCACGATTTTTTGCAGAGAGTTAGCTCGTATATAAAGTTGAATAAATGCAAAATAAAAAGTATAGGTCACTGGTGTAAATTTCTGAGTATGACGAATTTAAGATCCACATGTTAAGCCAATGGGAATTATGCGTTTTTGATAATATTTTGGTTCTATAGAAAAGTTCATGCAGTGAATTACATTATATTTGACATGCAGACAGAACAATATCTGCTTTATACAAAATCATGAAAAAAATGATGTCTCGTCGCATTCTACGACAAGCCATCTATGAATCTATCATTATTTTTTCTCCAGAATGTTGTCAAACCTCCATAAAAAAATTTGACCGCTGACTTTTGAAGTAAACTTGGTAATATGGTGCAGTGATATATGTACTATGAATATGTTGAACTTTGTTGGGTCCATGGCCGCAGAACATTGTTTGGTCTTATGGAAGAATTGCTATTGTTAGCCTACCATACCACTATTATTAGCTCACCTGCCCCTATTATAAGCCCATCTGCCCCTATTGTTAGCCCACCTACCCCTATTGTTAGCCCACCTACTCCCTATTGTTAGCCAACCTACCCCCTATTGTTAGCCCACATACCCTCTATTGTTAGCCCACATACCCGCTATTGTTAGCCCACCTGCCCCTATTGTTAGCCCACCTGCCCTCTATTGTTAGCCCACCTATCCCCTATTGTTAGCTCACCTGCCCCCTATTGTTAGCCCACCTACCCCTATTGTTATCCCACCTCCCCCAATTTTAGCCCACTTACCCCCTAATGTTAGCCCACCTACCCCTATTGTTAGCCTACCTGCCCTCTATTGTTAGCCCACATATCCTCTATTGTTAGCCCACCTACCCCTATTGTTAGCCCACCTATCCCCTATTGTTAGCCCTCCTGCCCCTATTGTTAGCCCACCTGCCCTCTATTGTTAGCCCACCCATCCCCTATTGTTAGCCCACCTACCCCCTATTGTTAGCTCACCTATCCCCTATTGTTAGCCCACCTGCCCTCTATTGTTAGCCTACCTGCTCTATATTGTTAGCCCACATATCCTCTCTATTGTTAGCCCACCTACCCCCTATTGTTAGCCCACTATCCCCTATTGTTAGCCCACCTATCAAAATTTAAAAAAAAAAAATTCACTAACCCATGTCTTCCTTATTTTGGAAAGGATATCTGTAAATTCTGACCCAATCGGTGACATGGATTATTTCTATGGCTTATGGGACGAGAAAAATAGACAAAATATGGCACATTGTAGTCACACTAATACATCCGAAGCTGAAAACAGGCGTAATTCGAGTGAAAAATACTAGAATATGCTTTTTTATTTTGCATGCTTAAGAACTCGACCTGATTTGCATATGTTTGTGAACAAAGTTCTAAGATTGTTTTCAGTGTGCCAATATTGATCAATTTTCGATGATTCGGTTTTCCTGATACTAGGAACAGATTACAATCGAATCATTTAAGCAACCAGACAAAACGGAAACAGAATTAAAATTCCACGAAATCACCCCAAAAATACATCTTTAAGATTGCTGGTGCACATGTGGAAAAAAAAGACACACAGCGGATATGCCATTATTCGGTATCTAACGTAAAACTGGAATGAATTAATTTTATTTGGTATCATTTGACAAGGTGGCGTCCCTCTCTACTTCACGCTCTAGATTTTTCTCTTTTAGCCGGCGCGATCGTTGTACATATCGCGTACTATTACCCATTTGTCTTTCTTCTTTCTCCACACCGACAAAGCTCTGGAATATACAATATCGAGAAAGCAACACATTGTCGACAGTATATTTTGAAATCGATTCAAATTTAGGTTTGAGAAACTGAACCCATCCAGTTGTAACTAGCTTTTTTTTCATAATGCGTAAGTTGCCCGATGTGAATTAACGCACTTGAATCTCGCAACTTCTTTGCCATCAGCATCTTGGGGTGTGCAAATCCCTGTTGTAAAAGCTGCGTCGTCGCTAAGCACGTCCACTTCAGTGATACTGTAATTGAGCGTCTTCATTTTGTCCACATCGCGGAATCTGATATAGGCCTTGTAGATAGCTACATTGGTGTGGTACACAGAATACGAATATGGATGTAATGAGGACGTTATGAAGTCACATGCCTAGGTCGAAAAATGCTTAAGTGAATCATCCAAAACCTTTCATTCGGTTCAAGATCTGTCGTGTGTGTGTGTGTGTGTGTGTGTGTGTGTGTGTGTGTGTGTGTGTGTGTGTGTGTGTGTGTGTGTGTGGTGTGTGTGTGTGTGTGTGTGTGTGTGTGTGTGTGTGTGTGTGTGTGTGAGAGGAGAGAGAGAGAGAGAGAGGGAGCCGAGAGAGAGAGAGAGAGAGAGAGAGAGAGAGAGAGATGCGCGCTTGAGAGAGAGTTTCATTATCTCACCTTCTTTACCCTCAACTTGTGGTTGACCCTGGGGGAGAGATTGATTGATGGCTTTCTTCATATCACCAGAATCAAAGTAGACAGAGTGCTGGTCCAATTCAGAGCTGAGTCTGTCTGGAGAAAGGTGCGAGAGGAGCTACAAGAGGTTATACAAATATAGAGCGCGGTTTCTCCTTTGAAGTGACTTTAAACTCGTGATATTGAGATGAGAAATCAGAGAGAAAATGGGACAAGACCCCTGTAAGGAATTTCCTCACCAGGCTATCCCATCGCTTCATTAACGCCAATCGGAAGTTTTTTAGTTGGTGTAGTTTCTGATACACCTGGCACCGAGTTATGAATTGATTTTCGGTGCAGCTTATGTACTTAACAATCATTTATAGGAAACGCTAAATATAATGATCATCGCCATCAATTGCTACATACCGCGCATCTGGTCAAATATCTACTTATGCTAATTAGTTCCCATTTAAGGTCGCAGAAATTCGTCAAGGTTGGGCGAATCGATTGCCGCTTCCCGTTGAAATTTTTACTGTTTCAGTTCATCGAAGACTGATATCATAACCAGTGCTGATTATAATCCCCAAGAGTGAGTGTTTATTGTAAGTCACCGACGTTGGCATCAACACCCAGTCATCCAGTGCTGAGACATAACGCGCGTTCTGATTGGTTGCAACTAGTGTTGATTGCTCCAATGACCAGCTTGCTATGAGTCGCTCAGGTTATTCAGCCAACCAATTCACGGCCTCTTCCGAGGAGATCTTAAAGACAATTGCGACGGTTCTAAATTCGTACATAGATTTTCACGATTTTTTTGCAGAGAGTTAGCTCGTATATAAAGTTGAATAAATGCAAAATAAAAAGTATAGGTCACTGGTGTAAATTTCTGAGTATGACGAATTTAAGATCCACATGTTAAGCCAATGGGAATTATGCGTTTTTGATAATATTTTGGTTCTATAGAAAAGTTCATGCAGTGAATTACATTATATTTGACATGCAGACAGAACAATATCTGCTTTATACAAAATCATGAAAAAAATGATGTCTCGTCGCATTCTACGACAAGCCATCTATGAATCTATCATTATTTTTTCTCCAGAATGTTGTCAAACCTCCATAAAAAAAATTTGACCGCTGACTTTTGAAGTAAACTTGGTAATATGGTGCAGTGATATATGTACTATGAATATGTTGAACTTTGTTGGGTCCATGGCCGCAGAACATTGTTTGGTCTTATGGAAGAATTGCTATTGTTAGCCTACCATACCACTATTATTAGCTCACCTGCCCCTATTATAAGCCCATCTGCCCCTATTGTTAGCCCACCTACCCCTATTGTTAGCCCACCTACTCCCTATTGTTAGCCAACCTACCCCCTATTGTTAGCCCACATACCCTCTATTGTTAGCCCACATACCCGCTATTGTTAGCCCACCTGCCCCTATTGTTAGCCCACCTGCCCTCTATTGTTAGCCCACCTATCCCCTATTGTTAGCTCACCTGCCCCCTATTGTTAGCCCACCTACCCCTATTGTTATCCCACCTCCCCCAATTTTTAGCCCACTTACCCCCTAATGTTAGCCCACCTACCCCTATTGTTAGCCTACCTGCCCTCTATTGTTAGCCCACATATCCTCTATTGTTAGCCCACCTACCCCTATTGTTAGCCCACCTATCCCCTATTGTTAGCCCTCCTGCCCCTATTGTTAGCCCACCTGCCCTCTATTGTTAGCCCACCCATCCCCTATTGTTAGCCCACCTACCCCCTATTGTTAGCTCACCTATCCCCTATTGTTAGCCCACCTGCCCTCTATTGTTAGCCTACCTGCTCTATATTGTTAGCCCACATATCCTCTATTGTTAGCCCACCTACCCCCTATTGTTAGCCCACTTATCCCCTATTGTTAGCCCACCTATCAAAATTTAAAAAAAAAAAAATTCACTAACCCATGTCTTCCTTATTTTGGAAAGGATATCTGTAAATTCTGACCCAATCGGTGACATGGATTATTTCTATGGCTTATGGGACGAGAAAAATAGACAAAATATGGCACATTGTAGTCACACTAATACATCCGAAGCTGAAAACAGGCGTAATTCGAGTGAAAAATACTAGAATATGCTTTTTTATTTTGCATGCTTAAGAACTCGACCTGATTTGCATATGTTTGTGAACAAAGTTCTAAGATTGTTTTCAGTGTGCCAATATTGATCAATTTTCGATGATTCGGTTTTCCTGATACTAGGAACAGATTACAATCGAATCATTTAAGCAACCAGACAAAACGGAAACAGAATTAAAATTCCACGAAATCACCCCAAAAATACATCTTTAAGATTGCTGGTGCACATGTGGAAAAAAGACACACAGCGGATATGCCATTATTCGGTATCTAACGTAAAACTGGAATGAATTAATTTTATTTGGTATCATTTGACAAGGTGGCGTCCCTCTCTACTTCACGCTCTAGATTTTTCTCTTTTAGCCGGCGCGATCGTTGTACATATCGCGTACTATTACCCATTTGTCTTTCTTCTTTCTCCACACCGACAAAGCTCTGGAATATACAATATCGAGAAAGCAACACATTGTCGACAGTATATTTGAAATCGATTCAAATTTAGGTTTGAGAAAACTGAACCCATCCAGTTGTAACTAGCTTTTTTTCATAATGCGTAAGTTGCCCGATGTGAATAACGCACTTACTTGAATCTCGCAACTTCTTTGCCATCAGCATCTTGGGGTGTGCAAATCCCTGTTGTAAAAGCTGCGTCGTCGCTAAGCACGTCCACTTCAGTGATACTGTAATTGAGCGTCTTCATTTTGTCCACATCGCGGAATCTGATATAGGCCTTGTAGATAGCTACATTGGTGTGGTACACAGAATACGAATATGGATGTAATGAGGACGTTATGAAGTCACATGCCTAGGTCGAAAAATGCTTAAGTGAATCATCCAAAACCTTTCATTCGGTTCAAGATCTGTCGTGTGTGTGTGTGTGTGTGTGTGTGTGTGTGTGTGTGTGTGTGTGTGTGTGTGTGTGTGTGTGTGTGTGTGTGTGTGTGTGTGTGTGTGTGTGTGTGTGTGTGTGTGTGGTGTGTGTGTGTGTGTGTGAGAGAGAGAGAGAGAGAGGAGAGAGAGAGAGAGAGAGAGAGAGAGAGAGAGAGAGAGAGAGAGAGAGAGAGAGAGAGAGAGAGAGAGAGAAAGAATGCGCGCTTGAGAGAGAGTTTCATTATCTCACCTTCTTTACCCTCAACTTGTGGTTGACCTGGGGGCATCAATACAGCATCGCTGGCATAGATTGACATGGCTTTTTTCATATCACCAGAATCAAAGTAGACAGAGTGCTGGTCCAATTCATGTTTTATTTCATCTTTAGCTGAGTCTGACCGGAAATCACAGGAAAGGTGAATGGATATAAAATAATTATTTAGGCAAAAGCTACAAGAGGTTATACAAATATACTCTTATCTAGCGCGGTTTTTCCTTTGAAGTGCATCACCAAACATACTTTAAACTCGTGATATTGATGTACATAATGCTCATCGAAATCAGTTAAAGATGAAAATGGAGCCGACTCACTGACCAGCCATGTTGAATATGTGAGGATTTCCTCGAGCTCTGGATCTTCTACCACGGTGCACAACCAGTCCTCCACTTCGTGGTTTTGATGAAGGCTTTTGACTGCGTGATTGGTCACTTAGGGGGGTCAATCAGACAATGATAAGGCACAAATGACTTAAAAGGTTTTTTTATTTATTAGAAGCATGTTTTGATAACAAACATACATAGCTTATTCACTTTTGATGGAAGCGTTCAAATCCGTTTATAGGAAATAGCTTCCAACTTGTCAACAACATAATTGATGACAACCTTAGTAAATCTGTTTGAATCATGCAGTGGCTCCTGTCACGCTCCCGTCTTGGAAACGGTCGGTCGGAGAATGGGACAAGACCCTGTAAGGAATTCCTCACCAGGCTATCCCATTCGCTTCATTAACGCCAATCGGAAGTTTTTTTAGTTGGTGTAGTTTCTGATACACCTGGCACCGAGTTGTGAATTGATTTTCGGTGCAGCTTATGTACTTAACAATCATTTATAACGCTAAATATAATGATCATCGCCATCAATTGCTACATACCGCGCATCTGGTTAAATATCTCCTTATGCTAATTAGTTCCAATTTAAGGTCGCAGAATTCGTCAAGGTTGGGCGAATCGATTGCCGCTTCCCGTTGAAAATTTTTTTTACTGTTTCAGTTCATCGAAGACTGATATCATAACCAGTGCTGATTATAATCCCAAGTGAGTGTTTATTGTAAGTCACCGACGTTGGCATCAACACCCAGTCATCCAGTGCTGAGACATAACGCGCGTTCTGATTGGTTGCAACTAGTGTTGATTGCTCCAATGACCAGCTTGCTATGAGTCGCTCAGGTTATTCAGCCAACCAATTCACGGCCTCTTCCGAGGAGATCTTAAAGACAATTGCGACGGTTCTAAATTCGTACATAGATTTTCACGATTTTTTTGCAGAGAGTTAGCTCGTATATAAAGTTGAATAAATGCAAAATAAAAAGTATAGGTCACTGGTGTAAATTTCTGAGTATGACGAATTTAAGATCCACATGTTAAGCCAATGGGAATTATGCGTTTTTTGATAATATTTTGGTTCTATAGAAAAGTTCATGCAGTGAATTACATTATATTTGACATGCAGACAGAACAATATCTGCTTTATACAAAATCATGAAAAAAATGATGTCTCGTCGCATTCTACGACAAGCCATCTATGAATCTATCATTATTTTTTCTCCAGAATGTTGTCAAACCTCCATAAAAAAATTTGACCACTGACTTTTGAAGTAAACTTGGTAATATGGTGCAGTGATATATGTACTATGAATATGTTGAACTTTGTTGGGTCCATGGCCGCAGAACATTGTTTGGTCTTATGGAAGAATTGCTATTGTTAGCCTACCATACCACTATTATTAGCCCACCTGCCCCTATTATAAGCCCATCTGCCCCTATTGTTAGCCCACCTACCCCTATTGTTAGCCCACCTACTCCCTATTGTTAGCCAACCTACCCCCTATTGTTAGCCCACATACCCTCTATTGTTAGCCCACATACCCGCTATTGTTAGCCCACCTGCCCCTATTGTTAGTCCACCTGCCCTCTATTGTTAGCCCACCTATCCCCTATTGTTAGCTCACCTGCCCCCTATTGTTAGCCCACCTACCCCTATTGTTATCCCACCTCCCCCAATTTTAGCCCACTTACCCCCTAATGTTAGCCCACCTGCCCCTATTGTTAGCCTACCTGCCCTCTATTGTTAGCCCACATATCCTCTATTGTTAGCCCACCTACCCCTATTGTTAGCCCACCTATCCCCTATTGTTAGCCCTCCTGCCCCTATTGTTAGCCCACCTGCCCTCTATTGTTAGCCCACCCATCCCCTATTGTTAGCCCACCTACTCCCTATTGTTAGCTCACCTATCCCCTATTGTTAGCCCACCTGCCCTCTATTGTTAGCCTACCTGCTCTATATTGTTAGCCCACATATCCTCTATTGTTAGCCCACCTACCCCCTATTGTTAGCCCATCTATCCCCTATTGTTAGCCCACCTGCCCTCTATTTTTAGCCCACCTATCCCCTATTGTTAGCCCACCTATCCCCTATTGTTAGCCCACCTATCCCCTATTGTTAGCCCACCTATCCCCTATTGTTAGCCCTCCTGCCCCTATTGTTGAGCCCACCTGCCCTCTATTGTTAACCCACCTATCCCCTATTGTCAGCCCACCTATCCCCTATTGCTAGCCCACCTGCCCTCTATTGTTAGCCCACCTATCCCCTATTGTTAGCCCACCTATCCCCTATTGTTAGCCCAACTATCCCCTATTGTTAGCCCACCTATCCACTATTGTTAGCCTACCTGCCCTTTATTGTTAACCCACCTATCCCCTATTGTTAGCCCACCTACCCCCTATTGCCACTTGTTCATCATCACGGTGAGTTGTTAGATACTTGGTATCCGTTGACAGGACGGACTACTGGTCAGTGGGGTTTTTGTATATGTGGGGAGGAAGGGGTGGTGATGGTCAGCTACGATGGGAGTTGGTTGTGAGAGTAGTTTCATCACAAACAATCGTGAACCATCACCTGTCAGATGGTGATCTTCAGCCAGCGCATTCTTAAAGCCGGTGTTGTACCTATACTCATAACTCAGCCGCATGCTAGTTGGGTTCACAGGGATTCGCATTGGGTGGCAAATGTCGGGGCGTGTGGTTTTCTTAGGTAGAATGACATGTTCTTAATGGCTATGAGGCGAGACTGGTCCGTAAACGGACTTTAGATGGTTGAGGCGCATTAACCCGTTGAATAGTGAAAAATGTACACAATATCGTACATACTGATTTGATAACTTTGAAGAACGTTATATGATAGATATCCTCTCGTTTGTGGGATTCAAGGGGCGTGGGAGTGAGTTGAAACAGGTAGGGATTGACAATAGCGCTTATGGAAGTAGCTGGTCTGCATCTCAGTTGTGCGGTGGCCAATCGTCGCCGGCCACAGTGAACGCAACAGCTGCTGACTAGAATATCGATGATTCAGGAGTAGGACACGTACTAACAAAACCTGACCGTAAACGTAAATTGTATAATGATGGGACCGTTAAAGATTACTTACGGGTGAGGGAGGAGGGGAGGAGGGGTTTATGGGTTAGTGTTAGGCTCCAATAAATACAGGTAGTTCTTTACCAGCGCGTTGCTTAAGGCAGGGGCTGAACACGCTTTTTTGCGTTTGTCTTACGGTACAAACCAACTGACTCTCGCACCACAACGCACTAACACTCCGCTGTGTTACCCAGTACCTGCCTGCAATATACGTAGGTTAGTTGTAACAGAAGGGGGTGTCTGGGCTAGTGTAATGTATGTATGTATGTATGTATGTATGTATGTATGTATGTATGTATGTATGTATGTATGTATGTATGTATGTATGTATGTATGTATGTGTATGTATGTATGTATGTATGTATGTGTATGTATTTGTATGTATGTATGTATGTATGTATGTATGTATGTATGTATGTATGTATGTATGTATGTATGTATGTATGTATGTAGTATGTATGTATGTATGTATAATGTATGTATGTATGTATGTCTGTCTGTCTGTCTGTCTGTCTGCTGTATGTATGTCTGTCTGATATCTGTATGTATGTATATGTATGTATGTATGTATGTACAGAGTGTATGATAGATATACATACAGAGAGAGATAGATATATATATATATATATATATAGCAGATATAGAGAGATATATAGATATATATATATATATATATATAGAGATATATATTATATATATATATATAGAGAGAGAGGGAGAGAGAGAGAGAGAGAGAGAGAGAGAGAGAGATAGAAGATATATATCTCTATATATATATAGAGATATTCTATAGAGATATAGAGAGAGAGAGAGGATATAGAGAGGGATATAGAGAGAGAGATAGAGAGAGAGAGAGATATATATATAGATAGATCTTCTCTCTGCCTAGAGAGATAGATAGAGAGAGAGAGATAGAGATATCTATAGAGAGATATATTGGCTACACCCATCCACAGATATATGAGATAGATATATAGAGAGGGGATATACAGAGAGATATATATCAGATTATCTAGATCTATAGAGAGAGAGATAGAGAGACGATATATATATCTGAACATATATATATATATAGAACATAGAGATATAGATAGAGATATATAGATATATGTATATGATAGGATATAGATATAATATATATATATATATATATATATATATATATATAGAGATATATAGAGAGATATATATATATATATATATATATATTATATATATATATATATATATATATATATATATCTCTATATATATATATTCGTATATGTTTGTGTCTGTGTACACCTCCTCGGTGTGGTCGCCAGGTCCACCATTCGCTCGATCCCGAAACAGCCGATAGAATGCTTTGACCTTTGAAGACGAAGCAGGCAGCTCTCGTTTTAATGGGTAGCATCTGCATATTGCCGTCCTGTTTATACAGTAGCAAGCTCATCTTACAATACAGCACTATATATATATAGCGCATTTGCTACACCCATCCACAGTATATGATGTAAATAAATATAGATATATATATAGAGAATATATACTATATATAGATATATATATACATATAGAGATAGATATATATAGAGATAATATCTCTATATATATATATATATATATTATATATATGTATTATATATATATATATATAAATATATATATTATATCTCTATATATATTTATCTATATATATAGATATATATATATATATATATATACATATATATATATATGTAAATATATACATATATAGCATCTATATTATTACAGTAGCAATATCCAACAATATATGTCGCATTTGCTTTATATATATATAAACATATACTTGCATATGTATATACATATTTATATATACATAGATATATATCTATATATATATATATATATATATATATATATATGTACAAATACAGAGTTATATATATGTACAAAATATGAATCCAACAAATATATATATATACATAAATACATATATATATATATATATATAGATATATATATATATATAATATATATATATATATATATATATATATATATATTAATATATATATATGTATATGTATATAATATATGTATATGAATATATATATATATATATATATATATATATATATATATATATATATATATATATATATATATATATATATATATATATATATATATATATATATATATATATATATATATATATATATATATATATTTATGTCTTTATATTCGTATATGTTTGTGTCTGTGTACCTCCTCGGTGGGGTCGCCAGGTCCACCATTCGCTCGATCCCGAAACAGTCGATAAAATGCTTTGACCTTTGAAGACGAAGCCGGCAGCTCTCGTTTTAATGGGTTACATCTGCATTTGCCGTCCTGTTTATACAGCACACTGAAACCATGGATAAACTTTATTCAAGCGATAGTATAATTCCTAACTATTAAGAGTTATTTCATGGTCGATTTCATTCCTGCAATCGAATCGTTCTAGCATGTTTGATGCAATTAGGTGGCAGCAGGTGTTTGACTGGGACCGTTGGTAACCACAGGTACAAGCAATCAAGCGCCAAGCAACTCCATCAACATGTGCAGTTCGACATCCAAAATGAGTAACGCAGCGCTCGGAACGTTGGCTTTGGGAGCCTAGCGGCTACGATGGTGACAATTATTATAAAATGTTAAATCACATACCTGCCGAACGTATAAACGTTTATATTCACGGTAGCGTAAGATGATAATTATCCTAGAACAGTTTGAGACTCCCTTTAAATATGGGTAACCCCTGATATACACACACGCACGCACGCACGCACACACATACACACACATATATATATATATAAATAAATATATATATATATAAATATATATATATATATATATATCTATGTATACAAATACATATATATATATACATTTATATACATATATAAATATATATATAAATAAATATGCATACATATATGTATATATTTATGTTTATATGCATTAGCATGCACATATATATACACATATATATATGTATATGCATATATATATATAAATATACATATATATGTATATATACATTCATATATAAACACTCAGATAAATATATGTATATATAAACATATCTATATAGCTATTTTTTTATATACATATATATACCTATGCATAATTTAATAAATAGATAAGCATTCATACATATAAACACATGTACATATATATATGTATAAATTTATATATATCTATATATATATATAGATATATATAAATATGTATATATATAACTATATAAATATATATATGTATACATATATATGTATTATATGTATATGTGCATACCTACATAACGACACACGTATATAAATATGCATACAAATGTATATATATAAATATATATATATATATTTATAGCTGCATATCCATTTAAATGTATATATAAATACCTATATAAACATATATATGTCTCTATACGTAGATATATATATATGTATATATATATATATATATATATATATATATATATATATATCTGCAAACCATCATACAGACGCACGTATCTATGATTATATGCATAATCGTAGGTACATAAATATATGTATGTAGCCGTAGAATGTCAATGAACCCATAAACGACTTAAATGCCTACAAACAAACAAACATATATATATGCGTATATATATATACATAAAATATATATATACTTAAACCTATCTGCACACTTGTATTTATATATTAATACATAAAGTTACATATAGATATGTATATTCATATTTATATGTATGTATGTTTTGATGTATGCTTACACCTATATTCTCACATATGTTCGCGTATATATATGCTAATAAATATAAATATATTTATACAAATAAATGTATATAGATATATAAATAGATATATTTATATAAAAAAATATAGATATATTAATCTATATATATATATAGAGAGATATAAAAGATTTATTTATACAAATAAAGGGATAGATAGAGAAAGAGAGAGAGGGAGATAAAAGAGAGAGAGAGAAAATATAGATATAGGTAGATAGAGATAAATATATATTTCTCTCTATATATATCTATATATAGCTATATATATATATATATATATATATATATATATATATATTTATATGTATATAAATATATCAATTTCGTAAACATAATTTTTTCTACTACCCAAGTGTACGGATTAAAGCGAAATGTCGAATGCCACATCTGCGTTCAGGTATGCATATAAATGATTGCACATACGTTAGTGAACAACGTATTGTAGTTAGCGAGGAGACATGAGCAGAGCTGTTAGTCTGTTATATTATTTTGCAAACTGTAGTTTTGCTAACTGCAGAATTCGCGATCAATTACTCATCATATGTAAACATATCCCAGTTCCTCTTGAATCAGATGTTTTTTTGTGGTTTGCATTCTTTTTACACAGTCGTCTTAGTTATATATTGAAACGATTCATTGCGGCTGTGTTCGCATAAATTAAAAGGGAATAGCGACGCATATATATGGGCACGTTGTGCCTAGATCAATTTCAGCTGACTCCGCGCATTTATTCAATTACTGCACAGGTGTTTAAGGTCTTGGTTCAAGATGGCTCGAACAATGAAAGGCTTCACAATCATTCTACTTATAGGAATAATTACGATTATCATGGGGAATTGGCTCACTCATAGCAGAAATTACTTGCAAAATTTAGAGATCGTCATAAATAAAGGAGCGCTATATGAAGATAGTTTGTCTGGCCGTGTGAATCCAACACCTGAAGTCATGTCTCAATCCGGGCAAAGCAAGGGTGAAGGCCGGGTCGTTACAGAAGGCGTCAACATACTTCAATCTAGAAGATCGTCTCCAGTACAAAACCAAAATGAATCAAACGGTTTGGATGCGAACACGACAAAACGTCCACTCCAAACACCGAAGAATGGGGACGACCATCCTAAATTCGTTCTTTCAACGTATGAACGACACACAGGACTTTCCCTTAAGACAGACAGTGCGTATGCTATCGGTTGTAACGGCGAAAACCCAAATGATTCCAACATCATTCAGATTCTGGTCTGGCCTTCAAGAAGGAATTGGCATTTGTTGGATGGCGCAGATAAATGCCGATTACGAGATGGTAATACCTGTCGATTCATCTTCAAGAAAAGCCATCTAACTTCAAGTGATGTAGTCATGGTGGATGCGTTTGAATCAACACGCGCCGGCGGGCCAAATATTTTTGAAAATAGGTCAACACATCAGATGTTAATCTACCATCAGCACGAGGCACCGTTCATCGCCTGGTCTCGTTACAGACTCGGACACGCTAACGTATTCAACCTAACGAGCACATACACATTCGACTCTGATGTGCCTTTCTGGACTCAAGAGGAGGTGGTATTGCAAATTAACAAAACAAAACAATCTGAGCTCAATAATGCAGGAATAAATTACGCTGAAAATAAAACGAAAATGATTGCCTGGTTTGTAAGCCATTGTAAAACACCATCGAGACGTGAAACCTATGCCAAGGTAAGGATAGCGAGTTTTTGTCAGTCTTTGTGGTATCCTACGTATTAACATGCCATGTTGCTCACTTGTGTTACAATAAGTCGAATATTTAACTGCAAGGGAGAGGATAGTTACTAGAAATATGACCCCCCCCCACCTCCCTCAGAATATACATAGAGAGTAGTTCCTTACACAAAGTGGTTCTCCACGTTTTTGTATTGTCACATCAGTATTGTGTATTCAGGAACTTAGTTACTACATACCTGTGGACATTATGGGATCGTGTGGAAACAGATCGATTGGATGTGGAGGGCGGATGAGGTATGAAGATTGTGACTCGGTCTTCCTATCAAAGTATTACAAGTTCTATTTGTCTTTCGAGAACAGCATTTGCCAAGATTACGTGACTGAAAAACTCTGGCGCATCATAGCGAATGAGGAAGCCAATGTAATTCCCATTGTCCTTGGAGGTGCCAACTACTCGGCTCTGCTGCCTGCAAGAACGTACATCGACGTGAAAGATTTTGAGTCACCAGAGAAATTAGCCAAATATTTGCTAGAGATACATAATAGTGACAACATGTACAACGAGTACATACGAAATAAGAAAGCAATCCTACCCAAGAATGTCCCTTTTGCGTATGGCTCGAAATCCACCACATACGCATCGCGGCTGTGTCAGTATCTACATGAATCACGGGGCAAGGTGTCTAAGATAGGAAGGAGCGGGAAAGTCATGGAATATTGGAGCAGCGCAAACATGTGCATGGATTTATCGCATATTGTTGATATGCCAAATTATAAGGCACCAGCATAGAGGCCGATGGTAGATCTACCCATACATAAACCGAGGAAACATGGACATCCAAACGTCAACGATCCGGAAATGTAATTCATGACGTACGAAATATGGTGATTGGCCACAAATTTCTTTCGATGGAATTTAAAAAAATTACAAATAGCCTTTCTATGAGGACAATCAAGTAGAGGTGCAAAGAAGTTCACAACCAACGGAAATGACATGAACAAGTACAAATGCCACTTCAAAAGTCAAAGCATGTGCAAGCCTGTTATGTTAAAGTCTCTCTCGGTCTGAAGTTTGTTGATAATCTAATATATCTAGCTACAGCACAGACATTGAATATCGAGAATAGTAAGCAGTACAGACGCTGTGAGAGGCGAAATGTTTTCGAAAGGTCTACACGGGCAATTTATCAAGATGACATCTACTTCATATTGTAGATGTCATTTGCTCTATTTCTAAGCCTGTGTGCGATGTGTTTTGCCAGCGGAGAGGCTCTGCGAATCGACATTTTCCCCGCTCTCATCACTCACAGTGACGTCAGTCCAGTATTCCCTAGTGATTCTGCATCAGGAAAGCCCCACCTAACGATTGTAGTGCATAATTATTAGCAAAGCGATCATCACAGAGCCACCCAAAATGAAAGCTCTTAGCAAAGCTATACACCCTTTGATCATACATTCAACAGACGGTTTAGGGAATTCTTTCAATTTTGTGTATGCATTTTGCAGTTCAGGTGTAAAGTGTCTTTCCATTGATAACTCCATATTGTCTCTACATCATAAGTATTGTGCTACTTCTATGAACATCAACTTCCTGCAATTTTTTGTGTTTATACGTTTTCTGATTCATGTAGTTTACTTTCCTATAATGCAGATGACGACCTTAATAATGTCATTGCTTTCAAATCTAATTGTGTGGCTGTTACATGTGGTCATATAAATGATGAGTCCAGTGTGTTGATTGACAGATATATAAGGTACGCATCGTAAAATGCTGCAAACATATGTATATGACTTTGAATTGATGTCAACAATAAACAAAATAACTCATTAACTTCTATAGAACTATTCCAAATGACCGTAACATGCGAGCGCTTTTGAACATGGAATAGCGAGGAAGTGGGGGTGTTCGTAGGAGGCATGCAGGTCACTCTTGGTTCTGGAAGATGAGGTTGATATTTCATATCAGTTGTAGGGGGTAACCACATAAAACTGATGACTGAGAGGGTGCGTTATGATGGAGGGTAGGTTTTGTTGTCAATTTGGCTCTCAACAATGGGGCCGCAATCCAAACACACGTACAATAATATGTGATAGCATACAAAAAACCCAAACAATGAATTCACTCGTCAAGACTAATGTAATATGTCCCAAAAGAGTGTCACACTTTTCTACAGAGACGTCCTGGTTGGCTTCATTGTGCCACGTGGCCGCGAACCCTGATGTAATTGTTGACTTGAAGTTGCTTGTGTAGAAAACTGCATGTCCATTTAAGCCCCAACTGATACGTCATCACCTGAAGTTTCGCGATTTAGCGTGAAAGCAGAGACTGAGAGTGGAGGTTGCTGTACCAGTGGATAAGTCAGAGGCAGCGCCTTCATTGCAAATGTTAAGTCTTCAAAAAGACCCAATACAAAATCAAATCTTAACTTCAGGAATTGTCTATGGACGTGCCCGAAAATCCCCCCTACGGAAGGATCCTTTTACGTTCTTGAAAGGTATCCATGGACGGATGCATGGTAAACTATCATCTGAGATTAAAGAACTTGATGGTATATCATTTCATATAGCACTCAGGGTGAAGCTAAGAAAAGATACAAGCGAAGGTGTCACTGAGATATCGAACCAGTACTAAGAAACCTGCAAGAGGCACGGCTTACTCCCGACGGGAACAGGGCCAGTGCTGATATACAAGAACGTTTGGGAAAGTGGAGGCTGAGAGGGTCTGGTTTGGAGTTTGGAGAAGTTAAAACTCTTTGGCTAGACATAGC
>CM067351.1:59118836-59121336 GCA_034190875.2 Urechis unicinctus | reverse complement strand
CAAGGACAATGGGAATTACATTGGCTTCCTCATTCGCTATGATGCGCCAGAGTTTTTCAGTCACGTAACCTTGGCAAATGCTGTTCTTGAAGGCCAAATAGAACTTGTAATACTTTGATAGGAAGACCAGTCACAATCTTCCTACTTCATCCTCCCTCTGCATCAAATCGATCTGTTTCCACACGATCCCATAATGTACACAGGTATGTAGTTGCTGAGTGCCTGAATGCACAAAATTTATGTTAAAACACAAGAACGCGGAGAACTTTTTTTGTGTAAGGAACTACTTATTACGTGTTCCGAGCGAGGACCTGGCAGTCACAGCGTGATTGGGGCCATGACACTTCTCCTGTATTAAGGGTTATGTGTTGTCCAACGGATTAGGAGGTTATGTTCAAAGTTTTTATAGATCTCTACTGAACACTCCATTGAACATACAGCGATAAAGGACAGAAAACAATAATGGAAGACAATGAAATTTAGCAGGCAAAGTATGTTTGTGGGCGTGTCGATATAAGATTGCTCCGTTATTGCAGAAGAGCAATTGTATTTCAATAGTGTCAGGGGTAAAGGTAAAAATACATCACCCCTCAAATTTCTTGTAACTATACTCTCCCTTGCCTATAAATATTCGACGTAAATAAATTAGGATACCACAAATACTGATGACGACTACCTATCCCTACCTTGGCATAGGTTTGACGCCTCGATTGTGTGCCACAATGGCTTACAAACTAGGCAACTATTTTCGTTTTATTTTCCGTGTAATTTATTCCTTCATTTTCGAGCTCAGATTGCTTTGTATGCGCAATACCACCTCCTCTTGAGTCCAGAAAGGCACATCAGAGTCGAAGTTGTATGTACTCGTTAGGTTGAATACATTTGCGTGTCCGAGTCTGTAACCAGTCCAGGCGAAGAACGGTGCTTCGTGCTGATGGTAGATAACATCTGATGTGTTGACCTATTTTCAAAAATATTTAGCCAGCGTATTGATTCGAACGCATCGTACATGACTACATCACTTGAAGTTAGATTGCTTTTGCTGACGACAAATCGCCATTTGCTAATCGGCATTTGTCTGCACACAATTGATATATATATATATATATATATATATATATATATATATATATATATATATATATATATATATATATATATATATATATATATATATATATATATATATATATATATATATATATATATATATATATATATATATATATATATATATATATATATATTAGTTAAGAAAAGTGGTCCTTTTCTATTATCCATATGTATTGATCAAAGCGAAAGGTCGTTGTATGCACATTTGTTAGTGATCAATATATGGTGGGTGAGGAGATGTAAGCGTATTTGCCAGCCTTTCTACACGGTTATCTTAGTTATTCATGGAAATTATTAATGCATCTACATTTGCATATATTACGAGGATATTGCGAAACATATTGATAGCCGTTTATCGTCTTACAATCCCGCTGTATGCTCAATAATGGCTGGGTTGATCCATATCGCGAATTGGTTGTAACACGCCCTGGTGTTCCAGGACTGCCTTAATTCAAGATGGCTCGAGCAATGAAAGGCTTCAAAATCATTCTCCTTATAGGATTAATTACAGTTATTATGGGGAATTGGATTACTCATAGCAGAAATTATTGGCCAATTTTCGAGATAGTTGTCATAAAGAAGCGTATTATAAAGACAGTTTGTCTGGCAATGTGAATTCAACTGTGGATGTCATGTCAGGGCAGAATAAGGATGAAGGCCGGGTCGTTGACGACATCAACATACTTCAATCCAGAAGATCCTCTTCAATATATAACCAAAATGACAGCATGTACAACGAGTACATACGAAAGAAGAAAGCAATCGTACCCAAACGTGTCCTATTCGCGTTTGGCTCGAAATCCACCACATACACAAGGTGTCCAAAATAGGAAGGAGCGGAAAAGTCAAGGAATATTGGAACACCGAAACAATGTGCATGGATATATCGAATATTGTGAAAATTACGGAAAAAAGCCAACAGCATAGAGGCCGATGACAGATCTACTTATACATAAAGCGAAGGAACCTACACATACGGAAACTTAATTCATGACGTACGATATACGTTGATTGGCTACAATAGTCTTGCTGTAAAGCCAGTCCAAGGAGACTACTGTCCTAACTACCCTGCATGCCTTCTTAGCTACACTACTTAACTATTCACCGCCATACCTGCAGAGAATATTATCCTAAATACAACCTAAGGAAATGACATTTATGAAACTGCAAATGCCACTCAATTGACCCTCGTATAGCTAGGTGGCAGGTTTTCCAACCCCACTTACAACGTATATAAATACATACATTCGCACAAACTCCTACGTGCATACTAACAAACAAACATACATACATCACATACACACATACACACATTCGTATATGCATAAATGCATTGATTCGTATAGATATACATACATGCATAACATACACACATATATACAGGGAT
>CM067351.1:59081336-59116336 GCA_034190875.2 Urechis unicinctus | reverse complement strand
TCGCTATACGTGGGTCAGTTGAAGCTGGCCACAGAGAATCAACAGATCAACAGGCAGAATATCGGTAACTGGACGCAGCTTGTACAGTACGCAAAATCAATAAGGCGTTGAACAACATTGTTTGGTGTACAAACTGTGACTTATGCAGTGGCATTTGTAATTTTATGCATGTCATCTCTGTACGTTGTATTTGGGATAGAATTATGTGCAGGTGTGGCAGTGAATAGTTTAGGTAGTGCAGCTAAGCAGGCATGCAGGGTAGTTAGGACGGTAGTGCTGGACGATGATTAATGTAAATTACTTTGCACCTCTACTTGAAGGGCTTTATAGGACGGCTATCTGTAATTTATCTATCATGGAACAAAATTCATGGTCAATCACCGTGTATCGTACGTCATGAATTACGTCTCCGGATCGTTAATGTGTGGATGGATAGGTTCTTTCGGTTTATGTATAAGTAGATCTGCCATCGGCCTCTATGCTGTTGGATATTTTTTCGGGAATTTTCACAATATCCGATATAATCATGCACATTTTTTGGGTGTTCCAATTTTCCTTGACTTTTCCGCTCCTCCCTATTTTGGACACCTTGCCCCGCAATTTGTGCAGATACTGACTGACGATGCGTATGTGGTGGATTTCGAGCCAAACGCGAAAGGGACACGCTTTGGTAGGATTGCTTTCTTATTTCGTATGTACTCGCTGTACATGTTGTCACTATTATGTATTTCTAGCAAATATTTAGCTAATTTCTCTGGTGACTCTTTCACGTCGATGTACGTTTTTGCAGGCAGCAGAGCCGAGTAGTTGGCACCTCCAAGGACAATGGGAATTACATTGGCTTCCTCATTCGCTATGATGCGCCAGAGTTTTTCAGTGACGTGACCTTGGCAAATGCTGTTCTCGAAGGCCAAATAGAACTTGTAATACTTTGATAGGAAGACCGAGTCACAATCTTCATACTTCATGCGCCCTCCTGCATCCAATCGCTCTGTTTCCACGATCCCATAATGTTGCTGAGTTTCTGAGTGAATGAATGCACAAAATTTATGTTAAAACACAAGAACGCAGAGAACTTTTTTGTGTAAGGAACTACTTATTACGTGCTTTCCGAGCGAGGACCTGGCAGTCACAGCGTGATTGGGGCCATGACACTTCTCCTGTATTAAGGGTTATGTGTATGTCCAACGGATTAGGATTATGATCTCTACTGAACACTCCATTGAACATACAGCGATAAAGGACAGAAAACAATAATGGAAGACAATGAAATTTAGCAGGCAAAGTATGTTTGTGGGCGTGTCGATATTAGATTGCTCCGTTATTGCAGAAGAGCAATTGTATTTTCAATAGGGTCAGGGGTAAAGGTAAAAGATACATCACCCCTCAAATTTCTTGTAACTATACTCTCCCTTGCCTATAAATATTCGACGTAAATAAATTAGGATACCACAAATACTGATAACGACTACCTATCCCTACCTTGGCATAGGTTTGACGCCTCGATTGTGTGCCACAATGGCTTACAAACTAGGCAACTATTTTCGTTTTTTTTTCCGTGTAATTTATTCCTTCATTTTCGAGCTCAGATTGCTTTGTATGCGCAATACCACCTCCTCTTGAGTCCAGAAAGGCACATCAGAGTCGAAGTTGTATGTACTCGTTAGGTTGAATACATTTGCGTGTCCGAGTCTGTAACCAGTCAGGCGAAGACGAACGGTGCTTCGTGCTGATGATGTAGATAACATCTGATGTGTTGACCTATTTTCAAAAATATTTAGCCAGCGTATTGATTCGAACGCATCGTACATGACTACATCACTTGAAGTTAGATTG
This sequence comes from Urechis unicinctus, assembly GCA_034190875.2. Taxonomy (NCBI): domain Eukaryota; kingdom Metazoa; phylum Annelida; class Polychaeta; order Xenopneusta; family Urechidae; genus Urechis; species Urechis unicinctus. Next base: position 59,114,500 of record CM067351.1, on the reverse strand, counting down.
CTTTTGCTGACGACAAATCGCCATTTGCTAATCGGCATTTGTCTGCACAATTGAAAACATGTATATATATATATATATATATATATATATATATATATATATATATATATATATATATATATATATATATATATATATATATATATATATATATATATATATTTATATATATTAGTTCAGAAAAGTGGTCCCTTTCTATTATCCATATGTATTGATCAAAGCGAAAGGTCGTTGTATGCACATTGGTTAGTGATCAATATATGGTGGGTGAGGAGATGTAAGCGTATTTGCCAGCCTTTCTACACGGTTATCTTAGTTATTCATGGAAATTATTAATGCATCTGCATTTGCATATATTACGAGGATATCGCGAAACATATTGATATCCGTTTATCGTCTTACCATCCCACTGTATGCTCAATAATGGCTGGGTTGATCCATATCGCGAATTGGTTGTAACACGCCCTGGTGTTCCAGGACTGCCTTAATTCAAGATGGCTCGAGCAATGAAAGGCTTCAAAATCATTCTCCTTATAGGATTAATTACAGTTATTATGGGGAATTGGATTACTCATAGCAGAAATTATTGGCCAAATTTCGAGATAGTTGTCATAAAGAAGCGTATTATAAAGACAGTTTGTCTGGCAATGTGAATTCAACTCTGGATGTCATGTCAGGGCAGAATAAGGATGAAGGCCGGGTCGTTACAAAAGACATCAACATATTTCAATCCAGAAGATCTTCTGTATATAACCAAAATGAATCTGTTTCAAACGGTTTGGATGCGAATACGACAAGACGTCCACTCCAAACACCAAAGAGTGGGGACGACCATTCTAAATTCGTTCCCTCAACGCAAGAACAACACACAAGACGCTTTAAGACAGACAGTGCGTATGCTATCGGGTGTAACGGAGAAAATACACATGATTCCAACACCATTCAAATTCTAGTCTGGGGTCGGCATGTTTTGAATGGTGCAGACAAATGCCGATTAGCAAATGGCGATGCCTGTCAATTTGTCGTCAGCAAAAGCAATCTAACTTCAAGTGATGTTGTTGTCATGTTGGATGCGTTCGAAACAATACGAGGGCTAAATATTTTTGAAAATAGGTCAACACACCAGATGTTCATCTACCATCAGCACGAGGCACCGTTCTTCGCCTGGACTGGTTACAGACTCGGACACGCAAATGTATTCAACCTAACGAGTACATACACCTTCGACTCTGATGTGCCTTTCTGGACTCAAGAGGAGGTGGTATTGCGCATACAAAGCAATCTGAGCTCGAAAATGAAGGAATAAATTACACGGAAAATAAAACGAAAATAATTGCCTAGTTTGTAAGCCATTGTGGCACACAATCGAGGCGTCAAACCTATGCCAAGGTAGGGATAGGTAGTCGTCATCAGTATTTGTGGTATCCAATTTACGTCGAGTATATATAGGCAAGGGAGAGTATAGTTATAAGAAATTTGAGGGGTGATGTATTTTTACTTTACCCTGACACTATTGAAATACAATTGCTCTTCTGCAATAACGGAGCAATCTAATATCGACACGCCCACAAACATACTTTACCTGCTAAATTTCATTGTCTTCCATTATTGTTTTTCTGTCCTTTATCGCTGTATGTTCAATGGAGTGTTCAGTAGAGATCTATAAAAACTTTGAACATAACCTCCCTAATCCGTTGGACAACACATAACCCTTAATACAGGAGAAGTGTCATGGCCCCAATCACGCTGTGACTGCCAGGTCCTCGCTCGGAACACGTAATAAGTAGTTCCTTACACAAAAAAGTTCTCCGCGTTCTTGTGTTTTAACATAAATTTTGTGCATTCAGGCACTCAGCAACTACATACCTGTGGACATTATGGGATCGTGCGGAAACAGAGCGATTGGATGCGGAGGGCGGATGAGGTATGAAGATTGTGACTCGGTCTTCCTATCAAAGTATTACAAGTTCTATTTGGCCTTCGAGAACAGCATTTGCCAAGGTCACGTCACTGAAAAACTCTGACGCATCATAGCGAATGAGGAGGCCAATGTAATTCCCATTGTCCTTGGAGGTGCCAACTACTCCACTCTGCTGCCTGCAAAATGTACATCGACGTGAAAGATTCATGGAACATCAGAAGTGTTGTAGCTACTCATGATGCATTTGATACATCTCATATTAACCCTAGAAAAGATATATATATATATATATATATATATATATATATATATATATATATATATATATATATATATACGATGGCACTTTTATGATATAGAATCATTTGGGAATACTGAGCTGATGTCACTGTGATTGATGAACGCGGGGTAAATGTCGATTCGCAGAGCCTCTCTGCTGACAAAACACGTCGCATACAGGTTTACAATAGAGCAAATGATATCTACTATATAAAATAGATGTCATCTTGATAAATTGGCCAGGTAGACCTTTCGAAAACAGTTCGCCTCTCACAGCGTCCGTGCCGCTTACTATTCTCGATATTCAATGTCTGCGCTGTACGTGGTGATATTAGACTGTCAACAAATTTCTAGAGCGACGGAACTGACCGGGGTAGACCTTAACTATAGTGGGCTTGCACACGCTTTGACTTTTGAAACGGCATTTGTAGTTGTTCATGTCATTTCCGTTGGTTGTGAACTCCTTTGCATCTCTACTTGATTGTCCTTATAGAAAGGCTATTTGAAAAAAAAAAATTCGTGGCCAACCACCGTGTTTCGTACGTCATGAATTACATATCCGGATCGTTGATGTTTGGATGTCCAGGCTCCCTCGGTTTATGTATGAGTAGATCTACCAATGGGCTCTATGCTGGTGCCTCATTATTTGGCATATTAACAATATGCGATAAATCCATGCACATTTTTGCTCTGCTCCAATATTCCATGACTTTCCCGCTCCGACCTATCTTAGACACCTTGCCCCGTGATTCATGTAGATACTGACACAGCCGCGATGCGTATGTGCTGGATTTCGAGCCATACGCAAAAGGGACATTCTTGGGTAGGATTGCTTTCTTATTTCGTATGTACTCGTTGTACATGTTGTCACTATTATGTATTTCTAGCAAATATTTGGCTAATTTCTCTGGTGACTCAAAATCTTTCACGTCGATGTACGTTCTTGCAGGCAGCAGAGCCGAATAGTTGGCACCTCCAAGGACAATGGGAATTACATTGGCTTCCTCATTCGCTATGATGCGCCAGAGTTTTTCAGTCACGTAATCTTGGCAAATGCTGTTCTCGAAAGACAAATAGAACTTGTAATACTTTGATAGGAAGATCGAGTCACAATCTTCATACCTCATCCGCCCTCCACATCCAATCGATCTGTTTCCACACGATCCCATAATGTCCACAGGTATGTAGTAACTAAGTTCCTGAATACACAATACTGATGTGAAAATACAAAAACGTGGAGAACATCTTTGTGTAAGGAACTACTCTCTATGTATATTCTGGGGGAGGGGGGGATTTCTAATAACTATCCTCGCCCTTGCAGTTAAATGTTCGACTTATTGTAAAACAAGTGAGCAACATGGCATGTTAATACATAGGGTACCAAAAAACTGACCAAAACTCGCTATCCTTACCTTGGCATAGGTTTCACGTCTCGATTGTGTTTTACAATGGCTTACAAACCAGGCAACCATTTTCGTTTTATTTTCAGCGTAATTTATTCCTTCATTTTTGAGCTCAGATTGCTTTGTGTTGTTGATTTGCAATACCACCTCCTCTTGAGTCCAGAAAGGCACATCAGAGTCGAAGGTGTATGTACTCGTTAGGTTGAATACATTTGCGTGTCCGAGTCTGTAACCAGTCCAGGCGAAGAACGGTGCCTCGTGCTGATGGTAGATGAACATCTGGTGTGTTGACCTATTTTCAAAAATATTTAGCCCTCGTATTGTTTCGAACGCATCCAACATGACAACATCACTTGAAGTTAGATTGCTTTTGCTGACGACAAATTGACAGGCATCGCCATTTGCTAATCGGCATTTGTCTGCACCATTCAAAACATGCCGACCCCAGACTAGAATTTGAATGGTGTTGGAATCATGTGTATTTTCTCCGTTACACCCGATAGCATACGCACTGTCTGTCTTAAAGCGTCTTGTGTGTTGTTCTTGCGTTGAGGGAACGAATTTAGAATGGTCGTCCCCATTCTTTGGTGTTTGGAGTGGACGTCTTGTCGTATTCGCATCCAAACCGTTTGAAACAGATTCATTTTGGTTATATACAGAAGATCTTCTGGATTGAAATATGTTGATGTCTTTTGTAACGACCCGGCCTTCATTTTTGTTCTGCCCTGATTGGGACATGACATCCAGAGTTGAATTCACAATGCCAGACAAACTGTTGTTATATAACGCTTCTTTATTGACGACAATCTCGAAATTTGGCCAATAATTTCTGCTATGAGTAAACCAATTCCCCATAATAACTGTAATTAATCCTATAAGGAGAATGATTTTGAAGCCTTTCATTGCTCGAGCCATCTTGAATTAAGGCAGTCCTGGAACACCAGGGTGTGTTACAACCAATTCGCGATATGGATCAACCCAGACAATATACACAACGCCCAGCCATTATTGAGCATACAGTGGGATGGTAAGACGATCAACGGTAATCAATATGTTTCGCAATATCCTCGTAATATATGCAAATGTAGATGCATTAATAATTTCGATGAATAACTAAGATAACCGTGTAGAAAGGTTGGCAAATACGCTTACTTCTCCTCACCCACCATATATTGATCACTAACCAATGTGTATACATCGACCTTTCGATTTGATCAATACATATGAGTAGTATATAGACGTGCCCCTACTTACCTCTTTTTTGACGTCGAATGATGGACGAAGTCGATTGCGCAATATATTTTTCGCTGACGATCGCTTCCGGATTCGGTGCGCTATTTTGATGACCTCATTCTATTTTTGGAAAGTGATTTCACCATCTGTTCCGTTATTTTCCGTCCTTGAAATCTTTGCGACCTTAGAATTGGTGACCTCATGGAGGGGCGCTATTTTGGATGAGGTCATTCTATTTTTGGAAAGTGATTTCACAATTTTCGTCGGATATGTCGTCATAGTTTGCTGAGCTAAGCTAAGTGATGGGATAGAGGGTGTATATAAAACGGGAGAGTCTCAGTTCTGCGTTCAGTTATAATCATGGCTGGGAAACGGATGAGCGACGCGGACTTGTTAAAAGCGGTAGAACAAATCGAAATGGAGGAAGTGAAAACACTATACACACGATACTTTGCACAGTATTCGATAGTGGTTTGGAATAAAGATGTAGTGTTTTTGAAAAACAATTTCAAGAAATGTCACATAGAGTTTGGGATGCACTGTGTATTGGACTGTGGTTACGAAATAGCTGCTGTCACAGAAACAATGAAACAGTTAGAAGCGGGAGAGGAGAGTCGTGTCGAGGTCTCTATTGGTGCAGACGTGACGATGAGTGTTCGATACCCGATCCCTATGGTGCTGATAAAGAAGGGCCAGGTGACAATGGAAATGGACAGTTACTCGTGGTATATGTCTGTAGAAGCGTGGGAGGAGTTGAAACAGCTCTACGGAACCCACGTGGTGAGAGCAAAATTAATGGAGGAATATCTGATGGTGGTATACACAGACACGCTTGTCGATTTAATCAAAGCTCTAATACCAGAAAAATGCCATGGCTGTCAGATCGACCACCCGAGTCAGCGACAGCATAATCTTTGTTTGATGGCCGAACCTGAAGAACAAGTTCGGATGTGTATGACGGATGCTCTCGAGCGTGTTGACGAACACTATGTATCAAGTTTATGGGAATTAAGTATAGGTTTAATTGACCCCTGCCCCTCGTGGATGGAACGTAGCAAATGGTTGTGTGTGGACTATAGGAAATATTGGTTGGAGTTGGTGAAATCAGATATTGAAATACGTGTAATTAACAGATTGTGTAATAAATGAGTGAAAATGCAGGTCTGTGTTTGTTTCTTTTAATTATTATTTGGAATGTATGTTATAAAGAGTTCAAATTTGGTGGGTGGTCATTTATGGCTAAGATAGTCAGAGAGTAACATCACCATGACGGATGCGTATAGCAGGTGGTCTGTTTTAAAAGACAAGTTACAGATGCATGCACAACTAACTCGAGAACTGAGAGACAATAAGATCTATAGACAAATTAGTATAAATCAACAGCACTTGATGGAGTATGGTTACGATTTTGATACGGCTCTTAGTAAAGCGATCGAAGCTAGAGAGTGTTTAATGGATCGTCAGTTAACTGCGTTCGTGTCTGAAGATGAGGTAGATTAATGTAATTATAAATATCTGATTATAAATATCGGTTAACAACAAGTTTACTGGCAGTAGAGTTTGAATCTTTAAAGCGACGACATGGATACTTGTGTAGAATGTGACGAATGTCAGAGAGTCGCTGAGACTCAACAACCATATAGACCCAAGTCACCTGCTCAGGGTAAACACAGAACCCTGAGGTTACGGCGATGTCCTCTGTGTCAATGTGGGTTTGTAACGAAGGCGCTTTTGACCCAACACTTGAAATATCACTGTAATTATAAGCTCAACATATACAATCGAAACTTAAGGAAAACAACAGGCACAACAAAGCAAAGGAAGGTTGTGACGTAATCGGAAAGCTTAACTTCCACGTTCGAAGAACCCCACAACCCCGGTGTGCGTGCGATACCACGTGATTTACCGGATCTGAAATTAATTTGTCACGTGATCATGACAAACCGCTGACTATAGCTAAATCAATTCGTCACGTGATCATGAAAAAAGCGCTGACATCAGCTTAATTAAGTCGATACGTGATCATGAGAAACCCCTTACATTAGCTCGATCAGGGGATAAATAAGCGAACACGGACAGCTTTTTGTTTCATTCAGGATGGCAGAGGAGAACGGCGAGGAGTGTGATTACATTGACGGACCGTTGTATACCAGTCGTCGTAGTGGTCGCTTTCAAATTTCACAGTGGTGTAGTAACCCAGATGATTTGATCAATGATTTACACATTCGCGATCGATGGAGCGGACATCAAATAAAATTACCCTCAAATGCCTTTCTCAGAAGCGGGACGGCTCTTACATCACTCACCTTATCGTTGATTGACGCGGAAGCTGGCCAATCGGACGTTGATACGGAAGAAACCATTAGTGACGATGTAATTGGTCGAGTGAAAGCCCCAGTCCCCTATATTGAAATTACCCGTGAAAGCGTGACCATGTGCTTTGATAGTTTCAATTGGTGGCAGCTCATAAAAGCTTACCAAGACCTATCAGCACGCGCACAAAAGATGGATGACCAAGGAACGTCGCCTGATGGGTGGGATATGATAATTAGCCTTTACAGTGGTTTGATGAAGCCATTGTTATCTGACATAGCTCAAGAACCATGCGTCGTGTGTGGAACGGGCGTATGTCAAGCCGAGAACCAACAAAAGATGTATTCACATTGCGTTGGAAGAGCCTTGGATAAGGTGGACGAACATCACGTCACTTTATTATGGCGCTTGTTGTGTGAGCAACACAATTCGACTGAACTGTGTCTTTGGCTCTCTAGAGAGTATCGACGTACCATGTTAGGTTTTTTTGTGTGACCACCGAACACTGGTCTAAAGTCTTAATGGGGGAACCTTATGACTGTAAATATAATAAAATTATTAGACGCATGAATATATATGATTGGTGATTGAATAAAAAGTGATGATATACTTTAATTGAATTTCTTTTTGAGTTCTACTTATCACGACACTATTTACCTATCCTATCTATAAAAAGAGTGGGGAACTGTGAATGATAACTCAGTATAAGAATGGATCGAGCCTTAAAAAACACCCCTTTAGTTGCGTGATAGCTGGTCCGAGCGGCTGTGGAAAAAACTTACTTTGTGAGTGAGTTAATCAAAGGTAGTCACATTGAGCCACCACCCGACCGAATCGTGTGGTGTTTCGGAGAGTGGCAAACATGTACACTCAACTACCGCACGTGGAATTTGTAGAGGGATTGAATTTTGAGACAGATCCTCAACAAAGAACCTTGTTGATCATCGATGATTTGATGGAAGAAACTGACGAACGCGTCACTCGCCTATTCACCAAAGGGAGTCACCATGGCAATCTTAGCGTGTTGTATTTAGTACAAAATTTATTCGGAAAGAAATAAAGAACATCGAACAATCAGTTTGAACGCTCATTATTTAGTGGTATTTAAGAACCCTCGGGACGCTTCACAAATCATGCATTTAGCCAAACAAATGTACCCGCGAAACATCAAGTATGTACAAGAAGCCTTTTCGGATGCTACTTCGCAACCTCACGGTTATTTGTTTATCGATTTGAAACAGGCAACACCAGATCACTTACGGCTACGAACTGACATACTACGACCCAATCAAGTTGTATACCTACAGAAATAAATACCGTCGATCGTCGGACGACCGCCATTCTTATCGTTAGACATAGATCATGGCAGAGCGTCTCAGAAAACACGCTGATACATTACGAGTGATGGCTAAAGCCAAACCCCCTGTCAATAGGGCTTTGATTCACACGGCTGACAAAGAATTGATAAATTGTCTATGTGAATGTGCACTCAATGTTTTAAAAGGAAACGTATCCTTGACTTCAGTTCAGAAGCGTAAATTAGCCCGATACAAACAAGGTCTGCGCGCTTTGATCTCACCTAAAACTAACGTCAAGAAAAAAAGAAAAGAGTATTACAAACCGGTGGTTTTCTCCCGGCGTTATTAGGACCTATTTTAGGTATCGCTGGTCCGTTGTTAGGCAAACTATTGGGCTAAAATTATGGCTAAGAAAATGATGTTGGTTGATCCCCGGGTACTGTCAAGTGGGCGTTACGATCAAGCTCCCACTGTCGACGTGTTATCCAACTTGGATGCGGAGATGAGGGATGTCCTGAATCGTAGTGATTTATCGGAGGAGGCTAAAGTAGAATCTTATAACCAAATTTTAACAAAACACCGCGAGTATTACCGCCAGCACAGAACCCCGACACCTCACACAGCCTTAGCTAATACCCCGCCCCACACACCCAAACAAGAAGATGTGTCTATTGCGGAAGTTGTAGAAACCATCCCTGATAAATTTCAGAAAAAGGGCGTTTGCTATTAGAACGCCTTCGAAAAAACCCAGACGTGGGTTGGAATGAACGAGGGGAATTAACGATTAAAGGACAAGCCGTTAGTGGGACTAACGTGGCGGATTTGGTTAACGATGTGTTGAGACGACGTAAACACTTTGAACCATAGGGTTGGAAAAGATTTGCTGAAGTGTTGCGAGACTCCAACATTCCTCAAGATTTAGTAGGTCACCCCGATCGATGGAACTATATCCGACAGGGTGCGATGCAAATAGATAAAAGACCTGGTGAGGAGGAGCCTGTAACCCAAAATTGGATGTCATGGAGAAGTTAAGTGTGTATTTCGACCCTGAGGCACCGGCCGCGTATGGAGGGGTGCAGCCATTGGTTAGAGCTACGAAACTCAAAACAAAGGCAGTCAGACAATGGTTGGGCGAGCAAGATGCCTTTACATTACATAAACCGATCCGTCGTCGATTTCGAAGACGACGCGTCATAGTCGGGGGGATTGACCATCAATGGCAAGCCGATTTAGTGGACATAGCTCGCTTAGCCAAACAGAACCAAGACATGAAATTTCTCTTGACCTGTATCGATGTATTCTCGAAATATGCGTGGGTGATACCACTAAAAAATAAAACGGGTGACAGTTTGATTCGAGCCTTTGAGAGTATATTAAAACAAGGGCGGAAGCCCCTGTGTTTACAGACCGATAAGGGTGGAGAATTTATCAACCGTAAATTTCAGACATTTCTTAAGCAGCAGGGGATTCGCTTTTTTACCACCCACAACGAAGAAACCAAAGCTAGCATAGTCGAGCGGTTTAATCGTACGTTAAAAACTAAAATGTGGCGTTATTTTACCAAACACAACACCAGTGTTTATCTACCGGTTCTGGCTTCGCTGGTGAAAGGATACAACGTCAGTTATCACCGCAGCATTAAGCGCCCCCCGATATCAGTCTCGGTGCGTAATCAAGAAGACACGTGGATGACATTATACGGGGAACGCTCTGATGAGGTTAAACGACCACGGTATATGATATCGGGGATCGTGTCCGCATCAGTCAAGCACGGGGTAAATTTAAAAAGGGTTACACTTCCAATTGGAGCGAGGAGTTGTTTCGGGTGGAGAACGTTCACTTAGGCTCCCCTAATGTGTATACGATAAAGGATGATAATGACGAAGTGTTAGAGGGAACATTTTACGCGGAAGAATTACAGAAAGTGAATGACAAAGCATGGTATAGGGTTGAAAAAATTATCAAAGAACGTAAACGGAAAGGACAAAAACAATACTTTGTCAAGTGGTTTGGCTACCCTGCCAGTTTTTTAATAGTTGGGTCAGTGGTGTGGAGCTGTATAAAAAACTGAGATTTGGAACAGAAGCGTCATTAGGATGGAAGATCAGAGAAGTGATCGGGTGTGGACCATATTTGGTCGGGAAATTCCGAAAGCCGAAATCGTGTTTTTCACACAAATCCTCATTTTATATACCGTAATCATCGTCAGCATCTACAATCTATCGGCGGGTAAAGGGATAGTAATTTGTGGACTGCTCTGTTAAGCAGTAGCTTAGGGTACATTCTTCCCAACCCCACTTTGAAACATAAAGCGACGTCATGAGTTTTTCTTTCTGACCCTACCTTCCAACAGTTCAATGAATTATCACCCCAACAACACGCTGACACGTTACTTTACTCAATTGCCTAAACCCATACAATTAAAAGGTAATTGGGAGGTGGGATTATCAGAAATTCAGTACCCTGTTTCCTGGTACAACATCGGGGGGACAATGTCGGTTTTTGTCATAGTGGATGAGCGAGCTGGATACCATACGATAGACAGACACTTGGAAGGGGATCCTTTGGTCGAGTCCTTGGTCGTTCGCCTGACCCCCCGGTTCCTACAGTGCTGAACAATTGATAGACAGGATCAATATGCACATCCGCAAATCGCATCTCAGAGGCGTGGTTCGATTTCAATTCAATTCCCACTCACAGACCGTGAATGTAAAAAAATCTGATTCCAAACTTCAAGTTGTCATGACCGAAGGTCTTCGTCAAATATTGAGGTGTTAGGAATGTCTTTCGCTTTACGATTCTCAAAACTGATTACAAGCCTAATGTATTTCGAGGGTTGTACGCACTGTACGTTTATTGTAGTATAATTGAATCACAAGTGGTCGGTGACACGATGGGCCCCCTTGCTACGCACAGTTCCTGTGGACTACGACCGGGTGCACAAAATGGTGACCCAGACATACGAACAGATATTTTATTACCCTGTGGGCACCAAAACCTTTTGTACCATAGAAATTGATATAAGAGACGACACGGGTCAGTCCGTGGCATTCGAAGACGGACATGTGATGGTGACTTTACATTTCCGTGAAACCAAGAAGAACTTAATTTGAGTCTCATGGCATCACCATCATGAGTTTCTTTCTGACCCTACCTTCCAACAGTTCAATGAATTATCACCCCAACAACACGCTGACACGTTACTTTACTCAATTGCCTAAACCCATACAATTAAAAGGTAATTGGGAGGTGGGATTATCAGAAATTCAGTACCCTGTTTCCTGGTACAACATCGGGGACAATGTCGGTTTTGTCATAGTGGATGAGCGAGCTGGATACCATACGATAGACAGACACTTGGAAGGGGATCCTTTGGTCGAGTCCTTGGTCGTTCGCCTGACCCCCGGTTCCTACAGTGCTGAACAATTGATAGACAGGATCAATATGCACATCCGCAAATCGCATCTCAGAGGCGTGGTTCGATTTCAATTCAATTCCCACTCACAGACCGTGAATGTAAAAATAACTGATCCCAAACTTCAAGTTGTCATGACCGAAGGTCTTCGTCAAATATTGAGGTGTTAGGAATGTCTTTCGCTTTACGATTCTCAAACTGATTACAAGCCTAATGTATTTCGAGGGTTGTACGCACTGTACGTTTATTGTAGTATAATTGAATCACAAGTGGTCGGTGACACGATGGCCCCCTTGCTACGCACAGTTCCTGTGGACTACGACCGGGTGCACAAAATGGTGACCCAGACATACGAACAGATATTTTATTACCCTGTGGGCACCAAAACCTTTTGTACCATAGAAATTGATATAAGAGACGACACGGGTCAGTCCGTGGCATTCGAAGACGGACATGTGATGGTGACTTTACATTTCCGTGAAACCAAGAAGAACTTAATTTGAGTCTCATGGCATCACCATCATGAGTTTCTTTCTGACCCTACCTTCCAACAGTTCAATGAATTATCACCCCCCAACAACACGCTGACACGTTTACTTTACTCAATTGCCTAAACCCATACAATTAAAAGGTAATTGGGAGGTGGGATTATCAGAAATTCAGTACCCTGTTTCCTGGTACAACATCGGGGACAATGTCGGTTTTGTCATAGTGGATGAGCGAGCTGGATACCATACGATAGACAGACACTTGGAAGGGGATCCTTTGGTCGAGTCCTTGGTCGTTCGCCTGACCCCCGGTTCCTACAGTGCTGAACAATTGATAGACAGGATCAATATGCATGCACATCCGCAAATCGCATCTCAGAGGCGTGGTTCGATTTCAATTCAATTCCCACTCACAGACCGTGAATGTAAAAATAACTGATCCCAAACTTCAAGTTGTCATGACCGAAGGTCTTCGTCAAATATTGAGGTGTGAGGAATGTCTTTCGCTTTACGATTCTCAAACTGATTACAAGCCTAATGTATTTCGAGGGTTGTACGCACTGTACGTTTATTGTAGTATAATTGAATCACAAGTGGTCGGTGACACGATGGCCCCCTTGCTACGCACAGTTCCTGTGGACTACGACCGGGTGCACAAAATGGTGACCCAGACATACGAACAGATATTTTATTACCCTGTGGGCACCAAAACCTTTTGTACCATAGAAATTGATATAAGAGACGACACGGGTCAGTCCGTGGCATTCGAAGACGGACATGTGATGGTGACTTTACATTTCCGTGAAACCAAGAAGAACTTAATTTGAGTCTCATGGCATCACCATCATGAGTTTCTTTCTTTCTGACCCTACCTTCCAACAGTTCAATGAATTATCACCCCAACAACACGTTGACACGTTACTTAACTCGACTCCCCAAAGCTGTACAGTTGGAAGGGGCTTGGGAAGTGGGATTAGCGAAAATTCAGTACCCTTACACGTGGTACAATGTTACTGAGGACGAGGGGTTGGTCGTCATGGATCGTGTGGCTGGTGCGCTCAATCTCCCCCCGGATATCTGTTGCAGTGAGCGATATGACATTGTGAGTGAATTTGCAGAGGCCCGTCCCAAATATTTCACACACCCCTGGTTTTTATACGACCGGATCGTTGATAGAAGCCTTTGCAGCCAAGTTAAAGGAGCAAAATGAGGAGCGCGAGTGCGTCTCACCTACAATCGAACACGACAGACAGCAACTATGACCCTAGACAATGAGTCAGTTGTAGTTTACATGGACGAGGGGTTGCGTCAAAGACTCGGTTTTGAAATGGGGATTTTTGAGAACAGTCAAGTCGGTCAGCACATGTTTGACCCTGATCGAGGCTTGTACGGACTCTATGTCTATTGTAATCTCATCGAAGCTCAGGTGGTAGGAGACACTGTGGTCCCCCTTCTGCGTATTATTCCAATCGATCATCACGATCGTCGCGGGCAGTTGATCAACTCCACTTATAAAAAGATATTTTATTACCCGATAGCCACCAAGACTTTTTCTACTATAGAAATCGATATAAGAGATTGACACGGGTCGACCCATTCCATTCGAATCTGGTAAAGTGACAGTGACGTTACATTTCCGTAAAATCAAGAAAAGCTATATTTTGAAAACCATGGCTGATATTTACACCCCGTATTACCTGAACCAAGCGGGTGGAGGGCTCCCCTCCCCGTGTTTTCCGGTGCCAGAAGTCAGCGTGGACATGGCCTTGGTAATGTGGTTGGTGGTCTGGCTAAAATGGTGTTACTGCTGGTTCGAAAAGTTTTACCTGTCGTTAAAAAACACGCCTTGAAAACAGGAGTGAGGGTGGTTGGAGATTTGTTGGGAGGGAAGTCTCTGAAACAGTCGGCTAAGAAACGATTGTTACAAACCGGAGAGGAAGTGTTCGATCAAATAGTTCCACCCAAACAACCGCGTCGCCGACCACCATTTCTCTATAAAAACGACTCGCACGAGGTAGGAACAGTAGTTCACGCGGTCGTCGTGGAACAACTCGGAGGTTGCCAAAAGATATTTTCGGTTAGATCATGGCACTGGTACACCCCCAATCTTGTCCCTGTGTCAAAAGTGAATTAGACCTATTTTCGATTCCCCCAACTCAAAGCAGTGTCGATCATGGATCGTGGATCGAATTCCATCCGGTAGCTGCTTTAGGTTCGGGTCCAGTCGAATTCTACATCAGTGGGTTGGGTGATGATTATATCGATCTGAACGACACGTATTTACAAGTGAATGCCAAAGTGGTGAAAAAGGATGGGGAGGTTTTGGAGGCGGACAGTGCTGTAGCACCCGTTAACCTCTGGTTACACTCACTCTTTTCCCAAGTCGATGTCTCTCTCAACGAAAAACTTGTGTCCTCCTCGACAAACACATACCCGTATCGCGCTTATATGGAAACGCTATTGAGCTATGGTTCGGAAGCCAAAAACTCTCAGTTAACAGCTAGTTTATGGTACAAAGACACCCCAAAACACATGGACGCCGTGGGTGGTACTCACAACAAGGGGATGATAGCTAGAAAGGAACGAGCTCAAGAGAGTCGCATTGTGGATATGATGGGCAAATTACATTTAGATTTATTTAGTCAAGAACGCTATTTATTAAACGGCGTAGATTTGAAGTTGCGATTAGTACGCAGCGGTGACAGCTTTGCCCTTATGGCCAATCCTGCAGATGGATTTGCCCCTAAAATAGTTCTGCAATCCGTGACCTTATTCGTACGCAAAATAAAGTTGAACCCCACCGTGCAACTAGCTCACATTAAGGCTTTAGAACGAAGCCCAGCTAAATACCCCATAAGACGCATAGAAACCAAAGTGTTTTCTGCATCTCAAGGAGCTATGACGATCAATCAAGAAAATTTATTTTTGGGTCAGTTACCCAAACGAATTGTAGTTGGAAGTGTTGATAATAGGGCGTTCAACGGTGATTACACTCAGAACCCCTTCAACTTTAAGCATAACGACCTCACATTTTTAGCTCTGTACGTTGACGGGCAACAAGTGCCCGCAAAACCATTACAGCCCGATTTTAATCACCATATATACACCCGCAGTTATGCTAATTTATTCATTAGCACTGGACAACTCTATCAAGACGAAGGCAATGCCATAAGTTGGAGTGATTATCCCAATGGCTATACACTATTCGCTTTTTTTGATCTGACCCCCGACCTGGGGGTAATAGCGGCACTCATTTTAATTTGTTGAAACAAGGAAACGTGCGCTTGGAAATGCGTTTTGGTACGGCCCTAGAACGTACCATTAATGTCATTGTGTATGCCGAATTTGAAAATATGATTCAAATTGACCGAAACCGTAACATTCTGTTTGATTACGCTGCCTAACAATGGATACCAGGCCATTACACGAGCTCTTACAAAAAGACGCTTTCACTCGAGCTACTGTGCGCGGAGTGTTTGCGCGGAATAAATTACCCCGCCATGTCAACTACCCCAGCGGTTTCGTTTGTAATACGGATCCAGCTTCCAAAAAAGGCAAACACTGGATTGCTATTTTCATTGATCATAATGAACGAGGCGAATATTTTGATTCTTACGGACTACCTCCTATTCATAACGTATTTGTGAAGTTCTTGACCAAGCATTGTGTGAACTGGACTTATAATACAAAGCCATTACAAGACTTTAATTCCAATACTTGTGGACTTTATTGTTTGTATTATTTAAAGAGACGATGTCGTGGAATAAGTTTGAACCAATTGCTGGCTGTATTTACCGACGATTATTCAACCAATGATAAGCTGGTGACATGTTTAATTCAAGGCAAATAAACAACGCGTGTTGAAAATGTACGACGTTTTTATTCTTAGTTTCTCTCACAGCCTTTAAACATCAATTTCTTACAGAGCGCACATCCATCGATTACATAACACCTTCACTTTAATTTATTACATAATAACACATATCAATTTCTTAAATAGCATATTAATGTATCACACATCTAAAGGTTTAGTGCTTACACCGTCTGCATTCACAATTCTCTTGGGGTAAAAATAACTTAATCCATCTCTAATTTGCGTATACGAATACATTGTGTTATTGTTAATGCGAAAGCCACGGTTCACACCACGACCCGATTTTTGTTCTCTCAGCACATTCATATATTTCTCCTTGTTCAGGTGGTTTTGACGCTTATTGAGTCCTTTACACGAGGCTTTATCGGTAGTTCCATAACAGTAATAGGTTTTACTGCACAGTCCGATAAAACCATCTCCACTCCACTCCTCTTTAAATAACCCCGGGGTACGTTTATCATATTTTTGGCGGGTCACACAGCACGGTTGGGGTACCCACGGGGTTCCGTTCGTTTTACACTGTAAAAAGTCGTTGTTGTGATCATCAAACGCTACAGCTGGCAACCACTGAGGGTATTCTCTGTAAAATTGTTCTTTCATGTTGGGTTTGATGACATCTGTTAGATGACTACTACTAAGAGCGATATAACTACTATCAGTGTCCATCTGTACATAGGCAAAATCAGATCTCGTGACATACTTGTCAATAAAATCATAGTAAAATTCCAGCATTCTTAATTTGGCGTATTGATAAACAAAATAGCCTATTTGTTGGGGTAAGTTGAGATTGATGGTGGTTTTGGCCATGTCGATTTCAAATAGGTTGGGGGTTAATTCGTTCAAGGCTCTGAATCTTTTGTCGTTGATCAATTTCTGACCCTCTCGGTAGTCGGCGTATCTGACATCATGGTGTTTAGTTTTATCCGTGACGCATTTACCTACAAACATAGACAAATTAGTATAAATCAACAGCACTTGACGGGTATTTTTTTTTTAATTTTTTTTTAAATCATAAATTTGAAATAAATTTGAAAGTAGCAATTAAATCAATATATTTTACAATAATACATTTTAGTATATTTACCATAGGCCGAATTTCCAAGTAGCTTAAAAGTTTCGGCTATAACGGTCTGACTCGGGTCGACATCACCCCCACGTCTACACACAAACAAGAACATTATCAAAAATAAAATTCAACGCTTGAAAGAGTATATCATATATAACTATAAGAGTATATCATATATATATATTCGTACATACCTGGCGTCTGATACGGTCTCGGCAAATCGTTTGAAACAGGCTGTGGGTTCATACTCCAGTGTTTGGTATATCTTTGTGATCACCAGGCCATGTTCCAAGTACCATTTCAGTAGTGGGCTAGTCCGCCATTCCGTCTATTTGAAAATAAATAATGAAAATCGTTATGACATCATAGTGATCGCAACAAAATACATTATGATCCCACGCCCCTTGTCACCTTGTGTACTTACTCTCATAATGTCCCGTTGTTCAGCATAGTCTCGCATAAAGGGTCCGATTTCATCTCGGGTCAGTTCAGTGTTTTTGAATATAGGGGTCATTTCACTAAAATAGTCTTTAAGGGTTTCTGGTACGTGTATATCTACTTCAGCCATTCCAAAAAAGGTTCCGTCACGTATATTGGCTATGAGCTGTTTTTCCGTCAAACCGGTTCGTGGTGGTTGAGGTCGACTGTACGTGAACGCTTTGATCTGAGGGTCTGTTTTTCGTTTTTTCGTCCATTCACATTCCCACACAGCTACGACATCATAACCTAATCCTCTCAAATACTGGGTATTTCTTTCTGTTTCGCTATATAAATCACTCATTAGTTTTCCACTGATGGGGCTATGGGTCAATTTCAGACACGGACAGCCATGCCATACACATCCGTGAAACTGATATACTGTTTGCGTTTCTTTGCACCAACCGTCTACGGGTAATCGCCGGGCGCCAATTCGTTTTTCCCTCTGTTTAGACGATGTTGTATTTGATTTTGTGAGCTGTGTGCTATCCAAGCCAACCATTCATCCGCTACACCACGTTTTCGGGTCTGAATTGGTTTTAAACTCAGGCGCGTGACGTCGGGTCGGAAAGTTGGCTGGCATGGGTTGAGACAAGGCCCACAGATACAGCGCATTGGCATCGTAACCTACGATTCCTTCACACAACTTCGCTTCATTTCCGTTCTGTTCACGCCTGATGTAAGTTTTTTCCTTTTTCGTGGTAACGATGAAAGATGATTGAGGGTCCGCCCACTATTCCATTTTTAATCAACCAATAGATGTCGTTGTTCTTTTCGTCAGGTAAGGTAAAATAATTTTCCAAGTCTTGAAATAAATATCGCATGGTTAATCCGGGCACTGATATTCCATCCTTCAACATATCTATACCTCTCTCACTGTAAAAACTACTACTTTCTCTATGGCTTCCAGAAACGGTTTGACATCTAAATTGTTGTAATATATCAAAAAGTCTTTAAAAGTCTGCATATGACCTGCTTCCCACGCATCTTGACATTCAGCGTATTGGTCAGCTGTAATGTTTTCTTGTTTTAACGCACTGTAAAAAGCTGCATGGGGTGGTAATTCTGTGTGGTTCAAACGATCGAGTGTCACCCATTCATACGGGAAATATCCCTTTTTCTGTTCGCATTGAAAGGCTCGTAGGTATTTGTCGTATGTATATCCAGGTGCAATAAAGTTGGTGATATCCAAAAACCGTACATGGTCCGTTTCAATGCACATGAATGAGTTATTTCGTTTGATGGTATACTTGATCGATGAATGTTCTTGCAGGTAAGTTGTCAACGGTATTTTCACAACGTTGAGGTCATAATTCGATGAGTTGAATCCGACTAACGGTAATACATGTAAATAGTTGTCGAATTTGTTCTGTAATTTCTGCAATGGATGTTCTCCCTTGACGACCGGATCAAGTTGATACGCTTCATTGATTTTCTCTTGTAACTGGGTTAGGGCAGCTTCGTATTGAGCAAGCATCAGTAGATAGGCAGCGTTTGATATCTCCTCTATATACATCATCATCCTGTCAATCAATGTTTGTGCGTTTCCTTCCGTTACAAAGCATTTTGGTTCTGTATAATCAGGTACATTGCTGCATACACTCACTGATAACGGTACGTGTTTTTGGTCCCAGGTGACTTTGGGTGAATTGACGGGTAGGTTGTCTTCTCCAAAATAACTTTCAAAATCCATAGGTGGCTCTGTAAGGGTAAATACCGTCTTCTATTTCGATTCCTTCGTCCCGTAACGCTTCAAAGATAGTGGGTGGTAGATGAAAAACACCGCCTGGGTACTTGTATTTCGTTTCCACAGTACATATGTTTTCGTGGCGATGTAGTTTTTTCTCACTTTTCCACAGCTTCTGACAGGTACCACAAATATATGATTTGCTATAAAGGTCAAAGTTTTTTATGTAACTAAAGTGATTTTCGTACAGGTTCAATTTCAAGGTCGAGGCGAATTTTGTACGCGTTCGCTTGACCAAAGTAGCTACCTGAAACACATATAACAAATCGATCACATCTCATATTTCCATTTCGATATCAAATGATTACATCGTTTATGTTGTTACTTCTGTTTAATCACTACAAGACACACTTACTTGATTCTCGTCTAGCGTATACACGGTGATATTCACTTCGAATTGTTTTGCTAGTCTTTCGACGTCTTCAAGAGGTACACCCGCAAATGTTTTTTTCTTTTGTTTGGGGTAAGCAGTCTTTAACAATGTTTTTGCTGCGTTCTCTAGACTCCTGATCTTTGCTCCTCTGTGTAAGGCCAGTGCCCTGAAAAAGCACAATCGGTCTTGATACGGTTTACCCGTGGTTTTCTTTCGGTCTAACAAGTTGATGGCTCTGTTTGTTTTCAGGTGTTCCGGTATAACAGGTGGGTGGGTAGCCGATCACGTGATCTTCGATTGGGTTCACAAAGATGGTCAAATTAGTCACTTCCTCTACACTCCATTTCGAATCCGGTCGTTGGTTCTGGGCGTAGGTTAAAATGTCTGTTTGTGTTATTGCATCTATAGCCCTCTCAAAATCATCGGCATTCCGTACGACTAGAGGGGTTGGTAGCATACGATGGTTATTGACGGACGAATGACAGTACCGCAATTCATCTGATTCTTTGTGACGTAATAAGAATCCATAACTCCCGTTGATTTTAAAGGCTGAATCGCATTCCTCAAATATATACTTGTTGAGGTTGTGCACATCTTCTGATAAACTATAATTGTAAACAGTTTGCAGGCTTCCAAATCGCGTATGAGTCCGTATAGCTCGTTCATTCGCAGCCAACACAGCTTCTGTCGACATAATCATCGATAATCTGTCAATATAAATATCAACCAAAGTCATAAAGCTTTCCATTACGTCATTCCTCAATTCTACCGGTAATAGACCTATCCTTTAATAGACCTACCCTTAGCGTTGTCGACTATAGCGCCATTTCCAGTTTGTGTCGGGGGGCTGTGTTGAGCGTTGTTTAACAAATTCAGGGCTGCATTGGCCTGTTCAATTGCATAAGTGTCCATAGCGGCGTGTAAAATATCTTCGTCTCCCGTCAACACTAAAACACACACGCGTAACAAAAATAAATAAATAAATGACGTATACGTGGTAATTCTATAATTCAGGTATAGAAATAAAATCATACTCACTGCTTTCCATCTCGATTTGTTCTACCGCTTTTAACAAGTCCGCATCGCTCATCGGTCTACTGCGTTTGCACACATCATTGAAAGCTTCTAGCTGTCTCTTCTCAGCCATGGTTATAACTGAACGCAGAACTGAGACACTCTCCCGTTTTATATATACACCCTCTATCCCATCATTTAGCTTAGCTCAGCAAACTATGACGACATATCCCAACGAAAATTGTGAAATCACTTTCCAAAAATAGAATGACCTCATCCAAAATAGTGCCCAGCTCAATGTATTGACATGAGGTCGCAAAACCAAGGTCGCAAAGATTTCAAGGACGAAAAATATTCGAGCAGATGATGAAATCACTTTCCAAAAATAGAATGATGTCACCACAATATCTGAGGTGAATGCGAAATCGACTGACAGCAGGGTTGACAATGATATACGCTTGAGTAATTTTAGCGCTAAGGGGGGGCAACTCACAATGACTAATTTATCAAATCGTTTGACATGAGTCGTTATTTAATTAAGATAGATGCGCATCGTGAATTCAACGATCGGTAAATCACATTACCAGCTTGTGTAATTATACCACAGATTCATCGAGTACGATTAATAACACAAACACCAGTATAACATTTATATATATATATATATTTATATATATATTTATTTAAATTTTAAAAATATTTAATTCTAACTAATTTCTTCTATCTTCATCCTACAAACAAAAACAAAATATATTTTAATCTCTAAGAATAAACCAAAATAAAATTCCAGAGATTCTTAAACATTTGCGGTACTCACGGTTCTCTTGTAAAAGATGTTTGACTTACAACAGATACAAAAAAGTCAACGAATCTATACTATGATATAGCGTGCTTTAAGCAAATACTCACAGTACGGGATAGGCCGTTACGAGGGACCCGCCCTTCGTAATAACTTTAACCCACTTGGTAGGGGCCGAGTCAAATCCAGGATATGATCCTGTAACGCCAACTATATCGGCAAAACGCTTATAAGAAATAATTTTATGAAAGCCAAAGGTTCCTCCAAATCGGGATTATTCAACGTTTGTTCCACTAATTCCGGATAATTTGGTTTATTAAATCTTGACTTTGTCGGATCCGTTGAAATACAATGGTTTTTATGGATATGTTCCATTATGACAAAATATAGATGAAAACTATCTGGAAGTAAAGTTACCATCCGCTATTTGTAACCCATAACTCCACCCCATTTTGAGAAATATCCAATGGTCAACTTTTAATCCATCTGTCGTTATATTCTCAATGAGAGTTAGAACACACTTAAAGACATCTGTCATTTTTCCCTCCTATGTAAGACTCATATGCTAGTAAGATTCATTCACGTGAAAACTTCAATCAACCGACATATCTAACGAAAATTGACTTTTAATAGCCATTTACAATCTCCTCAATAAAACTATCGAAAATGACCTCACCCAAATACCGCCCATTCATCACATCAGGTCGAAAGTCAACAACCTTCCTAAGGACATAGCCCCAAATGAACTCACTCGAATACCGTACATTGCGCGAGCCTGCTAAGGTCACCAATTCAATATATCACCACATGTCATGGGATAAAGGAAGTTAATAGCAACAAATCACCTCGTAAACACCGTCTTCATATCTGA
The DNA here is from genome assembly GCA_034190875.2 of Urechis unicinctus. Classification (NCBI taxonomy): domain Eukaryota; kingdom Metazoa; phylum Annelida; class Polychaeta; order Xenopneusta; family Urechidae; genus Urechis; species Urechis unicinctus. The sequence goes on along the minus strand of CM067351.1, from coordinate 59,091,929 downwards.
ACAGATGGTGAATACTCCACTAACATTAACGCTATCCTTCACTTCTCTTTCAACACCATTACCGCTAATTGACTTTTAATACCCATTTACAAACTCCTTCTCAATAAAACTCCCAAAAATGACCTCATCCAAAATAGCGCCCCTCCATGAGGTCACCAATTCTAAGGTCGCAAAGATTTCAAGGACGGAAAATAACGGAACAGATGGTGAAATCACTTTCCAAAAATAGAATGAGGTCATCAAAATAGCGCACCGAATCCGGAAGCGATCGTCAGCGAAAAATATATTGCGCAATCGACTTCGTCCATCATTCGACGTCAAAAACGAGGTAAGTAGGGGCACGTCTATATACTATTCATATGTATTGATCAAATCGAAAGGTCGACGTATACACATTGGTTAGTGATCAATATATGGTGGGTGAGGAGAAGTAAGCGTATTTGCCAACCTTTCTACACGGTTATCTTAGTTATTCATCGAAATTATTAATGCATCTACATTTGCATATATTACGAGGATATTGCGAAACATATTGATTACCGTTGATCGTCTTACCATCCCGCTGTATGCTCAATAATGGCTGGGCGTTGTGTATATTGTCTGGGTTGATCCATATCGCGAATTGGTTGTAACACACCCTGGTGTTCCAGGACTGCCTTAATTCAAGATGGCTCGAGCAATGAAAGGCTTCAAAATCATTCTCCTTATAGGATTAATTACAGTTATTATGGGGAATTGGTTTACTCCTAGCAGAAATTATTGGCCAAATTTCGAGATCGTCGTCAATAAAGAAGCGTTATATAACAACAGTTTGTCTGGCAGTGTGAATTCAACTCTGGATGTCATGTCCCAATCAGGGCAGAACAAAAATGAAGGCCGGGTCGTTACAAAAGACATCAACATATTTCAATCCAGAAGATCTTCTGTATATAACCAAAATGAATCTGTTTCAAACGGTTTGGATGCGAATACGACAAGACGTCCACTCCAAACACCAAAGAATGGGGACGACCATTCTAAATTCGTTCCCTCAACGCAAGAACAACACACAAGACGCTTTAAGACAGACAGTGTGTATGCTATCGGGTGTAACGGAGAAAATACACATGATTCCAACACCATTCAAATTCTAGTCTGGGGTCGGCATGTTTTGAATGGTGCAGACAAATGCCGATTAGCAAATGGCGATGCCTGTCAATTTGTCGTCAGCAAAAGCAATCTAACTTCAAGTGATGTTGTCATGTTGGATGCGTTCGAAACAATACGAGGGCTAAATATTTTTGAAAATAGGTCAACACACCAGATGTTCATCTACCATCAGCACGAGGCACCGTTCTTCGCCTGGACTGGTTACAGACTCGGACACGCAAATGTATTCAACCTAACGAGTACATACACCTTCGACTCTGATGTGCCTTTCTGGACTCAAGAGGAGGTGGTATTGCAAATCAACAACACAAAGCAATCTGAGCTCAAAAATGAAGGAATAAATTACGCTGAAAATAAAACGAAAATGGTTGCCTGGTTTGTAAGCCATTGTAAAACACAATCGAGACGTGAAACCTATGCCAAGGTAAGGATAGCGAGTTTTGGTCAGTTTTTTGGTACCCTATGTATTAACATGCCATGTTGCTCACTTGTTTTAGACAATAATCGGCAGTCGAACATTTAACTGCAACCCCTGGGCTATTGAAAAGGATGCTCTTATTACGGAGCAATTTAAATGACCCCCCCTCCCCCAGAATATACATAGAGAGTAGTGCCTTGACACAAAGATGTTCTCCACGTAATTTTTGTAGTTTTTCACATCAGTATTGTGTGTGTATTCAGGAACTTAGTTACTACATACCTGTGGACATTATGGGATCGTGTGGAAACAAATCGATTGGATGTGGAGGGCGGATGAGGTACGAAGATTGTGACTCGGTCTTCCTATCAAAGTATTACAAGTTCTATTTGTCTTTCGAGAACAGCATTTGCCAAGATTACGTGACTGAAAAACTCTGGCGCATCATAGCGAATGAGGAAGCCAATGTAATTCCCATTGTCCTTGGAGGTGCCAACTACTCGGCTCTGCTGCCTGCAAAAACGTACATCGACGTGAAAGATTTTGAGTCCCCAGAGAAATTAGCCAAATATTTGCTAGAAATACATAAAAGTGACAGCATGTACTGCGAGTACATACGAAATAAGAAAGCAATCCTACCTAAGCGTGTCCCTTTCGAGTTTGGCTCGAAATCCACCACATACGCATCGCGGCTTTGTCAGTATCTACATGAATCACGGGGCAAGATGTCTAAGATAGGAAGGAGCGGGAAAGTCATGGAATATTGGAGCAGAGCAAAAATGTGCATGGATTTATCGCATATTGTTAATATGCCAAATAATGAGGCACCAGCATAGAGCCCATTGGTAGATCTACTCATACATAAACCGAGGGAGCCTGGACATCCAAACATCAACGATCCGGATATGTAATTCATGACGTACGAAACACGGTGGTTGGCCACGAATTTTTTTTTTTCAAATAGTCTTTCTATAAGGACAATCAAGTAGAGATGCAAAGGAGTTCACAACCAACGGAAATGACATGAACAACTACAAATGCCGTTTCAAAAGTCAAAGCGTGTGCAAGCCCACAAAAGTTAAGGTCTACCCCGGTCAGTTCCGTCGCTCTAGAAATTTGTTGACAGTCTAATATCACCACGTACAGCGCAGACATTGAATATCGAGAATAGTAAGCGGCACGGACGGTGTGAGAGGCGAACTGTTTTCGAAAGGTCTACCTGGCCAATTTATCAAGATGACATCTATTTTATATAGTAGATATCATTTGCTCTATTGTAAACCTGTATGCGACGTGTTTTGTCAGCAGAGAGGCTCTGCGAATCGACATTTACCCCGCGTTCATCAATCACAGTGACATCAGCTCAGTATTCCCAAATGATTCTATATCATAAAAGTGCCATCTAACGATTGTAGTGCATTATAATTAGCAAAGCGAACATCACCGAGCCACTCAAAGTGTACGCTCTTAGCATTGTTACACACTCTTGATCATACTTTGAACAGACGGTTTAGGGAATTCTTTCAATGTTTTGCATGCATTTTGCAGTTCGGGTGTAAAGTGTCTTTCCATAGAGATCTCCATTTTGTCGCAACATCAGAAGTGTTGTACTACTTCTATGAACATCAACGGCCTGAAATTTCTTGTGTTTTTATGTTAACTGATTCATGTAGTTTACTTTCCTATAATGCAGATGACGACCTTAATTATGTTATTGCTTTCAAATCTAATTGTGTGGCTGTTACATGTGGTCATATAATTGATGAGTCCACTGCGTTGATTGACAGATATGTAAGGTACACATCGTAAAATGCAGAAAACAAATGTACATGACTAAGAATTGATGTCAACAATAAACTAATTAACTCATTAACTTCTATAGAACTATTCCAAATGACCTTAACATGCGAGCGCTATTGTACATGGAATAGTATGATTTATATTGTCAAATATTTTCGCTAGGACAAAGCACTCCTATGATAGTATAATTGTAATCAAAAGCCTTTGATATGTTACGGCCTATAGAGTGAGAGCATGTCGTTGATTTCTCAATTCTTAAGTCAAACTTTCATAAAGCGCGTTGTCGATATCAATGAAAGATAAAGTTCACAAAAGACTCATTACCTCCTATACACTGTGCAATCACAAGACAGTTTGGATCCTAACATGCATTGCAGATGACGCATTTTAAAAACAATTTCATGGTGATATAATCGTATCCACTGGATGTTAAAGTCCGATACTACGTCGAATACAGACATACATGCATACATAAATTCATACATACATACATACATACATATCATACATACATACATACATACATACATACATACATACATACATACATACATACATACATACATACATACATACATACATACATACAGACAGACATACATACAGACATACATACATACACAGACAGACATACAGACATACAGACATACATACATAATACATACATACACATACATACATACATACATACATACATACATACATACATACATACATACATACATACATACATACATACATACAGACATACATATACATACATACATACATACATACATACATACATACATACATACATACATACACATAATACATACATACATACATACATACATACATACATACATACATACATACATACATACATACATACATACATACATACATACATACATACATACATACATACATACATACATGCATACATTCACACATTCACAGATACTCCTCCTCCTCCCTCACCCTTACGTCATTTTGAATGGCCCTATCATTAGACTTGATTTACGTTTATGGTCAGGTGAAGCAAGTAGAGTTGTACAGGTGTGCAGGCTGAGTATGGTCGGTGGGTATGGGAGGCATGAATAGTAGGGTGTCTAGATTTGAACACAATCCCTCTGGTCTGTTGTCATGATGGTGTTTAATAAGTCCTTTTGGTTTCCCTCCCCTAGGTTTTCACATCAAACGCGCAGTTTAACATTGGTCAGCGCTACCGATATCGCGCGAAGAACATGATAAGAGATAAGACACCCAAGCATTATTAGTGCTTTTACTACTGCAGTAATACTGATCAAGTCATGAAATGAGAAGAATTACCAAAGCATTTCAGATGAAGATAGTACTATGCCAATCCAAAATATGCACAATATCTTACAGACTGGTTTGATAACGTTGAAGAAATAATAGACGACGTTATATGATACAATCTAATGAGCTTGACTGGCTCCTAACATGCTCTTGGCACTTGGTCCGGCTACATTTACACTTGACGCCCTCAGTTTCTTGGTCGGTATACGCTGCCTTTAGTAAGCCAAGCATTTGTAGCGATATGAAAATACTAGAGAGTTATAGGAATGGATGTAGCTTTCTGCAAATTTATATATATATATATATATATATATATATATATATATATATATATATATATATATATATATATATATATATATATATATATATATATATATATATATATATATATATATATATATATATATATATATTATATATATATATATATATATATATATATATATCTTTTCTAGGGTTAATATGAGATGTATCAAATGCATTGAATTTTGTATAGCAATATGATTCGTGAATCAGTGAGAGCCGGGATATCACCGATTAAAAGACCGTGAATATCATACATTATTCCATATCAGTTACAACTTCTTAATGTAGAACGTTGGAGGCATGACAAAACGGGAGCTAGGCAGGTTCATTCCAATGGTTAATTACCAAGAGGGAATCAGGTAGCATGCATCAGGTATATCAATTACAATAATGTAGGAGTGTAACTGGCTATTTGGATGTTGGTGTAGGGTGTAGCATGGTCATGTTCAGTTCATGGAAAAGTACGTCAACCCAGTCAGAAGACAATTGAAAGCTTGTATCCAATCACTGAGATTCATGGCAGCTGTAAAATTAACATAACCACCATTTAGCCGCCATGTATGTATGTATGTATGTATGTATGTATGTATGTATGTATGTATGTATGTATGTATGTATGTATGTATGTATGTATGTATGTATGTATGTATGTATGTATGTATGTATGTATGTGTGTGTGTGTGTGTGTGTGTGTGTGTGTGTGTGTGTGTGTGTGTGTGTGTGTGTGTGTGTGTGTGTGTGTATGTATGTATGTATGTATGTATGTATGTATGTATGTATGTATGTATGTATGTATGTATGTATGTATGTATGTATGTATGTATGTATGTATGTATGTATGTATGTATGTGTATGTATGTATGTATGTATGTATGTATGTATGTATGTATGTATGTATGTATGTATGTATGTATGTATGTATGTATGTATGTATGTATGTATGTATGTATGTATGTGTTGTATGTATGTATGTATGTATGTATGTATGTATGTATGTATGTATGTATGTATGTATGTATGTATGTATGTATGTATGTATGTATGTACGTATGTATGTATTGTGTGCCACAATGGCTAACAAACCAGGCATGTATTTTTGTTGTATTTTTTTATGTACGTATGTATGTACTTGATTTTCGAATTATTGTGTGCCACTTTGTTGGCTTGATGTGCAAACCCACCAACCTTTTTTGTTTATTTTCAGCGTAATTTACATTTTCGAATTTAGATTGCTTTGTCGATGTGCAAGGTCTTGAGTCCAGAAAGTACTCAGAGTCGAAGGTGTATGTACTCGTTACGTTGATACATTTGCGTTTCCGAGTCTGTAACCAGTCAAGGTTATAAACGGTGCCTCGTGCTGATGGTAGATGAACATCTGATGTGTTATCCTATTTTCAAACATATTTAGCCCGCGTATTAATTCGAACGCATACAACATGACCACATCACTTGAAGTTAGATTGATTTTGCTGACGACAAATTGACAGGCATCGCCATTTGCTAATCGGCATTTGTCTGCACCATTCAAGACAGGTATATATATATATTAATTGAGAAAAGTGATCCCTTTCTATTATATATTGAAAAAGGATTGCAATTTAATATTGACACCCCCACAAACTGATTTCGCCTGCTAAATTTCATTGTCTTCCATTATTGTTTCCTGTCATTTATTGCTTTATGTCCAATGGAGTGTTCAGCAGAGAGCTATAAAACATAATCCCCAATACAATTGCCATGACCCCAATCACACTGTGACTGCTAGGTCCTCCTTCGGAAAGCACGTAATAAGTAGTTCCTTACATAAAGAATTTCTCACCGTTCTTGTATTTTAACATAGCTTTTGTGTATTCAGGAACTCAGCAACTACAAACCTGTGGACATTATGGGATCGTGTGGAAACAGAGCGATTGGATGCGGAGGGCGGATGAGGTATGAAGATTGTGACTCGGTCTTCCTATCAAAGTATTACAAGTTCTATTTGTCCTTCCAGAACAGCATTTGCCAAGGTTACGTCACTGAAAAACCCTAGCGTATCATAGCGAATGAGGAAGCCAATGTAATTCCCATTGTCCTTGGAGGTGCCAACTACTCGGCTCTGCTGCCTGCATAAACGTACATCAACGTGAAAGATTTTGAGTCCCCAGAGAAATTGAGCAAATATTTGCTACAAATACATAATAGTGACAACATGTACAACGAGTACATACGAAATAAGAAAGCAATCCTACCTAAGCGTGTCCCTTTCGAGTTTGGCTCGAAATCCACCACATACGCATCGCGGCTTTGTCAGTATCTGCACAAATTGCGGGGCAAAGTGTCCAAAATAGGGAGGAGCGGAAAAGTCAAGGAATATTGGAACACCAAAAACATGTGTATGGATATATCGGATATTGTGAAAATTCCCGAAAAAAAGCCAACAGCATAGAGGCCGATGGTAGATCTACTTATACATAAACCGAGGGAACCTAGACATCCACACTTACGGAGACGTTATTCATGACGTACGATATACGGTGATTGGCCACAATAGTCTTGCTATAAAGCCAATCAATGGAGTTTACATTAATCATCGTCCAGGACTACCGTCCTAACTACCCTGCATGCCTTTGTAGCTACACTACTTATCTATTCACTGCCACACCTGCAGAGAATTCTATCCCAAATACAACCTACGGAGATGACATGCATAAAACTACAAATGCCACTGCATAAGTCACAGTTTGTACACCAAACAATGTTGTTCAATGCCTTATTGGATTTGTGTACCGCACAAGCTGCGTCCAGTTACCGATATTCAGCCTGTTGATCTGCTGGTTCTCTGTGGCCAGCTTCAATTGACCCTCGTATAGCTCGGTGGTAGGTTTTCCAACCCCACTTACAACGTACATAAATACATCCATACAAAGTACACACATACACACAAGTAAACAAACATACATATATCACTTACACACATACACATATTCGTACATACATGCATGCATTGATTCGTACAGACATTCATACATGCATAACATACCCACCACATACAATCATACTTTTGCACATACATACTTTCAGACAAACACGCTTACAAACAAACATACATTCATATCATGCACACATACACACATACATACATACATACATACATACATACATACATACATACATACATACATACATACATACATACATACATACATACATACATACATACATACATACATACATACATACATACATACATACATACATACATACATACATACATACATACATACATACATACATACATACATACATACATACATACATACATATACATAGATACATACGAACATACATACATACATATATGCATAGATACATACATATATGCCATACATACATACATACATACATACATACATACATACATACATACATACATACATACATACATACATACATACATACATACATACATACATACATACATACATACATACATACATACATACATACATACATACATACATACATACATACATACATACATACATACATACATACATACATACATACATACATACATACATACATACATACATACATACGTACATACATGCATACATACGCTCTTCTGCCTATCCTCGCTTTGTTGGCTACATATATTCTTATGTCACAGGCGTATGTTGGTCTACTGGTAGTTTTTTCTGGTTGCAATGTCGCTGTAGGTTGTATACTTTTCCTATATTTTTATACATTGGTGGCACTCCATGCTTGCCATTTGGGTGATCGCTTTCTGCTCCCAATTTATGTCTGTCCAAACTGCTCGTCTTGTTTTCTATCTAGCTCTATTTCTGTCTCGCTTTCTAATGGGATATGTCTCAAAGGAGAGTCCCACTTTCCTACTGCGACTTCCTGCACCCAATCACGTACGAACTGGGTGACTTCACTGCCCCACGTTGCTGCGAACCCTGATGACATTGTTGACTTAAAGATACTGAGGTAGGAAACTGTATGTCCATTTAAGTCCAACCTGATTTAGCGAGAATGCAGAGTCTGAGATAGGAACATGTACGAGATAACCTATACCATCCGCTGAGGTTGCTGTACCAGTGGTTGAGTCAGAGGCAGCGCATTTATTGTTAACATTAAGTATTCAAAAAGACAAATACAAATCACAAATTACCTTCAGGAATTGTCTATGGACGTGCCCGAAATCATATGTATATATGTATGTATGTATTTCTGTATGCATGTAAATAAATATGTATGTATGCATGTTTATATGTATGTATGTATGTATGTATGTATGTTTTTTATATGCAAGTATGGATGTATGGATGCATGCATGTGTGTTTGTATGTATGTTTGATGATTGTATGTATGTTTGTATGTATGTATGTATGTATGTAAATATGTATGCATGTATATATGTGTGTGTGTATGAGTGCATGATATGTATGTATGTATGTATGTATGTTTGTCTGTAAGTATGTAAGTGCACATGTATGATTGTATGTATCCATGTATATATGTGTGTATGTTATGTATGTATGTATATCTATACGAATCAATGCATATATGTATATACGAATGTGTGTATGTGTGTATGTGATGTATGTATGTTTGTTTGTTAGTATGCATGTATGAGTTTGTACGAATATATATATATATATATTAGTTCAGAAAGTGGTCCCTTTCTATTATCCATATGTATTGATCAAAGCGAAAGGTCGATGTATGCACATTGGTTAGTGATCAATATAGGATGGGTGAGGAGATGTAAGCGTAGTTGCCAGCCTTTCTACACGGTTATCTTAGTTATTCATGGAAATTATTAATGCATCTACATTTGCATATATTACGAGGATATTGCGAAACATATTGATTACCGTTGATCGTCTTACCATCCCGCTGTATGCTCAATAATGGCTGGGCGTTGTGTATATTGTCTGGGTTGATCCATATCGCGAATTGGTTGTAACACACCCTGGTGTTCCAGGACTGCCTTAATTCAAGATGGCTCGAGCAATGAAAGGCTTCAAAATCATTCTACTTATAGGAATAATTACAGTTATTATGGGGAATTGGCTCACTCATAGCAGAAATTATTGGCCAAATTTCGAGATCGTCGTCAATAAAGAAGCGTTATATAACGACAGTTTGTCTGGCAGTGTGAATTCAACTCTGGATGTCATGTCCCAATCAGGGCAGAATAAGGATGAAGGCCGGGTCGTTGACGACATCAACATACTTCAATCCAGAAGATCCTCTTCAATATATAACCAAAATGAATCTGTTCCAAACGGTTTGGATGCGAATACGACAAGACGTCCACTCCAAACACCAAAGAATGGGGACGACCATTCTAAATTCGTTCTCTCAACGAAAGAACAACACACAAGACGCTTTAAGACAGACAGTGCGTATGCTATCGGGTGTAACGGAGAAAATACACATGATTCCAACACCATTCAAATTCTAGTCTGGGGTCGGCATGTTTTGAATGGTGCAGACAAATGCCGATTAGCAAATGGCGATGCCTGTCAATTTGTCGTCAGCAAAAGCAATCTAACTTCAAGTGATGTTGTCATGTTGGATGCGTTCGAAACAATACGAGGGCTAAATATTTTTGAAAA
>CM067351.1:59018836-59076336 GCA_034190875.2 Urechis unicinctus | reverse complement strand
ACAAAACCAGTTTTTAACCCATTTTCTCCTACACATTGGGTGTGTATATGAAATATTAGAAGTAATAAAGTGTGCCAGACCCACCAAACATGATTTCAGATATTTTTAGGGCCATCGCGAATATGCTTGGAACATATATATATTCGGGAAGATGGTAGATACAATCTTGGGACACTAACACCTATATGTTTGGACAGATGGAACTCGAGACGGAAAGGGAGCTAGAGGCCCTGCATACCTCAGGAATTTATATTTGATGGATAGAAACAGAGACGGAATAGGAACCACATGCCTACATGTACATATTTTTGGTAGATAGAAAGCTAGACAGAAATAGAGCTAGATAGAATCAAGACGAGCAGTTTGGACAGATAGAAATTGGGAGCAGAAAGCGAGCACCCAAATGGCGAGCATGGAGTGCCACTAATGTATAAGAATATAGGAAAAGTATACAACCTACAGCGACATAGTAACAAGAAAAAAACAAGCAGTAGACCAGTATACGCCTGTGACATAAGAATATCTGTTGCCAACAAAGCGAGGATAGGCAGAAGAGCGTCGCACTTAAACAGAACTTTGGCCACCGCTACCAGAGAGCACCTGTCTTGTAGATGTCGAAACAGAGAAATATAGATTCTTTGAACAAGAAAATGCATAGTAGATCGCGAAGACATGGGAAAAGAACAAGAAGCCGCTACAGTCAGATGTAAAAACAACGCCTAGCTAACTACAAAGCCGACATGGCACAGAACGAATCCACCAGCACGGATAGCACGGAGAGCACTAGCACGATAAGCTCCACAGACCCTATAGCACTCGGCACAGAGGAAAAAGTACAGAAAAAAGACAGACGGCCACAATGAAAGGAAGTAAAAAGAATAAAAACTATGAAACAAAAAGCAGAGAGCATACAGCTATTTGGCAACTCTTCCAAATATACCTATCAATACGGATGATCAGTCATCGTTCCAAAGCATCGGCAACTGTCCGAAAAAGCTGTAGCTGGGCATCTTCTGTTCGAGAACGCCCTTATTTCTGATGTCACCAAAGTTGACTAGCTGGTGGGCAACAAAACAGGAGTCCCCAGATGGACTTCGGTTGTTCGATTTGTACGTGTTTGGATACATGAGCAGGTAAGAGTGGATAGCCAAAGCTGGCAACATCTGTACCGTAGGTGAGCATGGCAGCGTGAAACAAATTTTGCTAGCAGCTTGCAAAAGCAGCAAAAAATGGAGATAACAATAGTACACACAGTTGTGGGAAGCACCATTCGCCAGTTGTCATCGGCTACACCAAGGACTTCTCTAGAGTGCACGACTGGACAAGGCTTGTGGAATACTGATGCGCCTATGAATGCTTCCAAGAGCAAGGAGACCTCGCTGGTGCAATGGAGACAACAAAAAAAATCCTCGACAACACGGACAGCATAGGCAAACATGTTTGTACATGGATACACACCATGGTCAAGGGATACACGGTACGCACAAAGCTGTACAACAAGGTAGTGTGGAACTGTGAAGCGAGAGAAATACGAGAGAGCATAGGCGGGCATCTCACAGACTATGTCGACTGCCCAAATAATCGCCTACGCAAAACGCAGACGTCCTGGCCAGAGGCTGTACTCGAAGTAACCTTGTATTCAAGCCCAGATCTATATATCAGCACAGAGAGTACGACTGTGCAAGACGCCCTAAGACCTTGCTTTTCCACCTGACAAAAAACTGTTCATAGTACAGCCACCAAGAAAAATTTGGTGAACCTTGCTGCAGTGCTAGATTAGACAAGGCTAAATATTTGTGGCCTGGTGTGCCCTCACCCGTATGGGGAGAGTTCGATACAGTGGTCAATGGATGCTGCGTGAATGTCTACTCGAGATATTGGACAGCAACACAAACCAAAGTCTGATGCAGCCCATTCCAATGCTTTCTCATCCAACTACCATCGTTGTCTACCTTTGCCTGTATAGTTTGAACATGCATCCCCAAAATTCATGGCAGGCGCATTATGACCGACAGAGCCAACTCGCCAGTACACGACTAAATGTTATGAGCAGAAGAAAAGGCTGTGACCTTTGACGACGAAGCAAGTGGGTCGACGCGGGCTCTTGCTGTGACGAATTTCATCAGCATTTGCCGCCCTGTTTATACAGTTGCACTGAACAACTCTAGCGCATCATAGCGAATGAGGAAGCCAATGTAATTCCCATTGTCCTTGGAGGTGCCTACTACGCCTCTCTGCTGCCTGCAAAAACGTACATCGACGTGAAAGATTTTGAGTCACCAGAGAAATTAGCCAAATATTTGCTAGAAATACATAAAAGTGACAACATGTACAAAGAGTATATACGAAATAAGAAAGCAATCCTACCCAAGCGTGTCCCTTTCGCGTTTGGCTCGAAATCCACCACATACGCTCCGCGGCTGTGTCATTATCTGTATGAATTACGGGGCAAGGTGTGCAAAATAGGGAGGAGCAGAAAATTCAAGGAATATTGGATCAGAGTAAACATGTGGAAGGATTAATCGCATATTGTTAATAAGGCGCCATCATAGAGGCCGATGGTAGATCTACTTAAACCGAGGGAGCCTGGACATCCAAACATCAACGATTCGGAAATATAATTCATGACGTACGAAATACGGTGATTGGCCATGAATTGCTACTTCGAAAAGCGCTATTGTCAATCCCTACCTGTTGCAACTTACTGCCACGCCCCTCGTAATCCTGGTCGAATCCCATAAACGAGAGGATATCTTGCACTTTTCGCGATATATATTTAGCAGTCCGGCACCCATTTGATAATTATAATTCCAACAGAGGGATAAGGAATCTTGATCCGCTGCATTAGATATATCTGTAAATGATATACCTGATGCATGCTACCTGATTCCCTCTTGGCAATCAACCATTGGAATGAACCTGCCTAGATCCCGTTTTGTTATGCCTCCAACGTTCTACTTTAAGAAGTAGTAACTGATATGGAATAATGTGTGATATTCACGGTCTTTTAATCAGTGATATCCCGGCTGTCAATGATTCACAGATCTTATTGCTATACAAAAAATTCAATCCATTGATACATCGCATATTAACCCTTGAAAAGACATATTTATATAAACTTGCAGAAAGCAACATCCATATCTATAAGTTTTTATCGCCAAATGCTTGGCTTAATAACGGCGCGTATACCGACCAAGAAACTGAAGGCGTCAAATGTAAATGTAGCCGGAACCAAAATGCCACGAGTATGTGAGGAGCCAGTCAGATGGTATCATATAACGTCGTTCATAATTACTTCAAAGTTATCTAACAAGTATGTAAGATATTGTGCACATTTTGGATCGGCATAGTACTATCTTCATCTGAAATGCCTTTAGTAATTCTTCTCATTTGATGACTTGATCAGTATTACTGCAGTAGTAAAAGCACTAATAATGCTTTAGTTGTCTTGTTGAATATAGCCGATATGAATTGACAGCTAGTGTTCTTCGCGCGATATCGGTAGCGCCGATCAATGTTAAACTGCGCGTTTGATGTGAAAAACTAGGGGAAGGAAACCAAAGGACTTATTAAACACCATTATGACAACAGACTTGCCTCACTTTACTCGCTAACTCCACTCGCCCTGCCCACATTACCTACTTTGCCTATCTTCCATAAATACCTGTCTTCCATAAATACCTATCCTACTCTACCTGTACAAACCACCTGCCTTACCCAGTTGCTCTGTTCTGTACCACACCCACTTACCGTAAGCTACCTGCTGACACTTTTCGCCATGTCCACTTTCCCTACTCTGTCTGGTTACTCGTTCTGCCCTAACCATCCACCCTACCCTGCCGGCTTACTTTACGTGCCCTGCTCACTTACCCTACTCAACCCGCCCAGTTCACCAACCATACTCTACCTGCTAAGCCGACCCGCCCTGTCCACCTACTCTTCTTTACCTGCTAACTCACCCCGCCCTGTCTACTTCCCCAATTCTACCCTACTGTACCCGCTAGCTTAACTTGCCCTGCCCACCTACCCTTCTACACACTGTTGTACCCGCTAACCCTACCCACCCTGTCCACCTACCCTACCATAATCTACCTACTAACTCTATCAGACCTGCCTCCTACCATACTCTACCCACTAACTCTACCCGCCTTGACCAACTGCCCTAGTTTTACGGCATTAATAACGTGAACAACTAATGCAGTTACAATATAAGCATATTCATTCAACTACAATATATGCAAAACAATCTCAAAGAATACCATTGCAGAATAGATGTTTAGAGTGGTATAATAATTTATGCCCTGACTAGAACAAAGATTGGAGCTTGGAGGATTTAAAAACGGCTATCGATGTATGGATGGTACATTCCAGACCCATGCACAATGTCTTACACTATGGCTTAACAAAGTTGATGAAAGATACATGACATTATATCACGCTATCTTATAAGATTGAATAATACCATCGTCAAAAGCCAAAACCTCTTCTTCGGCTCATAAAATCACCTCAGGACAGGCTATGAACAGTCAAGGTCCTCTAGCCCCTGACTGTGGGCCTTGCTTACATGTTAATAGTATTCGTGTCAGCGTCTAGGCGGACACGGCCAGATGCTCCAATCTGAAGGGTGTCTCTCGGGTATTTTGGAGTCATTGTCTCTGATTGGATAGAAGATTTGGCGCCATATTTGTTTTTATACGCTCCGTTTTAGTCCTATTTTCACAAGGACTGATGTATATGCTTTTGCTTAACATGTAAATGACTCCAACGGAAGCCCTCGATTACTGCTTTCTTTGCCATGCTTGGAGTGGGTCAGGGTTTGACACTAATGGTTGTGCTCTCGCTCGAGACAAGCGATTTGTCCTGTCGGACCAGTGACGTACCCTGTCAACTTGTTCTACCGGACGAGAGATTTTTTTTGTGAGCCGGGCATGCATTCTGCAATGCTCCGATTTGTTGTTTCACGCTGAGCTCTCAACTGGTCAACTCGCAATGGTCTTTTTCACTTACTGTATTGCGTTAACATTCTGTTATGTAGATTACATCCCTTGTTTATGGTACCAATTCGGATCTTGTGAGATGCCCCGAATTCTAGAAGACATTCTTGGTGTCCTCATTCGACGCAGACCACAACAAAATTGTTGACGTCATAGGAAACCGAGGGGCTTCATGAGTCGGACGTGCGCAACAAAGGTCAATCCGGGTCACAACCTTTGCTTGATTAGTCAAGCAGGACTGTCAAGAAGATCAACGAGCATGTCTAATGAATATTTCGACGCATCAGTTTTAGACCTTGCCTTGTCGTAGACTCTAGGGCGAGAACCGTAGCGAAACCCCTTGAAGCATGGGACACAGACTAGGTCTTGAATGAAGTGGTCCAATAAACTTGAGCGGTCCACATTATTATAAGCATACCGCTCATTGGAGCGAATAAACCCTAGTCGCATCTAATCTGAACGAGCGTTATGGGGGCGTCACACCATGACGTTCTGGTCAACGTTCTCTGAACATTTCAATCGTTAAATTTTTGAGCGTTCTAGAATGAGGATGACACATCTGGCGTGTGATTAACATGTGCCTAACGCATGACTAGCGTGTGTCGTACGCACGAGAAGCGTGTAACAGCGACCAAGTAAGATACCCCTGAAAACCATTAGCGTGTGCTAACGTGCCACTGGCGCGCGACGAACGATTTGTCAACGTAAGACGAGCGTGTTGAGCGTGTGACTAACGTGTGAATAACGACAGAATAGCGTCTTGCTGGCGTGTTATTTTTACGGTCGAACGGGTACAAAACGCTGGAAATTTCATAGTGAATTCAGTTGTTCTTGTGAGTTTGAACAGTCAGCATCATGCCGCCAAGACGAAAAAAGGGTGGGATGGGGGCTTCTGCTACTAGCGCTGCAAGTAAGAAGAATGCAAAGCCTCTTTCACTAGCAATGTCTTCGGACGAAGAAGAACACCAGGAGGAAGAGCACATCCGAGAAGTAACGCACCATGTGACACCCCCTGAAGACCCTAAACACCCTGAAAACCCCAATGAGGACGGTCCGACCATAGCAAAGAGAAGGAAGAAGCAGAGAAATGATTGCAGGATCCTGGACCGGGCGCTTGAGGATAGTCTGGTGGAAAAACGCGAAAACGAACTGCTGTGGAACTCACAGAAGACCGATTACAGGAACAAGGCGAAGAGGCAACGGATACACGAGGCCAAGGCCAGAGAACTGCAGATCAGCGTGGACCACTTGTGCACCTGGTTTAAGTCCCTCAGGGATGTTCACAAGGCAAGTATTTACGTTTAAATTTGCCCTGACTTTAATAATAATGGAATTTATATACTTACCATTGGCAGCGTTCGCACCTGGAGGCGCAATGTCCCACCAACATACTCTAAGAAAAGAATCAATATCCGCTTAAAAGTGAGAAATGACAATTTCACGAAGGTTTAATCGATGCCATAATTCCTTGTGGACGTTTGCACTGACGCCAAAACGAAATAGTTCTGAAAATAAATGTATATACGAGTGCTTTAGGGGCGTGATTGTGTTAAAAAGTCACGAGAGAAAATATAATTACCCATGCTAATTACTGATTTCGAAAATAACTAATTAAACGGCAAATAGCGTATTAATATCTTGGGGCAAATACTTGTGTATATTGCACTCCAGGAGAATGACATTAACCAATAAGTCCATTATTATCTTTGCTCTGATGCCAACGCCGGCCCCTTATCCATTGTCCTCTGATGTTATGTTGATATTGCATAATGCACTGCTCATGTAGATTGCGGACGTTGCATTTACTGGTAAAGCGCATTCAAGACATACAGAATTATACGATCCAGCACTATCTCAATGAGCACTAGTCACCATATAAACATGTATATCGAATTAAATAGACAATGATAAAAAGGCATAGCGTATGGCTTGTGTGGAATGTTAATGCAAAGATAAACTATGTAAATATAAATTTGACCATTCCTGGAATCATGCAATGAGTCAAATGACAAACGAAGATATGAATCAGGATGTTAATAACAGCAAGGGCTTTACAGGGTTTATTGTCACAAAGCCAGAAATTAGCGAATGAACCAGAAATAAAATATATAGAGAGATCTTACGCCTGGTATGTTCTATCGTTAATTGATCAAGAGTCTGAAAACGTTGTAGTTGACCCCATAAAAGCCACATAAATTTATGTGATGCATACCTTTGTAGAAAGGTGGGAAATATCGTTTACATTAATCATTGTCCAGGACTGCCGACCTTATTTCCCTGCATACCTGCTAAGCTACACTACTTTACTATTCACTGCCATACCTACACAGAATTCTATCCCAAATACATGCTTTGCTGTCATTCCAATCTTCCCACAATCGACCTTTAAAATCAGTAGCACTTGACTACTCCATCTGCTTAATGAACTACCCTTCCTGACTACAGTATCTAATCACTATGCCTACACTCTTAATGTAATCTAGTCAACTTGACTAACTTGGCTAGTCATATTGACTGTCCACCAAACGACTAATGTGTTAGTCAATTTGACTAATGCAGTTAGTCAAATATTGATTAGTCAAAATGACTAATCTACCTAGTCAAGTAACGAGTGGTCAATATGACTAATCTATTAGTCACTATGACTATCTCATTAGTCAAATTGACTAAAGCGTAAGTAGTAATGACTATTGTACTTAGTCAGACCGACTAGAAGATTTGGTCAGTTTGACTATGAATGAAGGTCAGTTTGACTATGATTAAAGGTCGAACCATGTAAGAACTAGTGTAAAAGCAAGTCAGACAACATAATATGCAACAAAAGAAGACTTTATTGTATATAAACACTTACATGCATGCCCTTGTTAATACTAGCCCTGACACAAAGAAGCTTCGCATCAACTGGGTCTTTAGCCTCATCATCAACGACCAGCATCACCTTCTGTACATAACGAAACGTCTTTTTGGTCGATAGGTGGTAAGGCACATAAACACATAAATGGCGGCCATCAGCATGCCCATGGCCATGACATCTGTTACATCCACAACTTCTCCAACAGATGTTATTGCTGGTGTCTTGCTGCGTTGTGACATTCTAAAACACATAGTACACTTATGGTTGAAGCTATGCACTCATTAGTACTGATACCAGCTATGGTACACGACAATACATACAAAAATACAGAAAACTATTTAATATTCTCACCTAATAGTATGGAGGCGATTGTCAGAACATTTCAACTGAAGATTTCCAATTTCCCGCAGCAACTGGTTAAAGAACCGCCGCAAAGGTCAAGCTTCCGGTATGCCGCGGCGCGCATCTGTGGTTATGTAACCAACCCTAGTGATCCGCGCATCGCGGTCTCCCAACAAAGAGAAGATAACGCTCTCAGGGTGGTCAAATTGACTAGGTAACTAGTCAAACAACACCTGACCAGCCTTGCTAGTCATTGTGACTATGTTGCTTAGTCGATTTGACCATGTGATTAGTCGTTAGAGAGTTTGACTAACTTCGATAGCTGGGTGACCAGGTTAGCTAGTCATTTTGACTAGATTGGGTTAAGAGTGTAACCATGCTGTTGAAACAGTTCTACCCAGGCAACACCTTCCAACCCATACATACTGACCTACATACATTTAGTCAAAATTGCACTAATCCTTCTGCCGGTATTACATTGGCTTATGATGTCGTCACATTACTTTAATATATTGAAGTACAGTTAGGTGACCTCCTTGCAGGCGATACTTGGTGATAGTGGGCTGGGAGTACTTTACGTTGTATGCGTAAACAATGACTGTTGCCGTCAGTCTTCTCGGATCTGTCAATGAGAGAGGTTGTATTAAATACAATTATTCCGTCCTGCCTCACGACGTGTCAAGATTGGTGGCATTCAGTGAGAACGCGAGGAAGAGGGGTGAACTATGCTGAGTATTTTTAAAGATTGTAAATTATGTTAGGTGTTGTTCTCTTTTGTGGGATAGGAGGGATTTGCTTGGAATGTTAGTCAATGAAGGCCGTTTTCAAGAGGGGTTTGGTGGAGTGTGGTGGAGAACCCCTTAAGGAAAGCATTTCCCAAGGTTTTGGAGTGTGGCTATCCTAAATAACTCGATCTGATTCACAATAATCCAGCAATGGGGGATGGTCATTTAGCATACTAGTTGTGGAGTTGGAAAGGGAATTTGGGGCGGGAAAGTAGCACAGGTTCTCAGTATCTGATTGAGGCCAGAGGATGTTTTACATATTCCACAGGGAGATATCACAGAGCAAGCATAACTAATATATCCAGAAATCCTGCCAACACAGCGCACGATAATTGCCGCGGAAAGTTGACTCCTGCTGTAGTAGATTCTGAACCAGAGAGGAAAGTCCTCGAGGACGACCTCGCCTCCCGATGACTCCCAAGGTATCACGAGCTTACACTTTTACCATTTTTGGTCAGACATATTAAAACTATGACGGGATTCCCTGCAGGGCCTAAGGACATCCCCCGATAGAAAATGCGTGGTCACCCCGTGCTTAGGGGTCGGATCGAGGTTTGGGTTTGGGAGGGGTGGAGTCCGAAGGAGAACCGAGCTTGAGAATGTCAACTGCTACTAGTAGAGTTGGGTGATCAAAATGTTCTAAAGCAGATACAATTGTTGTGCATTGCAGTTGTTGTGAGGTTGAATTGTGCGGTACAGTGGATAAGAGTCCGCAATGAACGTGTTGTCGGCTAGTGCATTCAATTATATTCCTGGTGGAGAAAAGGGACCGATAGGCTCAAAGGTGTCGAGGAAAAAGAGCTTACTCTGTTAGGCTAGATAGATGCACACCTGCAGCTCGAGAAGGAATATACAACCAGATGGGTCGTAGCGGAGGTGTATGATCATGCCTTCACGAGTGAGTATGGAGCTAGGCTGGATCTCTGAGAGGCAGAATGAAACTTAAATTGACTGATAGCCTGTTATGGCAGTGGTGAACGTTCTCTGCATGCTATCGTAAATATCACACCGCAAAGACCACTGTAATAGGGGCAGGGCAAGAGTGCATGGTGCTGGGATTTCTGTCCAAACGGAAACAAGAGCATCTAAGTACAACCATGGTAGAGGGCGCCCATCGTCTAAACACTGCCAAGTACGTACTTGTCACGCGTACTTAAGTAGACCCCAGTAGACACGGGAGGACGGTGCCTCTGCGGTTGTATAACCCTGGGCGAGAAGTAGTGGTCCTAGAGAAGGGGGCCAGAAGCTGTTATTTTGTATGATTTAACACCATAAAGACACACTGCACCACCAGGCGTGAATCATTGGCAAATCACTTCTAAACACGACATTTGCTGCTAGAGAGTTTGAGAACTGGGATAGTTCACCCTTGAGGTTGAACATAGGGCTGGCAAAGTATAAACAGATGCCGACGGAATGTATCAGAAGAGGTGCAGAGAAAGTTTTGACTCTAGTTTATCTGGGAACAGTGCCGAGACCGACAGTGGTGCAGTACACGATACAATGTAAACTTGTGGAGGAAGTAAGGTCAGAGGTTATTGGGACCATAACACTGACCGATCGTGAGGCCGACTTTATCCCTATACACGACCAGACGGCCACCACAGCAGGGGAAATATATGCACGTTTATGGGTGGAGCAATTTGGTGTTCCTATCACACTGCACTCAGATCAGAGGACGAATTATGAGTCAAAGACTTTGCAGGGCCTGTGCCACATGCTCGGTGTTGACAAAACACTCAGTCAGACAACATGATAGAATGCGCGAATGCTGTCATACAGAAGATACTAGCGGTGACCTCTGAAGGGTGTCTTGGACTGGATTCTTAAGTGCATGCAATTCAGAAATAGAGGTAGACGCCTGGTCGTTCATCACGATGATTTGAATGCGTACGTGTCAAGGCATGGGAAAAGGAAAGTTTGAATTCCATAAATACTGCACCCAATCAATCAAGGTAGAGCTTGGGAAACTCGAGCATGACAGCTATCCGTTTCGCGCCTAAGGCATTGACACCACGTGCAGCGACTGATGCCTCCAGTGAAGACGAAGCCGCATTCATTACAAGACATGATTTGGAAGTTACATGGTCAGATAGTCCTGTATGTTCACATCATCATGGGCCTGTACAGGTGGTTGATCTTTGGAAAGTGAGAGTCAGAACACCGTACGTGTTCCCGTCTTAGACGCACTTTCGTGGCAGGTCTAGAAACCTCAGTTGATGACGTTTCAGTTGGGGCTTAAATGGACATGCAGTTTCCCACGCCGGTATCTTCAAGTCAACAATGGCATCAGGGTTCGCGGCCACGTGGCGCAGTGAATGAGTACAGGAAGTCGCTGTGGGCAAATGTGACACTTTGAGATTTACTGCAATAGTCTTGACAACAAACCTAACCATCATCATAACGTACCCGCTCAGTCATCATTATTATGTAGTAACCCCCTACAGCTGATATTAATTATAAACCTCAGCTTCCAAGATCCACGAACGATCTACGTGTCACCTGTCAACTCCCCCATCTCCTCGTGCATGCCCCATGTAATATAACCATATACCCATCCTGCCTAGGTACATCCAAAGGCCCGATAAGCTTTCAACTTATACATTTTTAAATCAGTTCTATCCTGGCTACCATAGCTCTACACATTTTTCTCCAAGCAGTTAGTCAAAGATTCATCTTTGATTCAAAATCAAATTATGCGATTAAGTTCAATTTCTTCTAAACCCTACGCCTGGAGTTTGAGTCTTCTATCATTAAATAAGTGCGTATCATGTATATCTGTACACCACACTTCACAATACGACACTAGGACAGTATTGCGAAACATGTTGATGGTAATAGATGTCCATTGTATGAAACACCCTATTTGTTCTGTAATTATCTTCAGACGCCCGTGTAAGACCGGCCGGATGGGAGAAATTGACCTGATAGGAATGCTTTATTACATATAACGAGACACCAGCTGAAGTCTGACACGGGAGGAGGATATTCCATAGCTACTGACTTATGTTTTGTTCTTTGCAGGCCTTCCCCAGTCCCGGAGGCCGACAAAGGACGAGGTCTACATACAGATGGGCGATGGGCGAGGTCATGAGGAATAGGTGAGGTTGTTGCACCGTTGTGTGATGTGTAGCTGTAATTAAACTGAGGGGGGGGGGGGGGTAGTATTCTATGTGCTATACGTAAAGTTATATTTTTAACACATGGAAATCTAGAAGGAAAGAGTGCTATAGGCCTTGCATACAGCCGGTACTTCCGAAAACAAGGAGATTAATCGCTGGCGCAATGGAGACAAAAAAAACTGCTAGCACTATAGCCACCAACAAAACAATGGAAAATCTTGCTGCAGTGCTAGATAGGAACCTGGTTCTGACAAACTGCCCACAAGTCGAAATAATTGTTGCCTTGTGTGCCAACATTGTACGGGACGAATTTCCGGGTTGCGTGTTCGACATACACAGCTATAAGTAGACAAAGGTGGTAGTTGGGAGAGACCTGTGAAATGGGCTGCTGGAAAATTTGGTTTACGTTGCTGTTCAATATTTTGTGTAGACATTCTCGCAACATCCATAGACCACGGTAACGAACTCTCGCCTTTACAATGCTACAACAAGGACGCCACGTCATATACGATTCTCGCCACTAGTAAAGGGCCCACCTATTCCAGAGAGGGCTCCGCACCAACACCAGACTACTACCACCACCTATAGACAGGGTTGGTTGGATATGGCGAACGAAGAAATGCCAACAAGTGTTCACACTCTTGCTACTCAACCGAGAAAAACATTTGCAGGAGATTCGCGATACTGCCAATGCTGACGAATAGAAACATCAAGCATGGGAGAGGCTGGAGGCAAATAACAACAACGACGAGGAGTATCAGCGTCGACAAGAAGAACTGGAAATCCTAGCTAAAATAGCCAAAGCAAACAACACTATACCATCTCCTCCAAAAAGACACACGAAATGGATGTCTCCGCGCAACAGGGAGAAACACGAAAGATTTTCGAGCGCGCCGAGTGTCGTATTATTGGCTATTGACGGATAGAAATCAAAGTTGATAGCAAAAAGGACCAGCAGGCCCCCCGAGTCGTACTACTACAAGCAGAAAACAACGTGTGGACGGTATGATGTACTACCCGGCACGAAATGGTACTAGATGCAAGCAAAAAGAACAAAATGCGAGATACATCTATATATATCTAGATATATATATATATATATATATATGTATATATATATATACATCGAAATTATAAAGTCGCTTTTAGCAACCAGGCTATGAAGGCTTCGTCAGGTTGCAGGGCGCCTCAGCTCCGCACCTACAAGTTGTGGTCGCAGGTCCACCATTTCCCGATCCCGAGATAGCTGATAACAGGTTGATCGACAGAGCCATCTTGCCGGTAGGCAAAGTAAATGTTATGAGCCCAAGAAAAGGCTGTGACCTTTGACGACGAAGCCGGCAGCTCTTGCTTTAACGAGTTTCATCTGCATTTGCCGTCTTGTTTATACAGATGATATTACATTTTCATGAAATCGAGTTAAATATGAAGTTAACATGCCTCCCCTTTGAAGCTGTTTATACATCCCCACACAGAGGTTCCTTGTTCATCGTTCGGCAAACCGTACCTCTGTCGATTGTGCAAACATGATCGCATCGGGATCCCACGCCGTTCCCACACTCGACGAAGATAGCAACTGGTCAACCTTATTATGTCTTCCAACGTTGCATTTTCTGTAACTATCTCCTCCATAACTACTGCAGTTACGAACATATGAATAACATGGTTGTAACAAGCAATTATCGTAGCATGGAATAGGGGTAAAAAATACTAGTTTTCACTTTTTGCACTTTGCATAATGACATGTTTTTTAGGGTACCTATCGCGATTTTTGCTCCAGCCTAAGTTTATCTGGCTTTTCGCCGGATTGGTTGGACATATCAACATACCGAGGGCACCAGCTGCGATTAGCTAACATACACACATTATTAGGGTGAAGCAAACTAGGTTGTCGAAATCATCAACAATTCTAACAAGATTAGGTCAGAAATGTCGGATCTTTGCAAATACTGACTTGTTGAGGCTAGTTTAATGAATTCGTTATGTTCAAATTCTTCAACCAATATTTCAATTTACAAATGAAGCCTTCCGTGGCAAATGTTACCATCTGCCGTTTGGATACACACCAAATAAAGACGATTTCCGGTACGGAAACGGAAACAACATCTACAGAAACTCAATGTGAGACAATATGTCCCACCAACAGCCAAATGACTTTACTCATCAATAGAACAAGTTCAGGTTTTGACAAACGAATTTTATTATGCCAACACATTGTATATTACAAACCATGCAAGACGTGTGTGACAGAGACAACATATAGTTATACATAATTAATGGTGACATCTGCAATTTCGTGAATCATTTTGAGAATCATAGCGTAAATGATTAATCTTAAGCTTACAAGCACACACTATACGACCAATATTCATCAGCCAAATGGATATGACTCTAGAGCAATTTGTATCAACCCACGATTCCAATAATCATGCTACAAATCGGAAAACGATTCCTGTCCATCGATATTGACCCCTACCAAATAACCTGATGATCGTTAGTTTTCATTTCTACTGTAAAAGACGCTGAAGCATAATTTAAGCACTCTCTTCGGGTCATGTTGCGTTTCCACTAATACTATTTCACCACTGACCTTGAATAAGATGCCGAGTCACCGTCTAGCGCGGGTTATCCATTGTTCTCGGTAACCCATTCATCCTAGCCTCGCATTTATCGTGCTCAATTCGACAATTTGCACCTTATGACACACAGTAAGCGTTGTCCTCGGGTCGGGCTGAACCTTGCTATGTCGCATCAGAGATCTTAACGCATCCATCATCATCCGCCGTTGATGAATCAAACCAAAGTAACATATCAAAGGGTTACCAGCAACCTGAATCTCAGTTAAACTCTCAAGGAAAAGTGCAAGGTGCCATTGATCTGTGTTTGACAGGTTAGCATGTCTGAATACCACCCCTAGGTACGGCAACAGACAGCTTACAAAGAAGAACCCAGATATGGCTAGCGCAATATATGTCGTGCGCTCTTCCGCTTTTCTACCAAGTATACTTAGAGGGGCTACTCGAAATCGCTTCATTTTCACTTTTAATATCATCATTGGATAGCCGATGACGACCAACAAAAATACAACAATGGTCAGTACCACGGAAAAGATGTACTGTTTTGAACCCTTGAGCGTGTCCCGCTGACAAAGACTCATTGATGCGGATCTATTTTTCGAAAACGTTCTCCATGATGAATAAACCAATGAGAAACTAACACAAGCTGCATTGATACACGATACATGTGTGCCAGTCATCTTAACTTTCTTGGTAGAAATTACATGATATAATCGAATTAAAGTGATTACACCAATTGCCAACAAGGACATGTGATATGCGTATACTTTAATCATGGATCTCACGTAGCACCAGCCGGGATTTTGGAATGGAACAAAATGCCTGATCACTTCAGTCAATCCAATGGGGACGACGGAAATACTCATTAGAGCGTCACCAAGTGCTACCGTGGCGATGAGCAGAATCATGGGTTTCTGTTTCTTGTGAGTTAAAATATATCCAAAGACAACAAACCAGTTTAACTGACCAATAAACATAACTACCGTGCGAACAATGACATGGGGAACGTCAAATGGTAATACCCATATTGGAATCAGCTGTTGATTCTTCATCAGCTGGCCTGGGATCTCGTCTTTGCGTGGTTCAATGCATTCTCTTCTTGAAGCCATCATTAGGCACGTCTGCTGCAACATGCTCAGAGCATCCCAGCATGTGGCAGTGACATTGAACATGTCGATACACTGCGATGCGCTGCACTCGTCAGAGCCCGAAATATCACAAAAGTCATCGATCTTGCACTGGAGTAATTCCACATTGGATCCATTATTTCCTGGGGCAACTGACAATGTGTGAAGCTCTTCCATCATACATGAGTGGTTCTTCTTAGAAGGAGTAGCGCTTAAGAATCGCGAAAAACAGAAAGCGGTTGTAATGTTATATACTACAAAGTTCTTCAAATCAGTGTTGTTTAGAATCGAGCAACCAAATAGGCCATCCGTCTGGTTTGCATAATCCGCAGCAGACTGGTATACAGAGCAATGATGCATCAAGCAGCTTGAACTGGCAGTGACGCCCACCAAACAGGACGAAGGCTCCAAAGCACATATGGAAGAATCCATCTTCGATTGGACGACAAAATTTCCACAAATTGCTGAAATGATTAGCCAACTCAGAGTCTCCATCCTTCCTGCAAAACAATAATTGGTTGCCAGTATAATTGATGATAATCATTCAGTAATAGATCACAGAGGCAACACCTGTCGCACCTCTTATTGAAATGGCCAAAAAAATGATTAATCACGCTACTTAGTTATCGAGCTGTGGTAGGTAAATATATATCAGCTCATTTGATTATCTCATGGATAATAGGAGGAAAAACGATGTAAATGATAGATAGACTGCAGAATCGAAAACTTAACGTAAACTGATAAATATACCTATATATATTCATATACATTTACTAAAAACGCTTACCTTGATTTTGTCGTGGACACAGCAACGTAGGTGTGGCCTGCTTACCTGTTACTGTGTCGTGTTTCAACGTTCTCCAGTTATTAAAGCATTTCGTCTTACTCTGGTCCCAAATAACACGTCCGCGTATAGTATGCCTTCAGCAGGGTGGATCTTGTTACGATATCAGCATGATTAATCTCATTAATGGCTATCCGACGCCACCGTGTGGCCATCTATTGTGAGTCATTTATAAATAGCCACGCGATGTGCGATACCTGATGTTCCTTCCGCTCATATTGTTTTCTTGACAAAACAAATATAAAAATATAACAGATTCCATTATCACATTTACCATCACACGCTACTGCAACTTTTTCTATGTTGACTATGTTGCTAGAAATGAATGAGATTACTCAAACAGGTGCTTCTTCTTAATCATATCATTCTTATATAAAGTGGCTTTTCAAACTCCCTCCACTCCAGTGTAAAAGAAGTTCTTGCATGCTATCTGTCTGTATTGACAGTTTAGTTAAATATAAACAAAACTTTCAACTTCTGCTGAATAATAAAGAAACGATTTGTTTAATTAAACGTAAAATAGACAGCGCGTTGCCTCATTCTGAATCGTGCAGGTGCCACAATTAGATTAAGTGAAAGATAAAACTGGTGTTCTCACACAAGAAATTCAAAACCTGAATGGTTCAAGTAAATATTTTTGTTGTGGCGATAATGAACAATATGATTATTTCTACAAAGTATGTATAAAAAATTACCTTTGGAAGCGTTGATTACGGTCTCATACAACTGAAGTTGAAGCGCTAATTTTAGCGTCCTTTTCGTCTAGATAAATCACACTGTGAAATATTGTTGCTTAGCAACAATAATTAAAAAAAAAACAACAACATGTATGTATGTATGTATTTGTGTGTCAGTGTGTGTGTGCGTGTGTGGGTGTATGTGTGTGTGCATGTTTGTGAGTGTTTTTGTGTGTATATATGTATATATATATGTATGTATGTGTTTGTGTGTGGGTGTGGGTGTCTTTAAAATATTTCGTCCGTTTAGTATCGATTTAGTGATCTTTCCAATCTTAATAGCAGCTTGGCTGTTATTGTTATTGCTCAATGTTCCAGCTTATTGCATGTCTGAGTTTTTCCGAACACACAGGTTAGTTACAAATCCGTCACCAATCTCGCCAACAAAGACCTAACAGTAATGTGTGCTGATGGAATTCCAGTCAAAACAGGTTTTTTCCAAGGGGTTCAACGTATTTGGTAAGCGAGCGGTTGCACCTTGGGTCGATAAGTCATTCTCATCCTCCACAGTCGTGACATGACCTACTAAAACTACCAATAAATCCCATTGTCCGTGGAGGTGCCAACAACTCCAGAGAATGTGGAAAAAGGCTGGTCGGGCCCCGACTTCGCCACGTCAGTTTGCTGGTAAGCTAACGTAAAACACCACTAAAGTCAACACCACTGGCACTATAACCAAATGACCACTGCTGCGATTCATTTATAGGGGATCTTCATAGGTTTCAAGTATACTACACCATTAGGAGACTTCAGAAGCGAGGGTAGCACTACCGGGTGACGATACGTGGTCAACCACTGATAATACTTTTGACAAAAGAGGATGCCACCAACTCGCCAGTTGACATTCCCTCGGCCATCAGTGAGGTATCAAAACCTGTTTCAGAACACTAAACCAAATGTTGATTATGTGTTTGGAATGGGTCTTTACATGGCTCCGTCAGACATTAGACTCGTCGTTGGAAAAATAGCTGGGTACAACAACCTGATTACCATCGCAAATGAGCAGAAGCAGATCGGCGTCAACACTGATGTCAACGTGGCTGCTGCACATTCTAACAGAGGAAGCTTTGCCACACATGACCCGCTGGATATATGTACTTGAGGTATCTAACATTTCATCCTCGCTGCCAATTAAGATCGTCTCCTCATCTTCTCTGTCCGTGTCCCAGTCCCCTCCAGTATCCCCCTCATCGTCAAAAAACCCCGCTCTTATTGTGGGCTTAGTTGAGCTTTTGCATGCTACGTAGTAAGTCACAGAGCATCAGGGGGATCACTCCCCTCAGCGCGGACAGGCAGCCATCTTTGCATATACGATCGGCTAGCGTTGTGTTCTCGCAGCCATTCATTTACAGAGGCAGCTTCTAGTCTTTGTTGTCTTTCCTATCGCAGAATTGAAAGATCACGCTGTCCTTATCTGGCAGCTCATCTAGCTGACACTCTGGACTGGCTATATGCTTGTCCATTTCCCTAAGCCGCGCAAGGTTGTTGACCAGCTCTCCCCTCTGGTTCTGCATTTCTTTGTCGAGCCCAAAAGTTTTCGGAGTGGCTGCCCATCTGTATGTGTACTCATGTTTTCTTAAGCGTGATGAATGTCCTCTATGAAGCGTGTTTTTTTCCGTGCCACCTTGCTGTGTCGGGACTGCTCATTGGTAGTTCTAACTTCTCGGCGGCTTCCGCTGCTGCTTGGTCAACACCTTGTTACTGCCTTTTGTGATTGTCCAACGTTAAACGCAAGAAATAGGTTCATGGGACATGGGGAAACTTGGTGGACTCTATCAGGTAGTTATAAAAATCTATTATGGATTTTAATTTTTTGGCAACCACAATACAACCAATTTTCATCACGCATTTAAAGCCGGGCTGAGTAAAATAATAAAAAAACACATCCGTGTGATTAGACATTTGGGTTGCCACTGAGGATATATACTTCGAATCATTGCAATATTTTTGCCGTATAATTACCTGCGTTTCATCGGATAAGCCATGAGAGCGTTTGGTGTGGTTTGACAATTCACTTTGGGAATATTCGTCAACAATTACTGAATTACCGGTCTTAATAACCGACAGTGGAATAATTTCGAGTCCGAAATATCTCTAAGTTTCGTCTGCTACAAAAATCACGCTCTTTTCGATTTCGAACTAGCTTTAGAACATCCATTCCAATGCGAACGTCTTGCGATGTAAACGATTTAGTGAAACGCAAATACTATTATTCCCGTAGAAATACGAAGGAAATAAATAAACGAGCAAAAATGTTGAGCATTTTCAGGTGCGATTGTTTTTTTAGTGAAACGCAACTAATAACAGCTAGCACTGATGTGAGCAAAATGGTAGGTACGAACGTTTTAAGCACGAACGAGCTGTTAATGAAACGATCTGGGGATGTGGCAAACTCATATTTCATATGACCAGCTCTTAAAGGTCAACGTTGCCTGAATCAATACAGCCGGACTTTATTCGATTCTTTTCCACAATAGTACCACAATTTTGCAATTTTAACCATTCTGAGATGCATATTTTGTATCTTAATTCCTCTCTAGTTTAATGTTTCAAAACCTATTTGAACACACTCATCTGGTCACCCCCACGAAGTCTCACGCGGCTATATTGTGAGTTTATACAAACAATGTTTGATAATGTTCGAATGTTATTTGATCAACATGGAAGGTATAATTGAATACGGAATGTCGCATTAAAAAAACGGGTATTTATTCACAGGTGAGAGGAAATTATGCATTTCGCATTTCGTGATAACATCTTCATGGCGCGGTGTATGTGGGAATCTCGCCGTCAGAGACCGCCATTACAACAGTCTTGCCAAATGACTTGCCATTCATCACATCGAGGAAAGCTTGGGTCATATTTTCAAAGCCCTTCACTACGATCTCATGGTACTTCAGTTTGCCCTGCACAGTAAATGGTTATTCACTAATACATTATGCTAGAAACCCCTTATGTTACGAGCTTAAGTATTTCTATCATTATAATTTGGATCCGATCATTACATAAACGATAGGTTGGTATGAATGTAATATATAAAACAATGAACTTGAAACTGGGAGAATTTAAAATCAATGGATGTTCCGCACTTTCATTACAATCAGTGAACACTGGTCCACAAGAAGCACTCGAGTCGTGAATGTTACCTCATGCTCGACCATTTATAAGTCATTACTGTTTGGACGTACCTCTTTGATGAGGTCCCTCACGGCGTCCTCTGCCTCAGCCCTCCTCGCCATGAAACTCGAGAAGGTGAACCCAGTGACCTTTAGCTCCTTAATCAGTATGGTGTAGTACGGTATCACACCTGGTAGGTAAATCGCCAAATATCATATCAACCGCATCTTTCTATTCCAATATTTATCCTCAAAGTTACCAATAACGAATAACATTAATTGGGGATAGAAAGAATATTGTAAATGCGGTCAAATCTACCATTCCGCTTGGTACCAGTTCCATAAATCTCGAGAAATGTTCTTTCAAATGAGTAATTATTCGAAATAATTATTTACGGTATGTATACTATTGGTAACATTTTGAAACAGTAAAACCGAACAAGTCAAAATGGGCGTTTCAGTGCCCCTTTAGGCTTCATAGCGAAACGACCCATTGTCAAAGCGAGATTGTTGGTATGGCTGATAACATTATATATAAGGTGTATTTAAAGACGTATATCCGTGTTGCTGACGGTGTAAATTTGACACCCACCTTTCTGGTCGCCACCCGGTTGTCTGGCGTCGTTGTAACCAGATATTGTACCACAGATAGCGACGCGACCATGCAACTTCATGCGTTTGAAAACTGTCAACGTTGCCTCACCGCCAACCTGATAAAACAGACATACAATGTAAGTTTGACAGATAGCGCATCTTAACATTGTAGAATTCATTGTAAGGATGTGTGCCTTGAGTTAATCTTACGTTGTCGAAGAAAACGTCAATGCCGTCCGAGGCGTACTCCGTTAAGGCGTCTTCCAATGACCTTGATCTGTAGTTAAACACGTGATCGAAACCAATGTCGCGCAAATAGCTAAGTTTTTCCTCTGTCCCCGCACATCCAATAACAGTGCAGCCCTGCATGACAACGTCGGATAAATGAATTGCAATGATAAAGAAAAAAATGAAGCAGCAACGTAAGTTAGATTTGTACGCTGCAAAGCTGGGTACCTTGGCTTTGGCCAGCTGTCCCACCGTACTACCGACAGCACCGGCAGCGCCATTAACAAACACCACGTCACCAGAACGCGCTCCACACACTTCATATAGGCCGAAATACGCCGTACCCCTTTCGAAAGATCAATGAGAGAGGATGTCAATCATCGCTGGGAAATTGACTGGTAAACGGTAGTTCAGGTTTTTAAGGTGGCTTGATTTGGTCCACCAAAATGGAAACTAATCTTTGCTTCTATAACCAATATTTCTGCGTTGGTTAATGATATATTATCCCGCTAATGATGTCCCACCAATACCATCCTATAAATTCTCCCCCCCCCCACAATGCTATCCTGCCAATGCTATACAGCAAATTCTGTCCCACCAATCATTTCAACAAATATTGACCTTTCCGACGCACAAACAATGACAATAATTCTGTGAAACCTTTCTCAACCCTGCTATGAACATAACGGCCGAACTCACCCAGGCATTCCAAGAGTGCCTAGTGCAAGAGAAACCGGAAGACCGGACATTTCCGGAAGTAATCTGGCGTCGTCACCCTCCGATATTGTGTGTGTCCGCCATCCGCATTTGATAGCGATAAATGCCCCAACGGGAAATTTGACATTTCTACTCTCAAGAATCCTACAAGGAAAACTGTTTTCACATGTAAAGCTGTGTCGAGGAAATTCCAATATAAACATTGCAAATTTATACATACACACACACATACACATGCACAGACACCCGCAAACGACGCACAGACACACAGACACACACACAGACACACACACACACACATATATATATATATATTTTTTATATACATATATATATATATATATGTATATATATATATATATATATATATATATATATATATGCATGTATGTGTGTGTGTGTGTGTGTGTGTGTGTGTGTGTGTGTGTGTGTGTGTGTGTGTGTGTGTGTGTGTGTGTGTGTGTGTGTGTGTGTGTGAATGTGTGTATACATATATATGTAAGTCTCCATTGAAGTCATTCATAACTATGGGGAAGATGCAAAGGTTCAAAGAAGTTTGAAGGGAATGCTTACTTTGCAACTTGTTCTCCTAAGAAGGTACCCCCAATAGGTACCGTATTTCCAAGGGCGCGCATGTACGGATCCACACTTAATACCACTGCTTCACACAGAAACTCTGCAACACATAATGAAAGATTAACAAGAGAATCAGCGCCGAAAACGATGCGTCTTTTTCAAGAGCGATCAGAGGAGTAGTTTTCTGATTGCTGGTTTCGACATAACGAATCGTAGGGGGAAAGGTAGCCTGCCCTACAGGATGACTGAGTATATATGTACATTACCGTCCGACCGGGGCTAGGGGAAAGGGGGCTACTCGATTACCTTTTGAATGGTAAACAGAACCGCTTTGCGCCATACGGGCTTTTTAGTCAGTTTTAATGGCCGTGCGCATAAACAGTTCGAATCACCAGTTTGTCTTATGTACCCAATATGCAGCCCACTTACAAAACAGCTCTTTATAGCCTCTCTATAACGCCTCGTTACCATAGAGTTGCTCGCATGTTGGCAATCCAGAAATGTTAGCTTTTCGAAACTAGAAAAAAACCTTTAATACAAAACATCTAGTCATGCTGTAAGAACTTCATCAACAAGTAGTAAGAATTTCACCATCCTAAGTGATCCAATTCACCCACCTCCTTCTGTGATTTCTGGTAATGTTTCCTCTACCAGTTGGAGGTCAGTGGGTTTAGGAGCTCCCTCAAAGTGCTTGGACAAGATCCATTTCTTGGCGACCACCATCTTGTTTGTATCAGATATCAAGGCCAGGAGATAATGAATAGTTTCAAAAACAGATGTATTGCAGTCGATGAGTGTATGACTTGGTTTTCCTGTATAATCATATCACATGACTCAATGGCATTTATGCAATATAAACCCATATTCAATCATGTCGCTCGTAGAAGTAAAATATCCTAGTTAATCTGCGTATAGTGGCAAGACAGCTCATTACCGGACCTGGCTATCGAGATTAGTTTTCGGCGCACGAAAGAAAACAATTCAACCGTCGGCCAATACTTGCGTCCTTGCGTAGCTAGACAAATCGCTGAATCAAATGTTAAGTTATTGATTTGATGATAATAAAATGACGCGAGTACGGATTTTAATAAGTGTAGCGTAAAGTCTGTCACAATAAGTTCTAGAGCGATAGATCGTCATCTAATCCAAGTGTGTCCCAAACAATTATATTCTGTCCTACAGCATGTTTTGTGGAAAAATCGGATGGACAAAGCTTTAACGGTTGTCGTCTTAGGTGCGCAAACTGATTTATTGTAATCGTCATCAAGCGTTAAATCAATGATAGTAGTGTTCTTTGGCTCCTCAACACCTTCTCTCTCTAGCAATCTAGTCATGGATAGTCATGGCGGTAATATCAAAGGGAACGTGAAGTGACGACCAGAGAGCCTCCCTTCAGAAGCATAATTAGTATAGATTATATCAGTGAACATTTAAATAATGACCAAGTTATTATGGATTTCAAATTTTTGGCAACCACAATTCAACCAATTTTCATGACCATCGCATGTATATTGATGATTTTATAAGCAATCAAATTTATTAAAGAAATCATGCTGTTAGGGGCCTTAATACACTGACCATGATTTGGCTGACTCAAGGAAAAGCTTAGTTTATTATATAGTACAACGGCGTGCCATACTTGTTGGCGCCCCGATCAGGCGAGCACAGAGCAGAGGCGACCTTTGTCCGGAGCGATAAGTCGACTGTCAAACCTGTGAAGAGCCAGCAGAAGTGACACCCACTGTACTGCAAGCCTACTTTGTGAGAAAACAGTCGGTTATTTACATCAGGCAATATATAGTCATATGTTCAGAATGGGCTTCCTTCGAGTGTAAACCAATTCACGATACGACTATTCACGACAGGCGAACGACACGATAACTTCAGATTTCAGTCTCGTTTTAACTTTGATTGTAACCGTAAATGACGTCAGCGACATTCCTTAAAGAATTATTATTCGTTTGACGCCGTCCATGACAACATTTGACCCACGTTTTATAACCGTTGAACGCATATTGTAGATTTTATAAGCCATCGAAAATTTCTTGCCAATTTTAGCTGTTTTCCGAACTTTTACCTGCGATTCGTGTAATAACTACGCACAATTCGGGCTGACGTGCGGCAACATAATGTTACTAGAAGATTTGCGTACAATTCATGGAAATTCTTTCAAAATCTACTCAGTATCAATAAACATATCGGGGTGTTGATGCATTTTGAGGGTGTTTTGGGACTTAAAGCTCAGTTTGTGAGAAAACTTTTGAAAATATACACTAAGATGTATAAGTTTCTAGTTGGAACGAGCATGGGCCATGGTCAGGTGGTAGCATTTTTACTATACGACCATTATCGATGGCGAAACGACGAGTTAACTTCCGTTTGCACAGCTTAATTACGGGTTTTTTTTATCGTTACCGAAAGTGACGTCATCGACATCCACAAAGAACTTCATATTCGGTAGGCACTGCCTTTTATATTATCTGGCCAAATTTTTATTCGCCGAGTTGAGAATGACGACCATAGTGCAGTACCCGACAAAGAGTGCGAGGGATGATATTGATAATAGAACAGCTTCAACACAACTTACCCCAATCGATAATCACATGTAGCAAAACAGCGCCTGGCGCTGTTGATCTGTGCTTACTGCTGTTGAGTTGCAAAAACAAAGAATATCGCCGTTGAAAGATCAAGAATGTTTCGTGTTAAATAACCTGGAGCAAAACATCATCCTGGTAAACAGCGAGATAGACTCGGTATGTGGGCTTCACTGACTGTGTATGTCTGTCTGTCTGTATGTGTCTGTCTGTCTGTCTGTCTGTCTGTCTGTCTGTCTGTCTGTCTGTCTGTCTGTCTGTATGTATGTCTGTCTGTCTGTCTGTCTGTCTGTCTGTCTGTCTGTCTGTCTGTCTGTCTGTCTGTCTGTCTGTCTGTCTGTCTGTCTGTCTGTCTGTCTGTCTGTCTGTCTGTCTGTCTGTCTGTCTGTCTGTCTGTCTGTCTGTCTGTCTGTCTGTCTGTCTGTCTGTCTGTCTGTCTGTCTGTCTGTCTGTCTGTCTGTCTGTCTGTCTGTCTGTGTCTGTCTGTCTGTCTGTCTGTCTGTCTGTCTGTCTGTCTGTCTGTCTGTCTGTTGTATGTCTGTCTGTCTGTCTGTCTGTCTGTCTGTCTGTCTGTCTGTCTGTCTGTCTGTCTGTATGTCTGTCTGTCTGTCTGTCTGTCTGTCTGTCTGTCTGTCTGTCTGTCTGTCTGTCTGTCTGTCTGTCTGTCTGTCTGTCTGTCTGTCTGTCTGTCTGTCTGTCTGTCTGTCTGTCTGCTGTCTGTCTGTCTGTCTGTCTGCTATGTCTGCTTGTTTGAATACTGTCTGCATGTCTGTCTGTCTGTCTGTGCGCTGTCTGTCTGTCTGTCTGTCTGTCTGTCCCATATTTTCGATAGGCTAGTTGAGCCGATGCCATGCTTCTTTTTTGCGGCAGCAAAGGAGATTCTTCCCTTGTCTGCACTGTTTTGCACTGCTTCTTCAGAGAGGTGTTCTGCGGATGGCATAGTATTTGTACCCAAGACTAAAGGTTCAAAAGGTATTCCCACCCACGTGGACCACCCACCCAGTATTCCTGACCCAGCCCACCCAGTATAGTGCTATACTAGGTTTCCATTACTAGAGCATGGCCCAGCGATTGCTAGTGTACTCCAGCCACTAGTCTCCGGACCCGCCCCCAACGCGGATCCACCCACGCGACCTATTACATCCTAGGCACGTGATAAGAAGGATTTTGTGACACACACACCAGCCTACACTGTTTGGCGTTGGATTTCAACCGTATGGATTGCTTTAGTTTTTGTAGTGCCGGATCCCTGGCCCTATAGTCTGTCCCCAACGCTTCGTAGTAGTCGCATGGTCTCTCAGACATTGGTGTGGGGGCTCACCAGAGATGGGAGGAGGCTGTCCTGGCTGTCCCAAAACCCGGGGAATCCACTTCTTCCCCATCACTTCTGGTGACCAGTCTTTATCGCCACACCACCGGAAGAAGCTATGATAGGTTTATGCATCTGCCCCCCGCTCTCTCATGCTCTTGGCTAGGCGATGAGTAGACGTGAGCACCAGTGGCTGGACGTCTTTGAATAGATCTATTGCCCTTGTGGTCTTTCCACTGCAACCACCACCCGCCAGGTAGGAGAGCTTCTTTGTAGACAGGGGATCGTAGATGAAAGGGGACAGCACTGGCGGTGGAAGTTTTGCTTTCGCCTGCATTTCTATACAAGGAGAATAGAAAGCATATTTGGCTGCCTGTTTGGTATATCGTCTTTCTCTCGCCACTGACCAGGTAGAGCCCCGGTGGCATTGCTGGCATAGCTGGGCACCCCGCGGCTGATCTTTGCCAGGCTTTCTTTGTAGATGTAGATAGAGTCGGTAGCCACTTGCACCACTTGCCTAGCTCGAGATGAGTATATTGAGCCTGGTTGCCATCGTAGTATGTCAGCACCCAGCCAATTGGACAGCGATCGGGACCAACAAGAGTCCCGTTGGTGGACATATGACAAACTAGGAAGTCTTTCTCAGCCTCGCAAGTGACCAGGCGTCGGGTAAGGTTTTTGCACTCTACGCTTTGTCCCTGTGTGAGCTTCCCGATCAAGTTACGGCCAAAATTTTGTCGGAAGGCATCCACACGTCTGTTTGCTTTTCAAAGAATATGATGGCCTCCCGCAGGTGGAGTGAGACGAGGACCCGGCGTTCCACTAGGAAGGCAAGTAGCGCGAGTGGCACCCATTTCTTTGCTCTAAAATGACCACCTACCCAGTGCACGACCACTGGATGTACTCCTGCTGCAAACTCCCATGCAACCACTTCTGCAAATCCTGTGGCGTCGTGCCCAGGCAAAGGTCCGTTGATGGCCACTCGTCGGAACTGGTGGCGTGGGTGACAGAAGCGGGCAAACCAGGGGATGCAATCACCTAGTCCTTAGATGGACGATGGATAGCAGTGTTTCATGTCGATCTCGGTCACATCCTCTGTTTTGTAATCCATGCTGTTCCTCACCCCGCCGTTACTATACTCAACACAGGCAGCCCAAACGTCGGGAAGATATAGAAGGTGTAGGTCGCCATTGGTTTTTCTCACGTGCATGTATGCTGGCTGCGTGGTTAGCACCTACAGCCCGACCGGAGTGATCAGAGGCCCCAAGAGATGTGCATACAGTCTGTATATGCTTTTGTGGAGCCCGAGGTCGATAGAGAATGCCGTCCTCAAGTACGTACTGGTCAATACATATATTTAGTATATGTTTGCCTGGGGAAAAATTCTCAAGGATTTCTTGTGCGCGTTCTGTGGTGAGCCCGGCGTCGGAGCCCGCGTTGGTGCTCAAGGTTGTCCAAAGCATCGACACGTCATCTAGGTCAAACTCATCTTTGGCAGTTTCGTATGCGTGTATCCAAGGAGCGTCTTGTGGAGGCGGTATCTCATTACACACTTTCGGGACCACCTCTTGCAGCTCTAGGGCATGGAACTGCGCCTCCTGCTCTTACAAGAAAAGGCATACGGTGGACGCTTCCCAGTCTTTGCCTCCAATTCTTTGCGTACGGCCTTTGCTCTCTCTGCATGAGTCATTTGCGACCAGGCAGCTGCCCAGCGACTGCTCAAAGTCAAACAGAAACTTCTGAACCCCACGAAAGATTCAATGAGTTGTCCAAAAGGTATAGGGATTGTGTTAGATATTAATTACTTAATTTAATCTATAATATATACGTTTCGCAATGCATACACATGCATCAGGTGCTCGTATGTTTATGCTGACATTGCATATTGTCGATCTGAGAGCTGATATGTGTAACTGAATGCTTGCAGAATCATCATACAACAGTGCGAGAATATTTGCATCTGTTCTGGCAGTTTTGGTGGGAATTTCAATTTTAACCACGGCTGCTCTCTGCTATAATCGAAAACATTTGAGGTCTCCCAGTGCTATAGAGGGTGTAATTATGTTAAAAAGTCATAAGAGCAAATATAATTACCCATGCTAAATACTGATTTCGCAAATAACTAATTAAACGGCAAATAGCGTATTAATATCTTTGGGCAAATATAAACCCCTCGCTTTGAGGTAGAGGTACTTGTGTAAACTCTGCTCCAGGAGAATGACATTAGCTATTAAGTCCATTATTATCTATGCTCTGATCCCAACTTGAGCCCTTAGCCTTTGTCCTCTGCTGTCATGTTGATATTGCATAAAGCACTGCTCATGTCGATTGCGGAACTTTTGTCATTTACTGGTGAAGCGCATTTATGACATACAGCATTACATGATCCAGCACTGTCCAAATGAGCACCAGTCAGCATATAAACTGAATATCGAATTAAATGGACAATGATGAAAGGCATAGCATGTGGAATGTTAATGCTAAGATAAACTATATAAATCTATATTTGACCAGT
This sequence comes from Urechis unicinctus, assembly GCA_034190875.2. Classification (NCBI taxonomy): domain Eukaryota; kingdom Metazoa; phylum Annelida; class Polychaeta; order Xenopneusta; family Urechidae; genus Urechis; species Urechis unicinctus. The sequence goes on along the minus strand of CM067351.1, from coordinate 59,047,306 downwards.
CTTGGAATCATGTGATGCGTCGAATGACAAAAGAATATATAAATCAGGATGTTACTAATGGCAAATGCGTTCATTGTCTGAAACCCCAAAAGTAGCAGAAAGGTAGTTAAATGTGAAAAGGTGCCTTGATAAAGAACAGGATACTGCTTTAGTGTTAAATATTTTCCTGGAAGGATTAGCCCTTCCACAGCTTTACACGAAGGAGATGCTCAACCAGCACAAAGCGAATGAACCCGAATTATAATATATAGAGAGATCTGACACCTGGTATGTTCTGTCGTTACTTGAAAAAGGTCTGGACACATTGGAGTTCCTGACATTGCATTTGACACCATAAAGGCCACATACATTGCTGTGATGCATACCTTTGTAGAAAGGTGGGAAATATCGTTTAAATTAATCATCGTCAAAGTCTCCCGACCTAACTATCTACATGTCTGCTGAGCTACACTACTTTACTATTCACTGCCATACCTGCATAGAATGCTATCCCAAATGCATAGTTTGCTGTCATTCCAATCTTCCCACTATCAAGAATGCATTATTCTTTCATCCATGATACATTGGCTTATGATGACGTCACATTACTCTAATATATTGTAATATATTAAAGTATAGTTACGTAACCTCCTTGCCCGCGATACTAGGTGATAGTGAGATGGGAATACTTTTTAGGCGTTAACGATGACGGTTGCCGCCAGTCTCTGTCAATGAGAGAGGTTGTATAAAATACGATTTTTCCTGCCTCACGCATAGTATATTGTCGTCTCAAGACTGGTGGCATTCAGTGAGAACGCGAGAAACAGGAATGAACTATACCGAGTATTTAAAAAAATTTAAATTGTGTTAGTTGTTGCTCTCTTTTGTGGGGTAGGAAGATTTGCTTGGAATGTCAGACGATGAAGGCCATTTTCAAGAGGGGCTCGGTGGAGTGTGGTTGTGAAGGTGTTACTTGGCAGGATAGGCTGAGAACGAGTGGGATTGGGAGAGGAAGAGGTAGCACGCCACGTGCTAATGTGCTGCCGAGGTTGAGCGAGTTCCTGTGTTGAGGCTGACGAGAGTATGATGAACTGACCCCTTAAAGAGAGCATTTTCCAAGTTTTGGAAGGTGGCTATCCCAAATAACTGGTCTGAGCTGACCAAGCCGATTCCCAGTAATCCAGCAGTGGGGGAATAATTCATTTAACAGACTAGTTATGGAGTTGGAAAGGGAATTTAGGGCGGAAAAGAAGCACCGGTTCTCAGTATCTGAGATATTGGATGCACAAAGGTTGAGGCCAGAGGATGTTTTACATATTCCACAGGGAGATATCACAGAGCAAGTATAACTGACATATCAAGAAATACCGCAAACACAGCGCACGATAATTGCCGCGGAAAGTTGACTCCTGCTCTAGTAGATCCTGAACCAGAGAGGAAAGTCCTCGAGAACGAACTCACCTCCCGATGACTCTCAATGCGGCGAATGAGGTAGTGAAACAGGATCGGGGGTGGGATGGGGGTTGCTTCAGGCAGCCAAGTCAATCTGACGGAGACTAGTGAGTGGCATATGGGAAACTTGAGGCGTCGAAAGAGAGAGTAGCCTTTGTAAAGACCGTTCGGACCCTGACGGAGCCCATACGGATGATGCGGGCGGAAATAAAAGTGATTCACGAGACCATGCGGCAATGCGGGTAAATATAAGGCACAAAACCACGGAAGTCAAGGAGTGGGCCGAGGGAAGAAATCGGTATCACGAGCTTATACTTTTACCATTTTGGGGAGCAAGGACGCAAGCAAAGAGAAAGTCAATGGTTCCTGAAATGTTTCTATTGTGGGGAGAGAGGGCATTTGTGGTAAAATTGCCTGGTCAGACATATTGATACTATGACGGGATTCCCTGCAGTGTCTACGGACATCCCCTGATAGAAAATGCGTGGTCGACCCCGTGCTTTTTCGGATCAAGGTGCCGGGGTTGGGGGAGGGGTGGAGTCTGAAGGAGAATCGAGCCGGAGAATGCCAACTGCTACTAAGAGAGTTGGGTTGTCAGAGTGTTCTAAAGCAGATACAATTGTTATGCGTTGCAGTTGTTGCGAGGTCGTTGTTGTGTGTAATTTCCTGCGGGCTACACTGGATCTCGGAAACGGAAACAAGAGCATCCAAGGACAACCATGGTAGAGGGTGTCAAGCGTACTTAAGTAGACTCCAGTAGACATGGAGAGGACAGTGCGTCTGCGTCTGCATAACCCTGGGCGAGACAAAGTGGTCCTAGAAAAGGGGCTAGTGGCTGCTATTTTGTATGATTTAGTCCCATCACCGCGTTAGAACCTATTCGAGAGGCCAACGGCCAGCGAAAAGGTGTGGCCGTATACGGTTTTAGCAGCGTAGCTTCCGCACTGAGCTGACAAGCACACTCGGAGTTGAGGGGTTTATTATCAGAATTCGCAGTATGTTCTAAGGGGCAACATAATGCAGGACTATTATCGTCGAAATGTATAATGGGCCACCACACACAGAACGAGAGTGATCATCAAATACAAGAGGCATAGGGCAGGACATGGTACGGCCTAGTCACGGTCAGTGGAGTTGGCCTATAGTCATGGGAATATAGAATTGAGAGCATGCGTCGATTACGTGCACTTAATGCCCAAACGATCAAAGACAGTTACACTTTGTCTCGTATTCAGAAAAAGTACACAATCATGGGCCAGATACTTAAGTACTTTGCGATCGGAATACTGGAAAATTGGGTATGAACGAAGAGGCTAAAGAAAAGGCTGCTTTCTGTGCCATGAGGGATTTTTGTAGTTGAAAGTAATGCTTTTTGGGTTGTGCCATGCCCCCGCCACGTTTCAACACCTTATAGACTAATGTCCTATCGGGAATGCAATGTCAGACTTGCCTGGTTTATCTTGACGATGTCTTCGTGGCCAGTCGAACTGTCGATAACATGGTGTACCACAATGGTAAGGTGTTCACACGGGTTGAAATTGCATCCGGGAAAGTGTGCGTTGTTTCAGAAGAAGGATCTAACATTAGTTCTAGAGAGGGGCTGACAACAAATACTGAGAAAATATAGGCTGTTAAGAAGTGGCCCTTTCTATGAATGTCCGAAAAAAAGTACGCCGAAGATGCACATCCACTTACTGCTCACACGCAGAAAAGGTGTTCCATTCTTTTTCGACGATCCATGCCAGCATGCCTTTGAGGAGCTTAGGGACAAGTTGGTCATGGCTATCCGCACGATGAGGGTTTGATGTCCCTAGATACTGATGCAAGAATCTTTGGGATTGGGGCACTACTATCTCTGGTACAGGATGGGGAAGAAAGGGTAATCACGTTCGCAAGTGAATTATTATCGCCTGCGGAGCAGAATTATTCCACAACCAGGCGAGAATTATTCGCAATTCACTTCTCAACAAGACAAATGCAGCTAGTGAGCTAGAGAACTGGGATAGTTCACCCTTGAGGTTGAACATAGGGCTGGCAAAGTATAAACAGATGCCGACGGGATGTTTTAGAAGCGGTGCAGAGAAAGATGTGACACTTTTTTTGTCTGGGAGTGCACGATACAATGTAAGCTGGTGGAGGAAGAAAGGTCAGAGGTTACTGAAACATAGCACTGACCGATCGTGAGGCTATCCCTAAACACGACCAGACGGCCACCACTGTAGCCGAAATATAAGTACGCTTATGGGTGGCGCAATTTGGTGTTCCTGTCACACTGCACTCAGATCAGAGGACGAATTTTGAGTCAAAGAGTGCCAGTTCATGCTCAGTCAGACGACATGGTAGAATGTGCGATTGCTGTCATACAGAAGTTACCAGCGGCGAACTCTGAAGCGTGTCTTGCACTAGCAACTCAAGCTCCCACAGGCAATGATGGATTACCTGGTATCAATACATTTTGGCACAGGCTTCCCCTGTTGTTTGGACAGGAAAGGCGGGAACTAATAGAAGCCACAGCGGCAGTCCCAGTTGAGGAGGAGTCAAATGAGTACCTTCCGCAATATGTACTGATTTTACGAGAGTGGTTTGAAACGACTCACGAAATAGCTTTAGAACATTTCGGCTGGGTTACGTAACGGGCTCGGAAACAGTTCGATCCAGTTATTCAGTGGGGAAAAAGGTGAAGAAATTCTTGCCCTTCTTTGACAGTCCTTATATAATAGGTCACGTGATGGACTCTAAAGTGCATGCAATTCAGAAAAGGAAATAGAGATAGACGCAAGGTCGTTCACCACGATTTGAAGGCGTAAGTGTCACGGTATGGGGAAAAGTTTGAATTCCCGAAATACTGCACCCAATCACATAGGGGAGCGCTTTGGAAACACGAGCGAGAGAGTCTGAGCGATCGCATGACATGTATCCGTTTCGCGCCAATGGCATTGACACCACGTGCAGTGTCTGATCCGCCAATGAAGACGAAGCCGCATTCATTACAAGACATGATCTGGAAGGTACTAAGTCAGATAGTGCTGTACTCTCACGTGATCATGTGCCTGTACAGGTGGTTGTTTTGCCGCCAAGTTCTTTGGAGGGCGAGAGTCAGGACATCGTACGTGATCCCCTCTTAGAATCGTGTCAGTTGGGGCTTAAATGGACATGCAGTTTCCTACGCTGGTATCTTCAAGTCAACAATGGTATCAGGGTTCACGGCCGCGTGGCGCAGTGAAGCCACCTATTTTGTACGTGATTGGGTGCAGGAAGTTGCTGTGGGCACATAAGACACTCCTTTGAGATTTTCTGGAATAGTCTTGACGAAGTGAATTCATTGTTCTGGTTTTTTTTATGGTATCACATGTTATTATACGTGGTTTTGGGATGTGGCCCTATTGATGAGTGTCAACACACCTACCCATCATCATAACGTGCCCTCCGACGATGTCTCGCTCGTATGTGTGAGTCTGTGTAGTTGTGTGTACCTGGTGCTGTGCCAGCATAATAATGGGAAGATATCATCTCATGAATATCATGCTCCTTGTATGTTTTATTGTCGTTGTGGTCATTCAATGAAAATACTATAAAACGTTTTATTCTTAGGATTTCTTCTCCTTTCAGCTTCTTATTTATCCAACCTGTTTGTTGTGACTAACAGAACAGGGCAACGAGTAAGACAGTGTCCCATCGAGGTCGACATCTGCATCGAATTGCAAACTTCCATCATCTTTACTGTCCCTAGCTGTCTCCTGCCCATGAGCCTGATACGGGAGGAGGATAGTCCATAGCTACTGAATTATGTTTGGTTCTTTGCAAGTCTTTTCCATTCCCGGGGGCCGACAAGGAGGAAGATGTCCTTACCAACATTGTTTGTCCCTGTTTGTGGTCCCTCCCCTGCCCCTGGACCCGTCATGGGGGAGGGATTGTTGGGGAGAAGGATTGTGACAGTTTTTCTAGTGGTGGTCCCTTCCCTGCCCCTGGGCCCGTCATGGGGGTGGGATTGCTGGGGAGAAGGATTGTGACAGTTTTTCTAGTGGCGGTCCCTCCCCTGTCCCTGGGCCCGGCAGGGGGAGGGATTGTTGGGGAGAAGGATTGTGACAGTTTTTCTAGTGGCGGTCCCTCCCCTGTCCCTGGGCCCGGCAGGGGGAGGGAATGTCTTTGATGTTCATGTGGTCTTTGTTTTCTTTTGTCGGTTGTGAAGAGGCGAGGTCATGATGTGTAGGTGCGGTTTTTGCACCGTTGAGTTATGTGTAGCTGTAATTATACTGAATTGGGGGGTGGGAGTTAGTGCACCATGTGCTTTGTGTAAAGTTATATTTTGAACAGATGGAAATCTAGACAGAGAGAGAGCTATAGGCCCTGCATACAGCAGGTACTTATTTTGGATGAATAAAAAACGAGACAGAAAAAGCCTAAATGTGCATGTTTTGACAAATAGAATTTGGGATAGAAAGAGAGCCAGCCGTGTGCACATAGTTTGGACCATGAGAGCACCATTTTTTTAGACAGAAATCGGACCAGAAAGAGACCACCCAAATGGAGAGCATGGAATACCGCCAATGTGGCCCAGTATTTTGGAAAGCATACAGCCTACAGCGACATAGCAGCAAGAGAAAAACATGCAGTAGACCAGCATACGCTTGCGGCAAGAAGCTCTGCAGCTAACGAAGCGTGAATAGGCACAGGAGCGCTATATGTTTTCCATGAGAGAATTGCACTGGCATGGAATCTCGCCCACCCCCACCAGAGCACCTGTCTTGTAGATGTAGGAATCGAGTCGAATCGATTATTTGAAGAGCAAAACGCATTGTAGACTGAGAAGCCAAGGGAAAAAAGCACAAAGCACTGATATATAAAATGTAAATAACAACGAATTCAATTACCATGGGGATAAAAGGTTATAAGCAACAGTCTGGTGTGCAAGGTGTGACTTGATTCCTGATATGTTTCAGAGTATGTAAGGTGCCTGATGGCTGAGTTCTTGCTGGTTTGCTATCAGCCTAACCTGCCCAAGAAAGAAGCACCACCGCCAATGTGTGCAGATCCACGACAAGCCATTGAGGCACACCAGAGTAGCATGTATCAAGACAAGTGTAGGTGAGTGGAGGAAAGAGGAATCCTTGATAATCTGGTGTTATGAAGTTATCTCGTATTGTTGTAACAGCGCAGGCTGGTAACGGAACTCATATCTTTCGTCCAAGACGTTCCCAGCACCAGCGAACAAACTGTCGGTATGCAGTTTACCTGTAACGCCTGTAAAATAACCATGTGACATACTCAAATATTTTTTATCATACCAGTTTCAATAAGTATAATGAAATTGTAAATAATAACTGCTAGCCTTAGTACAGATTTGTGTCAATAATAGAAAAAAAACCTGTCACCTTTGTACATCATTATCTGACATGTGACCGTGTTGTTGTCTGTAGGAGAAATATCCCACTTGCATGGCCCAAGGGTTCAAACAGATTGGTCTGAAACCAGGATGCTAGGTTATGCAACCATTGAGAATGGGGCTCTTACTTATGTCCCTGCTGACCGCAATTAAGCAATTCCCTTAAGGGTGAATGGTTAACCGACTAGAGGGTAAGGCAAATTAAAATCCTTCCTCATCCCATCTGGCGGGAACATCTGGTCCCGTTTTGGCACGGCACCTCCGCAGACAGGTATAAGAGTCATGAATTTTGGTTCCTACTCATCTTTCTCTCCAATACGGCAGCCCAGCACGCAACAGCAGCAGCTACAGCAGCAATACCGACTTCGAGCTTTGCGGCGCTGTGAATTCTGTCTTCAACTTTTGAGGATGGAGAAATCTGCGGTCGACACCACCACATTATTGGAACTTCTGCAGCACCTACCGCCTATGGTAGAACCGTACGCCACACCTGTGGCTTTAGCGCTCTCTTTAGAGGTGCTCAACTCGGCAAGACCGAATGACCGAAAGACCCCCCTGTACCTAGGCGCCTGGGTGACAACTTGGAGCCGACGCCAATACCACGCAGCTTACCCCTCATATTGCCATGACAACCCAATTTATATATACATATACATGCAGATATATATAGAAATATATATATATATATATATATATATATATAGCAGATAGATAGATATAGAGAGATAAAGAGAGATATTTATATACATATAGAGGTAGATATATATATATATTTATAGATAAATATATTTATATAGAGATACAGACCTATATGTAATGGATATAGAGATATATATTATATATATATATATTTATATATATATGCATATATATACATATATATATATATGATATATATATATATATATATATAGATATATATATATATATATAGTATATATATATATATATATATATATATTATATATATATATACGTATATATAAATATATATCTATATATATATATATATATACATACATATTTACATATATATATAAATATATGTATATACATATATATATATATAAATAAATTTGAATATATAATGAAGAGAACCGATCCCTTTCTACTATCCAAGTGTACGGACCAAAGCGAAATGTCGTTTTTTGCATCTGCGTTCATGTATGCATATACATGTGTGAAAACTATGTCAGTTGACTCCGCGCGTTTGTTCATTTAACGAGCAGGGATTCCAGGACTGTCATAATTCAAGATGGTTCGAGCAATGAAAGGCTTCAAAATCATTCTACTTATAGGAATAATTACAGTTATTATGGGGAATTGGTTTACTCATAGCAGAAATTATTGGCCAAATTTCGAGATCGTCTTCAATAAAGAAACGTTATATAAAGACAGTTTGTCTGGCAGTGTGAATTCAACTCTGGATGTCATGTCCCAATCAGGGCAGAATAAGGATGAAGGCCGGGTCGTTACAAAAGACATCAACATATTTCAATCCAGAAGATCTTCTTCTGTATATAACCAAAATGAATCTGTTTTAAACGGTTTGGATGCGAATACGACAAAACGTCCTTTTCAAACACCAAAGAATGGGATGACCTACCTCAATTCGTTCTCTCAACGAAAGAACAACACAAAAGACGTTCCTTTAAGACAGACAGTGCGGATGCTATCGGTTGTAATGGAGAAAACACATTTGATTCTAACACAATACAGATTCTTCTCTGGGGTCATCATGTTTTGGGTGGTGCAGACATGCCGATTAGCAAATAGCGATGCCTGTCAATTCATCGTCAGCAAAACCCATCTAACTTCAAGTGAAGCAGTCATGGTGGATGCGTACGAACCAACGCGCCCCAGCAGATGTTCCTCTGCCATCAGCACGAGGCAACGTTCTTCGCCTGGACTGGTTACAGACTCGGACACGCAAATATATTCAACCTAACGAGTACATACACCTTCGACTCTGATGTGGTGGTATTGCAAAACAAAGCAGAGCTCGAAAATAAAGGAATAAATTACGCTGAAAATTAAACGAAAATGGTTGCCTGGTTTGTAAGCCATTGTGGCACACAACCGAGACGAGGAACATATAACAAAGTAGGGATAGCTAGTTGTTATCAGTATTTGTGGTATCCTAATTTATATTTACATGCCATGTGGCTCGCCTGTTGTAGACTACGTTGAATATTTATCGGCAAGGGAGAGCATAGTTACCAGTAATTTGAGGGGTGATGTATTTTCACCTTTACCCCTGACACTATTGAAAAATGATTGCTCTTCGCCAATAACAGAACAATTTAATATTGACACCCCCACAAACTTGCTTTGTCTGCTAAATTTTATTAGGTTTTCCGTTATTGTTTTCTGTCCAACGTCGCTGTATGTCCAATGGAGTGTTCAGTAGAGATTTATAAAACTTTGAGCCTTACCTCCTAATCTGGTTGGACAACACATGACCCTTAATACAAGAGAAGTGCATGACCCCCATCCCGCTGTGACTGCTAGGTGCTCCCTCGGAATAAACATAATAAGTAGTTCCTTACACAAAGTAGTTCTCCGCGTTCTTGTATTTCAACATAAACTTTGCATATTCAGGAACTCAGCAACTACAAACCTGTGGACATTATGGGATCGTGTGGAAACAGATCGATTGGATGTGGAGGGCGGATGAGGTATGAAGATTGTGACTCGGTCTTCCTATCAAAGTATTACAAGTTCTATTTGTCCTTCGAGAACAGCATTTGCCAAGATTACGTCACTGAAAAACTCTGGCGCATCATAGCGAATGAGGAAGCCAATGTAATACCCATTGTCCTTGGAGGTGCCAACTATTCGGATATGCTGCATGCTAAAACGTTCATCGACGTGAAAGATTTTGAGTCACCAGAGAAATTAGCCAAATATTTGCTAGAAATACATAATAGTGTACAACATGTACAACGAGTACATGCGAAATAAGAAAGCAATCCTACCCAAGAATGTCCCTTTTGCGTATGGCTCAAAATCCAGCACATACGCATCGCCGCTGTGTCAGTATCTGCACGAATTGCGAGGCAAGGTTTCTAAGATTGGGAGGAGCGGAAAAGTCAAGGAATATTGGAACAGCGAAAAAATGTGCATGGATTTATCGCATATTGTGGACATTCCCAAAGAAAAGCCAGCAGCATAGAGGCCAATGGTAGATCTACTTATAAACAGAGGATACCTGGACATCCACACATTGACGACCCGGAAATGTTTTTCATGACGTACGATATACGGTGAATGGCCACGAATTTCTTTCGATTGAGTTAAAATGAAATCCCACAGATAGCCTTGCTATAAAGTCAATCAAGTAGAGGTGCAGTAAAGTAGTTTTCAACCAACGGAGTTGACATACACTTAACTACAAATGCCGCTTCAAAAGTCAAAGCGTGAACACCAACAACAAGCGTTCAACAACTAATTTGATTTACGCACTGCACAAGCTCCGTCCAATTACAGATATTCTGCCTGGTAATCAATTGAATTCTCTATGGCCGGCTTCAATTGACCTTCGTATAGCTCTGTTGCAGGTTTTCCAATATCAAAGGTCTGACTTTAAACTCATCACGTGCCCTGGCAGAGGTCAACACAATCACTTTAGACCGTTATGACGAGACATAAGCTACATTATGAAATAAAGTTCTTTTATAACCCACCAGGAGGAGCCTGGCCTAATCCGTCGATCATAACACATTCGATCCCTGGAAGCAATTATTTAAGCATCTACAGGTCTCAAAGTCTCAACATTGCTCACTCCAGAGAATGTTGAAAAAGGATGGTCAGGCCCCGACTTCGCCAGGTTAGTTTCCAATAGGCTAGGGTGTCTACGCTGTTCGTGGCTATCCACCTCTTTGAGTCAAATGGGGAGAGTGACACCTTGTGGACGTGTAGCCCACATATCTGGAACCAGAATTTCACAAGCTCCTCAAAGAATTTCACTGACAAGATCTCTCAGGTCGATCTCCAAATTTATTTTCTCTCCTGTCAGATTATCTTCATCTTCCTTCAACCCTTTTACACATCCTTCAGACTCAGCAATACGCTTTTGATGGTCAGTCGCCGATTCCAAGTAGCCCACAAGCGGCCCTAGCAACACCCAACACAGTGTCAATAGGAATGGCAACTACTGTGGTAATTACACCTACGCCACCTGTGCCAAGACACATACAAACAGTACCACTGAGTTAACTGCACGACTATATTTATTGTACAAAGCACAATATTTTGTTAGATATTGCTTCTTGAGGATGATCTCATTCAACCGATAGGAGTGCCCTGGATTCTCATCGGTGGGGGGCAATCCAGGGTATATACTAGTTGTGGTTTGTGTCCTCATAACTATATGGTTAATGTACGAGTTTAATTACGTGTAGAAGTGAAACTATTGACTTAGATGCATGGAAATCACCTATAGCCAACTCGAGAGGTGTGTCAAATATTCGGATGCCAACTTGCTCGTTCCTTTGCTTGGTTATATAATAACATCTCTTTTGGACAGGATTAACAACAATGATTACACCTAAAAGGACAGGCTCGGCACTCACATTAGTTGATAGACCCATACGCGACCCGTCACTGGCATGGGATTTCCATAGTCAACACCACTGGCACTATAACCAAATGACCACTCGTGCGATCCATTTATAAGGGATCTTCATAGGTTTCACGGGTACTACACCATTAGGAGACTTCAGAAGCGAGGGTAGCACTACCGGGTGACGATACGTGGTCAACCACTGATATACCTTTGACAAAAGAATGTACAATAAACTCTGCCATGAGTCATTGGAGGATAAAAGGTGGTAATCAAGGTTTCAGGCGAATTTACTTCACTAACCCAAACAGGTGAAGTAGGCCAATCATGCATTATGAAGATCCCAACACGTACAAAGCAGGAAGACGTGTTTATAAAACAAACGAACGGATATGTTGTTTGTCCAGGGTGGCTCGCAACATGTTGATTACATAAAGCAAAATAATCCGAGGGGTTCACAGCTCCAGGTTGCTCGCAACATGTTGATTACATAAAGCAAAATAATCCGAGGGGTTCACAGCTCCAGGCTTCTAGCAAATTAACGGCAGTATTCATACTTACGTCTGAGCTATTCTTGGTGCTCCAGCACAGACCCGTTCAGGTGTACTAGATACAGGCGCATCCTTTGATGCCTAAAAAGCAGTTACAGGCATATAAAGAGGATGCCACCAACTCGCCAGTTGACATTCCCTCGGCCATCAGTGAGGTATCAAAACATGTTTCAGAACAATTAACCAAATGTTGATTATGTGTTTGGAATGGGTCTTTACATGGCTCCGTCAGACATTAGACTCGTCGTTGGAAAAATAGCTGGGTACAACAACCTGATTACCATCGCAAATGAGCAGAAGCAGATCGGCGTCAACACTGATGTCAACGTGGCTGCTGCACATTCTTACAGAGGAAGCTTTGCCACACATGACCCGCTGGATATATGTACTTGAGGTATCTAACATTTCATCCTCACTGTCAATTAAGATCGTCTCCTCATCTTCTCTGTCCGTGTCCCAGTCCCCTCCAGTATCCCCCTCATCGTCAAAAAAATCTCGCTCTTATTGTGGGCTTAGTTGAGCTTTTGCATGCTACGTAGTAGGTCTCAGAGCATCTGGGGGATCACTCCCCTCAGCGCGGACAGGCAGCCACCTTTGCATATACGATCGGCTAGCGTTGTGTTCTCGCAGCCATTCATTTACAGAGGCAGCTTCTAGTCTTTGTTGTCTTTCCTACCGCAGACTTTCAAGCTCACACTGTCCTTATCTGGCAGCTCATCTAGCTGACACTCTGGACTGGCTATATGATTGTCTATTTCCCTAAGCCGCGCAAGGTTGTTGACCAGCTCTCCCCTCTGGTTCGGCATAGCTTTATCGAGCCCAAAAGCTCTCGAAGTGTTATGAATGTCCTCTATGAAGCGTGTTTCTTCCTGCCATCTTGCTGTGTCGGGACTGCTCATTTGTAGTTCTAACTTCTCGGTGGCTTCCGCTGCTGCTTGGTCAACACCTTGCTACTGCCTTTTGTGATCGTCCAACGTTAAACACAAGAAATAGGCTCATGGGACATGAGGAAACTTGGCGAACTCTATCAGGAAGTAATAAAAATCTATTATGGATTTTAAATTTTTGGCAACCACAATTCAACCAATTTTCATGACCATTGCTGTCCGGGGCCATGAAATATTGACCATGAGTTGGTTGACTCAAGGAAAACTTAGTTTATTAAATAGTACCGCGGCATGCCATACTTGCTGGCGCCCGATCAGGCGATCAGAGAACAGAGGCTACCTTTGTACAGCGGGATAAGTCGGCTGCATTTACGAACCAGTGAAGAGCCAGCAGAAAACTGTCGGGTATTAAGAGCAGAAAATATTTACCACACTTGACAGCGTGCCGTAAGGCGAGCACAGAGCAGAGGCGATCTTTGTTCAGCACGATAAGTCGGCTGTTGTCAACAAACCAGTGAAGAGCCAGCAGAAGTGACACCCGATGTACTTCAAGATTACTTTGTGAGAAAACTGTCGGATATTTAGAGCAGAAAATATTCAGTCATATGTTAAGAATTGAATGGGCTTCCTTCGAGTGTAAACAATTTTACGATACGACCATTAGCGACGGACAAACGATGCAAAAGCTTCAGATTTCAGCCCCGTTTTAACTTTGATTCGTTCAAAACTGGAAGTGAGGCAACTGATATCAATGAAATATCCATGAAACTTTTGTGAACTTTTGGACTGATACCACGATTTTTCGACCTCAGACGCTTGCGGAACCTGTTAATTCTTACTACAGAACATAATCAGAAAAAGTTTGTTATTGAATTAAGCTACAAAATGGTATTAATTGTGTGAAAATCGGACCATAATCCACGGTCCTATTCGGGATTCCAGATTTTCAATGACCTTGACGTTTGCTTTAGATCAATGTTAAAACAAATCGTCTGGTTTCTGCGCATCATTGATGCCGACCGTGTAGAAATAAATTTCAAAAATTGCTACCTCTTTTGCGAGCGAAAACTTTCTATCAAATACACATAAATACATATAAACATACATATAAAAGACCAAATTATGATACGATCATCACTTTTAAAGTAAGTTTTACAACTACATGACGACAAAATTCCATGACTACTGGCCGAATCATAGCGTGGGTGAATCGCTATCATGACAATCGTTACCCATTTCCCTTCTGCTGGAGCAATTATGCATTCCGTACCGGAAATGGCTTCATCCACACACAAATTTTTTTCAAAAATCGTGACAGCAATTGACAAAATTTTTATGACTATTTATTCGATATTTACCATTTTATATGCGATTGAAATATTTACCAAAGTTGTTGTCTTCGCGGAAAAACGGAATTCAACCCAACATGCTTCAAAAATGACGAATATTTTGATAGAGCATGTCATTATTCAAGTTTACTAGTGAAGTTTTTTAAGGTCGGTCCATAATTGGATTGCATATTACGAATCGGAAGAATTTTCCCGATTTTTGCTAGGAGTAATTTTTGACATGCTAGAATGTAATTAACAATGCATTATTAACAATTATTTATTATATTTAGCAATTGTATGAAACTACAAGAATATGAATCATCTTTAAAATCGAAGCGTTTAATACAGCAAGATGGGTAGTTCACTTCCCATGTCGCTGACATGTACAAGAAATGCACAAAAATAAAAATCTGTACATGGAATGGAAGATATAATCACAGCCAAATCCCCACCCCACTCACCCCACAATCAAACCAAGCCACAGGGATACTCGGTTAATCGTGGAATGATTACCCTTGTACGTTTTAACTACCAAGATGGCATGGGAACGGGAATACTTAGTTTACCTCGTGTTCACTGTTAGCCCCCACGCCCCAGATTGGCCCCTCCAAACACTTGACTAAACGGACAACCTTATGAAGCATTCTAACGCTATGATAAATAGTATAAAGGGCCGTCCACTCCCGGCCCTTTTAAAACCGGGCTGAGTAAAATAATAAAAAACATACGTGTGATTTGACATTTGGGTTGCCACGTGAGGATATTTACTTCGAATCATTGCAATATTTTTGCCGTAATTATCTGCGTTTCATCGATTATGACATGAGAGCGTTTGGTGTGGTTTGACAATTCACTTTGGGAATATTCGTCAACAATTTCCTGAATTACCGGTCTTAATAACCGACAGTGGAATAATTTTGAGTCCGAAATATCTCCAAAGTTTCGTCTGTTTACAAAAATCAAGCTCTTTTCGATTACGAACTAGTTTTAGAACATCTATTCCAATGCGAACGTCTTGCGATGTAAACGATTTAGTGAAACGCAAATACTATTATTCAAGTAGAAATACAAAGGAAATAAATATATGAGCAAAAATGTTAAACAATTTTCAGGTGCGATTGTTTTTTTAGTGAAACGCAAATAATAACAGCTCGCACCGATATGAGCAAAATGGTTGGTACGAACGTTTTAAGCACATACGAGCTGTTAATGAAACGATTTGGGGATGTGGCAAACTCATATAAGTCATATGACCAGCTCTTAATGGTCAACGTTGCCTGAATCAATACAGCCGGAATTTATTCGATTCTTATCCGCAATAGTACCACAATTTTGCAATTTTAACCATTCTGAGATACATATTTTGTATCTTAATTCCTCTCTAGTTTAATGTTTCAAAACCTATTTGAACACACTCATCTGGCAACCCACACGAAGTCTCACGCGGCTATATTGTGAGACTATACAAACAACGTTTGATAATGTTCGAATGTTATTTGATCAACATGGAAGGTATAATTGAATACGGAATGTCGCATTAAAAAAAGGGGTATAAAAGGTGGAAGAAATTTAACTTGGAGACTTTTACTGAAGAAGAGTGTATCACACAGTTTCGGTTAAGAAAAGATGATATCCCATACTTTAAAGAACACAATAGATATGCCTCACTCTTGGAAGGGTGGAAATGGTCTCCGGTGTTCGTCTATTGAAGGGTTCTGCATTTTGTTCCGACGTTTGGCTTACCCAAGTAGACTGAAAGATTTAGTTCCACTGTTCGGCCGGCCATCCACAGAGATCTCGTCCATATTCAACACGATGTTGAAGTATGTACATGAAACGTACAGCCATCTTTTGACCAATCTGGATCAGCCATGGATGGACGACGAGATGATTAGAAAGTAAATAATTGTCATCCATTCACTTTCGAATACATGATATCGTCAAAAGAATCGAATTATTGATATAAGTTTAGTTGAATTTTGATGTTTCTACAAACAGCATTTTAAGTTTACATGTCTGTACATGGCCAAAGATAAATCAATTTGGTATGTTTCCATGTAAAAAATCTGAAAATCCTTCACAAGCTATCATTTCTTTTTTTATTAACACAGGTATGCTCAAGCAGTACATGAAGCTGGTGCACCACTCCTAAACTGCTGGGGCTTTATTGATGGTACAATTGTGCCCATTTGCAGACCAACTCATGACCAGAGGGAAGTTTTCAATGGGCACAAAAGAACTCATGCTTTGAAGTACCAATCCATTGTGTTACCAAATGGCATAATTGCTAATATGTTTGGACCAGTTGAGGGTCGAAGGCATGATGCTGCTCTGCTTGCTGAGAGTGGCATTATGAATAAAATCCAGACATACCACACTCAGCAGAACACACCAATGTGTATCTATGAAGACCAAGCTTACCCACTGTCACCCTATCTTATGTGTCCATACAAAGGGGCATTTTTAAGCCCAGACCAAGAAGCCTTTAACAGAGCCATGATTGCTGCAAGAGAGTCTGTGGAATGGATGTTTGGCAAAATAGTTCAAAATTTTGCTTTCGTTGACTATAAGAAAATTCAAAAACTCTCTCTTCAACCAGTAGGAATGTATTGCCAAGTAGCAACACTCCCGACTAACTGTCACACTTGTTTTTATGGTAATCAGGTGTCTTCATACTTTGGTCTGGAACCAATTACTCTAGAAAATTATCTGAAGACCAGTTAAAGTTTAATACAATGCAAGACAAGAACCAGGACAGGAACAAATAAAAAGTTAGGCATGAAGAAAAAATGAGTTTCTTTTATTTGCAGCTGTAATAATAACTGTTGAACATAACTAAAATGCATATCAAATTACTAACATGGTGCTTATTCTCAAATGTATTTGAAAAGACATATACAGCATATGTGATAGACAGTGTCAACACAGAAGCTAGTTTTGAAATGAATATCTTAAATATATTCAATGCAGATTACATGTTACAATAGAGACTAGACTTAGCCAAATATGCATCCAAACCTGATACAAAAAACATAGCATAAATAAATGACAAATTAATCCCTTGTAGCACTAACATTTAAAAAACAAATAAGCACATCTTTGCATCAGAAAAACCAACCCAAGTACCCTAATTTACAGCTAGCTATGATTTTTTGGTGAGGTTAGCAACTGTTCGTACAAGTTCTAGCATTGCACCCCTTTCTATGTTGATTCGGTCTCTCTCCATAGCAAGTTTTTGTTCTCTGTCTCTTTTTTCTAATTCAAACCTAGCCTTTTTTAGTTCAAGCTCTCCCTTCTCTCACTCAAACTTGTCCTTTACAATTGCTATCTCTCTCTTGCTTCAGTTGAACTCTCTCTCTCTTATTTTCTGCAGAACTGTGATTTTTTTGATGCAGGTAATTGAGCATTTCTTTGCGCATATCTGTGCTGCTGAATTTTTCTTCTTTTTAATTTCTCCTTTTCTGGCGGCTCCACTTCCTCTGCAGTGGTATCTGTCTTTTCATCTGTCAGACAAAAGAGATTACTTGTATATTCTTATTGCAATCAATAATAATGCACGGACAATGAAATGTTTAAAAACATACCGCACCAGTCTTTGTCTCCTCTGTTTTATCCAAGGTCCCCATTGTATCCATGGCCAGTTTTCGAAGGTCAGTCCTTTGGAGGGGAAGCTTTCTTTTCTTTGACCATTCTTTCCCTGTCATTATAGAGATCAAGCACCTCTTGAAGTAGCACCTCTCTCTCTGCATTCTCTTCATCAGTGCCTGAACTGGAGGAATAGACCATAAATAATTAAATTATGTTGTTTATTGTACCACAGTAAACAAGGATATCTTGCACAATGCTTGATGTAAGTATGTCAATGGTTTTTTTCGCTTAGTTAAATGACAGGTAAATGACAGCTCAGAACAATTATGTCTCACAGATTAATTTTCTGTAGATCCTCCAAGTATTGAAGGAGAAGTGTGGTTCGCTCTCGAGCACTTCCGCAGTGGAAGGACCACATTCGCTCACAGCCCTCAGAGCATCAGCAACCACAACCCACTTATCTGAGTGGATAAATGGGTTATGGTTTATTACCTCCTTCAAGAGGCATAAGTCAAGGGTAGCATTGAATTTAGTCCGTTTGGCTGATAACATCTGCACAAATGGATAGAAGGAAATAAAGGATGTTTTTTCTTGTATTTAAAAAATGTAATATGTCAGTTTAACAATCATCCCGGGCACCACTACCAACCCCTTCCCACAGCCAATGCAACGTCCCATCCCCGGCTCCCACCTACATTATCGTCACACAAATAGGTATAAAAGTAGCGGTCGTACTTGAACGAGTAATATTCACACAAAAAGAGAATGGAGATCCCTCAAATTTTGCAATGGCATTTTAAAATGATTTATTCATGTTTATGCGCGACAATTTTTCGATGACAACCAAGAAATGTAGCAATAATATACTTACGTTTGCAGACAACGCCAAAAGAGGAATTCTGCGTTGACAACGCGCCTTGTGAAACGCTAACTAATGACGTCATAAGGATTTTCCTAGCTATACGGCCGGCCGCGTTATGAGAGACCGCTTGTTTTGGAAAACTCTCTAATACACCACAAATAGCGACGCGACCATGTGACTTCATGCGTTTGAAAACTGTCAACGTTGCTTCACTGCCAACCTGATAAAACAGGCATACGATGTAAAATAGACAGATAGCGCATCTTAACATTGTAGAATTCATTGTAAGGAGATGTGTCTTGAGTTAATCTTACGTTGTCTGCGGCGTATTGTGTGTGCGTGTGTGTACATATATATGCAAGTCTCCAATGAAGTCATTCTAACTATGGGGAAGATGCAAAGGTTCAATGAAGTTTTAAGGGAATGCTTACTTTGCAACTTGTTCTCCTAAGAAGGTACCACCAATAGGTACCCTATAGCTAAAGAGGCTCATGTACGATAATGAATAGTTTCAAAAACAGATGTATTGAAGTCGATGAGTGTATGACCTGTATAATCATATCACATGACTCAATGACATTTATGTAATATATACCCATATTCAATCACTATGCACGCAGAAGTGAAATATCCTAGTTAATCTGTGTACAGTGGCAAGACAGCTCACTACCGGATCTGTCTATCGTGATTATTGTTTTCGGTGCACGAAAGAAAACACGAAGCCTAATTCAACCGTCGACCAATGCTTGCATTACTCGTCACATTCTCCTAAGCTTACTTTAACGCAACCACACACTACCCTACGCTAATCAATACCTCATATATCGTCCTTTGCGTAGCTAGGCACACACTCGATAAATCGCTGACTCGTAGGCTAAGTTGTTTATTTGATGATAATAAAATGACGCGAGAACGGGGTTTAATGACTGTAGCGTAAAGTCTGTCACAATAAGGTCTAGAGCAATTGATCGTTATCTGTTCCATGTTGTTTCCCAAAAAATCATATTCTGTCCTACAGCATGTTTTGTGGAAAAATCAGATGGACAAAGCTTTAACGGTTGTCGTCTTAGGTGCACAAACTGATTTATTGTAATCGTCATCAAGCGTCAAGTCAATGATAGCAGTGTTCTTTGGCTCCTCAACACCTTCTCTCTCTAGCAATCTAGCCATGGATCATCATGACAGGGACCATGCAGTGAAGATCAGAGTATCTCTCTTCAGAAGCATAATTAGTATAATTCATATCAGTGAACATTTAAATAATTTATAAGTTATTATAGATTTCAAATTTTTGGCAACCACAATTTAACCAACTTTCTTAACCATCGCATGTATATTGATTATTTTATAAGCAATCAAATTTCTCAAAGAAATCATGCTGTAAGGGGTCTTGATATACTGACAATGATTTGGCTGACTCAAGTCAAAGTTTAATTCATTAAATAGTACCGCGGCGTGCCATACTTGCCGGCGCCCGATCAGGCGAGCAGAGAACAGAGGCTACCTTTGTACAGCGCGTTAAGTCGGCTGTTGTTTACGAACACTCTCTCTATTTCAAGCTTTTTGGACTTTAAGCTCAGTATGTGATAAAACTATCGGGAATATACAAATATATGTTTCAGTTACAAGTTTGGAAGAGCGTGGACTATCGTCGAGCAAAAACCATTTTACTATACGACCATTAACGACGGATAAACGAAGTGTTAACTTCCGATTGTACAGCTGAGTCACGTTTTTTGGCTCGTAACCGGAAGTGACGTCATCGACATCCATAAAACACTTTACATTCGGTAGACACTCTCTTTTACATCATCTGACCAATTTGTTATAACATCCTTCGAATATTGTCTATGTTATAAGTGATTGAAAAATGTGGTAAAACAATACCGCAATTGTTCGAGTGGGGGCTACGGAGCGAAATATGCATATTTGTCATGACATTTGTTATAAAAAGTAGGCCAATAAACCAGGCTACAAGGAACTATAAGCTTTTCCAAAATCACACCATAGGTTGGGATGATATCAAGGATTGAAAAATTTAAAACGTGATCTTGGACTGAATATGAGGTCAAAGTCAGACAAAACATCTGGGTTCTGCGCATCATTGCTCCCGACCAGTTAAAATAACTTGCGACCTGTATCGCGATCAAAAAATTATCAACAAATTACAAACAAACAAACAAACAAACAAACAAACATACATACATACATACATACATACATACATACATACATACATACATACATACATACATACATACATACATACATACATACATACATACATACATACATACATACATACATACATACATACATACATACATACATACATACATACATACATACATACATACATACATACATACATACATACATACATACATACATACATACATACATACATACATACATACAGACATACATACATACATACAGACATACATACATACATACATACATACATACATACATACATACATACATACATACATACATACATACATACATACATACATACATACATACATACATACATACATACATACATACAGACATACATACAGACAGACATACATACATACATACATACATACATACATACAGACATACATACATACATACATACATACATACATACAGACATACATACATACATACATACAGACATACATACAGACATACATACATACATACATACATACATACATACATACATACATACATACATACATACATACATACATACATACATACATACATACATACATACATACATACATACATACATACATACATACATACATACATACATACATACATACATACATACATACATACATACATACATACATACATACATACATACATACATACATACATACATACATACATACATACATACGCGGCTGACACAGATAACTTGGTGAAGCGATTCGCCAAGTTAACAAATCCATTTGCTACTTTATGACTAAAATATTACGTCTAAATATGATGTTCTCAAGGTGATGGGTCAATGTAAATTGATAGCTTATGAATAGTTTGTTTTGGAGCAAATGTTTTTCTTGTATCACGTATCTGTGTATATAGCTAAAATGATTGAAATAAATTTAGCAAAAGCAAAATTTGATTACTCTTGCTCTCTCTCTCTCTCTCTCTCTCTCTCTCTCTCTCTCTCTCTCTCTCTCTCTCTCTCTCTCTAGATATCTCTATATATATATATATATATATATATATATATATATATATATATATATATATATATATATATATATGTGTGTGTGTGTGTGTGTGTGTGTGTGTGTGTGTGTGTGTGTGCGTGCGTGTACAATCGATTTATGCTGTGCAGCAACAATCGGCATACCCAAACAAACACTCATGGTAACATAGTCATATTACATGCACCATTATTATATTTTCGATAATGCAGTACTAACAATGCTGCGATGAAGGATGATAGTGATATAAATTCATAGCTTAAAGAAAAATATTTTTCATGACCACGGCCAATACAAAAACATTTTAAAAACAAATGACGAAAAATATATTGAGAATTGCGAGATAAAAACAAGTTAAAATTATTTTGTTTAAAAAGCTGACCAACGTTAAGTGTAAAATCAAGATTTCGAAAATATATGTTTCATGATTGAGAACTATAACTTAAAAGTATTTGATACGTTCGAAAGCAATTTACGATACGATCATTCACGACGTAGCAACGGCACGTTAACTACAGAAATCAGTCCCGTTCATTCGTAACCAGAAATTACGCCAGCGACGTCCATAACAATTTTTACAACAACTATTGACTATTGAACCGATATTCAAGTTGTTATAAGCGATCGAAAATTTTACGAAAAATGTCCATGTGAAAATTTTTGATGTCAACGCAAAGCACTCTGAAAAATGATATTCCTTGATTGGCAACCCAGTACATTTGTCCTTCATGTTTCCAAGGACCTTGTTTTCGTTACCGTGAAGGGCGTGGCCGTCCGGGTAGTTGCCAGTGTCAAAGTGGTAGCGGTCCTGCTACATATCCGTCTACACGTCTTTTGTACCAATCTCCATCAGTAAGGAGTCTGTTTCTGTGTACAGCAGATGTAAGCCCTCACCATGCCTTTACTTCATGGTGTTGTAGTGGAAGCCGAGAAGCAGCTTGTACGAGTTCTGAAATGATATCTTGTTTTTACCCTCCTCTGGCATCTCAACCCGAACGTTTGTGTGCCCTATGTCAAGACATTCTGACTTGTGAGCTTGAAGTATATCTTCTCTTGAGTAGCTGTGTAGGCATCGCTTTCGGCGTTAATGTTTATTCTGGTCCTATTGTAAGCGGTTCAGGATTTTTTATCCTTGTGTAGTGAAATTTTCCATCCTACTCGATTAACATTAGGTTGATTTATGTCATGTCGTCTGGTTGCTTGCTAATATGATGTGCTAAAACCCCGTTATCCCATCCAAATATATCGATATTGGAGTTGGTCCCTCAATATCATCGCACACTTTTCATTTATAGTTGAAAGTTTTTCAGGTAATTGCTCTATTGAATAGACCACTGACAATAATTATCATCGGATTTTTGCTGTTTCTTTTTCAGGTCTGGTGGTGAGCCACAGGCTATGTCTAGCCAAAGAGTTTTAACTTCTCCAAACTCCAAACCAGACCCTCTCAGTCTCCACTTTCCCAAACGTTCTTGTATATCAGCACTGGCCCTGTTCAGGGACTCACCAATCCCGTCGGGAGAAAGCCGTGCCTCTTGCAGGTTTCTTAGTACTGGTTCGACACCTTCGCTTGTATCTTTTCTTAGCTTCGCCCTGAGTGCTATATGAAATGATATACCATCAAGTTCTTTAATCTCAGATGATAGTTTACCATGATCCGTCCATGAATACCTTTTAAGAACGTAAAAGGATCCTCCCGTAGGGGGGATTTTCGGGCACGTCCATAGGTAATTCCTGAAGATAAGATTTGATGTTGTATTGGGTCTTTTTGAAGACTTAACATTTGCAATGAAGGCACTGCCTCTGACTTATCTACTGGTACAGCAACTCCACTCGCAGTCTCTGCTTTCACGCTAAATCTCGAAACTTCAGGTGATGACGTATCAGTTTGGGCTTAAATGGACATAAAGTTTTCTACACAAGCAACTTCAAGTCAACAATTACATCAGGGTTCGCGGCCACGTGGCACAATGAAGCCAACCAGGACGTCACTGTAGGAAAGTGTGACACTCCTTTGGGACATATTACATTAGTCTTGACGAGTGAATTCATTGTTTGGGTTTTTTGTATGCTATCACATATTATTGCACGTGTGTTTGGATTGCGGCCCCATTGTTGAGAGCCAAATTGACAACAAAACATAACCTTCATCATAACGCACCCTCTCAGTCATCAGTTTTATGTGGTAACCCCCTACAACTGATATGAAATATCAACCTCATCTTCCCAGAACCAAGAGTGACCTGCATGCCTCTTACGAACATCCCCATTTCCTCGCTATTCCATGTACAAAAGCGCTCGCATGTTACGATCATTTGGAATAGTTCTATAGAAGTTAATGAGTTATTTTGTTTATTGTTGACATCAATTCATAGTCATATACATATTTTTGCAGCATTTTACGATGTGTACCTTATATATCTGTCAATCAACACAGTGGACTCATCATTTATATGACCACATGTAACAGCCACACAATTAGATTTGAAAGCAATAACATTATTAAGGTCGTCATCTGCATTATGGGAAAGTAAACTACATGAATCAGAAAACGTATAAACACAAAAAATTGCAGGCAGTTGATGTTCATTGAAGTAGCACAATACTTATGATGTATGGAGTTATCAATGGAAAGACACTTTACACCTGAACTGCAAAATGCATACACAAAATTGAAAGAATTCCCTAAACCGTCTGTTGACTGTATGATCAAAGGGTGTATAGCTTTGCTAAGAGCGTTTATTTTGGGTGGCTCTGTGATGATCGCTTTGCTAATAATAATGCACTACAATCGTTAGGTGGGGCTTCCTGATGCAGAATCACTTGGGAATACTGGACTGACGTCACTGTGAGTGGTGAGAGCGGGGAAAATGTCTATTCGCAGAGCCTCTCCGCTGGCAAAATACGTCGCACACAGGCTTAGATATAGAGCAAATGACATCTACAATATGAAATAGATGTCATCTTGATAAATTGCCCGTGTAGACCTTTCGAATACATTTCGCCTCTCACAGCATCCGTACTGCTTACTATTCTCGATCTTCAAATGTCTGCGCTGTAGCTGGATATATTAGATTATCAACAAACTTCTAGAGCGAGGGATCAGACCGAGGGAGACTTTAACATAACAGGCTTGCACATGCGTTGACTTTTGAAGTGGCATTTGTAGTTGTTCATGTCATTTCCGTTGGTTTTGAGCTTCTTTGCACCTCTAGTTGAATATCCTTATAGAAAGGCAATTTGTCAATTTTTTTTAAATTCCATCGAAAGGAATTCGTGGCCATTCACCATATTTCGTACTTCATGAATTACATTTCCGGATCGCTGACGTTTGGATGTCCATGTTTCCTCGGTTTATGTGTGGGTAGATCTACCATCGGCCTCTATGCTGGCGCCTTATTATTTGGCATATCAACAATATGCGATAAATCCACGCACATGTTTGCGCTGCTCCAATATTCCATGACTTTCCCGCTACTTCCTATCTTGGACACCTTGCCTCGCAATTTGTGCAGATACTGACACAGCCGCGATGCGTATGTGGTGGATTTCGAGCCAAACTCGAAAGGGACACGCTTGGGTAGGATTGCTTTCTTATTTCGTATGTACTCGTTGTACATGTTGTCACTATTATGTATCTCTAGCAAATATTTGGCTAATTTCTCTGGAGACTCAAAATCTTTCACGTCGATGTACGTTTTTGCAGGCAGCAGAGCCGAGTAGTTGGCACCTCCAAGGACAATGGGTATTACATTGGCTTCCTCATTCGCTATGATGCGCCAGAGTTTTTCAGTGACGTAATCTTGGCAAATACTGTTCTCAAAGGACAAATAGAACTTGTAATACTTTGATAGGAAGACCGAGTCACAATCTTCATACCTCATCCGCCCTCCACATCCAATCGATCTGTTCCCACACGATCCCATAATGTCCATAGGTATGTAGTTGCTGAGTTCCTGAATACACAATACTGATGTGACAATACAAAAACGTGGAGAACCACTTTGTGTAAGGAACTACTCTCTATGTATATT
The DNA here is from genome assembly GCA_034190875.2 of Urechis unicinctus. NCBI lineage: Eukaryota > Metazoa > Annelida > Polychaeta > Xenopneusta > Urechidae > Urechis > Urechis unicinctus. The sequence continues at coordinate 59,021,457 of CM067351.1, read as the reverse complement.
CTGAGGGAGGGGGGTGGGTGGGTCATATTTCTAGTAACTATCCTCTCCCTCGCAGTTAAATAGTCGACTTATTGTAACACAAGTGAGCCACATGGCATGTTAATACATAGAGTACCACAAAGACTGACAAAAACTCGCTATCCTTACCTTGGCATAGGTTTCACGTCTCGATGGTGTTTTACAATGGCTTACAAACCAGGCAACCATTTTCGTTTTATTTGCAGCGTAATTTATTCCTGCATTATTGAGCTCAGATTGTTTTGTATTGTTAATTTGTAATACCACCTCCTCTTGAGTCCAGAAAGGCACATCAGAGTCGAAGGTGAACGTGCTCGTTAGGTTGAATACGTTAGCGTGTCCGAGTCTGTAACGTGACCAGGCGATGAACGGTGCCTCGTGCTGATGGTAGATGAACATCTGGTGTGTTGACCTATTTTCAAAAATATTTGGCCCGTCGGCGCGTGTTGATTCAAACGCATCCACCATGACTACATCACTTGAAGTTAGATGGCTTTTCTTGAAGATAAATCGACAGGTATTACCATTTGCTAATCGGCATTTGTCTGCGCCATCCAACAAATGCCAATTCCTTCTTGTAGGCCAGACCAGAATCTGAATGATGTTGGAATCATTTGTGTTTTCGCCGTTACAACCGATAGCATACGCACTGTCTGTCTTAAGGGAACGTCCTGTGTGTCGTTTATACGTTGAAAGAACTAATTTAGGATGGTCGTCCCCATTCTTCGGTGTTTGGAGTGGACGTTTTGTCGTGTTCGCATCCAAACCGTTTGATTCATTTTGGTTTTGTTCTGAAGATGATCTTCTAGATTGAAGTATGTTGACGCCTTTTGTAACGACCCGGCCTTCACCCTTGCTTTGCCCGGGTTGAGACATGACATCCAGAGTCGAATTCACACGGCCAGACAAACTGTCGTTATATAACGCTCCTTTATTGACGACGATCTCGAAATTTGGCCAATAACTTCTGCTATGAGTAAGCCAATTCCCCATAATAATCGTAATTATTCCTATAAGTAGAATGATTGTGAAGCCTTCCATTGTTCGAGCCATCTTGAATCAAGACCTTGAACACCTGTGCAGTAATTGAATAAATGCGCGGAGTCAGCTGAAGTTAATCTAGGCACAACGTGCCCATATATATGGGACGCTATTCCCTTTTAATTTATGCGAACACAGCCGCAATGAATCGTTTCCATATATAACTAAGACGACTGTGTAGAAAGAATGCAAAGCACAAAAAAACATCCGATTCAAGAGGAACTGGGATATGTTTACATATGAGGAGTAATTGATCGCGAATTCTGCAGGTAGCAAAACTACAGTTTACAAAATTATATAACAGACTAACAGCTCTGCTCATGTCTCCTCGCTAACTACAATACGTTGTTCACTAACGTATGTGCAATCATTTATATGCATACCTGAACGCAGATGTGACATTCGACCTTTCGCTTTAATCCGTACACTTGGGTAGTAGAAAAGATATGTTTAAGAAATTGATATATTTATATACATATAAATATATATATATATATATATATATATATATATATATATATATATATATATATATATATATATATATATATATATATATATATATATATATATATATATATAGATATAGGTGTAAGCATACATCAAAACATACATATATATAAATATGTATATACATATCTATGTGTAACTTTATGTATTAATATATAAATACATGTGTGCAGATAGGTTTAAGTATATATATATATAGATATATATATATATATATATATATATATATATATATATATATATATATATATATATATATATATATATATATATATATATGCATGTATATATGTTTGTTTGTTTGTAGGGATTTAAGTTGTTTATGGTTTCATTGACCTTCTACGGCTACATACATATATTTATATACCTACGATTATGTATATAATCATAGATACGTGAGTCTGTATGATGGTTTGCAGCATATATATATATATATATATATATATATATATATATATATATATATATATATATATATATATATATATATATATATATATATATATATATATATATATATGTATATTTGAATATATAAACATATGTATATATATTTGTGTGTATGCATATGTTTAAAATCAAACATATGTATATACATGTATATATAAATTTATATAGATATATCTTTATATACATATGAATATCTGAGTGAGTACATGTATACATATAAATGTTTATTTATAAAAACATATATATATACATATGAATATATATGTAAAAATATGCATGGAAAAAATATATATATGTGCATATTTATATGCATATATGTTAAGATATATACATATGTATAAATATATTTATATTTGTACATGCAGATATATGATAACACATATGCGTGCATTGGCATAAGTTTACATATATATATATATAAATGTATAGTCATGCATATATATAAATATACATACCTATATGTAACAAGATGTGTAAATAAGCACATATTTGTTTGTAAATAGATATAAGTTTATATATAAATATACATATATATATATATCTATGTATATAGACATATATATATTTATATAGTTATTTATATGTACATTTAAATTGATGGG
>CM067351.1:58908836-59016336 GCA_034190875.2 Urechis unicinctus | reverse complement strand
GCACACCAGGCTTAAAATAGTCCGTCTTGTGGGCGGTTTGCCAGAACCAGGTTCCTTTCATGTACTGCAAAGGTTGCCCATGTTTTCTTGGTGGCTGTACTACAAATATTGTTTTTGTCTGGCGGAGAAGCAAGGTCTATGGCGCCTTGCACAGCCGTATTTGCTGTCTGGGCATGCATACAAGGATACCTCTATACGAGTACAGCCTGGACGTCTGCGTGGCGGAACGTTTTGCGTGGGCGTTTGTTTGGGCAGTCGACATAGTCTGCAAGATGCCCGCTTATGCTTTCTCGTATAAACATTGTCAACGCTGTCAGTGTTGTCGAGGATTGTTGGTTTTCGAGGTCCCGCGGCACACCCCTATCCAGAATAAGGCCAAGTGCCCCCCCCCCCCCCCCCCCCATTCCCCCCCCCCCCGGGACTGGAGCGCATTTCGTGTATATTTCTTACCGAAGCTTCCCTCCTGTGTGTACTGTTTTTGCCTCCATATATTTTTGGTGGTAGCGAAATACGGGCAACTACGGTACAATAGATATTGTCAGCTTTGGCTAACCACTCTTCTCTCCCTGCCAGTGCTTTCCGTCCCATCCGTGCTAGTGGATTCGTTCTGTGCGACGTTGGCTTTGCAGCTTGCTAGAGTGACTTCGTTCTTCTTCAGTTCTTCATTCAGATATTCTATGCGCTCTCGCGCGATCTGGGCATTGGTTTTGTATCTGGCTATTGCGGTTTTGTGTTCTTTTCCCTTGACTTCTCAATCTACAATGCGTTGTGTGCTTCAAATAATCTATTGGACTCGATTCCTACGTCTACAAGACAGGTGCTCTGGTGGCGGTGGGCGAGATTCCATGCCAGTGCAATTTTCTTGTGGAACATATAGCGCTCTTCTGCCTATCCATGCTTCGTTGGCTGCCGAGCACGCGTATGCTGGTCTACTGCATGTTTTTCTCTTGTTGACATGTCGCTGTAGGTTGTATACTTTTCAAAATACTGGGCCACATTGGCGCATTTCATGCTCTCTCTCTGGTCCGATTTCTATCTAAACAAATGGGTGCTCTCACGGTCCAAACTATGTGCACACGGCTGGCTCTCTTTCTATCCCAATTTCTATTAGCTTTCTGTCTGTCTTGCTCTCTTTCTTCCTAAAATATGTACACCTAGGCACGCGGCTCTCTTTCTATCCATCCACAATAAGTACGTGATGTAGGCAGGGTCTATAGCTCACATTCCGTCTAGATTTCCATCTGTTCAAAATATAACTTTACGCAAAGCACATAGTACACTAACCCCACCCCCCTTCAGTTTAAATACAGCTACACATAGCACAACGGTGCAACAACCGCACCTACACCTCATGATCTCACCCCTTCACAACCGACAAAGGTAAACGAACACCACATGAATACCATAGACGTCCCTCCCCCTACCGGGCCCAGGGACAGGGGAGGGACCGCCACTACAAAAATTGTCACTAGTTAGAAGAAACAATCCTTCTCCATAACAATCCCTCCCCTGTGACGGGTTCGGGGGCAGAGGAGGGACCACAAACAGGGACAAACAATGTTAGTCAGGACATATTCCTCCCCTGTCGGCCCCCGGGATTAGGGAAGGCCTGCAAAGAACCAAACATATGTCAGTAGCTATGTACTATCCTCCTCCCGTGTCGGGCTCATGGGCAGAGGACAGGTAGGGACAGTTATTATGATGGAAGTTTGCAATTCGATGCAGATGTCGGCCTCTTTGGGACACTGTCTTACTCGTCGCACTGTTACCTTATTGAAGACAAACAGGCTGAATATATAAGAAGTTAAAAGAAGAAGGAATCCTAAGAATAAAATGTTTTATTGTATTTCATCGAATGACCATAACGGCAATACAACATACAAGGAGCATGATATTCATATGATGATAAATCCCCTCCATTATGCTGGCTCTGCACCAGGTACACACAACTACACAGACTCACACATACGCGCGCGTCATCTTCGACTGGGGTGATCAGTCGCAGTCGCCATGACTGTTCAGGGAACCAGTCGTCAGCTGGTTTCTCATAATATGTCATGAAGCATCAAAATCGGGTCAATTTCTCCCATCCAGCCGGTCCTACAAGGGAGTCTGAAGATAATTACACAATATATAGGGTGTTTCTTACATCGGATATCTATCACCATCCACATATGTTGCAATACTGTCCTGGTGTCGTATTGTGAAGCGTGGTGTACAGATGTACATGACACGCACTTATTTAATGACGGGGACTCAAACTCCAGGCGTAGGGTTTAGAAGAAATTGAACTTTATCACATAACTTGATGAATCTTTGGCTAACTGCTGAGAGGAAAATGTGTAGAGCTATGGTAGCGTGGATAGAACTGATTTTAAAATGTATAAGTGATGCCCTCAACGACTAAGGCACGCTATCCCGATTCTCACGGAATATGCAGCAACCTCGTCACTAAGGGCATGGAAGCTTATCGGGCCTTTGGATGTACCTAGGCAGGATGGGTATATGGTTATATGACATGGGGCATGCACGAGGAGATGGGGGAGTTGACAGGTGACATGTAGATCGTTCGTGGATCTTGGAAGCTGAGGTTTATAATTAATATGAGCTGTAGGGGGTTACTACATAATAATGATGACTGAGCGGGTACGTTATGATGATGGGTTGGTTTGTTGTCAATTTGACACTCATCAATAGGGCCACACCCCAAACGCACGTATAATAACATGTGATAGCATAAGAAACCTGAAAAATGAATTCACTTCGTCAAGACTATTGCAGCAAATCTCAAAAGGAGTGTCACATTTGCCCACAACAACTTCCTGCACCCAATCACGTACAAACTGAGCCGCAAACCCTGATGTCACGGCTGACTTGAAGATACAATGCAGGAAACTGCTGTTCATTTAAGCCCAAACTGACACGTCATCACTTGAAGTTTCTAGATTTGGCACGAAAGCAGAGTTTAAGGGGAGAACAAGTACGGTGTCCTGAATCTCGCCTTCCAAAGAACTTGGCGGCAAAACAACCACCTGTACAGGCACATGATCACGCGAAAGTACAGGACTATCTGACCTTGTACCTTCCAGATCATGTCTTGTAATGAATGCGGGGTTCGTCTTCACTGAAGGCATCAGACGCTGCACGTGGTGTCAATGCCTTTGGCGCGAAACAGATAGATGTCATGCGGTTCGGCCTCTCTCGCTCGAATTTCCCGAGCGCTCCCCTGTGTGATTGGGTGGAGTATTTCGGGAATTCCAACTCTCCTTTTCCCCATATCGTGACACGAGACACGTACGCCTTCACATCTTCGTGAAGAACGACCTTGCGTCTACCTCTATTTCCTTTCTGAATAACTGGAGGCATGTGCTATGCGATCGAACTGTTTCCGAGCCTGTTCCGTAATCCAGCGGAAATGTCGTTTTAAACCACTCTCATAAAGTCAGTACATATTCCAGAAGAGGCTCATTTGCCTCTGCCTCAACTGGAACTGCCGCTGTGGCTTCTATTGGTTCCCGCATTTTCTGTCCCAACAACATCAAATTTTAGGAGAAGCCCGTGCAAAATGTGTTGATGCCTGGTAAGCCATTATTGCCTGTGCGAGCTTGAGTTGCTAGTGCAAGACACGCTTCAGAGTTCGCCGCTGGTATCTTACGCATGACAGCATTCGCGCATTCTACCATGTCGTCTGGCTGTGTGTTTTGTCAGCACCGAGAATGTGGCACAGGCCCTGCAAAGTCTTTGACTCATAATTCGTCCTCTAATCTGAGTGCACTGTGATAGGAACACCAAATCGCTCCACCCATAAGCGTACTTATATTTCCGCTACTGTGGTGGCTGTCTGGTCGTGTATAGGGATAGCCTCGGCCTCACGATCGGTTAGTGCTATGGTCCCAATAACCTCTGACATTACTTCCTCCACCAGTTTACATTGTATCGTGCACTGCACCACTGTCGGTCTCGGCAATGGTCCCAGATAAACTAGTGTCACAAGTCCTCTGCACCGCACCATTCCGTCGGTATCTGTATATACTTTGCTAGCCCTATATTTAACCTCAAGGGTGAACTATCCCGGTTCTCTAGCTCTCTAGCTGCAAATGTCTTGTTTAGAAGTGCTGATGGTGTAATAATTTTGCTCTGCAGGAGATAATGATTGACTTGCTTACGCGATTAAACTTTTCCCCCATCCTGTACAAGAGATAGTAGTGCCCCGATCGCAAAGAAACTTGCATCAGTATCTAGGGACATCTAACCTTCATCATGTGGATAGCCCTGAATGAGGGCAGACACCAACTTGTCCCTAAGCTCCGCAAAGGCATGCTGGAATGGCTCGTCTAAAATGAATGGAACACCTTTTCTGCGTGTGAGCAGTAAGTGAGTGTGCATTTTTGGCGTACTTGTTTTTCGGACATTGATATAAAAGGCCACTTTTTAACAGCCTATATTTTCTTAGGATTTGTTGCCAGCCCCTCTCTAGAACTAATGTTACCCAAAAATAGAGCCTATTTCTGAAACAACGCACACTTTACCGGACGCAATTTCAACCCGGCTGCTCGTAGCCGTGTGAACATCTTACCTCCACATCATGTTATGGACAGTTCGACTGGCCACAAATACATCGTCTTTCTCACCATGACAATAGGCCAACTCCACTGACCGTGACCAGGCCGTACCATGCCCTGCCCCTTGCCCTCTTGTATTTGATGATCAGTCTCATCCTGTGTGTGGTGTGCCTTTTTGCATTTCGACGATAATAGCCCTGCATTATGTGGCCCCTTAAAACATACTGCGAATTCGGACAACCAACCCCTAAAATCCGAGTGTGCCTGTCAGCTCAGTGCGGAACCTACGCTGCTTATTCCTTATACGGCCACACCTTTCCGCTGAGCGATCTCTCGGATGGTTCTAACGCGGTGATGGGGCTAAATCATACAAACTAGCAGCTTCTAGCCCCTTCTCTTGGACCACTATGCCTCGCCCAGGGTTATACAACCGCAGAGGCCCCGTCCTCCCGTGTCTACTGGGGTCTACTTAAGTACGCGTGACAAGTACGTACTTGGCAGTGTTTAGACGATGGGCGCCCTCTACCATGGTTGTCCTTGGATGCTCTTGTTTCCGTTTGCACAGAAATCCCAGCACCATGAACCCCTATTACAGTGGTCCTTGCAATATGATATTTACGATAGCATGCAGTGATCGTTCAATACTGCCATAACAGGCTTTCGGTCTACCTTTAAGTTTTATTTCTGCCTCTCCGAGATCCAGTGTAGCCCCATACTCACTCGTGAAGGCATGATCATACACCTCCGCTACGACCCCTCTGGTTGTATATTCCTTCTCTCCGAGCAACAGGTGTGTATCTATGTAGCCTAACACAGTAAGCTCTTTTCCCTCGACACCTTTGAGCCTATCGGCCCCTTTTCTCCACCAGGAATAGAATTTAATGCCCTAGCCGACAACACGTTGATTGCGGACTCTTATCCACTGTACAGTACAGTTCGACCTCACAACAACTTCAATGCACAACAATTGTATCTGCTTTAGAATACTTTGATCACCCAACGCATTTTCTATCGGGGGATGTCCGTAGGCCCTGCAGGGAATCTCGTCATAGTTTTGATATGTCTGACCAAGCACTTTTGAGCAATTTTGGTACAAATGCCCTCTCTTCCCACAATAGAGACATTCCTGGATCCATTGACTCTCTTTTTGCTTGTGTCCTTCCTCCCAAAATTGGTAAAAGTGTAAGCTCGTGATACCTTGAGAGTCATCGGGAGGTGAGGTCGTCCTCGAGGACTTTCCTCTCTGGTTCAGAATCTACTAGAGCAGGAGTCAACTTTCCGCGGCAATTATCGTGCGCTGTGTTGGCGGGATTTCTTGATATGTCAGTTATACTTGCTCTGTGATATCTCGCTGTGGAATATATAAAAGATCCTCTGGCCTCAACCTTTGTGCATCCAATATCTCACATACTGAGAACCTGTGCTACTTTTCCGCCCCAAATTCCCTTTCCAACTCCACAACTAGTATGTTAAATGACCATCCCCCATTGCTGGATTATTGTGAATCAGATTGGACAGCTCAGACCAGTTATTTAGGATAGCCACACTCCAAAACCTTGGGAAATGCTTTCCTTAAGGGGTTCTCCATCATACTCAGTCAGCCTCAACACAGGAACTCGCTCAACCTCAAAAAACTCTCCAGCAGCACATTAGCACGTGGCGTGCTACCTCTTCCCATTCGTCCTGAGCCAATCTTGCCACGTCACACCTTCACAACCAAACTCCACCGAACCCCTCATGAAAACGGCCTTCATTGACTAACATTCCAAGCAAATCCCTCCTATCCCACAAAAGAGAAAAACACCTAACATAATTTACAATTTTGTTAAATACTCAGTATAGTTCACCCCTCTTCCTCGCGTTCTCAGTGAATGCCACCCATCTTGAGACGACGTGAGGCAGGACGGAAAAAATGCATTTTATACAACCTCTCTCATTGATATATCCGATAAGACTGGAGGCAACAGTCATTGTTTACGCATACAACGTAAAGTACTCCCATCACACTATCACCCAGTATCGCCTGCAAGGAGGTCACCTTACTGTACTTCAATATATTAAAGTAATGTGACGACATCATAAGCCAATGTATCATGTATGTATGTATGTATGTATGTATGTATGTATGTATGTATGTATGTATGTATGTATGTATGTATGTATGTATGTATGTATGTATGTATGTATGTATGTATGTAAGTATGTATGTATGTATGTATGTATGTATGTATGTATGTATGTCTGTATGTATGTATGTATGTATGTATGTATGTATGTATGTATGTATGTATGTATGTATGTATGTGTATGTATGTATGTATGTATGTATGTATGGATGTATGTATGGATGGATGGATGGATGGATGGATGGCTGGATGGCTGGATGGCTGGATGGATGGATGGATGGATGGATGGATGTATGTATGTATGTATGTATGTATGTATGTATGTATGTATGTATGTATGTATGTATGTATGTATGTATGTATGTATGTATGTATGTATGGGTTGGAAGGTGTTGCCAGGTACAACTGTTTCAATCGGTTGGTTAAGCAAGCTGAATGGATACTGTAGACAGGAAGGGTAGTTCATTAAGCAGACGGGGTCGTCAAGGGCTACCAATTTTAAAGGTCGATAGTGGGAAGATTGGAATGACAGCAAAGCATGTATGTGGGATAGAATTCTGTGTAGGTATGGCAGTGAATAGTAAAGTAGTGTAGCTAAGTAGGTATGCAGGTTATTTAAGTCGGCAGTCCTGGACGATGATTAATGTAAACGTTCTTTAAAACCTTTCTACAAAGATATGCATCACATAAATTTATGTGGCTTTTATGGGGTCAAGTGCAATGCCAGGAACTACAACGTTTTTAGACTCTTATTCCAGCAACGGTAGAACCTACCAGGCGTAAGATCTCTATGTATATTTTAACTCGTTCATTCGTTAAGTTCTGGATATGTGACAATAAACCCTGTAACGCCTTTGCTATTAGTAATATCATGATTCATATCTTCTTTTGTCATTTGACTCATTACATGATTCCAAGAATAGTCAAAATTATATTTATATAGTTTATCTTTGCATTAACATTCCACACAAGCCATACGCAATGCCATGTCATCATAGTCCATTTAATTCGATATACATCTTTATATGGTGACTGGTGCTCATTGAGACAGTGCTGGATTATGTAATGCTGTATGAAATGCATGCGCTTCACCGGTTAATGCAAGGTCCACAATCTACATGAGCAGTGCTTTATGCAATATCAACATGAACAGCAAATGACAAAGGCTAAGGGGCTGGAGTTGGGATCAGAGCAAAGATAATAATGGCCTTATTGGCTAATTTCATTCTCCTGAAGTGGTGTATACACAAGTACCTCTGCCTCAATGCGATGGGTTCATATTTGCCCCAAGATATTCATACGTTATTTGCCGTTTAATTAGTTATTTTCGAAATCAGTATTTAGCATGGGTAATTATATTTTCTCTCGTGACTTTTTAACACAATCGCACCCCTTTAGCACTCGTATATAGATTTATCTTCAAAACTATTTCGTTTTGGCGTCAGTGCAAACGTCCACAAGGGCGCTGCGTTTCAGTAAACAACAATGGTATCGAGTAAACCTTCGATTTAACACTTTTAAGCGGATATTGAAGACGTGGTGATAGATCCACACGGCGCCTTTTCAGAAAGCGCGCGACCGGGAGGTCAAGCTCAGGTTAAATTCATAGCGCTTCGTTGACTGAGACAGAGGTTCAATGTGTGTGATGAGCAGCATCCTCAGCTCCGGAAAACGGGCTAATGTATGCATATTTGTAGGCAAACCCTCCAACCTTAAAACCATATGCCATCCTTTGCAACAATTGTGCATTCCTCTCACGCCGAATTGACAGCCATATTTACGTATTTTTTATCTCATGATACAACTATTGTAATATCAAGTTTAAATTGAGAAAGACGCTTAAGATAAAATGAATTAGTTTTAATTTGTACTCTCTGATCAAATAACGACATCAATCCTTACACAATGACATAACGTTGATCATAAGTTCCTTTATCTATTACATCTATAAACTCCGGTTGCTGAATTCAAACAGCATGTTACAAATGCAAAACACACATGACACAAGGGCTGCTTGATTTAGCTCCAATTCCTCTGTACTACATCCAAACAATATCAAATAGAAGAGCTTATGAAAATCATTCATCAATCACTATTTACATATCTTGCCATAATTTAAGTTTTCCTAGTAGCAGAGTGAGTAATTCTGTTGCACATAAATACATCTTCAATACATCAAAGAACACTGAGTTTATGGTGCATAGTTTTACATATTTCAAACTGCAGATGATTGACTCTCTGCCTTAAATACCAGATGCCTACAGGTAGTAATCATATACGTGTACTTATCACGGGGGGACAAATGACGACATTTCTTCAGATTCTGCTGATAGTGTCATGGCAACGACGGGAGGGCCACCGCACGGGACTGTTGTGTCATCAGCCGTGGTCAAATGTGAAGCTGTCGGAGTGTGCGATCTGGATTTGTTGGTGTTGCGTGTAGTATTATGTAATTCTCCGGGGCAGAAGTAATTACCTCGTCTGGGAGATCTCAACTGTTTTCGATTATAACAGAGAGCAGCGGTGGTTAAAATTGCAATTCCCACCAAAACTGCCAGAACAGATGCTAATATTTTCGCACTATTGTATGATGATTCTGCAAGCATTCAGTTACACATATCAGCTCTCAGATCGACAATATGCAATGTCAGCATAAAGGTAAGAAACATACAAGCATGTGCAAAACGTATTCATTGCAAAGCTGATACATTATATAAAATCAAGTGATTAATATCTAACACAATCCTTATACCTTTTGGACAACTCATTGAATCTTTCGTGGGGTTCAGAAGTTGCTGTTTAACTTTGAGCAGCCACTGGGCAGCTGCCTGTTCACATTGAATAGCAACGCCATCACCAAGACAAGTCACCAACTGATCCAAATACCTGTAACAGCATTTCTTGGTTGTTAGGCTCAAGAATTTTGCACTTACAATAGCATGTAAGATAGAGGACTGTACAAACCGGCATATTTTGGATTGTACTTCAGAGTAGCTGGCCTCACTGTTCCCTAGCCTTTGCAGCCTCGCGTGGTAAGTAGCGTTGCAGAGGGCGGCTACTTGCGTCACTGACTGCCTGACGTAACAGTCTCGTACCGCAGAGAATGCTGTGGTAACATTGAGGGCTTAGATATTTGGAAGCCACTCTACACAAATACAATCAATTCTATCCAATCTATATCATATCCCAGAAGCACACTATTCCCACAAGAGACACATTTATCCCACAAACGACTCATGTTTTATGTAGTATCTTGTCCACGTTAAACACAAACGGCAGATTTGCTTAAAATGAATAGAGGTTTGATAATTCAGTCTACAGAAAGATATCTCACATTGAATGCCCTTTTCGCACAGAAATTGAACAGCATGAGCGCCTCCTTCATATATAGCAGCTTCCTGTCTGTTACATGGCTCACCATCAGGGATAAAACAATTCATGACCTCTGTCTGAATGCTGAAGTAATGACAAAGTATTTCATTCCATGAACAATATTTTTACAGCTTAAGTTCACATGCTGTATAACACTGCAGTATCCCATCATCAGAAATTCATACTGTACCTTCATGATGGGTCTTACCTAGTCTTACCTTGTCTTACATTGTCTTACCTTGTCATATATGCTGATTAATCAAGAGTTCTCAGAATTGAACGAACTTTGATAATAATAATATGGCATAGGAGTTCAATATTAGCAAGCAAAGAGATGAAACATGTTTGCATAATGGTAGATTTTAACACTTTTATCGTTTTCATCATAACAACAATATAGATCACTTTAGAGAACAATAGATTCGAACGATTGTGAGTTAACCCCTTTTTCCTGAGCTAGAGATATAAGTACAATACGAAGTGAACCAAATGTGTACTGGTGGTAAAATCGAACCATTGATTACATAGATAAATCTCACCTGCATATGAAGTTGAACTGGTCGTTTGTGTAATAGGGGAAGACCATGTTATGCAAAATCGGCTGGAATAACAATTGGCTGGTTCTAGGCTCTAGGCAGGTCAGGTAACGTGTATTGTTACAAACAGCCGATGACATCACTTGGTTCGCTATTTACATATTGGACAATACATCGCGTGTATGAGAGTGATAGCGTATATGATTAATACATATCAAATAGCATTGTTCAAACATTTATTACTAGCTGAATATGGATAGACATATAATCCGTAGTAAATGACTGCTGTGGCACCAAACATTGTCATACGATAAACATACGATAATACCAATACTGCACACGTACAAGCACACAGGCATACTTGCATACATACATACATACATACATACATACATACATACATACATACATACATACATACATACATACATACATACATACATACATACATACATACATACATACATACATACATACATACATACATACATACATACATACATACATACATACACACACACATACATACATACATACATACATACATACATACATACATACATACATACATACATACATACATACATACATACATACATACATACATACATACATACATACATACATACATACATACATACATACATACATACATACATACATACATACATACATACATACATACATACATACATACATACATACATACATACATACATACATACATACATACATATTTGCAGACATAAATGAATGCATAATTACATGCACGCATGCATACATGCAGACATACATATTAGATACAGCATACAATTTACTTTCTTGGTGTATTTTTCCTGAACTTACATCGTTGCGTCAGCATCTCATGAACTCACCTTGAATGATAAACATCCACATCCACATCCAAGCAACCAAAGACACTCCCACACTATTGGGTGACGGCGACCGCCAGTTTGTACTCCTGATCAAGAGCCTGCCATCCATAGCTGAGACGGATAGCATATTTCGCCGTCCTGTATTTTACATATAAGTAAGGCGAAATCCTGTTGTGGTCAGGTAATTTCATTAAATGCAGGCCTAGCAGTGCAGATCCAATTTGATACGACCCCAGTGAATGATATCCCGCCAGGTCAGTAATTGATACATTCACTGAGGCCGGCGACGATTGGCCTTCAAAGAGCTCTGTTGCATGCTAGCTGCCCTAGCTAGCTTGATTACCAATTACCACATGATGTCGCTCTCTCCCAACCCTGCAGCACACGTGGTCAGATCTCACTTATGAGAAAATTTCGAACGCCTTTTGCGATCGATATATAGGAAAAATTTACGCTATGGGTAATAATACACCCTAAGAGGCAGATTGGTTAATTAGATTAGGGTTGGTTCGACATCCCATATACCTGTCAAAGATATGCTTGAAGCCTTTTACCTGATTCCCTCTAGGTTATTAGCGTCTGTGTAACACCAACCTAGCTCCCGTTAAGTATTTGCTCCACAAATCTATGAATAAGGATTAATACGTTACGTTGATCACTGCGTAGACCACACGATCCTCTAGACGGCGATATCATCGGCTCTCCATGACTAACAGGGACAAATACTATTTTGCAATGATTCATCTGATACAGCCTTGTGCCTATTAATATAAATAAACAGCATTATCATGTTACAGAAAGCAATATCCGTTTTCTCACGGCTCCGTGTTTTATTTATAAATCTACAAATGACCAAGATTGCTTTCCCAACTTCCAAGCATACCCCCCATGGCCTATGGCTAAACGACCGAAGGTATCCAAGACAAATGCAACTCGACAAAAGTGCCCAGCTTAAGGAGTCTATTCCATTCTGACCAACAGAGGCATCTCGTCCCCCGAACGAGGGCTGGTTCTAACGGATTCAAAGGTGAATTGTGAGTAGGCTAATGCATAAATGACGAGTCTGCTTCTACGTGCTGCTCAGTGTGAATTAACAAATCGGAGCATTGCAGAATGCATGTCCGGCTCACAAAAATCTCTCGTCCGGTAAAATAAGTTGACAGGGTAAGTCACTTATTCCACAGGGCAAATCGCTTGTCCCGAGCAAGAAGACAGCCGTTAGTGTCAAACCCTGACCCACTCCAAGCATGGCAAAGAAAGCAGTAGCTAACAACGCATAGCATAACGTGTTCCCTGCCTCATCAGGAACATTCACGAAACAGTCACGACCCATCAAGCAGCAGAGTGCACAATCTTTGTGAAAGCCTTTCAATACCACGCCATGCGACTGTTGCGTGTAATCGAGGGCTTCCGTTGGAGTCATTTACATGTTAAGCAAAAGCATACACTTCAGTCCTCGTTAAAAGTGGTCTAAAACAGAGCATATAAAAACAAATATGGCGCCAAATCTTCGGACAATGTGACACTATCCAATCAGAGACAATGACTCAAAAGTACTCGAGAGACAACCTTCTGATTGGAGCATTCGGAATGCTCGTCCACGTTAAGCCATGTTCTCCTCCTAGACGCTGACGCGCAGCGTTGAATATCATTAACATGTAAACAGGGCCCACAGGCAGGGGCTAGCGGACATTGACTGTTCATGGCCTGTCCTGAGGTGATGTTTTGAGCCGAAGAAGAGGTTTTGGCTCTTGACGATGGTGTAATTCAAGCTTATAAGATAACGTGATATAATGTCATGTATCTTTCATCAACTTTGTCAAGCCGGGTAAGATATTGTGCATAGATCTGGAATGTACCATCCATACATAGTTTGCCGTTTGTTAATCCTCAAATCTTAATACGACTTCTAGTCAGGGCATTTAGTGGGTAAAATAGTGTGTAGAAGGGTAGGTGGGCAGGGCAGGTTAAGCTAGCTAGAATAGAGTTGGGGAAGTAAACAAGGCGGGATAGGGTAAGCGGGTAGAGTAAGGTGGGTGAACTGGGCGGGTTGAGTAGGGTAAGTAGGGCAGGGCGCGTAAAGTAAGCCGACAGGGTAGGGTGGATGGTTAGGGCAGAACGAGTAAGCAGACCGAGTAGGGAAAGTGGACATGGCGAAAAGTGTCAGCAGGTAGCTTACGGTAAGTGGATGTGGCTCTGAGCAAAGCAAGTGGACAAGGCAGGTGGTTTGTACAGGTAGAGTTGGACGGGTATTTTTGTAAGACAGGTATTTATGGAAGCCAGGTAAAGTAGATCATGTGGGCAGGGCGGATGGAGTTTGCGAGCAAAGTGAGGCACGTGGATGTTTTGCGCAGATAAGAGCAAATGGGTAGGGCAGGTGGTTAATTTATTTTAATTAGGACAGGTATTTACGGTAGGCACGTAGTGTAGGGTTGGTGGGTAGGTGAAGCAGATAGGTGTACACCAGACATTGTCCAACTCTTGAATTATCGATATTCGTGTCAGCAGTTGTTGAGTCAGTGTCAGTGTTGGCTGCGCGACCAGCTCGATAAGCGCTATTGTCAATAACTACCTGTTTAAACTCAATCCCACGCCTCTCGTAATCTTGGTCAAATCCCACAAATGAGAGGATATCCCGCACAGGAATCTTGATCCGCTACGTTGAATATACCTGTAAATGATATACCTGATGCATACCTGATTCCCTCTTGGCAATCAACCATTGGAATGAACCTGCTTAGCTCCCGTTTTGTTATACCCCAACCCCCAAAGCAACTGATACAGCAAAACATGTGCAACTGATATGGAATAATGTGTGAGCTTCACTGTCTTTTAATCGGTGATATCCAGGCTGTCAAGGATTCACGGATCATATTACTATACAACATTCAATGCAGTTGATACATCGCATATTAACCCTAGAAAAGATGTATTTATATCAACTTACAGAAAGCAATATCCATTCCTATAACTCTCTAGTATTTCGATATCGCGACAAACGGCTATGCTTGGCGTTCTAACGCAACCGCCTACCGATCAAGAAAAATGAAAAGTGCGTAGAGCACAAGTACGTTACAGCCTACAGATCAAGCCTAAATCCTTAGCCGGATAAAAGTGCCAAGAGCATGTGAGGAGCCAGGGAAGCTTAATTAATTGTATATCATAACGTCGTACATAATGACGTCACAGTTATCAAACCAGTATGTAAGATATTGTGCACATCGGCATAGTACTATCTACATATGAAATGCCTTTTGGCAATTCCTCTCATTGTATGACTTGATCAGTATTACTGCAGTAGTGATAAGGCGCTACTACATGAGTTGACGGGTATTTTTGTAAGACAGGTATTTATGGAAGCCAGGTAAAGTAGATCATGTGGGCAGGGCGGATGGAGTTTGCGAGCAAAGTGAGGCAGGTGGGTGTTTGGCGTAGATAAGAGCAAATGGGTAGGGCAGGTGGTTAATTTATGTTAATTAGGACAGGTATTTACGGAAGGCACGTAGTGTAGGGTTGGTGGGTAGGTGAAGCAGATAGGTGTACACCAGACATTGTCCAACTCTTGAATTATCGATATTCGTGTCAGCAGTTGTTGCGTTCAATGTGGCCGGCGACCAGCTACTTCGATAAGCGCTATTGTCAATGACTACCTGTTTAAACTCACTCCCACGCCTCTCGTAATCTTGGTCAAATCCCACAAATGAGAGGATATCCCGCACAGGAATCTTGATCCGCTACGTTGAATATACCTGTAAATGATATACCTGATGCATGCTACCTGATCCCCTCTTGGTAATCAACCATTGGAATGAACCTGCTTAGCTCCCGTTTTGTTATACCCCCAACGTTCTACATGCGGAACAAGCAACTGATATGGAATAATGTGTGAGCTTCACGGTCTTTTAATCGGTTATATCCAGGCTGTCAAGGATTCACGGATCATATTGCTGTACAAAATTCTATACAGTTGATACATCGCATATTAACCCTAGAAAAGATGTATTTACATCAACTTACAGAAAGCAATATCCATTCCTATAACTCTCTAGTATTTCGATATCGCGACAAACGGCTATGCTTGGCGTACTAACGGCAACGCCTACCGATCAAGAAACTGAATGCGTCAAGTGTAAATGTAGCCGGATAAAAGTGTCAAGAGCATGTGAGGAGCCAGGGAAGCTTAATTAATTGTATATCATAACGTCGTACATAATAACTTCACAGTTATCAAACCAGTATGTAAGATATTGTGCACATCGGCATAGTACTATCTACATATGAAATGCCTTTTGGTAATTCCTCTCATTGTATGACTTGATCAGTGTTACTGCAGTAGTGAAACCACTAATAATGCTTTGGTTGTCTTGTTGAATATAGCCGATATTAATTGAAGGCTCTTTCTTATCATATTCTTAGCGCGATATCCGAACCGCTGATCAATGTAAAAGTGCGTTACATGTGACAACCAAGGAGAAGAAACCTGAAGGACACATGGCCATGACAACAGACCGAATGCATGTATAAGAAATATTAATAGGTTACAAACCTGAAATCCTGCATAGAACGAAGGTTCATGTGTATCGATTGTAATAGCGTGTACTACACTACCTAATCTACCCCTCCATCCCAATTCACCAGAAACATCTATACTTCTAACACTAACTGCCCACCCTATATACCTTTCCTACTTTTCCTGTACTAATCGCCTGTCCTACCCACTTGCTCTGCTCTGCGTACCCCACCCACCTGCCTTACACTACCTCAGGCCCGTAGCCAGGATTTTTAGTAGGGGGGAGGGGGGGGGGGGGGTACTTTCCCCCTCAATTGTGCACCTTTCTCCTGGCACCATCGACACACGATATATCTATGCGCTAGAGTAAGGCGGACCTTTCTGGTAAAGTGGCCGGTTCGTTCGAACCCCTCGAACCCTCCCTGGTTACGGGCCTGTACCTGGTTACTCCAGCCGTCCTGTCCACCTACCCTTAGGTACTCTACCCGCAAACTCTACCTGCCCTACCAACCGACCCTACACTGCCGGCTTACTTAACTCGCCCTGCTCACCTACCTTATTCTACCCGCCCTGCCATCTATCCTACCCAACTCTACCCTACTCTGCCCTACTCTACCCTACTCTACCCGCCTTGTCCACCTATCCTATTATACCAGATTACTCTACCCGACCTGTCCACCTACCCTACTCTACCCTACTCTATCCGTTACGCTACCCGACCTGCCCACCTACCCTACTCTTACAGCTATAACATCATGAACAACTAATGCTGCTACAATAATAAGCATATTCATTTGATGCATTTATTGAAAGTATAATACATGCAAAGCAATCTAAAAATATACCATATGAGTACTGATGTTTAGGGTGGTATAATAATGTATTCCCATACAAGAAATCGTACAAATATATGAAAGGATTTACAAACGGCAACCTGTACTATTGACTATACACTCCAGACCCCATGCACATTATCGTACCCAATGGCTTGACAAAATGACGAAATGATACATGGCATTATATCACGCCAACTTGTCAGCTTGAATAACTCCATCGTCAAAGGTCAAGATCTATTCACATCGGGACAGGCAGCGAATTATATGGCCCGATAAACTTGAGCGGCCCACATTGGAGCAATCATCCTTAGTCGCATCCAATTAGAACTAGCGTTACAATTGAGCACAATGGTAGTGCGACAACTCGCGTGGAGATTCCAACAGGGTATGTCATCGAATATCTGATTGGATGACTCGTTCAGCGGGCTGAAACTTTTTTTTTCGCTCGTTGGGGCGGCCATGTGGCTCTGACGGGTCCGAATGGAATGACTATTTGCACGCCATGATCTTGTCGCTTTTGTCGACCTGCAATTGCCCTGCAAATCTTAAGAATTTACTCAATTAGAAGAAGAAATTATATAAGGGCCGTAGTTCTTGAAGATATGATTGGAGGTAGGGGAATCAAAGTTGGTCATTTGTCGATTTAAAAATCAAACAAGGAACCGTTAAAGAAAATGATATTCCTTTCAGTAACTTGATGTTGTTATTTTTTTTAGTTTTTCGTTGATAGTCACAAAATAGTATTTGTCATGTTGGTCATGGAGAGCCGATGATATCGCTGTCTAGAGCATCGTGTGGTCTACGTAGTGATCAACGTAACGTATTACTCTTATTTATAGATTTATGGAGCAAATACTAAACGGGAGCTAGGTTGGTGCAATTCAACGAATGATCTGTGTTTTCGTTTATTATGTAGTTTTATCTAATACAGTAAACTTACCGAACATTTATCTGAGCTTAAGACTCCAGTGAGATTGTATCTCGGCCTAAAATCTCATCAACATGGCGGCGAGGAGGTTACTGATAAGCGGAAGCTTTCGCCAGTTGGAACATAGGCGAGGCAGCTCGCAAGACGCGAGTTCGCAGGGACTTTTTGTGGCATGAATCTAAAAGCTTAAATGACCATTTCTAACATGTAGAAAAGGCAAGTAAAATTCACTGTCGCGCAAATATCACGAAGAAAACAACGAAAACTAGGGGGAAAGGGGACAGGAATGATCAGCTATAGTTTTTGCCTATGTTCTCACCGCCATATTTGCATCGAGGCTTTCTGGGATACTGTCCTCCACGCTTGTATTTCGGAAGAAAATATCACCGGTAAACTTGGAAAGTTATCATTGATATATTTTCCGCAGACAATAGGAATATGAAACATTATCGTGAACTGAACTAAATTGTCACTTTCGACACTGATCGCCTGAAACTCGTCAGAACATGCATATTTCGTGAACAAAAAGTGAGTTCTGTAAGCATGTACCGAACCGACCATCAAATTGCAAAAGAAATAATTTAAAACTGATGAATTTTGACTGTTCTGTTAGTGTGTTTTAGACAGAATGCCAAATAAAGTTGTACGTATCCGATACAGCCCCGTCCAATTCGTCGCCCTTGCTTTTGGTAAAGGAAGTGAAAACCTGTGTAATCATAGCGAATTGTTGGTCACACCAACAGGACCATTTTGGTTAAATGTACATTTCCTGGGCAAATGAGAACATTATCCGTATATAAATACAAAAGGTTGATTTACACATCAGTCCAAGATATTTTTGTGTTACATTTCGGTATACACAATGTTATTGAAAGAACATCAGAACGTGCCCCCTCCAAAGCATCATCCTGCCTATCATAACGGTCTTTAATAGGGCATGGGATTGTTTACCAGTGATTTACTGATTTACTGACTTGCTGACGGTAGCAACATAAATAATACTGACAGGCAACGGCACATCTGATCAAATACTTACGCAGGCTATTGGCAATGGTCTCGAAAAAAGTTAAACAGGTGTCCAAACATCCATTCCTTTGGGTTTAATACTGGGGGTATATGCCTGTATCTACAACGGCTCACGACTGTAAGAAGCGTGGAATCTGAATAGCTGCAAACCATTAGAGTGGCGAACAAAAGTAGTATACAAATGTGTTACTTTGTATATGGCGAGTATAGAGCGAGTATAGAGTATATATATATATATATATATATATATATATATATATATATATAGAGATATATATATATATATATATATATATATATATATATATATATATATATATATATATATATATATATATATATGTGTATATATGTATATATATATATATATATATATATATATATATGCTCATTATTATATGAATACATATATACCTATATATATATACATAAAAATGGGTGCAATCAACAACAGATCTTCTGCATAACAAAGTGCACCGACAAATTTATGGCCAATGTTACATCCACTTTAGGGTGTGACAGACTGGTGAGTAGTTCATCCAATATAAACACAGATAAGAATTGGATGCAACACCACAACCTGCTTCACGCCGTTTGTACAGCTAACACTGTCCGAAATGTCATTATCCCATTGCAGGCGCATTCGTTGCAGCGTATACATTTTCAACATCAGTTTAGCTGTGGTAGGACATATGCATCGCTCTCGAAGCAGAATAAACAATTAATTGTTATCAACGCGATCAAACGCCCTAGAGGCGTATACTTACATCGCGTGACATGGATAGCCATGACCAACATAGGGCTGAACAACCTCTTTGAGGACAAACGTAAATTGCGCCGTCGAATGAGATGTTTGAATCCGAATTGTAAGTGACTTGTCTGAAGAATATCAGTATAAGATTCGATGAAAATAATGTCAGGTAATTTTCCGAATATGAGGGATATAATGCCGCATCATAACGCCTGGTTCACAAAGCGCTTACCACCGTTATGATATTTATTCACATTATGATTTTTCCATCAAGTTGTGGAAATAAAGCCACTGCCTCTTGCATTGCTGACGCAAACGACTGGAAGAATTTAGGTCAAAGACAGAATAAAGTTAATTGGAAGTGATATAGAATCTGCCATTTTGTCACAAATATTAAGAGATCTAAAGAGATTGCGTTGATGCATATGACGTAGCATGTACGGAAGCTACGCAAAATCGGAAGGCTCAGGTCGTTCATTGTACGTGCAGCCATTTATACGAGTTATATGTTTGCTCCCGCCAATTATACTTGCAATTGGAAATTACAATTGAAACGTCGTAACAATTGTAATTTAATACCCGTGCGGCTGAGATGATCACAAATTGGACTGCCGTTGCAGCCAGTCAACGATTGTTTACGCCGGGGCCTCTTCAGGTATTTGCTACGCCGAATGACTGCATGCAAAAGAAATATAATTGTTGCATCTGTATGGCGCGATTTCGCTTCTCGTCATCCTGGCTCTGTTTGAATATTTGTGAATAAGAAAGTAATTTAAAACAATGATATATATACAGAGGTCATTGTGGACATTTATATGTGCATTAAATTTGGTCCTCAATGGTCAAAACATAGAATGAGGCGATGTTTTGGTAATAAAATAGCTGCAAAATATTATTTGATATTGATATAACCAAACAGAATGCCAGCAGTTCATCGCCACAACCCTCCATCTGAAGTGCGATGCCACAGATCCGTAAATTGCAATGTGTATTGCAATGGTAATGGTAATATTGGGATTGTTACGACCCAACTTGAAATCCGGTCAATTTTAAAATTGTTCTGACCCAACTTGAAATTTCAAGTTGGGTTGACCCATTTTAAAATTGGACGGCGGGTTGGCAGGCACGACTGGTATAGAAAGCGGCAGCGCGTTTATTACATTATCGGCTTGTTGCGCCCAAGTATATCGCAATGTATGGCGATACAGACAGCGCTCGCTGATGAATCCGTAAGGCTGAATTTACCTTCGACCAGTAGAAATATGTCTTCATCCGATGTCTGTCTGCTTGTTTGTCTGTTAGCAAAGATATATCGAAAAGTTATGAATGGATTTTCATGAAGCCTTCAGGGATCAATGGTCACGTACCAAGGACGAATGTAATAGAGAAATAAATTAATCTCAATAGCACTCCATTGCTCTCTCTAACACGCCTCGCGTAGCGATGTTTGATCTTAGACCTTGACCTTTATTTTACGTTGAGGCAAGTAAGTGGCTGACCCAACTTAAGTCTGTGCAATATATATCGGCATATTGTGATTGGTTAGGAAAAATTATTGGCATTTTAAGAGCTTTAAGGTAATAGTCACCTATATATGATTAGTATTTTAAAAGAATACATAATTGAATTAGACGCATATACACATTTAGTTCCCTTTCAAAATGATTATGTTGTATAGAACTACCGCGGTACTCCATACACGCTTCACCATGGGAAATCGTGACTTAACGTGTATTATTAGAATCGAAAAACATGATTGCCAGAATAGGCTGAGGTGGCAAGGAAGTGAATATAATTGAAAAGATGATTATGAAGATCGGTCAGAGAAAATGGGCTGTGTACATTAGGCATTTCTTCAACTGACGCATTCAAGGCATTCGGCTGTCCAATTTTAAAATGGGTCAACCCAACTTGAAATCTCAAGTTGGGTCAGGACAATTTTAAAATTGACCGGAATTCAAGTTGGGTCGTGACAGGATCACTTTCAACACCGAGGTGATGGATGAGGATGATTGTGATGGTTGGGTAGCACCCCCTATGGGTCAGCGCCCATTTGGCACACACCTGTTGCCCAGACAGGGCTGCGAAACCTTCGCAGCCAGGACGCAGGTCCAGCACGGTACCATCTAGCTACCGTGTCCTGTGCATTCCCATTCAGGGATGGGACCATCATTTAACGTGATCATCCGAGTCAGGTTTTCACACCTCGGTATCGAACCCACAACCTGTGGGTCGAAAGGCGAGCATACCACTACACCCCTGGAACCGGCTCGTGTGTATTGCACGATCAACCATAGTACCGCATCGTAGATGTATATACAGCATTTATGAAGTATGTATCAACGTGTATCATGGGTGATCGTATGATTCGCAGGCATCACATACAATTTACGAACCAATTTATTTGGTTGAGTGACATAAGTTGGGAATGGGTACCAAATGGGAGCAAAAATGACGCATCAAATCTACTGCATGTTGAGACGTTTTTGGTTAAAACTAAATGGCTCGCTCGGGCTGGCTGTATAGTGACTATTCCGGCGAGACATTCACTTTCCAACTTTCATGGTTTCGTGGCCAAAAAATAATCGAAAGCACATGGAACTGTCGACTCGACATCGCCGCGATCGCGGTCGTGTGTATCATGTTGACGAAATGAAGTCCTCCGATTGGTCGAGATGACCGGGCCTCTCATATCCCCCAATAAACATTCATGTGCTTTTAGTCTAAACCTTATGATGAGTAGCTTATTGGCGGACAAAAGGCGCTGCTGTTAACAACTTTTGTCGAACGCAGGCATGAGTAAGCGTTCGTCGCTTTTATCTCTTTGCTTGTATCGCGTCAAAGTCACCACCAGCAATATCCAACAACGGATATAAGCGTTATGATTTATATAACATCCTAAGCGTCATAACGGCAGTTTCATGTTGGCTGTATCGACGTTATCATATACTTATGTATACATTCGCTTCACGGAATGAATAATCATTTAATCAGATAAATCTATGGAGCAAGTGCACATTAATTTTCAATGTTTGAAGATCCAGCTTGACAAGCCTACCAGAACCTCCATATATACGAGCCAAACACAACGCAGACCATGTGCATAAATGCAGTCAATAATGTAAGGCTAATTAGAAAGCAACAAATCTGAACGTAGCCATTCCGTCCGTTGAATAACAAAATTATGGAATTTGATAACGACTTAATTATTTTGAGGTCCAGGGGGCATTAGTGCCGTCGCTCGTACATTTACCCGACAAAAGGTTAGCAAGTCTATTGATGCGTAGCTACTTTCAAGTGAATTAATATTATGTGTAGAGTGGTATTAACAGTGTTAGCTTATGAGGCAGCATTTTTGAATGCGGTAATACAAGCCATGTTGGTAACTCCGCCATTATAATAGGATGAATCGCCTCAGCGTAGCACACTACTGTAGCCGGTGAATAAGTAAGTTTGCTGGTCCAGTTGTGACGTTTCGGGCGTGATGGCCGGCTATAACCAGAGTGCTGTATCTGGGAATAACTTCGACTGAAATTTGGCAGATGGACGCGTGATTGACATTCACGCTGATCCATTAAAGGTGTTTCAAGTGAGATTAATACATTTAACGTCGGAAGCGTTTTTTCGTGCGAGGTGTAGTCGATATCGGTATGCAGCCACAAATAGTATGAGGTGCGTAAAAGCCCTTGTGTTCGTGGGCGATCTGGTTAGAAGTGAGCCACAAAACGGTCATGCTATGTCAACATGACGTAAAGAAACTCTCTCTGCTTGACCAAAACTAAGACTTTTATAATGCCCGATGCCTTGAACTTCAGGCAGCACCCACTCTAGTTCTGAGCTGGTATGAAAGATTAACAGCTGTCAGTTACATGAATGCAGCGTCGATCTCACATTACCGAGATCTAACAATTAGAACATTGATGGTGTACATCTGCTATTTTCTAGCGTTGTCCTGAGGAAGGGAACACTGATCTCATAATTGCTCATAGCAAGTTCCCATTTTGCGTTCACTTTTCGACAAACACTGCTGCCAGGCTCGTTTGCTTTAAACGTATGGCTGATGGATGCCAGTATTTAACAAAGGGTGATAGCGTATTTAGTTATCCATGCTTACTGATAGCATAGATCGTGATTATGTAAATAAATGGTGGTTTAATGACATTGTGATGAATATGGTAACGTATAGCCCTTGTTTTGTTGCTAATACCATGACTGCAATCAGTACTATATCCTATGTCTACTGATGTCGCCGATGGAAGCTATATATATCAGGCAGGTCTCAAAATTTGATTATTGCTCAGAACAAAGTCAACAGGAAAATGTGTTCAAACATATAGCATGCATTTCAGCGAGTCGTTGCGCGAACCAAATGGCACACAATCATTGCTATGACATCATATAATATGCACTTGAAGTGATAACAGTTGGCAATTAATTAATGTGCGTCAATTTATGGCGAACATAATGTTTACAGTGTCCATTCGGTCGGAGGTTTTGCTAAATATGTTCTCCCAAATGATACGAAAATAAAATCAATCGTCTGCTTACGAATGAGCACCCATTTCTTGCAAATATTGTTGTTTGGAGCAACATGTTGGTGTTCAAACATTAGGAACAGCGAGCACCATCCAAACATATAACTTTGCCACATGAGTTTTAACATCTGTTTGCACGATAAGCTTTTCATTTATACCGCTCAGTAATGTGTTCCCGTCGATTGCAAAATGTTCAACAGAATTAGACACAATGTTCGTGAGAAAAAAAAGTAACTGTAGTGTATTGTCCCATATTTCTCGATTTGTTGTATACATTCTGTAATAAGCCATTTTGTGGTGTACCACCATACCAATATCAAGCCCCTAAGAATAGCATGATAAATGAAATGCTTATCAAAACCAAGAATATCTAATATCAATAAAGATTGTTGCTTGCTAGGGTTTCATCTGCAGACATTCTTATATCCAAATTAACAATATTCTCTACAGTGTGAATATACCAGGGACCCTGTCATCGATTTGATTATCTCACATCATGCAGTTGTTTATTGACCACTCCTTTGTAATCTGTGATTGAAGACATATATCTAAAGCAATCATTTAAAGCAAAATAGCCAACAGGGTACTTTCCCGTCTTACAGGCAAGTCTGTCAATTTCACAACCAACAACAAACACCATCCTATCACAGAGAGCGTGCTATTACCGATATTTGCAATAATACATTCACCTTATTAAGCAATAAATGTCTTAGTAACTTAAACTCAAAAGGGTCACAGCAGTTTTATTATATTCATTTACACGAATAATAAATACGAATGGGACAGCTGCTTATCTAAATCGAGATTGCATCAAAGACAGAAACGACATTGCAAAGCTTGCATCATATATCGTTAGCATCAAAGGCAATCTGTAGTTTACAAGCAGTGCGAGATGTTCGGCTTTGTGCAACATTAATGAAAGCTGCACAGGCGGAATTTTATTCGTATGGCCCTTTGTCGCGCATTTTCCAAGAATGTCCAAGCTATTATTCTTTGTCATGAAAAGATAATTCCGATTAGTTATTGCTGATAGGTATGATGCAGATGGAATTCTTTTTATGGATAATTCAAATATCAGCTCCGTAAGTCTGAAACATCGGTCGTTAATGCAGCCTGTACCTCCTCTCGTTGATGAGTGACATTGACGCAAAACAGAAGTAAATTCAAATTAAATGTCCATGAAATCATTCCATTAAATATCATCATATGTTAGGCATCATTTATAGCGTTCATCATTACGTCGTCACTTGCTCGAGCGTCGCGTGCGTTATGATCTATACAAATCACCTAGCGTCATAACGCTTGGTGTATGACACATGCAACATCCTCAGGACATGACAAAAGCTTTTGCTTGACGACTTCGCAGTTGTTTCCATAGATGTTTGAAATGTGTCCACTGAATTCATGACAATTCTAGGGTGTGATACTGAAAAAGAGAAAGCTAATTGAAACAAATTGTTAAGTGAATTACCTTAGATCTGGGAAAATATGACACGACGTCTACTTAGGCCGTACATTTTATCAGGCCCAAGAGAATTCTAAACCCTGAAGCAGATGTCGCCCGAAGTACATTTTCTTTTAGGCGAATAAGCCACATGTGATGTATTGTAATTGCTTGCTTTGTGTACTAAGCAGTATTTATTACGATTTCAAAATCAACTGCGCACATTGCATTTATATTCATGTTTTGACAAGGAAAATACATTGGAAGCTCTGTAATGAGTAACTTCCAAATATGTGGATGTGATGGGCTCTATTCATTCATTAGCTAAGTGCGTCAGCTGTAATGACGATTCAGATTATATCATTAAATATACCGCCTGATCGTTGGACTTGATATGGAAATGACGCAAATTTATAACGTGCAGCATTCAATTTGTTGTTTTTAAGAAACGGTAAAAAAACGCAGTAGCATATCTCAAGTCTCAAGATAAAGCATTATATATGCTTGAACGGACAAAACCATGAAACAATGTTGATCGCTTTTTCCTGATTCGTCTAAATGCATTTCGCAGAGGGATTAGAAATGCATTTCGCATAGGGATTAGAAATGTATCAAGCCGATGACAGCTCCAACAAAAATATAATTTGCCCCTATGTCGTAAATCAGAAAGTTATTGGCTGTGTGAAGATCATAAGTAGTAAAATCAAGTGCATATATCAATTTGCGATTAATTAAGTAGATAATAAACACCCGAGGGGTTGACTTACGCTTGCTGGCGGACGTGCAATCACGGATAGCCGGTGATGTATATGATATAGAATAATCACTCTTAGTGCGATGCCGTGGGCCATTTGAATAAGCTGATATCGCCCAGACTGCATGTCGCGGCAGCAATAAACATTACCTGTGGCGTCATAATTAGACTAAACCTGATATACGAAGCAGCCAACAAAAGCTTAATCTTCCAGATATGTCCATTGTTGTTGGTAAAAAGACTCTGAAATTTAATGAAATCCGTGCTGCCTTAATGTGTAGAAGTCGGTAGAAGAGTAGATATATACTGCAAGCAGTGATCCTGTAACTACCTTTCTGGCTTATTCAGATAATGAATAAATTTATGATGTCTATGATGACGATTATTAGCCGTAGCACAACACATTAATTAAAATTATGAACAAAAAATGCATGATTTGATAGCCAAGTGAGGCTTGACATTTGATAGAAGGGGATATGATTGACATTCGTGTGGCTTTATCTGTGCCATAGAATCCTCGAGCTTCTACATAGACGGACAAAAATATGTTACCATGTCCATAAGCAGCCTTGCTAATTATGTTCTGTGCATATTTAGTTTCTAGTATGACACTTTGATGATTGCGTGGCATAGCGCATCCAACCAAACAACCTTACCTAGCTTTACTGTAAGCACATCAATCCGGCATCAACCGGGTTTTATGGGTAGAACGCTAAAGTTGGGACAACCCAGGTTGTGGAATACATCTCTCTGATGCAGTCACCAAATGGAATCCTACAATTTATCATGGATATAAGCGCAGTGTGTTAAAATAACGCTTAAGCTTCGTGTGTCAGTCCAGATGGCAACATACTCAATGTTGAGACAGTTAACAATTCCACCGCCTAGTTTCGACCTGACAAGGATGACGAAAATCATCTAACTTAATCTATCGAATATTCATTACGCTTTTCGCTTTATATTTACATTATTGTATTTTATTAATCGGTTTTATCTTGTCAAAGGGAAGTGCAATTTCATAGGATCGTTTTCACTGCACCCGATGCTACAGCGCTCTTGACCTTGCAATGGCAACATGGCCACGGCAACGTAGAAGGGTTAAGAGAATAATTGCAAGGCAAGAAAAACAAAAACATATCTAGTCCAACGCTAATTTTCTTTGCATACGGTAAACAATACACAATTTTGTGTGTTTTGTGACAAATACTTCACAATCAGTGAGTAGCTAAGTCATGGCAGATCATAGTTACGTTAGTCTGCAGCCACCAACAGGGAATAGTTGTATTTGTACGAATTATGGAGGCCTGAAGCGCTTCAATCGACACCCATCGTTGAACAGATTGACAGAGTGCTCTACGGAGCGATACAAGTTAAATACGTGGTTCAGCTGTTATATTTCCACATTTCCCGGCACCGTCCATTGCAAAAAAAAACATTTTAAAAAATTATATATATATATATATATATATATATATATATATATATATATCTATATATATATATATATATATATATATATATATATATATATATATATATATATATATATATATATATATATATATATATATATATATATATATATATATATATCTCTCTCTATATATATATATATATATATATATATATATATATATATATATATATATATATATCAATAATTCGTTGTGGAACACACACATTACTCACATATTGTGCGGAGGTGCAACGGGCTCTAAAGGGGGTGAATGGACTGTTTGTAGCTCGGCAGACATCTGAGTGAATGTTATGAATAAAAATAAGCAATTGCTAGCATGCAGCTCTTCTCGCACAGTAACCAGCCGAAACCACTCTGAATGTCGTTCGGGACTCAGTGTAACGTGGATAGATGAATGAATTGCTGTTGTTTTCAGAGAATAACCACAAAATCCGAAGACTCTCTAGTGACAAGCCAGGAAACACATCCAATAATTTTCGTCTCACATATTATGACCACTTACACGAGGTCCTATGAACATCAGCATTTTCAACTAACTTCAAGCTGTTCAAGTTCTCTTTTATGGTTAATGTCCTACAAATATGAGCATCATTTTGCACATTTACTTATTCATGTATTTGGTCATTTAATATGATGAAAAGACCATCAGTGTACGTATATATTACGCTCACTGATCTTACATAACTTCGACAATCTCGTTTAAAATCACTTTTAACAGATTGAATTAAACACCACCGCAGGCTATTTGTATTTTAACGAGGTGTGCAATGCCTTAAAAAATGATCTGCTTTAGGGTAAACGCAGCATTATACCGCTAAGGTATTGGACATGGATAGCATTATTCATAATTTCTTTTGCAGCTTGAATTGATCAGCCATTCATATGAAATATTTCCAGAAATCACTACGGACAACTTAATGGAAAGTATACAGATGTATTTGGTATATGAAATATAACTGAATTCTTGCAGAGCAAACAGTTGTTGCTGAATAATTAATCGATTTAGTGCTCATTATGTGACAATGCGAAAAACCAGAAGAAAAACTAATTACCTCGGGCTATTATGCTCGCAAAACTAATAGGAATTGTTTGATTACATACCGAAGGATCCCGAAAATTGTAAGGCAAAAATTCTATTATCACACCTCAAATAAATGGTCCAATTGCAGTGTTTGAATAGTTGAAAAACCCTATTACAGGCAGCCGCACTTTACTAATGGATATTAGCAAGAACGTAATGCGTATCATTGTATGTTTGTCAGAAATGTTCATTTCAGTAGTGCTTTAAGACTTATAAGTAGTGACAGCAGCGCATTGTTGATGTAGATTGCATAAATGTCTTTTTACAAGTGCATGTAAGCAACATTGTTTCGATGACATCCTAGCTAATATTTCAATGTGTTGCAATTGCACATTTTGCAACGAGCACATAGTTTAATGAAGAATATGAGGCTATCCACGACAGATAATATGATATGTTGGCTTCATTAAACAAGAAAATGTAGACAATCACAATCAAAAGCAACAACTTTCCCCCAATCTGACCATTAGATAAAAGCACAGAGCATGACATTTGTTGCATCTATCTTAAAATCAATAACAAACTGGCCAACGTTATCGAAATGTAGAACTTCAGACCGAATAACTCTTCAATTTCAGGTGCTCTTAGACCAAGTGCACTTGTAATCTTTCACTTATAAAAAATATTCGTCCTTCTTGTAAAAGCCGGTACTTACTTAGCAACCATTAATTGCAACTAGTATTAGACTGCATGTAAATGTTTATGACTCATTCTTGAGAGCTGACTTTATATGCTGTATATGCTTTCTTATGACAATGCTAATTATTTACTGAACTTGCTTATGAGACGTGAATATATTGTGCCGTGCATGTTAGGCGATCAAGGAAATCAATACATACACGGAGAACTCGCTAACACATATATGCTTTGTACTAGGATTATATTTTATTCTATGACTATAAGTGTCGCAACCAAATATAACACACATAGGACAGATGGCATCACATGACAATCATAGAGCAATCACAGGAAAATGTTGCGAGTTGTCCTAAACTGACTGCGAAAGACTGCGCACATAAAGCCAAGCAACGTTTAAGACATGCCTTTTTTGGCTTTTTAAATTATGTAATATAGAATGGTATAATGAAGATTTCATGTATTTCAATAGAACAAAGTTAGCCTTTCACGTAATAAAACTGACTAACCGAGCACATTGTTACTTGCCAACTAGCATGTGGAGTGTATTGCTTATAATTGCTTAGATTGGGCATTATCCACAGCCGCATAATAATACGTTCTCGTATACAGAACCATTGTCATTTTACCTGCTCTCAAATATGCTTTTCGACGCCAATAATTCGGTCAAAATGTGTTGCTGTCAGAAGAACAGCGCAGTTGGAATGGTTGAAAAATGCTTATTAATGTTGGTCGTTGGGCAGTCTGCCATTATGACGGATTGATTTTTTTAAAAAAGGACGAATATATGTACTGTACGAATATATGACGGCGTAGGATACAAAATATCTATCGTGTCCGACAAGAGCCATCAAGCAGCGATAAACACTCATTGTGCAACACATAACCTATTTGATCACCCATTAGTCTACAAGGATTTATAATTCATTCACGTGGCCGTCAAATAGATTACATGTATGGGCAAAAGTACGTGAATGTATCTTCCATTATTAGTGCGTCAACGCACAACTCTCAACGATTGATTGCCCATAGGGGATTTTATCTCTTCGTCATCGCAAACTTTGCCAGTGACTTCCATTACAATAATCCAATTACATGTGATTAATCTGATATTTCAAAATTGTATCACGAAATGCATGCGTTAATAAAAGCTGATATCAGCCAGAACATTCCGTCTGCTCAAATGTGTGACATACTCCCGAAATCGAATAATTGATTTAGAATACTCGAAACACTGTTCACACAAATATTATCACTATGTATGTAGCCCAATTCTACGCGGGTGTTAAGAGCATGATAACCATTAAGTGTAGGCCGCCATTCACGAGAAAATGATAGTATTATGTATAAAATATAGATATTTGTGGCTTGCTGAACCAAACGTGAAGTTAAGTTGGTCATCCGTGTGACTACTTAGATGTTGGGTTTATTTATGAAATGGTTCACAAGATGAGTAGATCGGCTAAAAAAATAGACTTAACCTTATCTCCAGCAATGTATGTTGAGGTAATGTCTGAGTCGTGTGTGTCATAGATGGTGCGGGAACAGCGGATATTTTCAAACGGGGGCAAAGGCGTATGTCGTTAGAAAACAACATCACGGAATGACTTTACATAACGCGAGAATATACAGGAAACGCGATAACAGTTATTAGGTGCTTAACATTGCATTGTTTGCATTCAAAAATAATTTGGGTCTTGAATCATGGTAAATCTAACCTCACATTGATAGGAGTTCTTTCAATCCAATGATACCTGGGGTTTGTACTGTGGTTCAGGAGTTGGGTCTGCTTATTTAAATCACCAACAATATGTCATTTAAACGATTCGCCAACCTACTCCAAAGTGAGATGGAATAAACAGTGAGATACAACGGCTTAAACACGGTATGAGTACTCACTTAGGTCGTATTCTCCAACGCATTTTATTGCACATTATGTCAATGAAACGCAAATCCTATATGATATCATATCCTCTATTCCTTATGCACATAAAATATTAGCAAAAGTAATACTTTGTGAAGTCATCAGGCGTTATCATTATGGGTCATACGACCGTTGTTACATCCCATGAAATACGTGACAACACTTAGGGATATTCTGGCCTAGAAGTAGGGGTGTATCAACACGCCGTTGATTGGACGTCTACTTTGATGCAGTTCAGTAAGGCATTATCATAGCATTTACAAGCGACTCTTAGTGATAGGTTGTTGCCTGTATTGCGGAGAAATTATTAATTCACCTATTCAGCCAGTATTACTGGCTTTGAATGTGGGATATCTTAAGTGGCAAAAATAACAAAGTGTTGGCGTAACTGCTCTTATAAGTAGCAATACGTAAGATTGTCGTAACAGTATTGCTAAAACTATGAATTTACTCGTAAGAATTCTCGTAAATGTTCATCTCATTAATCCATTCAGATGCGAGCACTTGAATATTTCAAAGATTATCGCACCACATATTGGCAATATCTTAATACACATTTATATCGGCAGTAACGTTTTTACTGCTTACATGTGTGACCTGCAAAAGGAGATAACTCCAGTGGTTCATTCAGATAGCTGATACTGCAGCTTACCGCCACCCCCAAACTGAAGAAAGGATATGACACAGCTGAGGTAAAGTTCTTCATAAACATCACTAGAAAGTAGATTTTACAATATTACTGTAGTGCAATGTGTATATGCGTGGTTTTGTTTGCCGGAAATAGATTAAATTACTTATATTTTATGCAGCCTACACGTAGTTGCATGGATGCTCGGCGGATAATTATATTGTTGGTTAATTATTCAATGTCTTTCAAAGCGTTTTTATCTTTCTTTGACTTTTAGTTATATATTTGTTCTTAATTTATGAATCACATAAAACGAAATAATTCGGATGACCACAGGATTTATGGCTTACCCTTGCTATTCACCTCTAAAGAGGATCCAGTTTGTTAAATTTCCCCAATTATTTTGGCGGATTGGGTTGTCGTGAGCAACACAAACAAATGGTCAGCTTTAAAGTATTATTGATATGATGTCATGTGAAAAGCTGCTGAAGTTTTCTTATAAATGAATGTCTTGAATGGCAATTATTGTTGCCAGGCCGTTCAACCATTTTATAACGTTTTTAATAACATTTTTAACATGCTAATAAGCACGCAACAAATCCAAAATTAATGTTAGTTCATCAAGAAATGTGCGTCTAAGCGACTTTCTGGTACAAATGTAAAGGCAGACGAGTCGAAATCACACTTAAAAGTATGTATCACTTAGCATTTATGTCATTGCTGGAGGTAACATGGGTAGTTATATGACGTAATATATTGCAAAAGAAAAGTTTGTATACCAATTTTGCGTCAGTCATTCAAATCTAGCAAATAATGCATTGCGGCTGCACTAAAGGCTAACACAGATCAGTCATTCAAATCCAGCAAACAATGCAGTGCGGCGACAGTAAAGGCTAACACAGATCTCAGGATGATCAGACGGATGTTCACCAGTCGCGAGGTTTGTCATACTTTATGAGGCACTTGCAAGGCCCCATATAGAATGTGCATTCTGGTGTGGTCACCATTCTTTATACATGAAATAGATATGTTAGAAAGAGTACAAAGGCGCGCTATTAAGCTCGCTGTCGGTAAGTCTGAGTTGGATTTCGAGCAAAGATAGCGTTTGTTGGTACTGACATAGCTTAAACCTCGGGTATCTCCGTGGGGTCCTCATACAGGTGTACATAATGTCAAACGAATTCGACAATATTAGAGTATATTTATTTTTTCAGCTTCGTTATGCTGAGACTTACCACGATCACCATAATGTTGACATGAAATTAGGGAACATTATTTTGAGAGGTAAACGGATATATTACTTGTCCATATTGACCATATAATTTATGAAGGTTGTTTTTAATTATGCCAATTATGCGGACTCCATCGCTAGTTAAGCTGCCGATAACACCATGTCAGCATCATAAGTGGTAGGGAATATGCTTTTAATTTTCCGCGCAAACTGCAATTTCCACACATTATCGTATATCATCAGGATGATGACGGACTGACAGATAATACAGTGTACAATTATATTATCAGCAGCATTTTGTAATCTTACAATGTGTGTTGTAGCAAATATGAATGTAAGAATCGTTGAAATGTTTCAATGATTGGTTGTGCTAATTGCTAATTCCGTACAACGCTTACTTTTTATTCATGTATATGAAATAACGTTGATCTGTTGATCGCGACAATGAGCGCAATACAAATAAAATCCCGTTAAAGAATCCCGTTATTAAACCAATCAATATGAAGAAAAACCTATTTAAAACCACATTGCCCGTCATATAAAGCATTGGTTTATGAATTTCACCTCTATGTGACCAGAATGTCACGGAGAAACAACTTGGAAAAAGTATTCACCCAACGTTATGACAACGTTAAATTACCTCGCAAATATCCTGATAAAATCTAAGCTGTATAATCACCTTCAGCATCCAAAGGAGATTAATTTCTATAACTGTTTTGCATTGATCGTGAGGAATATTCCATGGACGCACGAGGAATAGTTCTCGTTGACACAGTGATGTATATATTATCAGTTCAATGCACTTTAGGTACTCAAACAAATGAACGAAGCTGGCTTGCAACGCCGACTGAGCCTTCACAAAGTAAGCCTGCTGTCCATAGCAATCTAAATGTAATATCAACGCGCTAGAATAATCGGTGTGGACTTTCAACTGAGAGCAGGTTTCAAGTTTTTCAAATCATTTACTCTGATAATTGTAATTGTTTTGTTTTAATTGTACCGTATAGTTCCATGTGTTAGCTAAATGTAACAAGTTGCAGCGGTTAAGACCCATTTATTGGTATAGTTTGTGTGCGTTGGTTCAGCCGTTACTCCTAGAGTTATGCCAATGACCTTATAAGTGCAATGAGTATAACAGACAATTAGGAAAGCAGTTTAATCTGAGCCAATAAAATAATGCTGCCCCGTGGGAATCTGATATATCATATTTCGCTTGAACGCATTCGGTCGCTGAGATTATTTGCGAGCCATTGGTACAATTAGCTAGCCACCTAAAACTCATGCGATATGGATGATCACAAAAGTGTTTACTATTTAAACAAATTGATCCAGCTTAATGAGAGGAGTTGACGTAATACGCATGCGTTAAATATATATTTCTATAGCCACATTTTATTTCGGCGTCATCTATTTAACAAGATAATGTTTGGCTTTTCTTTGAATGTGTAAGCGGTTTGGTCAACCAAGGAGGTGACATAATATTGAGAGAATGATATATTACATTTGCGTGAATTATATATAGCTCATCGACTAAATGACAGATTAGTTGAATAACTATTATATATTGCCCTCTTAGTGATCTTAACAAAGATATCGATGAGAATTTATGTTTTCCTGGATGTATAAGTAGCAATAAATCTCACCGCTCCTTTTAGGTTATCAATATCTCACCCACCAAAGAACATCCACTTATTATATGCTGCTCATGTTGCCGTGCTAGAACGACATTGACAAGTTTGCGTAAGGCAAAAGCAACATTATATTTATTTCATATTCGACCGGTCTTGTGCAGTAAATAGCATGCCCGGTGGATTTGGCCCAATTGATGTTCTCCGAGCTAGATTACAGCTAAACAAACTGTAATTGTAAATCAAACGCGCTGATTTCATGTTACTATAATATTTTATCAATACTAATAAGGTTAGTTAAATAAATGATATAAGTAAAGACACTAAATGAACACAGAATGACTCATTCAAACGAGCTACATTCTTAGAAGGGTCACTTAATGTTTGTCCCTTTATGCCGTCTGCTGTCACATATTGATAACCAATTGGGAAACTGAATCTCCAGTCATATATTTGACATAAAACAAAGCTCATAGTTATTTATTCCCCGTAACTCTGACAACCATGCAATATAATGGGAATGGGATAAAACGCATGACGACAAATAGACAAAGTAAATATTCTGAAGTCCTAGGATGTCAGCAAATCATAAAAACAGGATCGACAGCATACGTGCACTCGTTTGGTGAGTTAGATTACTGATTGTGATATAATGTTCATTGTTTCACAAATACATGACATGGTCACCTAACGGGAGCTGGCCCTCACGATCCGCAATCAGTGCACGTGATTCGGTATGAGCGTGTGCTCCGCCACAGGAAGAGTGCCAAACTGTGGAACATCAACCTGAACGTAACGGCTCGCAGCATGAATGGCATCCTGCTGCTCTCTTAAGACCCAGCCAAAGCCTCAATTGCCAGGAAGACTGAGTTCTAAAACCTGAAGATTACAAAGATCAAGGTGACCATTGAGGGCATTCCCAATCAGCTGTATTGACAGGGCATGGACTCATACCTGCAGTCGGATGAGGCAGAAAAGGCTGGTTGGTTCTCTGTCACACAAAGGGCCGTGAATCGTTTGAAGATGCCCTGCGTGAGAATGATTTTATCCCGACAAGGGAAGAGCGTCTCACAGTGCTCCAGCTTCTTGCTGAGACCATGAACAACCTACCGCATATGCCGTTATCCGTGATTGAGACTATATTGGTCGTCGTGACACTGACAACCAGTGTGGCCTCGTTTACCAGAGTAGGGTTAATTGTGTGGGCACTACACCAGTTAACTTCTACGAGTCTGTGAACTATTTGTATATACGCAATATGGATAGCATCATTCATCAACTCCTTGCAGAATCTCAGCGGTCCACCCCTTGACCGGCCTAAGGCAGCAGCGACCAAAGACCCTGTCCAAGCAGATGTCCCAGATGAACTCGCCGTGAAGAC
Source organism: Urechis unicinctus (assembly GCA_034190875.2). Taxonomy (NCBI): domain Eukaryota; kingdom Metazoa; phylum Annelida; class Polychaeta; order Xenopneusta; family Urechidae; genus Urechis; species Urechis unicinctus. The sequence goes on along the minus strand of CM067351.1, from coordinate 58,980,095 downwards.
TAAATGCGATAGGCTTGCTTCTGTCATATAGATTTCGCTGCTCCCATGCCACGCCAGCCAGTTCTCACGTCATGCCAGCCAGCTCCAATGCAATGCAAGCCCTCCCACGCCACGTCTGAAGTTCGAGAAGACTAAGTGAGTTGTTAAGGACTATCTGCGTAGGTTGGTGATGAACGTTCCTGAGGGTCTTCCCTCAGTAGGGGCACTCTGATGTTCTTAAGAGGCGTGGGTAGACAGATGCATAAATTTTGACCACTGAGCTGAACGGGATCAAGTGTCAGTCTGCCCGGCAGTGGAGGCTCATGAAGCACACCAGCGATGGCAACACTGAGCATGTTGAGCCTGTACAGCATAATAAGCAGGAGGTGGTTCTCTTGGCAGAAGATATTGATGATATCCTAACCAGGAGCAAGCCAATATCCAACAGCAACAGAGGCTCCGGCTGATCACACACTCCACACCAGCATCAATAAGAAGGTCTTGGGAAAAATGAAAAATAAGTGCGCCGGTGTGCCTATCAAAGAGTAAGTGTGCCTGCGCCCTAAGATATACTTGATCCTGATGTCTGACGAGAGCGAGATTAAAATGGCAAAGAAGGTTGTGGTGAAGAAATACCTCAGAAGTTAGCGCAGCATACGTCTCAACAATTTCGCCGGAATAAAACGCAAAATGCAATCTATACACTATTGCTGATACATGCACATGCAAGTGTATTTACATATACAAATGTATAGATATATATATATATATATATAATATATATATATATATATATATATATATATATATATATATATATATATATATATATATATATATATATATACATATATATATACATATATACATATATATATATTTTCAGTAAATATATGTTTATACATATGTATCCGAATATGATATGCTCTCTATCACATACAATTTGAGTCTTGTCATATATGTGCCGGGCTATGTTATTAATTCCGTGTACTTCGAACGATCTATGACCTTCACTAGGATGTCTTTGAATTATTTACGCCATTAAATGTTCTGGGCGATTCGCTGTCCCGCTTACAGCATACGATCTAGTCGCGTGATATATCACAAAGGCTACATATGCTTTTAGAAATGTCAAGAAACTATTATAGGGTATGGAGTTGAAGGGAGCAGTTGATAACCCGCCTGTACCCTTGGCACTTTGAGGAGACATTGGAATTGTTCCATAATCACAGTAATGATGTTTAATGAAACAATGTCGTATTTCGTTGCTCGCTCACAATTGAGCTGTAACATGCAAATGCTACAGCTATGTAGCCTATCTAAATGCATTTTGTTTTAACATGTACTGCTTAACAGTGCTTGCGCCCCGTGATTGGATACTAGAATTTGTGTTATTGAGCGAATACATTCGCGGAGGTGCAAAGAAAACTAGATTCGAAAATTCTAACCCTTTTTTTTAGACTGTTTAGAACATTAATTATTCTATTTAAAGCAGTTGGCTATGGGAGCTTATTTTGTATCGCAAAAAGGGGCAGAAACAGCAGGTTGGCTAAAAGAATAGATGACCGAAACTAAATTTTTCAGAATCTGGGGAGCTTAAGAAAGCCGCTAAGGTCACTGTTGTAAAAGAAAAACGCAATGATTGATTGCTACCACTGCTTCATGAAAAAGAAAACAACAAGCAAATATCTGGTTCACAAGCTGTTGCCCTGAGGCATCGGTGATGTCGATAAGATTCATACTGAAGGGATCTAGATACTTCATTAACGAGGACTTAATAGTACTTAGGAGCTAATTGGCCTTAAAAGGCAGAATCCTAACCGCATGATAACATACAAGATACATTGATGCATGTTGGGTTCATATCAATCCAATTAAACAGCAACAACTGCAACACGACCTACTAAAATATAATAATCACACTAAAACGCAGCTATTCACTGATAACCTGTTTCAGAATGCCTTTACCCGTATGTTAACCAAGCCTTCTATGGGTAGCTGTAGCTGATAATCACGGAACTGTTCGTTTCCCATCTTGTGTGAAAGATAACCATACAAGTTAACCACACACAAATATAGCTTTCTGAACATAATTAGCAAGGGGTCGGAGAAGAAATGTTGCGCCTTTCAACGCAGTCTATGCTGTCAAAGTGTATACAAGCTGCCCATAAAATAACTAACTTAATATGAAAGCAAAGCATTTGATATATTGTAGCTTGGAGCAGGTCCCAGATTTTGCACATTATTTACTCTGCCAACCATGCATTATTGCCATTCATTCTGGGACAATAATTCTTGCACGAACGTTTTCCTGGTTTTACGGATCGATCATAGATTGTTAAAAAGGCACTATTGAGTAGCAAAAAATTGCTTGCCAACCCATCCTTTCCTCAAAGCTGCTCCATCTATTGCATTGTTATCGTGTATTCTAGCGACAGTTATTGATGCGGTCAATACAATACAACATTAAAAACATTTTTACGTGACTTGTGTAAATACACACAAGTCGTATACAAGTAATAAACCCAAGGGTCGACACTACTATACCGTTGCATTCGGCGTGCTTATCTCTATCTATCTCTCTCTCTCTCTCTCTCTCTCTCTCTCTCTCTCTCTCTCTCTCTCTCTCTCTCTCTTATCTCACTCTCTCTCTCTCTCTCTCTCTCTCTCTCTCTCTCTCATATATATATATATATATATATATATATATATATATATATATATATATATTTATTTATATATATATATATATTTATATATATATTTGACATTGACTATGCCTTCATATTTTGCGACAGAAAGTATATGCCGAAATTGTGTTGACCCTTGTGTATTGTGCATTTTAAGAGAGTGTCTCATTGTCTTTTTAAGATAAATCTCATGTATGAAAGAAACTCATTTCAAGCATACAATCATATTTGATCGGATCATCATACCTTATTTCCTAATTGTTAGGAGCATTAGTGCTTAATGTTTGGAGGGCTCGCTTAGAAGTACGTAAAGCAAACATATTCATGGCTGATTTTGTATCAATAGATAGCTCAAAAGCTTGCATGAAAATGCATTATGATGTTTAGCAGTACACCTGTCTGCCATTTTATTACTTGTGAATATAAAAACCTTATGCAATCTGATACAGCGCCCCGTTATTGATTGTTTACTGGTGTAATATAATAATGTAATGCAGAAAACTATACAAGCGTCCCTATGAATGCGTGAAATATTTCGTCAACGTTTGAGCCTACTCTCAGGCATGATAAGTAATAGCTTAGTACGTGTCGTGCATCAGCTGGTACGGTATGATGGATGTAGGGATAATGCCGGCATTTGTGGTCGTGTGACAGCTGCCTTAGAATTGTTCTGAGAGGGTATAGTCAATTTATGTGCAGACATCTGCGGTTTTGTAGCACACATGCCCAATATACATGCGAACACCTGCCACTAAAGTTATCAAACATTCATCATTGTGCAAACTGCATGAGTACTCACAATGTCTGCCTCTATATTCAATAGACACGCAGTTTGTGTCATTAATTGATCATTCGCGGAGGAAGATAAGATACATGAGGTGTAATCAGTCGTAATGAATGTCTGAATTATCATTGCACATCAATGCAACAGTAAAATATATCTTCTTTTGGAATCCCAGCCACGCGTCTCTTGTGTTTGCAAATAATGATAATGTGTCATTTCGCCTCGCGATACCTGAGCCCTGACGTTTATAAATTCTGTGTAGAAATATTGGCAGCTGAATTATATATGATAATATATGATGAGCGTGGCAATCTATGATGGCAGTTCCTTATTGCTTTGATATGTGTATGTACGGAAGTTTTTCTGCGTATTTTTTTGATCATGGCTAGCCTGATTATCTGGTTGCCTTTTGATGCAACAGTATTCCCATTATGTGTGAATTATATATGATAATATATGATGAGCGTGGCAATCTATGATGGCAGTTCCTTATTGCTTTGATATTTGTATGTACGGAAATTTTTTTGATCATGGCTAGCCTGATTAAAACAGTATTCCCATTATGTGTGGCTTATTAGAGCAAAGTATATAAATTGCAAAACAGCGATTATTTTTGGTTTTTTACATTTATACATTATGGTCGAGGGGAAAGGACATAAACGTTTCACAATGTATTTTAACCGATTATTCATCGAGGTATCTCACATTTTAGACCATCTACAGCCAATTAGGTTTTATTTTGTATCTGGTAATTTGCAAAGCAATGGACTGAATCCATCACCCATATACTGGTTTGTGGTGGGAGTGGGACCTACTTCATCGCTTTTATTGCGCAATTCATCTTTGAACTGCTCATGAAAGATAAGTTCCATTAATGCATGTAAATCTTCGCAAATGCCTCAAATGAACTATTCATCTTTGATTAGGTCTTTGATTTGCAGATAAAATGAACACAAGCTAGGACAAAAATGGCGATTTAATATTCACTTAGACGTAAATGAGTGATTGCTTAGGGCCACTGTCTTTTTGAAGTTTACGAATCAAAGCAATATGCTATGCGAAAAAGCCGATCGATCATGCTTTGCACAATTCCATTAGAGATCAGCTGAGATATCACACCTAGAGGACCGTTCTCGCTGTTCAGCAGTGCTTTTATGGATTGGGCAGCAAATGTGTGCATTCAACTAGGAGCTGTTATATAATCAGTCGGTTCGAATTTTCGTCTGCGATAAACATATCTGACTATTTGGCAAGTGTTATGCAGGCCGCATTTTCTAACAATATGTATGTGAGTTGGGACCCAGTATATAGCCAATCACTATAACATAATTCAGTTTTCTTCTCAAAAACATCCACGTGAATGAATCCACGTAAGCATCTTCTTATGGTATAATAATGCGATCGCTCAAGTAAGTGAAGCATTAAGTTACCAGAATTCTACTGCTGTGTCATTGTATACTGCATGCTGACCACATTCAGCTTTTAATGACTCTGACGAGTTACGTGGTCACTTATTTGAGTACATGGGACGCTTTGACCACCTTGCTCCCATAATTTGCTTGTGCACCAATTGTACAACCGAGGCCTCACTACTGGTCAATCAATGAAGTATACATAATAAGGAAATTCTCCAAGAGCCCTAGTGCACTCTAAAATAGATGACACAACATCAGTCATCGTTATAAACGACGGTAATCTTGAAGGATTAGTAACGTTAGTGAGATGCATAGAGCTGAAATTTAGATGCATAGGATACATGTAAAGCGGTATCATAGAAGTAGCGAAATCATTAGATTTGCATGCTCAAAGCGGCAATAAACCATGCGTTATTGCATGGTGTGGACCGGCAACTCCTAGCATTACATGGTCATTATATTGTGCATATCGGGGTACTAAGCATTATGCATGCCTAATTAAAACAAATTTATTATGCTTGTTTGTATTGCAGTGATGCGGTTCACGTTTTAAATGATAATTAATAAGCACTGACTTTCTTACCTATTTTAACTTCTTACTGTGATAAAAGTTATGGCACTCAATGAACAGTTATTTTCTATTTCGCGGACGCAAGTACATCGTTTACTGTTCATGTGTACTATATGTGTATTAAGATTGGCCTACATACAATATTATTGTTGGCACTCAAGCACTGTTATAAAAGATGTGCTTGTCTATGCAAGCATATCTTGTAATATCATGTCTTATTTGCATTTGATCGTTTTGGCTTGAATCATGGTAGTGCAGTGCTATCGTGTCCTGGCAAAAGATAAGTTTTGCGACAACAGACACCACCCCCCTAAGGATGCATACCCTACTTATTGGCCTACACAGTGGGAGAGGATGGCATGTACATATTCACCTACGCAGGCGTCCTTTGCTTATGCATTGTTCGCAGTGTGTATGGCTCACCCTTGAATGGTAATACATGCTTGAATTAAGTTACCTGATATTGTGATCTGTAGAACGGTGATGCATATGCTAATGATACAGTTTGCGTGAGGCTATTAACAGAAGGCTTTGCTAGCAAATACCAACGTGGTAAACTGGCATTATTTGTCTCTCATTTCATCCTTTGTGTACACATTAACTCGAGGTTAAAAGTAGCGGAGTTATTGCATAGGGCAGAAAAATACATTGCGTAATGTCGGTAAATATTAACAATACCTTATGCGTTTTATTTTGAGTGGTTCCACCTCGACAATTGCTTGAACCAAAATGTGGGAAGCATGTAAATATCAGCTCGCCGTACCAATTGTATCCAAAAACAAAGCTTAGTTTCATTAACTACGATAACTTTGCTTTCGATATTATATTCCCATTTTAAAGAGAGTAATAAATAACGAAATTAAGTAAAGAAGATGCTATGATTCTAAATAAATTTCATGTGTTATATCATGCCATACGTTTTTGCCTGTAAATGTAACTCTACCAGTTTTAAAATTTCGCCAGCTAAGAGTGGCACATTTCTTGAAAATAGTGCCCGGCTTAAATATTTCCCTCTCAGCAAAATCGCTAGAATGTACGAGATGTCATTCAGCGAGATAAAATAAAGTCAGAATATCAGAGGAGACTAGTCCTAAAACACTAATGGCTAATACTGTCTACAAAAGCTACAGCCATAGGCCTTTGCCTGTGACACTTTATTGGTGCACTTTGTATGTTTGATTTGTGTTGCGACGGTAACATTGGATGCAGCAATAACACATTGTTATAGCGTGTACATTTTAACGAGCGATATATATCGCTAAAGTGTCGCCTAATCGACCGAAACTGAATGCTGGGATCAAGACCAAGAAGAATTGCCAACGGTCAGTCGTGCGGTTGATTAAAAAATGCACTACCACATCTACCACACCACACCGCGACTAGTCATTTCAATGTCTTCTGTTCAATGGTTGAATCCTATTCTTGAATCCATGGATCGATATTTCCTGCGACATGTGCTACTCGCAACCACCGTGTAATCCCGGGGATATGCAATTTACATTCGCTACATTATTTATCAACAGTCATCCGCCGTTTGGTCCCGGAGTATTTTCCCAAGATTTAAGTGTTAGCCTTAACATAGTTGCGACGCAACCAAGTTTGTTTCACCGTATTATGCGCATGACCGTCCTCGCCTCCTCATTGCAATTTTGTCAGTACGGGCTGTACAATGATTTGTGTCTGTCTTTGACCTGTGATAGTGCATATGCTGTGTTACCTATTACTTGGATAAATATTTGGTCCTCGAATATGTTAAAACTAACGATAGTTGGGACAGCATATTCTCGGACAATCAGTAAGAATCCGAGGAGATGGTAAAATACCGTTTCTTTCTGATGGGAGAAACGAAAAGCTGCTAAATAAATGTAATGTGTCTGGTATCAAGCGAACCATACCTGCCATGTCACAATGATAGCGCTCTCAGTTCGAGCGACAAAGGGCGATATCTTGATGCAGTCGCTGTTACAACCACGGTTGTGTGATAAATGTAAGCATTAGGCAAAATGCATTGCAGCTTTTATGAGTTACGAATCGACACTGAGATCCATCAGCACAGGAGAGTTATAGAGAATTTCGGCAAAATTAAAGGACAGCTGTGCATAATAGATAACTCAATCTACTTTCCGGAAGCTTAGTGACCCATTTAAAAATTGCAACGTTGAGTGATACTGCCCTGTAGCCCTGTTGTTAAGGATAGTAGCTGTAAGCTGTAGGTCAATTGATCGGAACCAGCAATTTGATAAATGCTACGAAGTTGGTCATCAGAGCATTAAAACTATTTTTAACTATATATATATATATATATATATATATAGAGAGAGAGAGATATAGAGAGATATAGATATATAGAGATAGAGAGATATATATATATATATATATATATATATATAGATATATATAGATATAGATATATATATATATATATATATATATATATATATATATATATATATATATAAATATCTATATATATATATGTATACATATATATATACATATATATATGCATACATATATATACATATATATATAAATATCAATATATCTATATGTATATATATTTATATATATATATATAGATATAAATATGTATATATATAGATATATATATGTGTATATATATAAAAAGTTTTATATATATATATGTTTATATATACATCTATATAAATCTTTATATATTAACATCTATATATATATATGTATATATATACATATATATATATACATATATATACATATATATATATACATAAATAAACATATACAAATGTATATTTACATGTTATATTTATAAATATACATCTTATATATATATATTTATATATATATATATATATATCTATACATATATATACATACATGTATATATATATCTATATATGTCAATATATATATATAATATATATATCAAAATAATATATATGTCATGATATATGTTATTATATATATATATATATATATATAATGATATATCTATATAAATATTAATATATATATATAATTATAAATGTTGTATGTACACATTGATAAATAATATATATATGTATATATGTATATAATGATGTATATATATATAATATATAAATATATGATAAATAAATATATATGTGAATATATATATATATAATATATATATATATATTATATATATATATGTGTGTATAGTTACATTGATATATATATATATATATATATATATATATATATATATATATATATATATATATATAAATGCACATGCATCGATCAAAACAAAACAAAATGATTTTAGAGTGCGTTAGTTATTGTCACTTGTGTTAAAACGATAGCCATAACTGCTGCAATGCTGCCTATGATTAAAGCTCTCATGCGAAGTTCAGACGCATTTATATACCCTTTTATATGCCACGTAAATTTGTACCACCGAACGGGCTTGTCGGTTGGTGGCGATAACTTCGTTTAACGTCATTTGTGTCTCATTACCTCTGCACTAGCTAGTTCTAGTCTCCCGGCAGCATTAATTTGTCCTACTGTTAATTATTAGAATGCAGAAAGTTATCCAGATACTGCTGTTAACATGTGTTTCTAGAAAATATTCAGATAACATCTGCGTGAGAACGACTATCCATGCCCTTATCTGACTACAGAGCTTAAATAGCGCATTAGAATAAGACGATGATTGGCAAATGTATGACGTAAACGACACATAGCTCAAAGATAACGAACCGATTGGGTTATTCTACTGTAAAGGAGGTGTCAGAAGAACGGAATATAGGTGTCATAATTGATCAGTCTTTCATACCTATTGAACTTAGTAGCGCAGCTACCGAACAGTCAGACTGTGTTCTTCAAATGGCCAGACGAACGAGATTTATGGCTTGCTTTATTTCTCAGATGGGGAAAAAATGCTACTCTTTTAAACCACTGAGCTAAAAATTATTTAAGTGCAAGCCCTTTTGAGTTTTTTACTTTTTTCATAACTAATTAGCATCATCGTTTGTCATGTGCTGTGTCCAGCGCTATCAGCTTGTGGTAGTTCTTCATAATAATATTACTAGGAACCTTGCAACAGGCCGTACCCATTGTAGCTCATATAGACTTAATTTGCTGAATGCTTCTACATCTGTCTAACATGGATTTTCTTTATATAATTTGTGTCGCAATGATTACGCCATGACTTATACAATCTTTCTGCAATCATTTCAATGATATAAATATATGCTTACAGCAATTCTCTACCGTCATTTGGCAGTCTTCAATGACATTTTATTTCTGGGGTTGGGGGTATCTTACTTTCATTGCAACTGAACGAATAATCATTCGTATACAAAAGATAATGCACTTCTGACAACACCTAAAATATTGACTTGCAGATGACCTTACATCCATTGGATAACCCATGATCGACCAACGCTAGGGGTTATGGAATGCGAAGCTTGTTAATGACTCTCAGTTATTTACATAAACCAATTTAATAATACCATTTAATGGCATAGTTTAGACGGTATCCTGACTAAGAAATCTTAATGTATCATCATTTCACTCTCAAATAATTAAGTAAAATCATTTGGCATCGTCAAAACCACATCGAGCCACTAAGCTGCAGGATAAAAGCGAGATAATATGCTTCTCCGTCTTGTCTTCAAAAGATTCACTGATCAACAGCAAAAACATAGTTAGACATCTCAGCAGCAACTAGATTGTGCACCATTATGTATAGTTTTCAAAACCAACAAAATGGCAAAAGCATATTATAGTAAGTATCGCGGTTTTGCTCAGATCGTTTTAACTTATGTAATCTCAACGAATAATTGGGTCAGATCCTCACATTTTGTGCAAGGGCAACGGTGAGCTGCTGTTCACGTTAACTGAATTATTCATTTGATTTATAATTGGGAGAAGCCTTTACAGTAAGCAGTAGAAACATTCCTGCCGCTGGCAGGTGTAATGCGCTGGTGCTAGTGCTCTTAGTGACGTGATTTTGAATTATTAAAGCACTTTCTTCTAATTTGATTATTTTAATGGAAGCTTTCGACACATTTTGCGTGCACTTGAAGATACAATCCGATTTAGGCAATACATCCATAAGACTCTTATGAGTGAGCATACATAAGGGAAGAAAGAGTCATATCGTGATATTTGTGCCACTGGAGTATTACAACATTTTGAGGCACTTTCTTGTTGCAGTACTTATAATGTATCAATTCGGGTCGATATGGTTTACAATGGTTTTTTTGAGCGATTGAATTATTGTTAACAACTTAAATTCAAATAGCCATTAAGAAAATGGTTTTCCCGATTTTCAATGACAGATATAACAGAGCAGACTCCATCCGGTAATGTAATGATAAACTAAGACCATAAAATTCGTAAAATTACACTTTCGTGTTGACAATTCCCAGCATGTTAAGACAAATAACTAACGCCCAAAGCATAGGAATACGATGACTATCAATAAAGGAAGTATTTATAATTCAATGAAATTCATAATAGGTTATGCCGTTCAAGTTTTTCATTTGCTTGTACAAGATAAATTCAAATGTCGTTTATAAGGTAGGCAAATCTGATAAATGTCTGCGAGCGAACGCCAAAAATGAGGCGGCTTACAGCATGATTACCGTATAAGCAAAGCCTGAATTACGTATGAAGTTGATAATAGGCTACGCCGTTCTAGTAATAAGTGTCCAAGAGAAATTAAAATGTATTTTATTAAGTCAGCGAATGAGATAAATATCTGCAAAAGAGCCCCAATATGTATATGCTATAACGATGATATTCGCCTCACCCATTCATTAGTGAGACCCCGTAAATATATAAAACATCATATCTAACATCATTGCTATCAGCAATGTTTTTTGCATACCAATCTGATACTCGATTAGGGTTAAAGCGGATAGGCGTGGTTGCAGGCTACGCTTATGCTGAACACCCTTTGAGGCTTTGCAACGTTCGACTATATGTTAGATAGTTGGCAGGCTGTGTTATTTTCGTCCGATGACCCATTATATGTAAATACCTGTAAGCGATTTCTAGTCCAAATGCATACAACTTGATATTATGTGCCATTCGCTGCATTTAGGGATTTTACTAAGCGCATCTATATAGACACCGGGTATTTATTTGGATTTTTTCACAAACTGCCCAACATAAACTTTGACATGACAAATCAAAAGGATTATATTCAGTCAAGTATTAATGAAACGTGACTTAATTCCATCAAATGACATTACTGCGCTCGCAATATCATTGCGGCTCTCGCAAATACAAAGTGTCATCCAATGGCTGCTTAGTTACATTTTAATCATATTACACTAAGCTAGCCCATACACATATTATGCCATGCAGTAACTTTCACAAACCACAAATGTCAAGTGAAATTGCGAAGAGTCTGCATTGTCTTCATTCTTTTTCATTCAAATGAAATGAAAGCAAGGCTCTACCACAGGTTGTACATAAGACCAGCACTTAACTATCTAGCATGAAGAAAGGCACTGTTCACTATAGCCCTTAGTAGCAGAAAGCTGACGTTTATTGTAAAGCAGCATTTTGTATGGTCTACAGATATTCTCGACTATTACTACACAGAAAGCAAAGCTTGCCGAAAGATGCAGCGGAGTAATGTAATTTGTATACAGTACAATTAAACAACCCCCCTCACGCATTCTAGATCCCTAAATCGGGAATCATTTAATTACAAGAACTCAGTAATAGAAGAACTGTTGTCTTAAGAAAGACTAAGCTCTCGTGTCCTGTTATTAAATTAAACATAGATTGTCTGGAACGTTACATTTTTCTTAAGATGGCTGTGATGCTTGCTAGAAAAATCCACTTGCAATTGATTGATATCACTCTAACATAATGTGAATTAACTGATCATTGCTAATGATCAGTGCCGTCAGCGTATAGTATCATTGGTAATAATTCCTGGTGATCGCACATATAGGTTACATGATAGCTAACTTTAGATCATATGCCTCTTAATCCGCTTGATCATTGCAGTATATTATGACTAAATATTACCTCGTTGGATGGCATAAAAAATACAATGTTGCTTTTATTTTTATTGGAAGTATTTCAGCAATTGTAGGAGTGATTAAATTTATTTGAGAAAGTTTTATATCATTTGGACCGACAGCACGTTTTTTTACAATCACATATTTAAGAAAATAATTGCCATTGCGATAATACACACGGATATGTTGACTTTCAAACGACCAGACATTTTAAGGGATATATTAAGGATTTAAAAGACACGCGTTTTCAAAGACTCAAGGCAGTAAAATATCCTACCTGTTTTGTGCATAATTGATGCCGATCTTTAAAAAAAAGCACACCCGTTTAAACAATGCGACCTGCATGGCAAAACAAAACATTGTTGGCAAACATATATACATACATAGTCACATAATACTAACAAGCACGTCAAGATAATCGTGTTGAAGCAGTTTATAAGCACAGGGCAAATTTCATTGCCATACCACCTTTAAATGTTTGATATATTCTAAAAGATTAACAAAATATAGTTGGCTATTTTGTTGGAACTCATGGTGTATTTTGTGTGAAAATTATTTTATATTTCATCAATTGTAAAATCGTTTAAGTTCTGATTCGCTTTGATGCGACCTCCTATGCATGTTGTCATGTATTTCAAGTTAATTTCTTTACTTACAATAAAAAAGTGAAAATCGAATGCGTTACTTAAATTGTTAATTCAAATTAATTAAATGTTAAGGTACATCTACCGGAACTCAATTATGATTAAAGGGTGTGTGTAGAAATTCACACAACTATATAAAAATTATACTCCCAGGTGATGATAGAGGACATATGGACTATATTAACGATTAGTGTGGATTACGACATTGTTTGTGACAGTTTCAACTATCCTAGCGCAAACAAAGTATCAATTGTAATTGCTCTAAGAGGCAATTAATACAATCCTGCAACATTTGGCCATCATCTCACAAGATAAACATTGGTGAACTAACTAGATAAATAAAGGATCGATAGCATCAACTATGTATGCAAACAAATTCCGCTGAAACTTAAAATGTGCCCATAAAAATAGCCAGGCTCAAAAACCTGTCGTGACAAATAAGTGTATTTCGTTAAGTATTTATATAAGTTACATTTTCTTTTGGTCTGAACAGTCAAAATAACTATATTGTGAATTGTTTCTAAATTACAGCCTTAGAAACACACAGTTAATCGGCGAGAACATGAAAATAATGTCGTCTTTAGAAATGTCCTTTATCAATTATGAGGTGTTTGTGGTTCAAGAAGGCATTTGCATGTTACGATGTAACAATGAAGCTTCCAAAACCGCAATAAAACGCTTGTAAATACATAGCCTTTGGGTGACAGTTGATAGTTAACATCGCATGACAAGCACCATAACGACATTTGATGGAACAATGTTTTATTTTGCACGCAAATTTTGATGATAGATAATTTGGTACAAATGACTGTTCCTAATTTCAGATATACTTTGTTTCGCGTAACAACCTCCATGTACGCATTGGACAGCACATAGGATGCTGTTCGGCACCAGAAATTGCAATGTCACGTTCGATAAAAGGGAAGGAAATTCCTCTTGAAAACAAACGGATTGCATATTATAAATTATTACGAGCAAGCTTGTGAAAAAATTACAGTCGAAGTTCAATGTCTATCCGGATGCCACATTTATCCATTATTCATTATAACCGTATGCAATATCAAATTGTTGAACTGTGTTCGGGACATAATACGTTCGGTATATGCGTGTGGAAAAGTAATTGTATGCATCGCACAATTACCATCAAACCTTGAGGATTGATTGCATTTGAGATGTGTAGTTAAGATACCCGCCTTAAGGTACTAGATTGTGGAACATCATGGTGCGGATGCAATGGAATTTGCACTTGGCAGTGTTCCAATTTGTCATCGTGTTTTGACGCAGCACAGACAGATAATGGTGATTAATACTTTCCTTGCGTATTCAAAATTCGTCAATTCAACCACTCACATTCAAACATATAATCAATAAAGAGTATGAAACACTTCAATTACACTTGCTTGAACAAAGAATTGCCCATCATGATATTAACCTTTAAGGCAAGAACAGTTGAATTAATGACATATATTAACACCTCCACCACAAACACCAGCACCATCACCACCACCGCCGCCACCACCACCACAACTATCAGTACCACAACCACCACAATCACCACCACAACCACCAACACCACAACAACGTTCACCACCATCGTCACCTACACCACCACCACCACCACGACAATAAACAGCACTACCAGCACTACTAACACCACCAACAACAACACAACCACCACCAAAACCAAGGAGAGCATCTGCTCTTGCAGCATTGTTGCAAAGATATATCTAACGCCATATAAAAGCCCACCGCACGGGCCATGGAGGGCAACTGTTTGCCTGGCGCGTTGTTTAATGCAACAGTCACGTCCAATTTAAGAAAGCTTACACAGGCAATATAAAGTGGCTTTCTATATTGTACTTGCTTCATTCAGTTCTATGGTACTGTTGCTTACAAAGACATAAAACTTGTCGAGTGGAATCAGCAAATGTCACCTATACTTACAGTGGATGTGAAAAAGCCTATATGAGAAGAGAAAGTTTTCAGACACATAAACAAAGAAAGGTCTTTCCACAAACCGCATTACCTATCTATGTAGCGTGACAATTATTTTGGCCGAAACACGCAATATCACTCGGTATCAGTTTGGGGCAACGAAACGACTTACTGTCAGTTATATGCATAATAAATAGAAAATAAATATTCTTGTGGATATAACATATCCATGTGGCACATTCTTGTGATTTATAGGGGGCACGTGATTACCTATAAAACCCATCAATCCTAAAGAGTATGACCCCGAGAAAGAGTAATATATATATATATATAGATATATATATATATAGAGATATATATAGATATATAGAGATATAGAGATATATAGATATATATATAGATATATATAGAGATATATATATATATATAGAGATATATATACATATATATAGATATATATATTATATATATATATATATATATATATATATATTCATAGATATAGTTATATATATATATATCTATATTTTTATATATAAGTATATACATATATATATATATGTATGTAAACATATATATATATATATACATATATGTATATATATAAATACATATATATATATCTATATATATAAGTCAATATATATATATAAATATATAGAATCATATATATATACATATATATATATAAACATATATATATATAAACATATATATATATATATTTATAAACATATGTATATATGCATATATATATGTAAATATAAATATATATAAACATATGTAGATATTCATTCATATATATATATACATATATATATGTTTTATGTATATATGAATATGTATATAAATGTAGGTTTATATAAATGTATATATACATGTAAACATACATATTTTATATGTATATATGAATATACATAAATATATATGTAGATGTACCTGTTCATATATTTCCTGTAGTAGCGAAATTATGTCCTAATGATGAATGGGCTTCATGTTTAATAACTGATGTAATATTGCAGCAGGATATATACGACACATAAGACCTGCAATGCGTACATAGTCTTAGTCAACCCTGAAACTTACTGTGAATGATTTGTTGTTGTTTCCACGAACTATAAAGACCATAAGCAGTGTCGTGTCCCCACATATCTATTTACATTAATCTAAATGGCTTCCTAATATGTTACTTTTTGTGTGGACGCAATATATCTGTTGCATTTTATTGTGCATAAATATATCACGACATGAAATGCGAAATCCTTTCCGGCAATCAATTAGATCTTTGAATATTCGAATTGAAATATTTATGCAGCATTTTTGGAACTGTACCCATAAATCACTCGCACGTCGGCTCAAAATGTGATTTGCATATATGCAGAGCAGGCACTCGTAGCAAGCTAATTCTAAAATTGAGCGCATGACACAGAAGCATAAACATTGAATATTTTTTGTTGCACACCTATCAATAAGTTGATTCCAATAAGGAGACGCACAACTGAAAGTAAAAGAGAGTAGATGTATTTAAGGCTAGAAGAAAACTCTGTAATCTATTTACGGATCAACTATGAACAAAGTCCACCGCACATACAACTATGCTATACTTGATGGTCAACCTGGCGTGCCATCACAAAGGCCCAAAGCGCAGTTTCTAGATGATCTGTTGTTGCTTAGAACATGGGTAAAGCATTAGATGATCCATAATCTAAATGAGCATAAAGGACTTCATGAAGACACATTTGTGCTGGTTTATAGAAAATATATGATGCAAAGTCTCGATTATCACTGTTCAATTACGAAACAAGCTTCGCACCCGAAGCAAGTATGTTCTTTTGTCATGGAGATTACTGTTATCATTTAGACATTAACCATCTAAGCGCTCTTTTTACTTTCGTGATATAACAGCTTCATATGTGACTGATACGACATCATTGCAAATGCAATGCACGTTTAGAGGCTCTTGATGAAATGTCTTCGCATGTTGTCTGCTCCAAAACGAAAACGTTCATCTCAACCGTAATTATGAATTCCTGTCAGAAAGCTGTGTTTAACAAATTAGAGTTTAGGCGATAGCACCAAACGCGATGACTAATCTAGTCGTTTTGGGTTAACGTAGAGACTTATCTACTTAGGACACATGCTCATTTCTAGTGACGTGATAATTCTATGCTACTATCACATCCATATTCCTTCTTCACTTTTCGCTCGATCATGGCAGACGGTGATAGGTTCATCCTAGCAGCGACTCAGCCAGTAATATCTCCGATTGCTATCCTCTTTTGATGTCTCTTAATATTGGTGCCTACCAGGCATGTTCTCCCCAAATATTTACTATACTCATGTTTCGCTAAAATGATGAGCACGCAGTACCATAACGATGACAAAACAGACTGCTTACAGTTATGCAAGTAGATCTATGCAACGTCAAAGTATGCAATGTATGTCGTTGAAACGAATCGCAGTCATCATACATTGATTACATTGAATAACCTAATAAAGGTCATTCGAATTGAAAGATGTCGAGAATCGAGTTATTCATCTAACGTATCACATTTATGGCTATTAACATGAGTAACATTTCAAGTTTGTTTCCGATGAGTCTGTTTCCGATGAGTCGTTATTCTGTCGCATGATGCAATTATCTTTTAATCAACTGGTGCATAATCTTAGAAAACCCACTTATCCGATATCAAGGCTGTTATTGTACCTTAATATTGTTAATGATTTGGTTAATTATACCACGTGTCCATACGGTGTTATATTGTTGTAACATTCATTCATCAGCCCATTGAACGAACAGCAAATATTGAACCAAACTCCTATCGCTTTGTTTTAATACGTTGCCTTTATGTGATGGCTTAATGAAGTGATGCAATATCGTGGCGTGGCTCCAGCTGTCATTACAAATTCGTATAGCTTAGCGGTTATTGGGTTATTGCTGAAATTGGTCGTTTATCTCATATACCCCAAATTATTTATATATCCTCTGCAATAATCCGATGAGATTAGAGATAATATTTTGTGTTGTATTGCGAAACCACTTCGATTGATTGAATTACACATTATATTGGCCAGCATATTGCTATTGTGTTCACGTTTGCTGTTCCCTGGAAATGACGCTGAGAGGGAGGGAATGCTAACAGTCGTTCCTATACAGTATGGACAAGTATGTTTCACAGTTAGAAGTTTGGCTCAGTTATTCATCTGCAATACGGTAAACTGGTTCATTCTCACATTTACGAATTCCACTTTAATTTTCTTATGCTGCGAGATCTTTCCGTTTTTTTGTACTGTTGATATCGGTGAGATTTCAGAATGATAACTTATTTCAATATTAATCGTTACTATCGTATACTGTCAATTTTTTCAATATGTTTTAGCGGATTCATTGTACATACAAGCCAATGTCTTTCTATATCCTAAGATTAAGGCTGAGTAATTATTGAATCAGACATGTGTGCAATGAACCAAGATCCTTCGAAAAGCGTGTCCGCTAATCAATCTAAACATTTAGCGGCTACGAAATGTTATACTATCATAACAACTTGCTACTTGCTGATTAACAATATATTTCGATTGTTTTTACAGGGTGTAATCTTTTGAGTGCGATTTATCTATTATAACTATAGCCACGTTGTTCACCTGCGTGACACATTCTTAAAACGATAAAATTGACCCAAGCCGTTCTAATGGAAATAAGATTAAGCCATTTGTCCGTAATCCAGTTTACCTTGGATTGCATATTCATACCATCTATTTTCATTTCCTTATGCCGACGAATTACGCTATTGACTAGCTTTGTTCATTTGCACGACGCCCTGTTGAATGATATTCAATAATCAAGTAAGATATAAAGAACTGTAGACTGTCGCAGAACAAATTGAGGCCTACGAAATAATGTACTACATGTTGCAGCTCAACCGCTACCGTTTAAGAGCAAGCATAAATGATGAGATCACATGTAACTATTACGCTGTAACGGCTAAAACAATGATAAATTGATTGGTTTGACAGTCAACCTCATGGAACGTATGTGTGCCCCCTTAATCATTCACAACATTTACGCGCAGGGTCTCTTTGAAGTCGTTGGCACGAAACATCACGGCGATGTTAAACAAATAGGCGCACACGACATTGCTGCGTGTGTTTCATACCTTAAAGAGCTTCTTGCGACCGCATAGCATTGCTATTTTAATTCAAGTAACGATTACTGGTGTCAGAATTTTAAGTTAAACCCTTACAGCATATTTCTGCACTAATCACGAAAACATAAATAATCGACAGGAAATTATCTTCCGGTTAGTATGTCATAATTCTTAGGCATTGAAATTGTAACATGGTAGGAAAATATACTTTGAAATAAGACTGCCAAACATATGCGATGTGTGCCTGTATAAACAAAATAACAAACGCTTTGATTTTCAGTTGTCATGTCATGATTGTATTGCGGCTTCTGTTTTCGTGAATTGTGCGAAGGTAACGGCATACATTGCTTTGCTGGTTTTCTAAATCAATTTATAATAACATACTATCGTTAATATCTATGTGAATATTTGCTGGGATTGCAGACGGTTAACATGTCTGCGCATTTTCTCTTATGTACTCAACAACGCACACAAATAAGTGTCAATGGAACTACCTTTAAGCACTTTTTCTATGCAGCAATGTATATATATGCGTAAATACACATGGGTTACCACATATAAGCTGCAGCCGAAGCTTTTCTTGTGTTGGTTCCATTATTTTCAATCTTTTAAGAATAACAATCTAACCTGCAATCTAACGCATGGGGATAATCTTAAGTTTGATTAGCAAAACTCAGTTTCAGTTTCTAGTTAAGAATCGCTAATCATTATCATGGGTCCATATGCGTAAACATAGGCTATATGCACACAGGCGGACAAACACAGATGCCTTGGCATATAATATATATATCTAACATGTATAAACAAATCCGATTAATTATAGTCGTCTTCGTTATTTGTGTTGCGCGCGAAAAGTGTGCATTTTTTAATATAGGTTTGTTTGCATCTGCCTTTAGTTAAAACGAATTCGTGATTGCTACAGCATGCACAGGATACATATGCATTCTGTCCATGTTGACCAGTTGAACAAATGCGGATATATTTCCTTTCATTTTACAAATCGACGCACTGGCAAGGTCATGTTTAGCAATTCACAAGGTTTTTGCTGTGTTGAAAGATTGTAAGCTATCTATTCTTATCGCCTTACATCTTCCTCGCAGCCAATCAGTGCTAAAGAAGAAACTAGGTTATTTTCTCATATCGCCTTAAGCGCCCAGTTATTGAACAGCTAGCCATGGAATAACTTATTGTATCAATATCACCGGAAAACTCAGC
This sequence comes from Urechis unicinctus, assembly GCA_034190875.2. Taxonomy (NCBI): domain Eukaryota; kingdom Metazoa; phylum Annelida; class Polychaeta; order Xenopneusta; family Urechidae; genus Urechis; species Urechis unicinctus. Next base: position 58,959,725 of record CM067351.1, on the reverse strand, counting down.
TATAACATGCCAAGAATATGGCGAAGCATGATGTCAAGGATGCCCCACAAGCGTTATAGCAGGGGTGTTTGCGTGTGCTTTGCTTATTGTTTTATTCCATCTCCCCGGTATTATTCCGTCTCCCCGATTTCTCGCTGACGCGCGATATTTTAGCATCCTCAAAGCCATACAGTACTGCTGGGTTGGCAAAACTGTGACAAAACAATCTCTACGTGGATTGAAACGAATCACACTGCATCAATAACCTAGGTAAAATAGAGTAAGGTAGATTGGAGATGTGCTTTAAAATTATGTTATCAGCCATTGAAAACAAAGCCACCAAAAATAATGGTGTTAAAACACTTTAAAGAATACAACTAGATATTAAGAACAGACACCAAGTATATAACATATAATATGACCCTCACAACGCCAATGAAATCGAGTTATCTTCGCTGTTAGTGGCGTTGTAATCAAACTTTTACTCGACACAATCCTCAATACTGGCTGAATTTATGTGTTTTTTCCCAATGTTACCACTGCGACCATGCAACATCTTACACCTACGAAATGGCATGTAAACCGCATAGCAAGCACAAACACGAGTTTATGTGTAGTTTTGCGGTTTCTATTTCGTAATCAAGAGTGAATTATGGCTTAACATTAAAGATGAGCCCAGATACAGCATAACATTTATGCACTTTTAATGTTCTGTTAGAGCATAAAAGATGTCCTCTTATCCGATAAAACCATCATTTATTATTCAACGAACAGACACTTGCTGTAGTTGCATATTTCCCAAACGCTTTCTACATGGCAGACAACAGGATAATGATGAAATGCCAACCGCTCTGATACCATGGGATTCGCGTTTAAATAATGTTATCATAGAATGGTTATGCACGCAAATATAGATGCCAACACACACACACACACACACACACACACACACACACACACACACACACACACACACACACACACACACACACACACACACACACACACACACACACACACACACGCACGCACGCACGCAAACACACACACATAAACACACATATATATATATATATTTATATATATATATTCATATATGTATATATATATACAGATAAATGAATATATATATATATATATTTACACACACACATATATATATATATATATATATATATATATATATATATATATATATATATATATATATATATATATTTATATATATTTATATATACACATATATATAAATGTCTATGATGAAATATTATTGCATCATTAACTGAGTAAACTGGGCATGGGTATTATTGTCTGTAAACTATATAGTGATTAAAAGGTCATTTGTATGACAGTTATGCATGTTTATTGACATTTCAAGCATAATTGAGAGTTTGTGGCACATCCATTTGGAACCAGCACTGCTCATTACAATTATGCATAGTTAATAACATTTCAAGCATAATTAAGAGTGGTACAAGGCCCATTGGAACTTGTGCTGCTCATTCATATTTTTTTCCAAGTCGGGAACTTCCCATTGACAGCTGTGGCTTAAGAACTTATTTCTTCCCTGAAACAATCAACATGTACACATATTAAGTAAATTACTTGGCACCACTAATCAAGAGATAACAGTTCTATTATTTAACCAAAACTGGAGGCAAGAGATGTGTGGTCCAGATTATGCATCATCCCACAGAATGTTAGGTAGTGTTCCTTGCTGGTACAGCTATAATCTACCATTTGTCTGATTGAATGGTGTAGAACAACTCCAGGTGTCAAAGTGAGCAGCAGGTTTTAGATTGACCAGGACATCTTCAGAAAGATGCACAGAACAATAAGAGAGATTATTTTAGAACTACACAGATTGTACATTTAGTCAGTGTAGCTGTAACTTTTATAATACTCTGTCTGCTGAGAATAGAAGATATAATATACTGATAAAGCATCAGATAAAGTTACTTAATCATTAAACATCACATAGCATTGCATGGCTTATCTACAATCTTAGATAACAATTCAGCCTACACCACAATTGTGCAATAATTGTATATAATATTTGACATCTACCATGAAGGAGATACTGGGAATGATTTTTTTTGGTCAAATTTATCCTGATTAATATAGTATATTCTGAAGTATATGTACCATACCTGGGAGTAGTTTCCTTAGACTGGGGATCTGAATATAACTTCTGAAGGCAAGTTGTAGAGCTTGGGTCTGCCTTGTATCCCAATAGAAGCGGTCTGCATGTGCATTGATATATTGTTTTCATATTTCGCTATTAGTTTCTAATTATAGCAGACTTGTAATGACTTTCACAATATAGCACCGGCCCTTATAGACCATGCAGTGGGTAGTGCCTTTTATATGAAGGTCACTTAACTAGAATTCATTTATAATGCAAAGAACAGAGGAATGAAAAATACTCACTTCGATCTTTGATGCATGTTCTGCTCGAGGCATCTTGATCTGACTCCAGTCACTGGAAATCAAGCTGTTTTGTTGGCATCTTTAAGTCTGGGGTCTACAGGGCTTGTTGTTCTAGGCAGACTTGTGGCATAACTGGTACTTGCTTGGGCTGCTGGTTCAGTATCTAATAAACAAAAGCACATACATTTTATAATTTGTATTGCAAAATAAATATAATTGACACATTACAGACTAGGCATTAATTCAGATGTAAACAATGAGGAACAATGTTTGTATCAACGCATATTTCTGCCATTGCTTCACATTTGTTCATAATTATGTGACCTGCAAATTGTGTGAGTTTTCAGAACCATTTTATTGATCATTTGATGACGATCGGACCGTGTTCAGAAAATGTCAGTGTGGTTGTGGTACAAAATTGAAAAATACTTCATCATACAAGCAAACAAACCGACTTTGTCAAGGCAATCCATTTGTACCAAGTACACGCCCATTTTAGTTATGGTTAATTCAGGCAGTGTTCTCTGATATGTTCCATAGCTAACATCTGACATAGGTACCTATATTAATGAAACATATATGGGTAGATTTGTGGAAATATACATATCCGGTAGGTTCAAAATGGAATTTATTCCATATTCACAGTACATGGACCCAAACTTTAACAGTGCTCTATATAAATGATAACGCATTTCAATCTGCATCTTTATCAGAGAACTCAATAGGAATGGAAGCTTGGAGAGCAATGCAGTTAGAAAATAGAGACCCAGTATACAGATGCTGGTTATTTATTTTCACAATATAACACCACATAAAATGTTTCCAAACTCATACGGTACCTTCTAAGGTCAGATCACATAATTCAATGCCAGGAAACTTATGTGAGGCCACATCAGCTGTTCAGCTGAGAAAATTCAATATTATCTACTGTCAAATTACATAATGATCATAGTCATGGTTTTTATAGCACAGATGCTCATTTATTATGCAATTAAATAGTTATGCAGTTCAGAGGCTGTTTATTTAATGACTGGTGTTATTTGTATTAGGTGACCCTCTGGTGATATGTGACACTTTCAAGTCTGTATTTGCACCATCAACTTATTCCCTCTTTTGATAGACCATCACATTGGCTATTGCCTGGATAGGCAACAGCCCAATTAGCATGTGATGTTGTGACTTGAAATTGTAATTGATATTTGGTCATGACATCGACAACCTCTTTACAATTTAGATCAAACATCAGAAATATGACTTCCCCCAAGTATTGTTTGTAATTGCAATCTGAGGACCCGTTGACCTTTGAGGTCTATCATATTAAGATAATTGCCAATAGTTAAGTTTATGATAAATTTATAAAACTTACCATGCAAATCATGCAGGGCAGTTAAAACCATCAATGGTGCTGCAACATTAGTCTCTTCAATCACAACTTGCCAAACAGCGCAGTACCATACACATTATGGTAACGTCTGACCATAATGTCTATTTAACATCATATCTATCTTCATGGCTGAAGCCTAGTGAATGGAGTGAAGGGCAACCATTAATTGTTAAAATTGTTGAGTTGATGTTTCATAGTCAAGTTCTCTTTGCATTTACATATCACCGAACAGTCGTAGCTATAAAAGCCAAACAAGTCTGTCAAACAACAATTTGTTTTTCAACTTAATTGAGGATCAGCTGATCGAGGACGTTCCGTCCAGGGAATTGGGTCATGGATATAAATTCGGTCTGGGTAGGGGTAAAACGCGGATTAGGTAACACAGAACACGCAGTAATAGAGATAGTATATTATTTTACCGACACAGCTTCTTTTCCGTCCATGTCAGAATGTATTTGTTGGGGAAATCCGTATTAAACAACAAATTTCTATGCTTTCCACGAAGTCACATATTAGGAGGCCTAATGCAGAGTTATTGTTTCGTAATTTATGAAATGTGATTATTGGCCGAAATACTGTAACAATCGCATAATTCTTAACCAGGGCTGTGACAAAATAAGTTAAATTTAATTTTAATGATCATTATTTGTCAGATTAGCAATTTTATGTGACTTGACTGGTAATCGTCTGCTTGTTTTTCGCTCTATATTTCGCCGATCTGACGTTCATCTAGGGTCAAAGTTCGAAGCCAGATTATCATGGCTAGGGTCAAAGAGTGATATTTGGTAGCTTCGATCTAGTAATATGTTTTTATATCAAGGGTTTTGTTATCATATCGTATTCAATGATCCAACAGTGTTGCATACTGTGTGAATAATGTATATTTGGTAGTTTGTCAGGAAGGTACCTTATTTTTACGGTCGCAATTGACCCAGACAAATCTCTCAACGCCATATAGCTTCCGTGCCATGGCAACGATCCGCGCCTTTTGGAGATTTCATATTGCGACTTTGTCAAAGGTTGGCGAGTTTGAGTAGGTCACGTTGTTTTAAGTTAGTCGATATAGAATTAACCTGATTTACAAGTTCAATTGGACTATTGTAGTCATTTGCATGATTAACAGCCATTTGGCGTGTGTGAGTGAAACAGTTGGCATGCTTAAATTACTTTTAAATAATTTATGTCATACCGTTGGATATATCAACCCTGCTTATTGGAACATCCCAATGAACTATTTGACCTGCATTGTTTGGGAAACTGACCTCTTCTCTCTATCCCGTATTGTTTAACAAATACGGAAGAACTCTGTTATGATACTCAGTATACAACAAAGCGGGTGTTATTCGAGGAGATATTGTTACTAATTACACGATAGGAAACTATCTGAGTAATAGAACCTTTATCTTTCCAAACTTTCTCTGCTTCAAAGAAAGATGTGATTTAGCCCTATGCGGACGTATTATTATGATACTGCGAACCTGACAAACCGCAACATGACATAATGCCTATCCTGTTGGGGTTTCTAACCATAACAATTTTGTCAGACTTTCACATACAAAATCCTCATATGCTAAGGAACTTTTCCAAAACAAATGTGGAAAAGAATACATCAAGGCACTCGCCCCTGGTGCTATGATGATCCGATGCTACCTTAGACAGCGCGGATGTGAAAGATCGAAATTATAAATAGCGCGGACAGAGGCGAAGTTTCTTTGCTCCACAACTGGTTGGAATCGCCCAATTCAAGGGGTTTGGGTTGTTTTCTAACGATGCTTGCAAGTAGACTATTGTATCCAGGCTCGTTAAATTATATCAAATTACGTTGTTTTACTCGTAACCGGAAGTGACGTCATCGATATCCATAAAATAACTTTTATTGCGATAGCCACTGTCCCTAACAACATTTGACCCAATTTGTATGACCCTCCACTGAATATTGCATAAGTTATAAGCGATTGAAAAATGTGGTAAAACACTACCACAAATTTTCGAGTGGAGGCTACGGGGGCAAAATATGCATATTTGATCATTACATTTGGTATAAAAAGTTGGCCAATAAATTAAGCCACAAGGAACTATAAACTTCTTCAAAATCACACCGTAGGTAAAGATGGTATCAAGGATTGAAAAATTTCAAGCGTGACCTTGACCTTAATATAAGGTGAAGGTCATACCTAAACCTCTCAGTTCTGCGCATAACGGTCCCAATAATGTAAACAAAAAATCTGAATTTTGTTATGAAAATTGTGACCTGTATCGCGAAATAAAAAAAATGTTAACATACAAACATCCAAACCTGCGTGATCGCCATAACTCGACGAATGCAAATTCGCGAAGTTTATAAAGTTTTCTCGGGACAGTTACCATTGTGTAGGGTGATGGTCGCCTGGTGGGTAAGGACAGAAGAGCATCCACGTGTTGGTAAAGGATGCGTAAGGGTTGTAGGAACATACGGCGCTACAGTTAACTGGGTCACGGGAGTATACGAAGGTGTCTGAGGTTATATGAATCGTTTGAAGGTCTCGGCGGACTGGATGGGCGCATGGACACTTGTGTCCGTCAGACGCGTGAGCAGCTTTTGAGTGGGGAACAGCAAAATCCCGCTGCTGTTGGTCATGTGATATCAATGGCTATTAGTGAGTGGCTATTACCCAATATTAGCATTTAGAGAGGTTATGAATAAGTGTGCAAACATTCGTCAATTCTATGAAATCAATAATACTATCACTTATGCTTCCCAATGTAATGGTAGGATGGGGATAATAGTTAGTTTTTAATCAAGATGACACTTTTAGCAGCAAATAAACACATAACCCATTTTATACAATATATGGTGCATCCATGACTAATCAGTAACTGATAAGGAAATGATCAAGAATATATATAGTGATAATTCCATATACATCTATATCAGGACTGCCATCAAGGTAAAATGATATGCTGAAATGAAAATGCAACATATTTATTGTTATTAAATAGCTCAGTTTACATATACTTGTTATGTTCCATTCTTTCTGCTTAAACAATTTTCTAGTTCGCAAGTAGAATGAGCTACACAATGATGTAAATTATGTAACAATCCGACCGAACGGAGTTAATCGAGATACTAGTTTGTCAATTATTCAATGACCTTGACATTATTTTCAGATCAAGGTAAAAACAAAACATCTCGGTTTTGCGCATTATTTAGGCCTAACGATTGAAAATAAAGATTGCGACCTGTATCGCGGATCAAAATATTGTTAACATACATACATACATTATGACAAACGCGACTAACCAACATAACTTGGCGAAGCGATTCACCAAGTCCGGCTTGACTGCACATAGCTAAAGTACCTCAAACATTGAACAGATTCCATTTATATGTCAGATTGAGTATACTACACAATATATCCAATACATCGAACCAGCGTTGTCATGATCAATGACAAAATGTCACAGTTGGCGATATTAGAAAACCCAGGCTAAGAACCCAGGTTATCGAATATACTTTAGCGACATGATATATATTTTCTCCCTATCATCTGGTTGACTTGGGTATAAGAGTCTTAAATAACACAATAATATATTCAAGAGTTGTGGTTATTGCTTACCAAATCGTAAGATATTCTTGGCCAGCAACGCAACTTCATCTCAAAGCACGACTACGAATTATACGACAAGCCGAAGCATTTCGGTTTTCTGGGCGAATATATATTTCCAGCTCATTGGAAAACGTCGAGACCAAATATATAGATTTTTTTATTCCCTCTATCGAATGTCACGTGGATAGAATATATTTGTGAAGGAAGTAATTCTAATCAATATATCAGAAGTTGGGATTTTGATATATCGGATAATAACGAGAAACAAGCTGTAAAAGACAGAGCACCAAAATGGTCGTCAGTTCAATATATAAAAATTTTCAAACGTCCCGAACTACCACCTGCGCGATGCAGGGATTAAAATTTATACACACACATATGTAAATATACATATAAATGTTAATATGTATATATTTATATGTCTATTTATATGCATACATATAAATTTATACATATGTAGATTTACATTTTACTTCACAACTACGTGATAGTTCAAAAGTTGCTCAGCCCCTGATCAAGTAAATTGTTCTTCGAAGTGAATTCAGACAAGGCTTACTGCAAAGGCTAATTCTCCAGTCCAGATTATTTGGTGATCGTGATATCAACAGCCCGATATAAATGATTATTTGTCGACAAATAATAAGTATATGCATTTGTTAACGGGCATACATGAATACCATCTCGTTAACAGCCATATGCAATGTAAATACTGTATATTTGCATTGAGCATAATGCAATAGATGTATTAAACACAGCAACTAGAAAGAATGTTTAGGTCTGTTAGGGTGTGGGCAGAGGTTCAAACTTTCGATACATGGTTTACAAATGTTGACATTAATTTATGATATCACGTCAAAGGCTCATTCGCATAGATAAGTCACAAGATGGCGCAACCGAGCAAATAAACAAAAAAACACCAAATTGACGATATCAGTAAAATAAACATATTACACAACAATGCATGCGTTTTTTATTATATCGTATAAATACAGGAGGCTCTTCTAAGCGGAATTCTCTTGTTAATGGCAAAACAAATATCAACGGCAGCATAACCACAAAAAACCCCATAACCCCGTAAAATCAATTGAACCAATAAGAGTATGAAATAACACCTTTTCCCTAATATCCTTCCCAAGTGGGCAAGAGACAATTATTTTGACGCATGATAAGCTATTGCTATGACATTGCGCTAAAAATATAATAATGCAGAACACTTCCAAAAGAGGACTAAACCGTCACACAATAAGCCATATCAGATGCTCACTTTTCTAATACGTGAATGTACATCTGCTCGTTTGATTATTGTACTTGACCATAGACATGTTCATATGCATTGTACCTGGCAATAAAAAAAATTCATATGAAATAGTGTGTTTTTACTCTGCAGGCAATGCTGCCCGATAACATAACAATCATTGTTATTTAATATTGACAACAATGTTTTGTTAGGTACTAAAGAACTTGTGGAATATCTTAACATTGTGCATTACCAGCTTGTAACAACACCAATTGTAAATTGCTTGTCGGCAATTATTATTCAAGGCAGACTTTGTTGCGAACTTAACCGAATAACGGTCGCCGGAACGACGTAACATGGCTAAACAAACGCCCGCTATTATGACCATTATTTCAGCGTTGTAAAGGGCATGGCCCGTAAGTGATAGGCCGAATTTATGCCCGTGGAGTGACAAACACACGACATATGTATCTTTTTCTATTATGTACTATGCACAGTTGCACGTTCATTGTGTATATGCAAACATTGCTAGTGGCCTTACATAGCAATATAACTCCTATAATGTCCATTTATGCAAAGACAGATTGGTAAAGTGGTTTTGAACAATCCATGGCCCTTTTGAGGCAATTTCCTATTTGCACAAAGACGCATTGTATTCGTGCTGGACTAAATGTCTGGTCGGAAAGTTAAGTTGTGTTCTATTTGCTTAAGATATCGACAGGCGCGCATTCAATGACAATCGATTCGTTGCGCCGGATCGTACCTTAATTTAAACGTCATAATGTTATCTGAGTAAATGCGAACGCAATTCAATGATGTTTATTGGCATGTTACGTTAGAGTGACTGCCATTATCATGGGGATAACACCAAAGCCACACAAACGCAATGGTACAAATAAATAAAGACACTGGCAAGTTGTCCACAGACTACCTGTTACTACTGCATTGATGAAATACTACTTAAAGGACGTGCGCCCGTTGCTACTAATACTAATGGCAACTTCCGTGATATCGCCAGGCAATTTCTTGTTACTTACGGCCTTTGACCAAGTAATCATAGATGATAAAAGTTCCACTTTAATATAAGCGTACTACACAGAACGCCAAACAGCCTGTAGATTTTGTTCAGAGACGTTAAAACCTACGCACCACATAGACAGCCCGTCTCAGGAAGGTGTCAAAAGAAGTTTCGACAAAGTCACCTTGTCATTTTCACAGCATTCGGTATTTTTCGATGTAATACTTTTATTTTTGAATTCCCGAACCTTTTATTGCGGTAATAACCTTTTTTTATCTGCTTGTCATGCGCTTATCCAGTAAACGAAAGAACATTCAAATGTTCGCTAGATCGGAGAGAGATACATGTTGTTATAACCATCATAGCATACGCGGAATGGTCTTGTCTGTATAAATTGAGCTAGAGAATGCCGTACATGGACTGCACCGCTCTTAGCTTCTCCCTTCTCTCTGTACGTGAGTTCAATTATTTTATTGGGCTAGTACAGACGGTATCTTTTAAGGTATATTGTGTGAATGAACCCAGTGTTTTATGTAAAATATAATATTCATTTAGGTAAGTATGGCTCTACAAAGTATATTTACATGGCACTATCAGCAAACTGCAAATAGGTGATCGACAGCTCAATTAAAAAATGCGACAGTCCAATAAAATGGCTGATGTTTTTGGTATGCAAATTGGAACACGCAAACTGATAAATGCATATATCTGGCCGTGAAATGAAGGAAGTATATCAATGTTCCACAAACAAAGAAAAAGTAACAATTCAATGGTCTTGTGAAGAGGGGAAAGCCATTTTAGAGAGCAATATAGCCGCTTAATTAATTCAACTGTTAGTTAACCAAACGATGCAGCTATTTACATTATTTTATCACTTAAAATGTGAAAATTGCAACTGATCCTCAAAGAATAATTTGGATCTTGACATTTCTCTTTGGCGAGGTGTCATCCGTACGTGATGGAATTTCGCTCGAAATACTATTAATCGCGCGTTTAACTGAAAACAACCTGCCAGAGATAATCAATCAAGAATAAGATATTTTGTTTACGAGTCTATCATCACGCATGGATAATATGCGCACTGGTTGACTGGTGAGTGCCGCTTGCGATGAGACCGTGAATAGACGCGTAATAATGGCCGTTTGAAAGTCGATCATCAAAGGCTGAATGCTAAAATGAGGAAAATATTCTAAGGTGTATCAGAAACGGTAACTGCAACGTATGCTGTCTGTGGTGAAAGAGGGAAGGGTGAGGCAGAGGTGCCGTCACTTGCATACCTTGTAGTATACATAGGTAGTGGTTCGGTGATACGTTACTATGTGGAATGCAATAATTCACTGATATGCTCTGGATGGCACTATAGAAATAGTACATGGAAGGCACTATTGAAATAGTTGCGCATGTTCATTGAGTGGTACGTCACAGCAATTGTGCCATTTCTATTGTTATAAGGATATCGATTATTCAACGACATGTCATATAAATGGCTCTGTCATAGAGTATTGATTGTCCGTGTGGATGATCATGGCTTCTGTAACGGTCAATTTAATCAGAGTCTCCGCAGAATGTAACAATATTTGCATCCTATACATTGACGCATGGGACGTGCTCGCTCTCTTGTAAAATTCTATGGAAGAATGCTACTTCCTGTAATGTTTAAATCTGATTTGCCAGTACACACGATCACAACAAACATATAAATACCGTGATTTCATCTGCAAATATTATTTTCTTATAAACATCAAAGAAAGATCACAATTAGTCAGGCAAATTGACAAATTGTTGCGCCGTTTTCAGTGTCATAAGTAAGAAAATAGCAGATTTAAGTGTAATATTATTTACATATATGCATATATTCATATATACATATACATAGTATATATGTATGTATACATAGGAGTATACGTTGAGATATCATATATATATAAACATATATAAATATGCATATATATATATGCATGTATGTATGGTTATATGTATATGCATATATAGCCATATGTTTATACATATATAAATATACATATAGAAAAATAGATATACACACACAAATATACATGCATATATATATATATATTCAAATAAATACATATACATTAATTTGTTCATATATATACATTTATTTACACATGTACATATATATATATATACAGTCCAATAATTAAACATACTATAGTACTGTGTGATACACATCTTTTGGGCCTCTTTTGTCTGCTTGATACTAAGATTTTGCCATCGTGCATTAAAGCAATAATATGTAAATATATACACATAAATATAAATTTATATATATATATGTATATATGTATCTATAAATATATATATATATATATATATATATATATATATATATATATATATATATATATATATATATAAATACATATATATGTATATAACTCTGGAAGTATTTATCCATACCAAGGTGGTGTTGCAGATCGTTAACTGGTTGTCAGGCTGGTTAATCATTAATTAAACAAGCAGAAAATGAACCCAACTTGACACGTCTATTATGACGCCTGATTGTACATTTTTCCCAATAGACAGATCGTCATTCAATATGTTGGTGTGGGGAGAAACATCTAGTGTTACCAGTATTAGGCCAACTGGGTGTGAGTGTATTTGTTTAGTTGACAAAGGGGGGTGGGAGGGGGGTGACCTCTTGTGCCCGTAGAGTGTTCAAATATCAATAACTAAAAATAAAATGTGGTACACAAACGGAAGGGTGCAACTTTTCCCAGCAGCTTATAACTACATAAAGGCACAAATTGATGTGAGCATTGATTAACAACATTTATGAAAATATAACATTACACTTTAATAGACTTAGCAATAGCTAGGCTAGCGGCGATATGCATATTTCAGCCAATAAACGCATTGCAATTTTCGTCCTTGGAATCATCATTCGTTGTCTGTTTGATCAGACCGATTAACTACGCATCATAATTGCAGTTGGATCAGATGCTCTAGCACATGTCATACATTCTACTAAATTCCATGAAGTCACCATCATGTTTGCCTTTCCACTTTTAAAAAGTAAATACACACACACAATTGCATGAAACAACGTTTTGTGTCTGCACACCAATATTTTCAAACTACAAATTGTTTCCTTGAATCATTTTAAATTCTGTTGTAATTACGTTCACGACTCTAGCATTTAGTTTGAGCCTTAAAATGTATTCATGATCAATTGTTACACATTCATATTTTATTGCGCCTTACAATTACGTGGTTCAATCATGAAATTGGCAGTTGACTTCAAACGGCCCATTATTATATTCTCAGGTACAGTGTTTTAAATTGAAGCCGTTGCAGTCAATGGCCTCTCCTTGGTTTTCAATGTTCTGGCTGCTGTTTTGGAACTAGTGTTCATCGATGTGTGATAGTGATTATCTGGACTCGAATGGGGTATATGCGAAGACTTCATACTATGCCACGTTAGATAAATATCTTTGAAGGCTCCAGGAAATAAACATAATTTGTCACATTGATACCTTAGTTAGGGATGGCTACAAAGAAACACAGTTTAAAGGCGCTTTCTGCACTTTTACAAATTAGGCATTTGCATGCTAAACGCCCTTCATTAGCTTGATAACCAAAATTACTACTGGCAAATTTACCTATGTATCGGACCCAATAGACGCAATCAACCCACACAAGTGCAATTAAATTCAAGGACTGCTAACCGATATAAAAGTGTAACGGTCTGATATAAACAACTCAACACGATGTATTATTCTTCCTCAAATTGGCTATGCCTACTAGCACATTTGCTTACAAAACTATGTCAGCCATTACCGCGCCTGAGCAAACTTTACCCTAACTGCACCCGGTATGTAAATAACTGATGTCGTACCTCAATATATATCTAAATAATAAGGCAATATGTCCCCACATCACAATTGATACAGGCTTTAGTTGATGTACATTAAAGTGTCGGGTATTACGATAGGATAGATGTACAGACCGACACCAAAGATTTTGCTATAATAAGATACCCGACTCGTCAGCTCGCCCGACAAATTCCGTGACACCGCGTAGGCAGCGCCCCCTACCTTTGTGGAAGCTACTCGACGCGCAGTAGCCAACCAACTTCGTTATGATTTGTTAGTATGTCTGACAAGAAGTCAAACACAAATGGGCATTTCTGCGCTGCAATTTACCGTTGGAATTGACAAAGGCCTTTCCACCCCACAAGTGAATGTTCTAGCATATGTCTCTGGCTATATTGCCCGGAAATTTAGTTGTGTGCAATATGCAGAAACAAAATTTCTGTAGTCAATGATATACATGAACAGCAGAATTACCGAAGTGCAAAGGAAGGGCTCGTTGTCCCAAGCAAATCACTAGTAGATGCATTATGCAGGCTTAAGGAACATTGCCGCAAATTCATTGACACAGTATTATACAGTAAGCAAGTGAACGCCAGGGTTGTAAGCATTCTAGCTAAAGAGGTCTCATTAGAGAAACTTCAATGTGAATCATGCAGGTGTCATGTTTCAGTAATATGTATTATGGTGAACATCAGGTTGCTAACTGTAAGTTAAGGGACCATAAGGAGAGAAAAAATCGTAAGACATTTACATTTTCCTTATTTGTTTTAGGTGTTGTTGTATGTGTAGATTGCTGAAACATCAAATATTGATATTTGTTTACTTAGTTCCTTGAGAGCCCTCTATGCCAGTTGTACAAGGACTTTTCTATCATAAAGCCACACCAGTATATAGGACTACTGTACCTTAGATTGTAGTGGTGGATGGAGCTTGTTGAACAAAGGTGTACCTGGATATTCTGTTAGAATGGTTAGCTGCATGGTACTCCAATCAGATGTGTGTGTAAGATGGGGCAAAATTATGTCTGGCTGATTCGGTGTGTTTAATGGCATAAGGCAGGGAAACATATTGTCAACCTATCGGTTCAGTGTTTATATGGATGAATTGAGCTCTGGTTTTAAATAATTGTTCTGTTCAGTGTAGTTTTATTGTGCTTGTTGTTAATCTTCTAATATATGCTAATGATCTCATTTCATTTGTGGTTGTTCTGAGTGAGCTATTAAGACTGAGAGTTTTAGTTTGCAATGACCTTATATATATATATATATATATATATATATATATATATATATATATATATATATATATATATATATATATATATATATATATATATATATATATATATTATATATATATATATATATATATCTATACATATATATCTATATATATATATATATATATATATATATATATATATATATAGAGAGAGAGAGAGAGAGAGAGAGAGACAGAGAGAGACAGAGAGAGACAGAAATACAGAGAGAGAAAGAAAGAAAGAGAGAGAGAGCGAGAGAGTTAATGATGATTAAATTCATGCTGCATCAATGTTGTTAGTATATGCTATGTCCTCAAATAATTCATTATTATATTGTTATTCAAAATAAGCAAGGATACATGTTACAGTACTACATAATATAATCATACGTCTGCACAGGGCACCCCATCCACCGACAATGGAGCTTGTTGATTTGGTCGAGGTTCGGGTGACAAATCAAATATCATTCAGTCGGGAAATCATGAGCATGTATTTAAATCAACTTATATGTCAACACTAATGACAGATTAATCTTTTAACATCAAAAAAGTGTAGACTAGACGTCTGACTGTGTCTTACAAAGGGGTAAATTCAGACCTACAGGACGTCTGAGTAAGTATGAATTTACCGTTCGACCGGAGCTAGGCCTGGGGTAGATACTGATATATGCGACTTCGTTCAAACGTTCATAAACAAATATTGTAGTTAATAAATCGTCACACAAATTGATAAAAAGTTATCAATAGTGGATGGCTTTGTTTTTATGTATTGGTACATACCATCACCGATCGATCTTTTACCATTGAGCAATGCGCTTGTTTTTACATTTTAGCTTCCACGAAACCAGGTGGCGCGCTGGTCGCGAGCTTCACAACGCAACCGTAATTGCAGCCTGTACCTCCCCTCGTTGATGAGTGACTTTGACGGAGTTAAATTCAAATTAAATGTCCATGAATTCATTCAATTAAATAGCGACATATGTTAGGCATTATTTATAACCTTTATCAATACGCCTTCATCTGCTCGAGCGTCACGTGCGTTATGATCTATACAAACCACCAAGCGTCATAGCGCTTGGTTTATGACGCATGCAACTTCCTCAGGACGTGACAAAAGCTTTTGCTTGACGGCGTCGCAGTTGCTTCCATGCTTGAAATGTGTCCACTGAATTCACGACAATTCTAGGGTGTAATACTGAAAAAGAGAAAGCTAATTGAAACAAATTGTTAAGTGAATTACCTTAGATCTGGGAAAATATGACATGACGTCCACTAATGCCATACATTTTATCAGGCCCTGGAGAATTCTTAACCCTCAAGCATATGTCGCCCGAATTACATTTCGTCGTTTAGAGCGTATAAGCCACATGTGATGTAGTGCAATCGCTTGCTTTGTGTACTAAGCAGTATTGCATTAATATTCATGTTTTGAGGAGGATAAGATATTGGAACCTCCGTAATGATTAACTTACAAATATGTGGATGTGATGGTCACTATTAAGTGGGTCAACTGTAATGACTATCCAGATTATGCCATTAAATTTACCGCCTGATCGTTGGTCTTGATATGACAATGACCAAGCAACGCAAATTTATAACGTGCAGCATTCAATTTGTTGTTTTAAGAGACGGTAAAAAAGCACAGTAGCTTATCTCAAGTCTCAAGATAAAGCATCATATAAGCTTGTACGGGCAAAACCATGAAAAAATGTGGATCGCTTTGTGCTGATTCTTCTAAATGTATTTCGCATAGGGATTAGAAATGCATCAAGCCGATGACAGCTCCGCCAATATTTACTCTAATATATGGCATGATCAAGAAATATATTTTGCCCATTTGGCGTAAATCAGAAAGTTATTGGCTGTGTGAAGATCATAAGTAGTAAAATCAAAAACATATATCAATTTGAGATTAATTGAGATAATAAACGCCCGAGGGGTTGACTTGGAACAGTTTCGCTTGCTGGCGGACGTGCAATCACGGATAGCCGGTGATGTATATGATATAGAAGAATCAGATGCCGTGGGCCATTTTAATGGGCTGATATCGCCCAGACTGCATGTCGCGGCAGCAATAAACATTACCTGTGGCGTCATAATTAGACTAAACCTGATATACGAAGCTACAAACAAAAGCCTAATCTTCCAGATATGTCCATTGTTGTTTGTAAAACGACTATGAGGCAATAAACTTAGAGAGTCAGTTCTGAGAATGATAAAATCTATTCACTTTATTCTGAGGGAAACGGGAATAGATGAACACGCGTCGCTGATATGTCCACCACAAGAACTGGTCAGTTGAAAACATATTTTTTTTACATTTAATGAATCCGTGCTGCCTTCATGTGTAGTAGTCGGTAGAAGCTTAGATATATATTGCATGTCGAATTGGCAAAACAGATCGCTATAGCAGTGATCTTATAACTACCTTTCTGGCTTATTCAGGTAAATGATTTAATTTATTATGTCTATGATGACGATTTTTAGAAGTAGCACAAAACATGAACTAATGTTACGAAAAACAAATGCATGAATTGAGGCTTGACATTTGGTAGAAGGGGATATGATAGGCATTCCTGTGACTTTATCTGTGCCAAACAATCCTCGAGCTGCTACATAAACGGACAAAAAATATGCTACCATGTCCATAAGCAGCCTTGCTAATTATGTTCTGTGCATATTTAGTTTCTAGTATGACACTTTGATGATTGCGTGGCATAGCGCATCCAACCAAACAACTTTACCTGGCTTTACTGTAAGCACATTTATCCGGCATCACTGGGTGTTATGGGTAGGACGCTAAAGTTGTGGTGGAATAAATCTCGCTGATGAATAAATGTGTGTATATGTGTATATATATATATAAATATATTTATAAATATGCCGGTCAATACAGTTTTGATGTTGCATACAAAGTTCATCCATTTGGACCTTCCTCTTTTTGGAAGAAGGCGAAAGAAAATATGCCGCTTAAATCAGCAACGATGATTGGTTGTAAATGTATGTTTCGCTATTGGCAAATTTATATGTTAACCAACGTGTCATAAAACCGAACAGTATGATAGTCTAGATGAGCTTCCCTGGAATTATTTTGGTGAAAGAAGCTAATTTGGGTCCAGTGGAAGAGACGAACGAATACATTCTTTCAATTGTATTGATGTGCAAGATGGGATAAATCCAATTTCTAGAATATGTGTTTGAAACAAATATATATCTAAACGACAAATAGCTTCCTCTGTTATCCAATCAGACGTTGTTTTGCTGGAACCCGATATTGGGGTTTATTTGTAAAATTACTTCAGCGTCTGATACGTATAGTATCAGACGTTTGTATTACAATTTCATATATCGCTTTGACAAGGCTCCTTTACTGAATGATTTTCTAATCAATTAGACTCAACCATCTTTGTCTTATTACAGGCGATCATGCAGTAATCAGTTTTCATCCCATTCATAAGAACCAGAGATCCGTTACATTATATATATATATATATATATATATATATATATATAGAGAGAGATATATATATATATATATATAGATAGAGAGAGATATATATATATATATAGATATAGATAGATATAGATAGAGAGATAGAGAGATATATATAGAGATAGAGATAGAGAGATATAGATAGATATATATATAGGATATTTATATATATATATAGACTAGATCTATATATATATATATCTTATTTATAGGAGATATCCATATATATATATATATATATAGATATATATATATCTCTATATATATCTATATATATATATATATAGGTATATATATATATACCTCTATATCGGGTCTATATATATATCTATATATATATATATGTATATATATATACATATATACATTTATATATATATATTTATACATACATTATATCTCTATATATATATCTGCATATATATATTTATATAGACATATATATACATATATATATATATCATATATATATATGTTTTATACAAATGTTTATATATAAATCTATACATATAGTTATACATATGTATATATATACATATATATATATCATATATAAACATACATATTTAAATATATATATTTATTTATACATATCTATAGATATATATACTTATATATATATACATATATATATATATATATATATATATATATATATATATATATAAATATATATACATATATATTTATATATACATATATATATATATGCATAACGCGACCTTTCGCAAACTTGAGTCCACGAAAGGATATACTACTATGTCCATATAAAGTCAATGCGCTTTTTCTTTCCAATGTTGAAAAATATTTTTGTTTGACTATTTTAATATAATAGTCAAGTCGTAATAACGTACACGGATAATCTTTTACGAACTATTTCTTTGAATTTGAATAAAATGGCAAAATCTAATGTTTCGTTGACATTACCTGATAACCTCAATATCGTCCTTACAACAATATATACTTTAGCCCAAATAGTCAAAATAGTTTTTAAACATTAGTATAGTAAATGTTTTTTAAAAGCATTTGAAGAATGATTGATTTTAAAATCATAATACCGAAAAACTGCATTTTTTCTCATTATTCGTCTATCTACAACTTTAAATAAGTTCGTGAAACGCTACCAATGGCTCATGATAGTCACATCTACAACTAATCTATATGAATATAATCCGTGATGACGGAAAATGATTTCAAACTTTCGGTAATCCGCAAATATGCGCAAATATATATGAGCACGAAAGGTTGGATTTATACGTATAAATTAGTGTCTTGACCATTAGTGGACAACCTTTCGAGGACAAAAAGTATATACCAGGAATAAAAAAACACAAAAACAGTTTTATTTGAATTAAACTTTTACATTATATCATGTAATACATGCCAAATCAATAATAATTAGATAATGAAAGCTTAAAAATTTGTCCACGAATGGTTGGAGTCTACGAATGGTTGCAATCGTCACATATATATATATATATATATATATATATATATATATATATATATATATATATATATATATATATATATATATATATATATATATATATATATATATATATATATATATATATATATATATATATATATATATATATATATATATATATATATATTAGGCTCTAGTACCGTGTCATAGTTTGCTTTGCTCAATTCTGATATTTTATTGCTTGTTTCCATCCACGAAATTACCGCTGTCAGCCACCCGTGGCATTTCTTCGCAGACAATCCGACATTCTAAGTATTAAGGTTTTTCTTCTTTAAAGTTGATATTAATCAGCAAATTCATTGTGGAACACACACATTAGTCACATTTTGTTTGGTGGTGCAACGGGCTCTAAAAGGGATGAATGGACTCTTTGTAGTTCGGCACATATCTGAGTGAATGTGATAAATCAAAATAAGCAAATTGCTAGCGTGCAGCGCTTCCCATCGCACAGCTAACCAGCCGAAACAACTCTTGAATTCATACGTCGTTCGGGACAATTATCACGTAGTTGATGTAACGTGGATAGGTGAATGCCAGTGCTATTGTTTGTCAGAGAATAACCACAAAATCGTAAGACACACTCTTTAGTAACAAACACATCTAGGGGATATATTTTTCTCAATTGTACGATTAGTTTGTATCCAACATTATTGTAAGAAAAGGGCAAAGCATATAACCCTACGTACGTCTTAAAAATACTCAAAGACCACTTACAGGAGTAACAGATGGGGCGTGACCTATGAACATTTTATGACGGCCTAGTCTCTTTTTACAAGTGCATGTTAGCATTTTGCAACGAGCTATTCACATAGTTTAATGAAGAATATGAGGCTATCCACGACAGATAATATAATATGTTTGCTTCATTAAACAATAACATGTAGACGATCACAATCAAAGCAACAACTGTCCCCCAATCTGACCATTAGATAAAAGCACAGAGCATGACATTTGTTGCATCTATCTTAATCACAATAACAAACTGGCTAAAATAATCGGAATGTAGAACTTCAGACCGAATAATTCTTCCATTTCAGGTGCTCCTAGACCGATTGCACTTGTAATCTTTCACTTATATAAAATATTCGTCCTTCTTGTAAAAGCCGGTACTTACTTAGCAACCATTAATCGCAACTAGTATTAGGATGCTTGTAAATGTTGATGACTAATTCTTGAGAGCTGACACAATGTGGAAAGCAATCGCTTTTCCGTGAAGCTATCTATTCGTCGACATGTATATTACGCTCTCTGAACTAATATACATGTTATTCTATTATATAATATCATTTCATGGCATTATTTGAAACATTTTCACTTTTATTTCCATGCTTGTTCTACTGTCCTTAAGATGATTTTTCACATTCTATAACAGGCAGTATATGCTTTTTTATGACAATGCTAATTATTTACTGAACTTGCGTATGAGACGTGAATATATCGTGCCGTGCGTTTGTTAGGCGATCAAGTAAATCAATGCATACACGGCTCTTGTTATGAACTCGCTAACACATATATGCTTTGTACTAGGATTATATTTTGTTCTATGACTATAAGTGTCACAATCAAATATAACACACATAGGACAGATGGCATCACATGACAATCATAGAGCATTCAGAGGAAAATTTTGCGAGTTGTCCTAAACTGACTGCGAAAGACTGCGCACATGTAGTCAAGCAACTTTTAAGAGTTTGTTTTTTGCTTTTTAAAATATGTAATATAGAATGGTAGAATGCTCTCAAATATGAACTTAACTGATTTTTGACGCCACTAATTCGGTCAAATCGTGTTGCTGTCAGAAGAACAGCGCAGTTGGAATGCTTGAAAAAAAAATTGCTTATTTGTGTTCGTCGTTGGCAGTGTGCCATTATGCCGGATTGATTTTAAAAAAATGGACGAATATATATACGGTACGAATATATGACGGCGCAGGATACAAAATATCTATCGTGTCCGACAAGAGCCATCAGGCAGCGGTAAACACCCATTGTGCAACACATAACCTATGTGACCACCCATTAGTCTACATAGATGTATAATTCATTCACGTGGCCGTCAAATAGATTACATGAATGGGCAAAAATAAACGAATGTATCTTCCATTATTAGTGCATCAACGCAAAACTCTCAATGATGGATTGCCTCAAGGGGATTTTATCTCTTCGTCATCGCAAACTTTGCCAGTGACTTCCATTACAATAATCCAATTACATATGATTAATCTGATATTTCAAAATTGTGTCACAAAATACATGCGTTAATAAAAGCTGATATCAGCCGTAACATTCCGTCTGCTCAACTGTATGACATAATCCCGAAATCGAATAATTTATTTAGAATACTCGAAACACTGTTCACACAAATACTATCAATATGTATGTATGTTTATAGCCCTATTCTACACGGGTGTTAAGAGTATGATAACCATTAAAAGTAGGCCGCCATTCACGAGAAAATGATAGTATTATGTATAAAATATAGACATTTGTGGCTTGCTGAACCAAACGTTAAGTTCAGTTAGTCATCCAGACTTGTGTAACTGCTTAGATGTCGGTTATATTAAGTAAATGGTTCACAAGATGAGTAGATCGGCTAAAAATAGACCAAATCTTATTTCTAGCAATATATGTTGCGGTAATGTCTGAATCGTGTGTGTCATAGATAGCGCGGGAACAGTGGATATTTTCAAACGGGGGCGCAGGCGTATGTCGTTAGAAAACAAGATCACGAAATGACTTTACTTAACGCGAGTGTATACAGGGAACAACGCGATAACGGTTATTTTGTGCTTCACGTGTATTTTTAAAGCCCGTATATAGGTTGCAGTGAAAGCCCCTTCACAGTGAATATACCAATCCAATTACCATCCCAACTTCAGCAACAATACGCATTGTTTGCATTCACAGAAATAATTTGGGTCTTGAATCATGGTAAATCTAACCTCACATTGATATTGAGTACTTTCAATCCAATGATATCTGGGTTTTGTAATGTGGTTCATGAGTTGAGTCTGCCTATTTAAATCACCCACAATATGTCATTTAAACAATTCGCCAATCTACTCCACAGTTAGATGGAATAAACAGTGAGATACAACGGCTTAAACACGGTATGAATACTCACTTGGGTCGTATTCTCGAACGCATTTTATTGCACATTATGTCAATGAACCGCAAATCCTATATGATAGCATATCCTTTATTCCTTATGCACATACAATATTAGCACAAGTAATATTTTGTGAAGTCATCAGACGGTATCATTATGGGTCATACGAACGTTGTTACATCCCATGAAATACATGACAACACTTAGGGATATTCTTGCCTAGAAGTAGGGGTGTATCAACACGCCGTTGATTGGACGTCTACTTTGAGTTAGTTCAGTAAGGCATTATCATAGCATTTACAAGCGACTCTTAGTGATAGTGACGTGTATTGCGTAGAAATTGAAGTAAATATTAGTAACCAGATATTCACCTATTCAGCCAGAATTACTGGCTTTGAATGTAGGATCTCTTAAGTGGCAAAAATAACAAAGTAACTGCTTTTATAAGTACCTATAAGTAAAACTGTCGTAAGAGTATTGGTAAAACTAGGAATTTACCTCTTTGTGCTCGTACGAATTCTCTTTAATGTTCATCACATTTATCCATTCAGATGCGAGCACTTGAATATTTCAAATATTATCGCACCACATATTGGCCATATCTTAATGCACATTTATATCGGCAGTAAAGTTTTTACTGCTAACATATGTGACCTGCTAAAGGTTTTGTTTGCCGGAAATAGATTAAATTGTTTATATCTCATGCAGCCAACACGTAATTGCATAGATGCTCGACGGAATGATTATGTTAATTTTGTCAGGTTAATTCTTCAATGTCTGGCAAAGCTTTCAGTTGTATATTTGTTCATAATTTTATGAATCAAATAAAACGAAATAATTCGGATGACAACAGGATTTATGACATACCGTTACTGATGGTGGCGCTGTGGTGAGTCATTTGTCACTGCCGATAACGCCATGTCAGCATCATAAGAGCTAAAACCAAAACAATTCATCAATTGAAACTACCCTAATTGACTTTTATATTGGCGATGGTAAGTGGAAATGAAATTTGCTTGAATCATAAATAGCCCAACCATTGTTGCACTGATGGTCGGAATCGATGGATTACAATCATATATCAGCCAGTTGGATATCGTAATAAAGATATCGGAAATACACGAGGCTCTAGCGTCTCGCAAAGAACACGAAGTCCATGTGAATAGCGGTGCTACGTTTAGGTTATAAATACCTCTCTTTTAAAATACTATATGCCATGCATTTTTTCTGTGCTAGTACAATATTTCGCCTAGTTTATTCTATTTCTTACCATTTCGATGTGGTGGCAATCATGACCGATAGATTTGCGATTGTGAATATTGTGCACTAATACAGTTCATCAATGGATAATGCTGAAAACCCATTGAAGTTAGTTTTAATACTATTTCGTCCTCGTATTTAGGTTACAGCTGTTGAGACCTATATGGGCAGTTTTCTGCACACATCTACTCCGATGATTTCTCAAGAGGTTATGATATAAAACCCCTGTCCTAATTGCATGTTTGTTCCTTTATTCCACCTGGAAAAGGTTATGGTAACATTGGGGCTTTTTGTCACTATTAACAACTGGGTGATATCGTGACGGTTAAGAATGAGGGTGGTTGTGATGATTTGACTGCTTCCCTTCAGTGCCTGCGCCCACAAATCGTTTGTTGCAATATAAGTTACTCAACTATTAAAAAAAACCCGTGTAATTTAGAGGTAGGTCAAGCGTTACTATTTCTATTGACCCACATAAAGGCTCAATGACTGCCATAAACGAGAAAAGATACTTAGTTACTCGCTAACACTAGCATTAAACAACGATTTAAATCGTCTCACAGTAATTACCAAAAATAGCGAATTCTGCCAACCTGATACACCCATAGCATTTATGGCAAAATTTGGTGGATTAATAGCCTATTGAAATAATTAATTGGCATTTTGATGATAATACATGAGATAAAAGCTTCTCGCACACAAAATAAAAGCGAAAGAATCTGAAGAAAATCCAGCATTACCAATATTGGCGTATGATTACAAAATCCGCAATTAATCAGGTCGTGTTGTGTTTGTGCAACATGTCAATCATTGATTACAGTCGTAGTTACATAAAAAGACATTTGTTCACAAGTGGATAAGCAGTGTATTTTTTTAATCAATATTACTGCTTTGGATGACAACCTTCAGCCGTTGCTGAACATCTGCTTACGCTGATTTAGCTTGTAATGCCAGATGCTGTAATGTTGCTCATTATAATTTTGGTATAGAACAAAGCTACCGTTCACTATAATTAATTGACATAATCGTGTGATTGTATATCTTACGCCATTTCGGAATCTAACAATTTTAGTTGTAGCAAATATGAATGTGAGAATCGTTGACATGTTCCAATGATTGGTTGTGCTGATCGCTAATTTCGTACAACGCTTACTTTCTATTCACGTATATGAAATAACGTTGATCTGTTGAGCGCGACAATGAGCGCAATACAAAATATTTACCAGCTAAGAATCCCGTTATTAAACCAATCGATATGAAAAAATACCATTTAAAACGCAATCGCCCCTCATATAAAGCATTGGTTCATGAATTTCACCTCTATGTGACCTGAATGATACGAAGTGACAACTTGGAAAAAGTATTCACCCAATGTTATTGCAACCTTCATTGCCTCGTAAATATCCTGAAGGGGTTAATGTTGCCTACTACACCTGGCGTTTAGTACCTCTGTCAATTTTAATGATAATGAAGATGCACTGATTGTAGGAGCACTAAGAATGAAATAAGGCTAACGAGCCCGACGTTCAACATCCAGAGGAGATTAATTCCTATAGCCTTTTTGCATTGGTCGTGCGGAATATTCCACGGACGCATGAGGAATAGCTCTCGTTGACACAGTGAAGTATATATTATCAATTTAATGCACTCTAGGTACTCAAACAAATGAACGAAGCTGGCATGCAACGCCGACTGAGCCTTTACAATGTAAGCCTGCTGTCCATAGCAATCTAAATGTAATATCAACGCGCTAGAGAAAATTGTTTGTGGACTTTCAACTGATGCAGGTCTCAAGTTTTGCCAATCATTTCACTCTGCAAACCATGCATGCTTCCAATTTATTCCCGGACAAGTTAAATATTCTAGCATGTACGTTATCGTAGGCTGACGGATAAGTCTCAGACTCGGCCAAGTAAGCACTTTCATTCCATGAGTGCGCTAAGACACATTTACCAGTACACATTACGTGAGAGTAGCTCCATTGATTACATAATTACTATGTTTTCTAGCAATTGAATTCTCAACTATAAATGCGATGGACATAACTATATAGGAAGCATATCATATTTGACTGGTAGATGTATTCAACAAGAAAGAGTGTTTTAATGCGCACATGTTGACTATATCTGATGGAACAACGCATATGACACTATTCGCATCCTAGCCAATATCTAACAACAGTTGCCTTTCTCTCTCGTGGCACCCTGAATGCGGCATATAACAATGCACTATTTTAATTGAACCCTACACATGCATCCATTGTTACAGCCAAAAGATGCCCAAAATTGATGTCGAAAAAAAAACATGGTAGTCAGATTGAAATTCTTTTTCCGATCATAAAAAGCGGCTATTACAGATTTGGTTCACTGGTAAGGTGATGCGGGAGCGGAGATGTAATGACAAACTAGGCATTTGGTTAGCAGTACAACTACAGCAAAACCTTCCTTCATATATTATAAAACGTTAATCTGCTGCAAAAATGTTACTTGCCTTATTGAATAGGCAAATATTTGAAAGTTTTTTGTTGATGATGAAAATAAGGTCACAAGTTATTTATCCTGACATTAATTCAATTATTAGAATACCTTACTGGGACCAATAATAGCACTAGACGGGACAACATGCTTCTCCTCCCTCATTAATGATTGCCATTGCATTATGTAGATCTACGTCCATTATAAGCCAGGCATAGCTCTGCGTAATTTTTATTTCCAATAAAGAACACTGCTTGACTAATGTCATTGGCTTACAATAGGTGTGGTATGAGGCATTATCCCATGTGCATGATAGATTCCGCCACACCGCGCACCATCCCCACCTTGCTTGATTGATCGGTACCACGTATTTTGATTAAAGTCTTTGTTGACAAGTACCATTCTTATTGAAAGAAGCGATAGGACTAAAAGTGAATTGCTGTCAGTCGGATTTATTCCCTACTTAATGTTCTGTAGCAAATACTGACAGGCAAACAACGAACTGAATATAAAAGTGATCTCGGCTGAAAATATCAAGCATCCATTGTTTGCCGTCCATTCTGGAACATAAACATCTGCCGAAGAAAAGCGCACTGCTAGGGGAGAAAGTCTTGTGGCGTGTATTCTCTCGGCGATTTACAATGCAATTGACGCAGTGTTCATAAGTTTCCGGGGAAGATGGCTATGAGGCGTCCCTTGGTGTAGTGCTAGGCAACAACTGCAGCGTAAAATCAAACATAAGACTACATAAAATGAATATGTGGTCTCACATCAACAAATGATCATTCACAAATGACATCATATCGGAGCCCAAGACCAGGTATAGCTATCTTTAAGAGTGACCAAATCAGGCTAAACAATGTAACTAGTTACATTATTAAGAAAAGGGAAGACAATTATCAAATGTGTTCCTATTATTTCACTAAATGTTTGTATTAAATGATTGTAAAAAACATTTATTCGAAGATTTTGGTGTAATTAAGTTGCTCCATATATTCAATATCAGGGATATCTTGATTCTGCTCATTTTCGTCCGCAATGTTGCGCTCTCCGGATATGGCCCTCTCCCGCACTCACCTTTGGCGTCAGTCGTTCTAATAATCATTGGATTTAGCCGAAAGACGTTCCAACGAGATTGCAGCATTGTACAATGTTTGGAGTGTTTCTGATGGGGAAAATATCAAGCCTGCCGTTCGTAAGCAATTGTTATCCGTAATGCATCACACCAATGTTCAGTAATTGTATTAATATACTTCGATCAGGCAAACGTTGAAACATTTTGCCTTTCGGTTAATTTGGTAAGCATGACCATTGAACCAGAAGTACGCATCACCGGTGCATGCATGCCAGTGGGGTTGGCGCGGGTTTTTTAATAGCATTTGCGTTCCAAGACAATATGAATTTTTATTTTATATAAATATATATACATATGCATCTGTTATCACATCATCCTCGAAAATTGTAACAGCTTGCCAAACTGTGTGAAAATAATGGATCCTACTTTTTACATGGTCTTGGCAGTATATGTGCTGAAGCAGGAAGAGGTGAAATAGATGTTGCTGTTATGATATTCTAGCTATTATCTGCAAGTAAACATTTCCAAACGTTGATTGTATTTGCATTTTTGTCTGTTTTAATGAACAATTGAATATAAATAAATGCTTTATGAATATATGACGTATCAGTAATCCCATGATTCTTAATACTACTGTCCTTCTTTTAAGCTGGGTGACAAGAAAGGCTTGTCTGTGCAATTCTGTGGATTGGCTATATATATAAACCGATTGGGGAGCTTTTAAGTGAGGTTTAAATTTTGAATATATTATAAAAACAGCGCATTTTAATTCTGGTGTCTAAGAGTATGGACTAAGTGTCGTTCTAACTCTGGTCTTGTATAACTCAACAATCTTGCTGGCTCTCTCTTTAAATATTTTAGAATATATCGATGGATGGCTAAGTTTGCAACCAGGAATGCTTTTTGGATGATGCTGTGTTTTTGCACTAATATTCTGTTTTTGTTTGATATTCTGTTTTATTTGGCTTATAACTCACTTCATAGGATGTTATTGCCGAATAAAGCGGGAAATGTTCTACATAAAACATGTAATGTACTCCTTAATCAGTTGCAGAAGAGGGTAATGAGGCTAACCATGTCAAAGTCATAGCAGGTGGGGTTCAACTTACACGAAAACGCTTAATTTCAGCAAAGCATCTCCGAGCTGGGTTACACAGTTACACAGTGTGGTTTGATCACCTGAATCCGGTTATAGAAGAATTGTTGTATTTGCAGCAGGATCTTTTGGAGGCAAGTCCATTTTAATTTCAATAACGGCATAGTTTTGTATCGTGACATATCAACTAATTCTTGGTTTCACATATATTACAGCAAAAATGGGAAATGGTGAATTCATAACATAATTGAGAATGATATTTTACATTTGAGTAAATTATAAATAGCTCATCGACTAATGACAGATTGGTTGAATTACTATTATATATTGCCCTCTTGGCGATCTTAACAAAGAAATCGATGGGAATGAATGGGATTGCAGCTTAAGTTTTCATGTATAAATAAGTAGCGATGAATCTCACCGCTCCTTTTAGGTTATAAATATCTCTCCCACCAAAGAACATCCACTTATTATACGCAGATCATGTCGCCATGCTAGAACGACATTGACAAGTTTGCGTTAAGCTAAAGTTATATTACATATATTTCCTATTCGACCGTTTTCGTGCAGTAAATAGCATGCCCTGTGGATTTAGCCTAATTGGTGTTCTCCGAGCAAGATTGCCAAACACGCTGATTTCATGTTATTGTAATATGTTATCATTCCAGGTTAGGTTAGTTACATAAATAATATAAATAAACACACTCAATGAACGCAGAACGGCTCAATCAAACGAGGTACATGTTAAGGAGGGTCACTTTTAGTCTGTGTCACTTTATACCGTTTGCTGTCACATATTGATGCAAGCGAATTGGGATACTGAATCTACAGTCATATATTTGACATAAAACAAAGCTCATAGTTATTTAGTCCCCGTAACTCTGACAACCATGAAATATAATGGGAATGGGTTAATACGCATGACGACTGATAGACAAAGTAAATATTCCTGGATGTTGCAATCGAGAACGTTTGGTAGTAGTGAATATTTCTTAGATAATAGCTGCAATGTTACTAATTCTATTGATCAGTATAAAGGTGCATAGATTCTTTTCGAAAACAGGTGTTATTCTGTCGTACTGTAACGGCACTGAGCAGTGGAAGAAAACCCATTATTTGAACTGTCATCAGCTTTCGTCGAAACAATAGAATCATACCAAGTTCTTGATGACATTGAAATGCACCAGAACAGATGCTGTCATAATCATGATAATATTTTCAATAACAAAAGAGATGTCATGTTTGATGACTCTCCAAGTCAATATAAATAATGTCATCTAACGATATAGACGAGTAAGTGTGGTACGTTCTCGGAATAAGAAAATGTTGCTTTCAGCGTAACAAGATGGCCTCTCTGTATAAATATTCATTATCAGAATATGCAATATGCATATACAACCTCTTTTCCGGTCCTGCAAAACACTAACAAACACACTAACCAGTCTCTAAAATCAGCATATTAGAATAGCAGGATCCGCAGCATACGTGCACTCGTTTGGTGAGTTAGATTACTGAATGTGATAGAGTGTTCATTGTTTCGCAAATACATTATAGGGAGTATTGTATATCTGACTTGTTTGGCAAGTTATGCAACAACGCTTATGACGCTAATTTTATCAATGCAAGAGAGAAAAGGTCTGTGTAGCGTTTGAAAAGGGTCACTGAAAATGACAGGCTTATGAACTTCAAGAAGGCAATAGCAGACAAAAATATACGAATGCGCCATTCAAGAAAATGATAAAATGCGGATAACCTCATTGCATTTGGGTGACATTTGAGTGGCGATTGAATCCCGCAAAATCAGTCATAACATATGATGAAGCAGTATCACGGATTTCTGATTTATATACGTACCTGCTTAGCTGTATTGAATTATGTCCGCAGCCGACAATAAAGACAATCCGAACTTTATAATGCCAACATTGTGCATTGATTGTACATGAGGGGGCTGCAAACTATATATATATATAGATAGAGATATATAGAGATATATATAGATATAGAGATATATATATCTCTCTATATATATATATATATATATATATATATATATATATATATATATATATATATATATATATATATATATATATATATATATATATAGAATATATATATATATATATAAGATACGTAGAGAGATATATAGATATAGCGATATATATATATATATATATATATATATATATATATATATATATATATATATATATATATATATATGTATACATATATTTATATATATATAAATATATATATACATATATATATATATATATATATATATAAATATATATGTATGATATATATAATATATTTATATATATATATATATATATATATATATATATACATATATATATATATATATATATATATATATATATATATATATATATATGTATATCTAAATATATATATATGTATATATATATATATATGGATATATATATATATGTATATATATATATATATATATATATTATATATATATATATATATATATTTATATATATATATTAATTATATATATATATATATATATAAATATATATATATATATATATATATATATATATAATATGCATTTAAATGTATTATGTATATATAAACAATTGGTGCATATATATGCATATAATAATACATGTATACATATATAATATATATTATACATTTATATGGATCTATATATATATTTGTATATATATATATGGTATATATATATATTTATAATAAAAGTAACCATGCATGTGGGTATTTATATTGACATTATAAATGCATATAAATATATATAATTATAAATGCATTTAAATGTGATTATGTATATGTAAACAACTTGGTGCATATATATGCATATAATAATACATGTATACATATGAATATATTTATACATTTTTGGACAAGTATATAAGTATATAGATATAGTAAAAAAGTAACCAGCCTGGACATTTTCCTCACTGTGAAATCGCCAGAATGAACCAGATTAGTTTCAGGGAGATGAAAACTATTGAGAATGTTAGAGGAGACTAAAGAATAGCGTATTGTATGGAGACATAAAACATTAATGGCTAATACTAGCTGCAAAAGCTACAGCCATAGACCTTTACCTGTGACACTTTATTTGTGCACTTTGTATGTGTGATATTGTGTTGCGCCGGTAACATTGGATCCAGCAATAACATATTGTTATAGCGCGTACATTTTAACGAGCGATATATACCACTATAGTGTCGCCACAACGACCAGAACTAAATGCAAGAGTCAAGACCAAGAAGAATTGCCAACGGTAAGTCGTGCGGTTGATTGAAAAATGCACATGGCAAGGAACATTGTTTTTCATGTACCACAACACGCCGCGACTATGATATGCCAAATACTCACCACGACCGTGTGGTTACGGGGATATGCAATTTACATTCTTTGCATTATTTATCAACAGTTATCAACCTTTTGGTCGCGTTGTATTTCCCCAAGATTTAAGTGTTAGCCGTAACAATGTCAAGAGGTTTACACGAGGGCACGGAGCAACCAATTTTGTTTCACCGTATAATGGGCATGACCGCCTCCTCATCGGGACTTTTTAAATACGGGTGGTATAATGGATATGTGTCTGTATGAAACCTGTGATAGCGCATATACTGTGTTACATGTTACTTGGATAAATATTTGGTTTTCGAATCTGTTAAAACTAACGATAGTTGGGACAACATATTCTCGGATCATAAGTAAGAATTCGGGGAGATGGTAAAATACCGTCGCTTTCTGATGGAGACACGAAAACCTGCTTTAATAAATGTAATATGTCTGATATCAAGCAAACCATAGCTGCCATGTCAAAATGAAAGTGCTCTCAGTTCAAGAGACAAGGAGCGATAAATTGACGCAGTCGCAGTTACAACCACGGATGTGTAATAAATGTACGAATTAGGCAAAATCGAATCGACACTGAGATCCATCAGCACAGGAGAGTTATGTCGAATTTCAGCAATATAAAAGGACATCAGTGCATAATAGATAACTCAATCCACTTTCCGAAAGCTGAGTGACCCATTTTAATATTGCAATGTTGAGTGTGAACGCCCCGTAGCCTGATTAAGGTAGCCTTAAGCTGTAGGTCAATTAATCGGACCAAGCATTTTGCTAAATGCAACAAAGTTGCAGCAAAATAACCATTCCGGCGGAAAATCTAACTCGGTTAAGCTAATACATAATTTATTATAGCCCTGATATATTTTACCTCGCTCACATACATATAGATAAATATATATATATATATATATATATATAGATATATATATATATATATATATATATATATATATATATATATATATAGATATATATATTTATGTATATATCTATATATACATATATATATATATATTTATATATATATATATATATATATATATTTATATGTATATACACACACACATATTTATATATATATATATATATATATATATATGTATATATATATCTAAACATCTATATATTCATATATATATATACATATATATATATGTATATATATGTATGTTTATATATACATATATGAATATATATATATATATATATATTCACATATATATATGTATATTCATATATATATATGTATGTTTGTGCATATTCATATATGAATATTTATATATATATTTATTAATATATATATATGTATATTCATATAAATATATATACATATATATACTTATATATATATACATATATATACATATACGAATGTATATTTACATATTTATATATATAAATATGCATATTGACCTATGTAAAATATATATTTATGTATATGAATATGCATAAATATATCTATATACATATATATATATGTTTATATATAAACATACATGTATATATATAAATATATATCTATATATATGAAGATATTTATATATATAAATATATATCAAAATATATATATTGATAAATGTATATTTATATATATATATATATATTAATATATATGTATATATGAATTAAAATTTTTAAATATATAAATTTTATATATATATATACTTTTATATATGAATATATATATATGCACATATATAAATAAGTATATGCATAGTTATATTTATATACATTTATATATAAATATATAGTTGCACATGGATCGAGCAGAACAAAACAACATGGTTCTATCTGATTCTAGAGTGCGTTGATCGTTGTCACTTGTATTAAAACTATAGCCATATTAAGCATTAACTGATGCAATGCTACCTTTGATCGAATCTCTCATGCCAAGTTCCGACTCATTTAGATTGCCTTTTATATTCCACTTTTACCACCCAACGGAGCTTGTCGGTTGGTGGCGATAACTTCATATTACGTCATTTATGTATCGTTACCGCTACACTTGCTATTTCTAGTCTCCCAGCAGCATCATTTTGTCCTACTATTAATTCATAGAATGCAGAAAGTTATCTACATATCATACCCTTAACTGACAAAAGAGCTTAAATAGCGCATTAGAATAAGAATGATTGGCAAATGTGTTTTGATGTAAACGACATATAGCTCAAAGAAACAAACCGAGTGGGTAATTCTACTCTAAAGGAGGTGTCAAAAAGACGGAATATAGGTGTCATATTGATCAGTCTTTCATACGTATCGAACTTAGCAGTACAGCTGCCGAACGGTCAGACAGTGTTCTTCGAATGGTCAGACGTACGAGATTTATGGCTTGCTTCATTTCTCAGATGGCGTAGAAAACCTCTGAACTGAAATTATTTTAGAGCAAGCACTTTTGAGTTTGCTGATGCAACAAAGCAGGCAAGATTACACATTTGATTACCTTAATTAGCAATTCGTTAATAATTAATAGGAGAAGGGATGTTTTTAGGAATTCGATGATAGCCTTAGGTAGATGTAGTTGATCGCTGAGAATTACATCAACATACATTTAATTACTAACAAAATAAGATTTTCAACTAATACACAGCATCATTGTGAATGATTATTATTTGCAATGGAAAAAAGGAATATGCTATTGACTTTGAACAATAAGGGAAAATATAATTTGCAGATTAAAATGCCTCAATCCGCTTTTATCGACATATGTGTTCTGCAATCGCAAACACTGTCGTCCATAAAACCTATAACAAATGATATTTGGGCGATTTTTATGGACCATAGGGATATAATCAATTAAGCATTTGAGTTATTTAACTTTACAAAATCTTATGTGCTTTATATCGAACTCAATATTAACATATGTCTATCATTCTTGTCGCTGTCAAAACGGGACAAGGTTTATCACCATGATTGATAGAGCAGCATCTATTACAGAGGATCAAAAAGATCAAGGGAAAGCTGACTTTTATTGATTCATTTTGAATATGCCAACTGTGGTTTGTTATACCATTATGTACAGTTTCCAATACCAAACAAATGGCAATAACATATTATAGTAAGTATCGCGGTTTTGCTCAAATCGTTAAAACATATGTAATCTCAACGAATAATTGGGTCATATCCTCACGTTTTGTGGAAAGGCAACGGTGGGCTGCTTTGCACGTTAACTGTATCATTTATTTGATTTATGATCGGGAGTAGGCCTTTCAGTAAGCAGTAGAAATATTCTTGCCGCTGGCAGGTGTAATGCGCTGGTGCTAGTGCTTTTAGTGACGTGATTTTGAATTATTAAAGCACTTTCTTCTGATTTGATAATTGTAATGGAAGCTTTCGACACATTTTGCGAGCACTTGAAGATAAATTCCATAAGTCTCTTATGAGTGAGCATTCATAAGGGACGAAAGAGTCATATCGTGATATTTTTGCCATTTGAGAATTCCAACATTTTGAGGCACTTAATGTTTGCAGTACTTATTAAGTTAGAATGTATCAATTCGGGTAGGTATGGTTTACCATGTTTTTTTCTCGATTTTCAATGACAGATATAACAGAGCAGTCTCCATCCGGTAATGTAATGATAAACTAAGACCATGAAATTACACTTTCGTTTTGGCAATACCGAGCATGTTAAGACAAACAACTAACGCACAAGGCATATGAATACGATGACTATCAATGACGGCTAAAAGGAGGTATTTGTAAGTCAATGAAATTCATAATAGGTTATGCCGTTCAATTTTTTCACATTGCTTGTCCAAGAGAAATTAAAATGTCATTTATAAGGTGGGCGAATATGATAAATGTCTGCAATCGAACGTTAAATATGAAGTCGATTACACACTGAAGCAAACGCCTGCATGATTAATGTATATGCAAAGCTTGAATTACGTATGAAATTCATAATAGGCTTCACCGTTGTAGTGTTTCATGCTACGTGTCAAAGGGAAATTAAAATGTCCTTTAATAGGTCCGCGGATGTGATAAATGTCTGCAAAAGGCCCTTAATATGTACATGCAATATCGATGATTAACGCCTAACCCATTCATTAGTGAGACCCCGTAAATATATAAAACGTAAAGATTCCTATTAGCAATGTTTGCTGCATACCATTGTGATTCTCGGTTAGGGTTTCAGCGAATAGGTGTGGTTGCAGGCTACGCTAATGCTGAACACCATTTGAGGCTTTGCAACGTTCGGCTATGTGTTAGATAGTTGACAGGCTGTTATTTTCTTCCGATGTCCTATTAAATGTTAATGGCTGCAAGCGATTTCTAGTCCTTGGTGTAAGATAATAGCCATTATGTCCAAATGCATACAACTTCAAATTATGTGTCATTTGCTGCGTTTAGGGATTTTATTTAGCGCATCTATATAGATACGGGGTTTTCATTTGCAATTTATCACAAAAAGCCCAACATAAACTTTGACGTGACAAATCAAAAAGTTTATATACAGTCAAGCATTAATGAAACGTGACTTTATTCCATCAAATGTCACTACTGCGCTCGCAATGTCATTACTGCGCAAACGCAAAGTGTCATCCAATGGCTGTCTAGTTACATTTTAGTTATATTACACTAAGCTACTCCGTACAAATATCATGGCATGCAGCAACTTTCAAAAACCACAAATGACAAGTGAAATTGCGAAGAATTTGCATAGTCTTCATTCGTTTTCATTCAAATAAAATAAATAAGCACGGCTCTACTACAGGCTGTACATTAGACCAGCCCTTAACTATCTAGAATGTAAGAAGGCTCTGTGAACTATAGCCCTTAGCAGCTGAAAGCTGACGTATGTCGTGAAGCAGCATTTTGTATGGCTAACAGATGTTCTCGTCTATTACTACACAGAAAGGGAACTGTGCCGAATGATGTAGCATACAGTACAATCAAACAACTCCTCTCACGCATTTTAGAGTGCAAACACTCGGGAATAGGCTGCTACGATAAAAAGGGCATTGTATATCATTAGAATAAACTTACTGCAAGCAGTTCATAGCGATGCATTGCAGGTGACAAACAAAAACACAGCACCATTCACTTTGAACTGCAAAACGGGAATCATTTAATTACCAGAACTCAGCAATATAAGAACTGCTATCTTCAGAAAGGCTAGCTCTCTTTTCCTGTTATCAACATTAGCTGTAGATTGCCTTGAACGTTACATTCTACTTACGATGGCTGTGATGCTTGCTAGAGCAACCCACTTGCAATGGATTGATATAACTCAAACTTAGTGAAATAACTGATCATTGCTAAGGAACAGTGTCGTCAGCATGTAGTATCTTTGGCAATAATTCCTGGTGATCGCACATATAGGTTACATGATAGCTAACTTTAGATCATAAGCCTCTGAATCATTGCAATATATGATGACTAAATATCCCCTCTATGGATGACCAGCAATTAGCTCATCGACAAAATCAACGTCACCGACACAACAAAAAGGCAAATGGTGCTTTTATTTCCATTGGAAGTATTTTAGCAAATGTAGGAGCGATTGAAGTTACTTGTCAAACTTTGCTAACATTTGGATCGACAACACGTTGTTTTACAATCACATATATCAAAAATAATTTTGCCATTGCGATAATACACAAGGATATGTTGACTTTTACGCGACCAGAGATTTTAAGGAATAGATTAACGATTTAAAACACGTTCTCAAAGTATCAAGGCAAACGTAGTTACATACATACTAACAAGCACCACATAGTCAAGATAATCGTGTTGATGCAGTTAATAAGCAAAATTCCATTGCCACACAACTTTTAAATGTTCGATATGTTCTAAATGGCTATTTTGTTGGAACTCACTGTGCGTTTTGTGTGAAGATTATTTTAAATTTCATCAATTGTTAAATTGTTTGTCTAAGTGCCTTTCGCTTCCAAGCAGCGTGAGAGTCATTTGCTTCTTACCACACTGAGGATAAGCAATTCTGATTCCGCTTCTCTCTTCGGTGCGACCCCCTATGCATGTGGTCCTGTATTTCAAGTTAATATCTGTACTTATAATAACAAATTAAAATTCAAGTGCGTTACTTAAATCATTAATTCAAATGAATCAAATTTGAGCGCACAATTATCATTAAAGGGTGGGTGTAGAAATTTACACAACTATATGTAAATTATACTCCCAGGTGTGAGTGATGATGAAGGACATATGGATTATATTAACGATTAGTATGGATTGCGACGTTGTTTGCGACAGTTTCAGCTATCTTTTTCGTCTTCCGATTGGCAAAACATGCTATTGCAATTACAATCTGTCAAAATATCTAGAAATTATTTTTATCCGCAACCTATTTTACTTGAACACAACCCACAACAACATCACAAATAAGCTGCCATTCACTGATCGGGCGATTAAACAACGCTTATCAGTACCCTTGTGCAAACAAAGAACCAATCGTAATTGCCCTAAGAGACAACCCATACATTTCTGCAACATTTTGCCATCATTTCACAAGATGAACATTGGTAAACTAACTGGATAAATGAACGATAGATAGCATCAACTACATGTGCAAAAAATTTTCGCTGAAACTTAAAATGTGCCCATCAAAATAGCAAGGCTCAAAAAGCAGACAATTTAGCATTTAGAAATGTTCTTTATAAATTATGAGGTGTTAGTGGTTCAAGAAGGCATTGCCATGTCACGAAGTAGCAATGAAGGTTCCAAAACCGCAATAAAACTCCTCTAACTACGTAGCTCTTGAGTGACAGTTGATAGTTACCATCGCCTGACAAGCACTATAACGACATTTTATGGAACAATGATTTATTTTGCACACAAAAGTTGATGGTAGATAATTTGGTACAAATGACTGTGCGAATTACAGATATACTTTGTTTCGCATAACAAACTCCATGTACGCATTTGACAGCACATAAGATGTTGTTCGGCACGAGAAAATGGCCATGTCACGTTCAATATAAGGGAAGGAAATTCCTCATGAAAACAAAGGGATTGCATATTACGAGTAAGCTAGTGAGATAATTACAGTCGAACTTTAATGTCTATACGGAAGCCACTTTTATCCATTATTCATTATAACCGTATGCAATATTAAATTGTTGACCTGCGTTTGGGATATAATACGTTAGGTTTATACGTGCGGAAAAGTTAATGTATGCATCGCACACTTACCATTAAACCTTGAGGATTGATTGCATGTGAGATATGTTGTTAACATACCCGTCTTAAGACACTAGATTGTTAAACATAATGATGTGGATGCAATGGAATTTGCACTTGGCAGTGCTCCAGTTTGTCATCGTGTTTTGACTAACCACTCCGAGATAGCAGCAGATGCAGAACATGCTGAATGATTACTTTCTTAGCGTATTCAAAATTCGTCATTTTAACCACTCGCATTGGAACATATAATCAATTAAACATATGAAGCACTACAATTACACTTGCTTGAACAAAGAATTACCCATCATGATATCAACCTTTAAGGCAAGAATAGTTGAATTAATGACATGTTTTAACCACCCCTGGCTTAGTAAACGATTTGAGGCAATGACCACCATCACCCCCACCCCCAGAACCACCCCCACCTCCACCACCACCACCACCATCACCCCCACAACCATCACCACCACCACCACCACCACCACCACCACCACCACCAATACCAACCAATACCATCACCACCATCACAACTACCACCACCACCACCACCACTAACACCAACACCATCACCACCATCACCACCACCGCCACCACCATCAATACCACAACACCCATCATCACCACCACAACCACAACCATCACCACCACCACCAGCACCACCACCACTAACACCAACACCATCACCACCATCACCACCACCGCCACCACCATCAATACCACAACACCCATCATCACCACCACAACCACAACCACCACAACCTCTTTCACCACTACCGTTACCGTCACCACCGCCAACACCAACACCATCACCACCACCACCACCACGACCACCACCAACACCACCATCACCAAAACCAAGGATAGCATCTATTATTGTAGCATTGTTGCGACGATATATCTCACGCCATGTTAAAAGCCCACTGCACGGACCATTGAAGACAGTTGCTTGCCTGTTGCGCTGTTGAATGCATCAGTCATGTCCGATTTACGTAAGATTACACAGGCAATATAAAATGGCTTTCTATATTCCACTTGCTTCATGTCAAATACTGGAACACGTCAAAACGCTTTACAAGAATGTATAATAGTGCTGATGCAATACACGACTCTCGCCTAGTGCGTATTAATAATCCGTTTTTATCTAATTACATGAGCTAATTACGACGCTTAACCACTCTATCTTGACAGGAACACTTCTTCGGCCAGGTTCATTTTAACACCAACAGCAATGACAGAAACTATAGTACTGTGCCTTATAAAAACACGAAACGTGTCAAGTGGAAACAGCAAATGTCCCCAATACTTACATAGCCTATATGAGTACAGAAAGTTTTCAGACACATAAACAACGAAAGGACTTTTTCACGAACTGCATTACATATCTATATAGCGTGACAAAATATTCGGCCGAGCCATCCTATATCACTCGGTGTCAATTTGTGGTAACGTAACGAAACGGCTTACTGTCAGTATATATATATATATATATATATATATATATATATATATATATATATATATATATATATATATATATATATATATATATATATATATATAAAAATATATATATATATATAAATTTATATATATAAATATATAAACACATATATATATATACATATTTATATATATATACAAATATATATATATACATGTTTTTTATACACCTATATGCGTGTTTATATATATAGTGCAGATGTTGTGACCTTGTATTGTATCAGAAACGAATATTACATGAACTATATTAGCTGTGTTTGAATAATTAACTGAAACTGGTGCTAGGTGCATTTGGAATAAATGTAAGTAGATAACCACTACCCGATGATTAATCAACGGTTAAATATTAAATTCAACTGACCGAGGAGATTTATTTCACTTGGGCTTTCACATTTATTGCGGGTATATTCCGTCGGCGAACAGGGAATAGGTGTTTCGTACAGCGGGATAGTTACATTGTTTGTCTCGGTACTTAGGTAAGCAAAAATGCCTTTGAACGCTTACTTAGCTGCCATCGAGTAAGCTTGCTGTTCATAAAACCATCGTTATATATCCATGTCTGTAACATTATCTTTAGACTTTCAAATTGCAGCGGGTTTTTGATTCTGCATATCTTTAATCATGCCGTACACTCATGATTCCCATATATATCCGGACAGTTAAATTACCCTGTGTGCCGTGAATTCCAGCCAGACGGATCAATTATATATAAAATATAAAAATATAAATGTAAAACAGCTATACAGAAAGACGTCTATGCTAGCCAGAATACCGTCATCAAAGTTGTATTAATAGCGTTATCCCCATGTAATGTGTAGAAATCAGAACAAAGATTACAATGAGCCAACGATTGATTTGGGGTACCATTTTATCCTCGTAAATGCAATATACCAAATTCACAGTTAAACAGGATTTAATTGCGCCCCTTGCCTTTGTTCGGACAAATGCTTAGTTGCATAAGTGGTAGGAAACGGCATATTAAACTAAATGACGCAGTGGAGGGAAGTGTATGGGGATGTTGCATGTAATTACTAGAATTATCTATTGCTTATAATGCTGGGAGTCTCTGATGAGTATTATTTTATAACAATCGCGTATTTCCTACACGGTAGCAAAGTTACTTGAGATCAAATGAATATAACAAACAAAACGAATTCTAAGTTATGAGCCCCGATTTGTCAGTAAACACAAAACCATTGGTTACGACATGATCTGATTTAAAGGTATTGGACTACAGAGCTTACGTTAAAAGCTTTGGATTTGACTTAACTTTACGCTATGAGAGTAATCATAATTCTGTATCCCCAATCAAAACGGGTCGCACATAAACAGATAATTATATTATTCCATCATCGACATTTCACGTTAGATTCTCAATTAAGTAGGCCTTTGAGGTTGAGGTGCTGTTTCGAATGGACCACAGTTTGTATTCAGCCAAATATGCTAAATCTGCAGTATATGTTTTAAGGGTATTCCCTGTAGCACATAAATGTCATTTGCTCTCAGTAAACCTTCATTCAGTGCTGTGCTGCATTCTTAAAAGCGGACAGTCAGGATTTTCTCTGTACGCATGACGTTTGTGCATTCTGGACATGAAAGCAGTCAATATATATACTGATACGATAATATAGCATAAAATATGTGTTGTTCATATATTTCCTCTAGTCGCGAAATTAAATATATGCCATTGTCCATACAATATATATCATCACCGTTGGGTAACCGAAAGATAAATGCGCTTCATGTTTAATAATTGATGTAATATTACAGTATAATATATACGGCATTTAATCAAAAGATCTTTTTATACTAAGATACCCGACTCGGCAGCTCGCCCGGCAAATTCCGTGACATCGTGTAGGCAGGGCCCCCTACTTTTGTGGAAGCTACTCGACGCGCAGCAGCCAACCACCAGCTTCGTTATGACCTGCGAGTATGTCTGACTAGAACTCAAACACAAATGGGCAATTAACTGTTTGAATTGACAAAGGCCTTTCAAGGCCAGGAAGTGAATGTTCTAGCATATGTCTCCGACTATATTGCCCGGAAATTAAATTGTGTGCAATATGCAGATACAACATTTCTGTAGTCAATGATATACATGACCAGAAGAACTACCTAAGTGCAAAAGGAAGGGCTCGTTGTCCCAAGCAAATCACTAGTAGATGCATAATGCAGGCTTAAGGAACATTGCCGCAAATTCATTGACACAGTATTATACAGTAAGCAAGTGGAAGCCAGTGGTCTCATTTGAGAAACTCCAATGTGAATCATGCAGGTGTCATGTTTCTGTAATATGTATTATGGTGAACATCAGGTTGCATCATTCCCTGAGAGAGGCGCCAAAAAAATCAAATATTGATATTTGTTTACTTAGTCCCTTGAAAGCCCTCTATGCCAGATGTACAAGG
This sequence comes from Urechis unicinctus, assembly GCA_034190875.2. Classification (NCBI taxonomy): domain Eukaryota; kingdom Metazoa; phylum Annelida; class Polychaeta; order Xenopneusta; family Urechidae; genus Urechis; species Urechis unicinctus. The sequence goes on along the minus strand of CM067351.1, from coordinate 58,916,573 downwards.
ACTATTCTATCATAAATCCACACCGGTATATAGGACTACAGCACCTTAGATTGTAGTGGTGGGGGGAGCTTGTCGAACAAAGGTGTCCCTGGATATACTGTTAGAATGGTTGGTTGCATGGTACTCCAATCAGATGTGTGTGTAAGATGGGACAGATCTATGTCTGGCTGATTTGGTGTGTAAAATAGCACAAGAGAGAGAGGCATATTGTCAACGTATCTGTTCAGTGTTTATATGGATGAATTGAGCTCTGGTTCTAAATAATTGTTGTGTTCAGTGTAGTTTTAGTGTGCTTGTTGTTAATCTTGTAATGTATGCTGATGATCTCATTTCATTTTCGCGCTTTCGTTTACATTTTAGCTTCCACGAAACCAGGTGGCACGTTGATCGCGAGCTTCACAACGGAAACGTCCGAGTCGGGTATCTTATTATAACAAAATCCTTGATTTAATATCTCCAATGCGAACGAATCTTAGTCACCCCTCAAACTCATTGTGAATGAATAGTTGTTGTTGTTCCTACGAACTATACAGATGAAGTCAGGTAAGCAGTCTCCACAGATACATTTATTATAATATTTGTTTGTTTGCATCTGTCTTTAGTTAAAACGAATTCGTGATTGCTACAGTATGCCCAGGATACAGATGCGTTCTGTCTATGTATATCAGTTACACAAATGCGTGTTTATTTCTTTTCAATTTACGAATCGACGCACTGGAAAGGTCACGTTAAGCAAATCAAAAGGTTTTTGTTGTTTTTAAAGATTGCTAGCTTCATCATCTTCGCATAACAACTTCCTCGCAGCCTATCAGTGCTAAAGACGAAACTGGGTTACTTTCTCATATCGCCTTAAGCGCACAGTTATCGATCAGCTAGCCATGGAATAACCTATTGTCTCAATATAATCGGAAAACGCAGCTATAACATGCCAAGAGTAAGGATACCCGCAAGCGTTATAGCAGCGGTGTTTGCGTGTGCTTTGCTTGTTGTTTTACTCAATCTCCCCCGGTATTATTCCGTCACTCCGATTTCTCGCTAACGCGCTATATGATATTATAGCATCTTCAAAGCCAGACAGCACCGCTGGGTTGCCAAAACCATGACACCACAATCTCTGCGAGGATTGAAACGAAACGCACCGCAACAATAACCTGGGTAAGGTACATTTAAGATGTGCATTGAAATTATGTTATCAGACATTGAAAACAAAGCCACCCAAAAATAACGGTAGATATTAAGAACAGACATTATTCTGAATTTTAAAATTATATTGGTTCATATAATTCCGCATAAGAATATACACCGAATATATAACGTATACTTTGACCCAAACAACGCCAATGAAATACGATTATATCGTGTTATCTACCCCGGTGGTGGCGTTTTAATTAAACATTTACCCGACACAGTCCTCAATACTGGCTGAATTTTTTTTTTCCCAATGTAACTACTGTGACCAAGCAAAATGGCATATATACCACATAGCAAGCACAAGTACGAGTTAATGTGTAGTTTTGTGATTTCTATTTCGTGATCAAGGGTGAAATATGGCCTTAACATTAAAGATGAGCCCAGGGACAGCATAACATTTATGCACTTTTAATGCTATGTAAGAGCATAAAAGATGTCCTCTCATCCGATAAAACCATAATTTATTATTCAACTAACCAACTCTTACTTAATGGCAGACAGTAGGATAATTGTGCAATGCAAACCGCCTCTCTGATACCATGAGTTTCGGGTTTAAAGAATGTTATCATGGAATGATTATGCACGCAAATATAGATGTGAACACACACACACACACACATATATATATGTAAATAAATAATATATATATATATATATATATATATATATATGTATATATATACATATATTAATATATATACATACATATATATGTATATATATATATACATATATATATATATATATATATATATACAGATATATATATATATATATATATATATATATATATATGTCTATTTACATATATATGTCTATGTATATATATATATATTCAGATATATATATATATATATATATATATATATATAAAATATGCATATACATATATATATAAATATATATATATATAATAATATATATATATATATATATATATATATATATATATATGTATATATATGTATATATATGTGTGTAAATATATACATTTATATACACACGTATGTTAAGATACATATTAATACGTATATATTTATATGACTATTTATATGCCAACATATAAATATATAGATATGTAGATTTATATTTTACTACGTGATAGTTAGAAATTTGCTCAGCCCCTGATCATATACAGACACGGCTTGCTGCAAAGGCTAGTTCTTAGTCCGGATTATTTGGTGATCGTGGAATGCGTTGATATCAACAGCCCGATATAAATGAATGTTTGTCGACAAATACTAAGTACTTGCATTTGTTAACGGGCTTACATGAATATCATCTCGTTAACAGCCAAACGTAATGCAAATACCGTATATTTGCATTAAGCATAATGCAAAAGACGTTTTAAACACAGAAACTACAACGCATGCTTAGGTGTGTTAGGGTTTGTGCAGCGGTTGAAACTTTCTATACATGGTTTACAAATGTTGACATTGATTTGTGATATCACGTCAAAGGCTCATTCGCATAGATAAGTCACATGATGGCATCAACAGCAGAACGCAGGTTACATCTTAGTTTTTGCAACCCATTCCGAAGTTTACCCATCACTAGAAATGCATGGACAATAATCCAATTATCTCCGCTTTATACCTATTTTTTGGACAATAAGAATATATACATATGAAGCAAACTTATTGGCATATTGACCGAGTATGATTCATTACAAACAATGTTGGATCAAATCTAACCACGTTGATGTCAAAGGACCACAACTTTCATTCTGGAAGTCAAATTAGCTCCAGTGCTTTCTTTTATGATAATTGTAACTATGAAATGTGATACCGACTACTTAGTTGCAAGTTATTGCATTGATTGGACAACTGTTTATATTAGACAGGATGCAAGGGCAATTCGATAGGACAAAGGTAAGTTCATGATGGTACTAAAACTCTTGCTAAATAACATATTGTATGCGTTGTGCGATCCATTCGGGGAGCAGTGGTCGATGTCAGTCATTGTTTGGTTGTGGCTAATTGGTATTAAATGCAGTGAATTATTTGCTTATCAGTCAGACAAAATTAACGGAACCAAAAAACGTAACATGGCAAGGCAAACATCTAATAATGTGACCATTAGGGCTATTAGTTGTATCAACAATAATGACTAACCGTAATCTGCTATCACGCGTACTAGATGTCACCTTGTTGCGAGTGTTATATAATGCAAATACAAACTGTACATTAACATTATTTATATCAATTTAAATTGCATTGATCAAAATGCGGCGGTTATGGCTATCAACGGGTGCTTACGGGGCTTTCATTATGTGAAGGGGCATCAGAACTAAACAAAAAGGACCTTGCCCGGATGTCCAACGAATTCGAAGTATGACACCATGTTTGTCTTTGATAATGCATTAATAAAACATTCCATTAATACTACAAATACCGATAATGAAGTAGATACTGGTGTTAGGACGTGAAACTCAAGGCATTGATGGCGACAATATAGATTGATTTTTCGCCTGCAAAATGCCATACAACTTGGTTACTAAGAAGCTAGAAAAACGGAGGAGGGTGATTGATGGTAAAAAGCGCTTAAAAGGTTAAATGTAGCATAGAACGAATTGCCATGGAAGGGACCAACGTTAAAAGTGAAATTATGTTGGAGGTTATGCTAAAGGGATGACAGGGAGAGAGAGATCCGACGACAACCATGAATTCACTTAATGCAGTGAGAGAATATAACTCAGCTCCTGTTTTGCATTTTCAGGCCATTCAATGCGTTCTATTAGTGCCGTTCAAAACCAGCTATCTGCAGTTCTAATTTTAGCTCGATGTATCAAAGTCATCTATTGTGTAAAGCCTTTTTTTTAATTGGTATATAATCTAAATGTCCATTTGGCCTCTGAATGTCCATTTTGGTTGTGCCAATCTGGTTGTATCTTTATGTCTTTACTTGTTCTAACGTCTTTAATGTTTATGTCCTGTAACAAATACGTCTTACAAAGCACGCTGGGATGATGAAACATGATCGATACAATAAACAGTCTGCTCGGCCAATATCGCCTTAGTCTTCCGTGCCACGCTGCTTATGTTGTGGAAAAGCGCTATGTAATATTGATGTATCGCAACCGAGCAAATAAACAAAAAAAACTAAATTGACGATATCAGTAAAATAAAAATATTACTCAACAATGCATGCGTTTTTAATATCGTACAGATACAGGAGGCTGTTCTAAGCGGCATTTCTTGTTGCCAAGAGGGCAAGAGACAATTATTTTGACGCATGGTAAGCTATTGCTATGACATTGCGCTAGGAATAGAATGGTGCAGAACACTCCCAAAAGAGGACTAACCCATCACACAATAAGCCTTATCAGATGCTCACTTTTCTAATACGTGAATGGTAATCATGAAACGGACGTGTATGTCTTCCTCATCATTTAGTTTCACATGTGGTCGGTGAATGACACGAATGGGTGTAGTTTCTCGTCCAATCTCAATGTACACCTGCTTGTTTGATTGGCATCCCCATTGGAAGACCATATGTTGTCTGTTTGATCAGACCGATGAAGTACGCATTATAATTACAGTTGGATCAGATGCGGCTCTAGCAAATGTTATAAACTCTACTAAATTCCATGAAGTCACCATCATGTTTGCCTTTCCACTTTCGAAAAATAAATACACACACACACAATTGCATGAAACAACGTTTAGTGTCTGCACACCAATATTTTCAAACTACACATTATTTCATTGAACCATGTTAAATTCTGTTGTAATTACGTTCACGAATCTTGCATTTAATTTCAGCCTAAAAATGTATTTATGATCCATTTTCACACATTCATATTTTATTGCGCATTACAATTACGTGGTTCTTTCATGAAATTGGGAGTTGACCTCAAACGGCCCATTATTATGTTCTCAGGTACAGTATTTTAAATTGAAGCCGTTGCAGTCAATGGCCTCTCCTTGGTTTTCAATGTTCTGGCTGCTGTTTTGGAACTAGTGTTCATCGATGTGTGATAGTGATTATCTGGAATCGAATGGGGTATATGTGAAGACTATATACTATGCCACGTTCAATAAACATCTTTGAAGGCTCAAGGAAATAAACATAATTTGTCACATTGATACCTTAGTTAGGCATGGCTACAAAGTGCCACAGTAAAAAGTCGCTTTCTGCACTTTTACAAATTAGGCGTTTGCATGCTAAACGCCCTTCATTAGCTTGATAACCAAAATTACTTCTGGCAAATTTACCAATGTATCGGCCCCAATAGACGCAATCAACCCACACAAATGCAATTACATTCAAGGACTGATAACCGATATAAAAGTGTAACTGTCTGATATAAATAACTCAAAACGAGGTATTTTTCGTCCTCAAAATGGCTATGCCTTCCAGCACATTTGCTTAAAAAACTATGTCAGCCATTACCGCGATTGTTATGTGCCAGGGTTTCATCCGCAGTCATTGTTATATCCATATGAACAATATACTCAATAGTGTGAATATACCAGGGACCTTGTCATCTCACAGGATGTAGTTGTTTATTGACCACACGTTTGCAATTTGTGATTGAATACATTAATCTAAAGCAATCATTTAAAACAAAAACCAACAGGGTACTCTCTCGTCTTACAGGCAAATCTGTCAATTTCACCACCACCACCAACAACCACCATCACAGAGAGCGAGCTTATATCGAGATCTGAAATAATACATTCACCTTATTACGCAATAAATGTCCTAGTAACTTAAACTCAAAAGAACACAGCAGTTTTATCATATTCATTTACACAAATAATGAATATGAATAGGACAGCTCATTATCTAAATCGAGATTGCATCAAAGACAAAAACGACATGGCAAAGCTTGCATCATATATCGTAAGCATAAAAAGCAATCCGTAGTTTACAAGCAGTGCGAGATGTTCGGCATTGTGCAACTTTAATGAAAGTTGTTCTAGTCGTATTTTACACGTATGCCCTTTTGTCGCGCATTTTCCAAGAACGTCCAAGCTATTATTCCTATTCATGGTAAAATAATTGCGATTCATTATTGCTGATAGGTATGATGTAGATGGAATTCTTTAAATAGATAATTCAAATATCAGCTCCGTAAGTCTGAAACATTGGTCGTTATTGCAACCTGTTCCTCCCCTCGTTGACGAGTGACTTCGACGTAAAACAGAGTTAAATTCAAATTGAATGTCCATGAATTCATTCAATTAAATGTCGACATATGTTAGGCGTTATTTATAACCTTTATTATTACGTCGTCATCTGCTCGAGCGTCACGTGCGTTATGATCTATAAAAACCACCAAGCGTCATGACGCTTGGTTTATGATGCATGCAACATCATCAGGACGTGACAAAAGCTTTTGCTTGACGGCTTTGAAGTTGTTTCCATGTTTGAAATGTGTCCACTGAATTCACGACAAGTCTAGGGTGTGATACTGAAAAAGAGAAAGCTAATTGAAACAAATTGTTAAGTGAATTACCTTAGATCTGGGAAAATATGACACGACGTCTACTTATGCCATACATTCTAAACCCTCCAGCAGATGTCGCCCGAAGTACATTTATTCGTTTAGAGCGAATAAGCCAAATGTGATGTAGTGTAATCGCTTGCTTTGTGTACTAAGCAGTATTTCGTACGATTTCAAAGTAAACTGCGCACATTGCATTTACATTCATGTTTTGACGAGCAAACTATATTGGAAGCTCCGTAATGAGTAACTTACAAATATGTGGATGTGATGGACACTATCAAGTGGGTCAACTGTAATGACTATTCAGATTATGCCATTAAATTTACCGCCTGATCGTTGGTTTTGATATGACAATGACCAAGCAACGCAAATTTATAACGTGCAGCATTCAATTTGTTGTTTTAATAGATGGTAAAATAGCACAAAAGCTTATCTCAAGTCTCAAGATAAAGCATTATGTAAGCTTGAACGGGCAAAACTATGAAACAATGTTGATCGCTTTGTGCTGATTCTTCTAAATGCATTTCGCATAGGGATTAGAATTGCATCAAGCCGATGACAGCTCCGCCAATATTTACTCTAATATATGGCATGATCAAGAAATATATATAGCCCATTTGTCGTAAATCAGAAGGTTATTGGCTGTGTGACGATCATAAGTAGTAAGATCAAAAACATATATAAATTTGCGATTAATTAAGTAGATAATAAACGCCCAAAAAGGTTGACTTGGAACAGTTACGCTTGCTGGCGGACGTGCTATCACGGATAGCCGGTGATGTATAGGATATAGAATAATCAGATGCCGTGGGCCATGTGAATGGGCTGATATCGCCCAGACTGCATGTTGCAGCAATAAACATTACCTGTGGCGTAATAATTAGACTAAACCTGATTTACGAAGCAGCTAACAAAAGCTTAATCTTCCAGATATGTCCTATTGTTGTTGGTAAAAAGACTATGAGGCAATTAACTTAGATAGTCAGTTCTGAGTATGATAAATTCTATTCACTTTATTCTGAGGGAACACGTGTCGCTGATATGTTCACCACCAAAACTGGTCAGTTAAAAACTTAACCTTTTTACATTTA